>JAESUZ010005399.1:0-600000 GCA_017311185.1 Proteles cristata cristata
AAGTTAAATTGTAATATTTTGGGAGGGCTCAGTTAAGGGCAGTTGCTTATCAGTAATTTCTCTTAATCTGCTGAATCCACTATAAAATAAGGGAAAAAATCTAGGAGAACTCTGTGCTGCAGTTATTTCAGCAGTGTCTTTAATTTTTTTCAATAAGTAATAAATATTTCAATAAATAAAAATACTATACTGGAAATAATTTATATACCGACAGTAACAGTGAGTGGGCCTGGGATTTTGTTTGTGAAACGAACATTGGTCCTTGTAAATACCACAGTTGCCTGTGGAGACATACTAGTTTCCACAGCAGCACATGGGCCCACAGTGGGCAGAGGGTGGTGATTGACTCTGAAAGGTCTAGTATGACCCATCACCATGGAGCTGTTATGAGGCGCACCTTGCTTGCCCGTCCAGTACTCACACTGTGGGCATTCAGAGACAGAAGGGAGAAGTGTCGTTGAGAGCTCGCAATAATGGGAAATCTTAACTGTTGTTGTACAGGTGTGTTCATATTAATTTCCTTTTCTTTTTCCTTTCACTTTTATTCTTAAGTTGGTTTCCATGTAACACCCAGTGCTCATCCCAACAAGTGCCTTCCCCCATGCCTGTCACCCCCGTTCCCCTCTTCCCCACCCCCATCAACCCTCAGTTTGTTCTCAGCATTCAAGAGTCTCTCATGGTTTGTCTCCCTCCCTCTCCCCAACTATCTTTCCCTCTTCTCCCCCATGGTTAAATTTTCATCCGTTTAAAATAGACTGTTATAACTATAAAATGTTTAATGTAAGCCTCATGGTAATCACAAAGCAAAAACTTCTT
Organism: Proteles cristata cristata; assembly: GCA_017311185.1. NCBI lineage: Eukaryota > Metazoa > Chordata > Mammalia > Carnivora > Hyaenidae > Proteles > Proteles cristata. The sequence goes on from JAESUZ010005399.1 coordinate 817, forward strand.
AATAGATACACAAACGATAAAGAGAAAGGAATCAAAGCATACCACTACAGACAATGATCAAATCGGGGCAATGGAGTGCCTCAGTCAGTTAAGCGTCTGTCTTTGGCTCAGGTCATGATCTTGCAGTTTGTAGATTTGAGTCGCGCTTCAGGCTCTGAGCTCTCATAAAGCCTGGAGCCTGCTTGGGATTCTCTGTTTTCCTCACTCTTTTTGCTCCCTCCCCCAATAAATAAACATTTAAAAAAATTGCAAAAAATGTAAAAAAAAAATGATCAAATCAGAATGGAATAATTCAAGAGAGGTACACAAGAATTTCATAATAGCAAACAATTAAAATTACAGTCCTAATTTGTATTAAATACTAATTTGTTAGTCCTTACCTAACAATAGTTGTTTTAAATATAAATGGAGTAAATTCTCACATCCAAAGATTATAGAGTAGTTGAATAGATAAAACAAGACCTAACTATATATATCCTTCCTACAAGAGTCTTACATCAGCTTTAAGGGCACACATATACTCAAAGTGAAAGGATGGAAAAAATATATTCTATGCAAATGCAAACCAAAAACCAGCAGGGGTAACTATACTTACATTAGATGATAGACTGGACCAAAAATGGTAACAGGAAACAAAAAATGTCATTATATAATGACAAAAGTGTCAGTTTATCAAGAGAATCTTTATAACTGATTTATAAAGATTTATGCCCCAACATTAGAATTACTAGTCCACATGACAGTAGCCAGTCTTCGAGATGTACTTTTCAAAGGGACCCATTGAGTAACCCCAGATGGTGTTTAATGCTTCTGCAATTATTCAATTTTTTTTAAAAATTTTTATTTATTTCTAGGAGAGAGAGAGAGAGACAGTGTGAGCAGGGGAGGGTCAGAGAGAGAGGGAGTCACAGACTGAAACAGGCTCCAGGCTCTGAGCTGGCAGTCAGCACAGAGCCCGATGCGGGGCTCGAACCCACGAACCGCGAGATCATGACCTAAGTGAAAGTCGGACGCTTAACCGACTAAGCCACTCAGGCACCCCATGAAATTATTCAATTTTTATAATAAATCCAGCATCCAGTGCGCTTAGTATCCTTATTGGACTGGGGCAGCAAAGCAATTTTTGTTTCAGTTTTGCTATTAAGATTCTTATTTTTAATTCTATGTTATCCTTTTCTCTAGTGAATTTTCTAATATAATTGGAAGCCAGGAGTTAGAATTATGTTATTAGAGCCAGGAGGAAGAGGGGAGTGAAGGAAAAGAGCAGGGAGAAAGAGAGAGAAAGGTTGATTGATTGGTGTGTAGTGTTGTTAAGGTGAGCTCTTCTTGTGTAGGTTTTACAAGTGTACTGTTAAATCTTTTTACCATGGAAACGAGGATATGTTCAACTGAGTAAATTAAATCTATAGATTATTTTAAAATCTTATTTTATCTTATTATTTAAAATATCTTTTCAAACCTTAATCCAGAAGTGCTAAAAAAACAAAAACAAACAAACAAAACCAAAAGCCAAATCACTTATTTCACTTATTCTAACTTCTTTCTTGTTTCCTTCCTTAGTATACAGTCTTACAGTATGATAAAAAGAGAAGTGGGTACTAGATAATAAATGTGAAACTATAAAATTTCTAACAGGGCTAACCAATCTCATCATTAAGACAGAACATTTTTAAACACAGCAGTATTGCTCCCTCCTTCATTCTACGTGACGCACTGGGGAAGAATAGTTTGAGGTCCCAGAATGCTGTGTGAAACATTGTCCTGTTTCTCAGTAACATGAAGAAACTAGAAACAAGGTCCAGGATTGGAGAAAGGGAGAACATCAGACAGTGACTTTAAGAGAGTTCCTCAGGGTGACACAGGGAAGGGAATTAGGTTTTCTTAAATTCAGTGCTGATACAGATTTATATTTTGTCAAGAAGCCTGCATTATGCTATAAATATAGGATCCTGTATTCTAATTTTTATGGAGTTTATCAATGTCTTTTTGCTTAGTATAGATCACAAAATTGCTGTTCAGATTAAATTATAGTGGGCAGTTTAGGTCACCCACGACTAACTTACGTAAGAAGGTTAGTCATTTGAATGAAAACTTGTCTAGGCCACAAAACCACCACATTTCCACATAAAGTAGGTGCATCCCTCTGTATTGAAATGGAGTTGGTACTTGACTCTAAAAATAGGTCTACATTGTGGTAAAATCTAACCCATTTGTTTGTCCAAATCATGTGAAGCAAATCAGCTTTGACATGGCTTTTAAGGACAGGCAAGAATCTTCCATATGTGTCAAAAAGGATTAAGAGTCAGCTCCTTTCAAGCTTTTTGTGATAAACTCAGGAAATTTTGGAGAATCATGAAAACTTTAAAATAATTTTCAGTGCTCTTTTAGAATACAAAGGGAGGAGCTGAGGGCAGGGAAGAATTTGTGGAATAGAGAAGCTAGACATGCAGCAAATACTGCTGTGCATAGTGCAGAGGAGATAGATGCTGTAAAGGAAGATCGGTGAACTAAGAATTTGTAACATCTCCAGCTAGCCCTAGTAAGTAACATGGGCTTGCTGACTTTGAGTTATTTGGAGTATAGCTGATAAGCTTGCCTACACATGCAGAGCAACACATTTAAATAGATTTTTAGAAAGCAAAGGAAGTTAAGCCAGAAGGAGCACTGAAGATAATATTGGCCATACAAGACAACACGAAGGGAGCCATGCATCTAAGTGCCCTAGTTACTGCTTTGTTTATTTTGGACAAAACTCCAGCTATCCCATTGTAATTTTGGGGGATTCTGGTATAAAATACCTAGGACATTACTTGTATCTCCTTGAAGCCAGTCCCAGGAGTACCTGTCAGACAGTGATTAAAAAAACTAAAAGTCTGGAGTGCCTGGCTGGCTCAGTTGGTTGAGTGTCTGACCCTTGATTTTGGCTCTGGTCATGTTCCCGGGGTCATGGGATCGAGCCCCATGGTGGCTCTGCTCTGCGCTGTGTGTGGAACCTGCTTAAGATTCTCTCTGCTCTTTGTCTCTCCCTGCCCCCTCCTGTCCCTCTCCCTGGCTTGAGCTCTGTCCTTAAAAAAGAATTCTTGGGGCTCCTGTGGTTCAGTTGCGTAAGCATCTGACTCTGGCTCAGGTCATGACCTCGTGGTTTGTGGGTTCGAGCCCCATATTATGCTCTGCTGTCAGTATGGAGCCTTCTTCAGATCCTCTCTCTCCCTCTCTCTGCCCCTCCCCTGCTCTCTCACTCTCTCTCTTTGAAAAATAAACATTAAAAAAAAACCCTAGATGTCTGTAGAAAATTACAGTAATGAAAACATTCATGTAATAGGTAAAATGTGTTTATTTTTGACTTAAAACTCTCCTGCCCTCATGTGTGTTTGTTTTCTGATTTCTCCAGTTTGAGATGCTCCTCTAGCAAAATAACTAACTAGTAATAAATAATGCATTTAAAATGATCTCTTCAGTATAATCCTGACAGGAATTAGTCCTTCGTTGACTAAAGAACTTTTAATATTCAACTGTCATAAAAGCCTTATTTAATGGATCTAATGTGTACTTTTGATTAAGACGTATTCTATGTTTTATAGCAGCCCAAATGAGCGAACAGTTCGTATCAAAAAATTTTAAAGTAACCATAACCACTTGGTATTTAATAGGGAAATAAGACATTTGAGAAGAGTTAAACATTTAGCTCAGATAGGTACCTCCACCTCTAAAGACACATGGCAGTAACATTTTAGATCTTTCCTTGCAGAAATCGCTCTTTGTTTTTAAGATCTTACTGGCCTCTAGTGGTAATATGATGCTATAGTTTAAATCTTTTTGTAATTCTCATGCTTGACTAGAAGTAAAGCCATTTAGAAGATACCAGTGGCTAATAACTACCCTCTCTGTAATGGGGTCAGCATAGTAGATGCAACACCATTTCTTCCTAAAGATTAGAGGTTTTATCATCTGTTCTTGTCTCTGAGCCATCCCCCACCTCTTTATTTTGAATGATGTTAGCTCTGAAGCAACTTCCCATTGTTTTGGTACATGTACAGTGGTGATGACTGTGTCAAGTTCATGCTAACAAATCTTCCTAGTGTTTCAACCTTCTTTCCTGCAGACTAAAGGGCCAATTTCCCCCTCCGTATAGAATGGTTTTTATTAAGACAAAGTTAAGTTTTCAATTTACCATTTATGTTCATGTTTGAAACTCTGTATTTAATTTGATTTTGAAGAACCTTACACTTGAAATACTAGTCTACCTAAGTAAGCACGATAATGCTTTCTCACTTCGGTTTTTTCATACTTGTCACTCAGATGTAAAGGGGCCACAGACCCATCGTCTGTCTTGTGGCCAGTCACCCTACACAGAAGCGACCACGTGGGAGCGGAAATACTGCATCCTCACAGACAGCCAGCTGGTGCTGCTCAACAGGGAGAAGGAGGTGAGATGGATGTTACTGAGAGAAGCCACTTTTCCTTCTAAGCAAATTCCTGAAATCTAGTTTTGATTTGTATGTTGATATGTGCTATTTATGGAAACAGACTGCATGAAGATGAAGTATGGGCATAACTGCTTTTATTGAGCTTTGCTCTAATGAACTTAGCAGTACCACATTTTAAAAATTGAGTGTTTGTCGCTATCCTGGCTTGAGCAAGTCTATCGGTGCTGTATCTCCAACAACATTTGCTCACTTTGTGTTTCTGTGTCACGTTTGGTAATTATCATTCAGACATTTTCATTATTATTTGTTACGGTGATCTGTGATCAGTGATCTTTGAAGTTACCATTGTGATTGTTTTGAGGCACCATGAACTACACTCACATAAGATGGAGAATTTAATTGATAAATGTATGTATTCTGACTGCTGCACTGACTGGACTGGCTTTTCCCATCCCTCTCCCTCTTCTCTGGACTCTGTTCCCTGAGACAGGACAGTATTGAAATAGGCCAGTTAATAAGCTAATAGTGACCTCTAAGTGTTCAAGTGAGAGGAAGACTTGCATATGTCACACTTTAAATGAAAACTTAGTAATGATTAAGCCTAGTGAGGAAGGTATGTTGAATGCCAAGTGAGGCTGAATGCTAAGCCTCATGCCCTAAACAGTTAGCCAAGTTATGAATGCAAAGGAAAAGTTGTTGAAGGAAATTAAGGGTGCTCCTCCAGTGAACACACACATGATAAGAAAGTGAAACACCCTTATTGCTGATACAGTGAAAGTTTCAGTGGTCTGGACAGAGGGTCAAACCAGCCGTTACATTCCCTTCAGCCAGCGTCTCCAGACCAAGGCCCTAACTCTCTTCAATTCTGTGGGAGGTGAGGAAGCTGCAGAAGAAAACTTGGAAGCTAGCAGAAGTTGGTTCATGAGATTTAAGGAAGGAAAGCAGCCATCTCCAGAACATAAAGTACAAGGTGAAGCAGCAGGCGCTGCAGCAAAAGCTGTAGCAAGTTCTCTAGAAGATCGAGCTGGGATCATTCTTGAAGGTGGCTGCAACACACACAGGTTTTCAGTGTGGAGGAAGCAGCCTTCTATGGGAAGAAGAGGCCGTCTGGCGCTTTCATAGCTGGAGAGGAGAAGTCACTCCTGGCCTCACAGCTCCCAAGGACAGGCAGACTCTCTCTTCCGGCTCGTGCAGCTGGCGACTTGACGTTGAAGCCAATGCCCGTTTACCATTCTGTAACCCCAAGGCCCATAAGCATCATGCTATATCCACTCTGGCTGTGCTCTAGAAAGGGAACAAGCCTAGGTGACAGCACATCTGTTTGCAATGTGGTTTCCTGAATATTTTAAGCCCACTGTTGAGAGCTGCTCATGAAAGAAGATTCCTTTCAGAATATGACCGCTCACTGACAATGCGCCTGGTCACCCACGAGGCCCGATGGGAATGTATAACAAGATTCATGTTTTCATGCCTGGTAACACAGCATTCGTTCTGCAGCCCATGGATCATGGAGTCATTTCAGCCTTCAAGAATAAGTTCTTTAAGAAATACATTTCTTAAAAAAAAGAAAAGAAAAGAAAAAAGAAAGAGAAAGAATACATTTCATAAGTCTGCAGCTGCCAAAGATGGATTTATGCAAAGTATATTGAAAATCTTCTGGAAAAGATTCATCATTCTAGATGCCAGTGAGAAAACTGGTTATTGGCTGGGTGAGCCCCACTGCGCTCGCTCTCATGCTCTCTCTCCCCCTCCCTCTCTCTCCCCCTTCACCCCTCTCTCTTCCCCTCCGTCCCTTTCTCTCTTTGTCTCCGTCCCTCCTTCACTTGCACCCTCCCACTGTCTCAAACAAACAAAACAAAACAAAACAAAACAAGACAAGAACACTTGTGCTTCGTGGTAAGAGGTCAAAATAGCCACATTAACAGGAGTTTGGGACAAGTTGAGTTTAACCTTCATGGAAGACTCTGAGGGATTCAAGACTTCAGAGGAGGAAAACAACTGTGGATATCATAGAAATATCAAGAGAACGAGACCTGGAAGTGGAGCCTGAAGATGGGACTGAATTGCTGCAATCTCATGATAAAACCTGGGTGCATGAAGAGTAGCTTCTTAGGGATGAGCAAAGAAAGTGGCTTCTTGAGATGAAGTCTGCTCCTGGGGGAAGATGCCATGAAGATTATAGAAATGGCTACACAGGATTTAAAACATGACATAAACTTAGTGGCTAAACAGTGGTGGTCTCTGAAAGGGGTGACCCCAGTTTTAAAAGAGGGTCCACTGTGGATATAAAGGTACCAAACAGCATCAGATGCTACAGAGAAATTGTTAGAGAAAGGAAGAGTCCATTGATGAGGTAAATTTCACTGTTGTCTTCTTTTAAGACATTGCCGGAGCCACCCCATCCTTCAGCACCCACCACCCTGATCAGTCAGCAGATCCTCCACCAGCCAATAGATTGTGATCACTGAAAGCTCAGATGATGGCTAGCATTATTTGGTCATAAAGTATCTTAAAATTAAGATATGTACTTTTTTTTTTTAGATATAATGCTATTGCACAGTCAATAGAGTATAGTATAATGTAAACATAACTTCTGTCTGGTGGCAAACCAAAAAATTCATTTGTCTCGCTTTATTGCGTTGGTCTGGAACAGAACCCAAATTATCTCTGCAGTGTACCTGTAAGTCTAAAGGGCTGCTCACAACGTAATGATATCCAGATGTCATGAAGATGCAACTTCAACAAGATAGGGGTGGGTTTTCACTAAGGAATTGTGAAATAGATACTGAGTTGAGTAATTTGGAATGAGGACAGATTGGATTGTGTAGACCTGGCCTTCAAAATCACCCAGAAGGGCTACAGTCTAGCAACTAGCAGGTAATAAATGGCATGTCAGGGGACTAATTGAAAGAGGCTAATAAAGAGTCTATTGACTGAGATGTGGACAACATAAGGAACCCACCAAAGAGTGTGAAGCACGATAAATGAGTAACAGCAGAAAACAGCTGTGCCCCTAGACTTCCAGGGCAAAGGAAGAGAGCAGGACTCCTGGAACCAGAGAACCGGTTGCATGATGGGCTATGACAGTGGCCGTGATGCTGCACAAAAGAGCATAGCTTCTACCCGAGCAGCAGTGGCCAGCAGGGAGGGAGCAAAGGAGAATAAACACTCCAGCTCTTTTACTGCCTTCTGATTTTTTGCCAGTTGTTACCTACTGGCCAAATCTATCTTGAAGCCAGAGGGAAAAAGATTGGTCTCAATGTGTTTTGTTGAGGTTTGCTTTTTGAGGCACACAGCAAGGGAGAGAAGGGCTGATTGTACATCTGGAGAGGCTGACAGAATGTAATTAATTAGCACAGGCATCAGGTTCTAGGTAAGGTTCCTGTCCCTCTAAAGTAGAAACCCCTCGAACTTATCATATACTGTTTATTGCTTTACTGAGACCGTTACAGTGTACACATCCAAGTAACTCATTTTCTTATTGGTGATTCATCAGATAGTTGATATCATTCTGGTTTGGTAGGTCCATGAAACAGTGTCACTCTCCACCTCCACAACATAAAAAAAATGAGTGAATATGATCTTGATAAAGAAGACAGATAACAGGAAGGAAGGAGAAGAAAAGATCTGATTTATGAAAGGACAAAGATTAATCGCCAAAGATATATGTAAATGTCTAAAAAGCTGTATACAGGTAGAATATCAATTTAGTAAGTAAGTCATCTTTCCCAAAAATGTAAGTTCAGGGTAAGCAGTGAACAGCAAATACATTTCTTAGTTCTCAGCTGTGGATCCCTTATCTCCGTTTTCTCTTCTCTCCTCTGTCTCTTGTCTTTTCCCTCCCTTTTCTTACTCAGCCATCTTTAATATAGTAAAGCAAAGGTAATAACAACAAAAGAATTTTAGTTTCTTTTATTTGAATAAATAGTTCTTACTTGTAAGGGCCCAGCTAATATGTTCTCTCTGAAGCCCTTACTTATTCTTCTTCTCCAGCCATTGAAAAATTTCCCTTGCTTTTGTTACCATCTCCCTACCCATAACTTTTTTCCTGTATTTTAATATTATTAAGTTTTATTTTATTAAAATAATAAAGGTCAGCCTTTCCTAGGATAGTCTAGTACATGTTGCCGTGTTTATATTAAGTTAATATATAATAAACAGTGGTAGAATGAATATTAGTATAGAAGATTTCTAGTTATCTAGTTTGAATAAACAGATAATTGAAAATGTTCGTTTTAACCAGCCTGCTTTGTCTGCAGCCATTTACCAGAGTTGTTCATAAGGAGTAATAATGATGCACAGATCATCTGCTCTCTTTCTGCTCTTACCTACCTTTTATTCAATTCAGAGTATACTGTAAGAAATTAAATAGCATAAGGATAGAGAGAACATAAGGTGGAACAGAGAAACATGCCATATCTAGAACCGAGATAAAATCCACTGATTAAAGATGAGGATTCCAGGTCTGGGCCCCCTTTTGTCTCATGAAATAACCATTCATGAGGAATAATTTTCTTTTTTTTTTTTTATTTATCTATTCATTTCTCGGAAAGAGAGAGAGACAGCGTGAGTAGGGGAGGGTCAGAGAGAGAGGGAGTCACAGACTGAAACAGGCTCTAGGCTCTGAGCTGGCAGTCAGCACAGAGCCCGACGCGGGGCTCGAACCCACGAACCGCGAGATCATGACCTAAGCGAAAGTCGGACGCCTAACCGACTAAGCCACCCAGGCGCCCCATGAGGAATAATTTTCTAAAACAGTATCTTATGTACTGTATTCCTTTTTATTCCAGTCATCAGGAGTAGTCCCGGACATCAGGGAACCCCTCATCTCCCACACTCTGCATGTGGCTCTGCAACTCCCTCTTTCTCCTTTCTGTTCCTGCTTCTACTCCTCCTTTCCCACCTCTTAAAACCCTGTCACTGTACCCTCTGCGGCTTACAGTCCATCATCAGCAAAATCAGCTGTTTCCTCCCCCCATACGTTGTAGGTATCTCTGAACTTCTTAGTTTCATGAGAACTTGTAACCTGTCTGAGAACACTGTCTTCTGTGAAGTCCTATCAAGGGCTGGCTGTTTTTCTCCCACAGCCCTCATGCTTCACTGCCTGTACGTGGTGTTCTTCCTCTTTCGTGACTGCTTCTGGTCCTCCCTTGTTTTCCCTAAAAAGTCTAAATCCTGAATCTCCTGTTATGGTCAACTTCCAACCCCTAGTAATTACTTCTCATTTGTTGTTGATTTGTGCCCCTGGGTGATTACCTTCAACACTACTCCAGCCTTAATTTTTGATGATTCCAGACTCCACAGAGATACTTCTAACATACTGAGTCTTACTTCCCTGACTTCCTTAACTCCAAGAATATTTTCTTCTACCCTACCTCATTGCTACAACTTCTTCTTAACCTCAGTTGTATCTGTTTGATACTCTGATCATCACCTTCTGTCTTTCTAACTCCTTCCTTATTCAAACAATCCTTTAGTCCTTTTGAGACCTGTGGTCCATTGATGCTGTGACCTTTTCTGCCCTTCATACCTCTGATGTCCTCTCTTCCCTCTTCCCTCTGCCTCATTTCCATAGTCAGCCATTCTCATCACTCCCTTGCATACTTTCCTTGCCCTTCTCTTGCATTATCGTGCTCTTTCGGCAACGGTGACGGCTCAGTTAAATCCCGTTCCTCATCTGTCCGGCTCCTGCTGCCATGCAGCATGTGCCCGCAGAAAGTCACTGCATCTTGCCGACAGTCTTTAATGGTTACAAACCTCATGTGAGCCCCTAATTTAGCTGCTTGGCAATCACAGGACTTACCCTAGCTTAATTTTGTCCACCTCTCCTGGGCTAGTACTTCTCAGTCTGTGTGAGGTGAAGGACCAGTTTTTTCTCCACCTGACTGTGAACAAAATAGGATAAAGTGAATAGCTTAGAAAGATGAAATTTTAAAAAGACATTAAAAACTCATGCCCAAATTTTCAATTAGATTTAACTAAAATGAAATTACAATTCAACAAATATATTCAGAATAATCATAACATAGGAAAAGAAGAAATAAAATTACGAAAATTGTACAGTTCATGGAAGGTGTGCTGTACAATGAAACAAATCTTTTGATCACACAAGGCACACTTCTCAGTTTCTGTACTGTTAAATTATTTATTGCAGACCAGTAACAGTTTACAGAACAGCACAAGACCTTGGACCACACTTTTCAGTAGCACAATCCAAAATGATTTCTAAAGTGATTTTTTTTTTTTCATACCCCTCTCTTTTAATCCTTTCTCTCTCACCCTCTTAGAGCTGGTTACTTTGCTGCTTATTTCACTGAGGAAATTCAGGCATCCAGAAGAGAACTTCTGCACACTTCCTTACCAGGCACCGTGTTGACCCATCTGTCAGCCAGCATTTCCTGATTTCCAGATTTGTCTCCTTTAACTGTGCTTGAACTGCCTACCTTCCCGTGGTCAGCCCCCCGCCACGCGCGTGTTCTGTTACTTCTTGCCTAGCCCAGGATGCACCACTGGCAAGCAGTTCTCCTTGCTCCTTCTACAGCTTAAATGTTCCGTTCTCCACTGGATCACTCCCCATCAGTATGCTATTATTTTTCACATCTTAAAAGCAAACATAAGCCTGTGTTAACCTCACTTTTAGCTGCAGTGATTACCTCCTTTTCTGCTTCCCTTCACAGCAAAAGTTCTTGAAAACGTTTAAGCCCATTGTCTCTAATTTCTCTCCTCTCATCGTCTTTTAAACCTGTTTTATCAGATTCTTACTTCACTCTGCCACAATTGCTCTTGTTTAGCTCACTAAACCCAGTGGTTGGTTCTAAGTTATCCTACTCAGTCTGTCAGTGAAATTTACTACAGTTGATTGCTCTTTCCTTCTCGAACCACTTTCTCACCTGGCTTCTGTGACCTCATGGTCTCTTAGTTCTCTTCTGCCTCTCTGGCAGTTCTTTCTGGGTCATCTTTGCAGATTTCTCTTCTTGTCTTTAAATCTTAACAGAGAAGTGCTGCAGAGTTCAGTCCTTGGACTCTCATCCAGTCTTATGACTTTAAATCCTCTCCTGTGCTATGATTCCTTAGTTTATATCTTTTTTTTTTTTTCCCTTAGTTTATATCTTAAGCCTGTACCTCTCTCTTCTCTAGACCCTAATATCCATCTGCCCATAACACACCTACTTGGATATATAGTAGTCATCTCCAACATGCCTCATACCAGGGCCCCTAGTTTCCCCTCCCAAACCTGCCAAAGATCATCCCCCTCTCTGTTAATGATAATTCCATTCTTCTAAGTTCCAAAGGCCACAAACTTCCCCAGCTCATTCCAGTCATTCTGGCACTGTTATGATTGTAGAGCGTATCAGCATATTCCTGCCTCAAGGCCTTGCCTTGCCTTTTCCCTCAGATATTTACATGACTCACTCTCTCACCTCCTTCAGCTCTTTGCTGTCACCTGCTCAACTAGACCTACCCTGACCAACTTACTTAAAATTGCAACAGTTCCTCACATCACCATACAAAACATTGATCTAATTAACCTGGCTCTGATTTTTTTTTCCCCCATATCATTTGATGCCTTCCAAATTGCCTTATAATTTGTTATATTTACCATATCTCTTGCCCTAAGAGAATGTAAGCTTTAGGGCAGAGATTTTATCTGTTTTATTCAGTGCTGTATTATTCAGTGCTTAGAACAATTCATGACATATAAGTAAATTCTCAATAAATATTTGTCCAATAAATTTTTTAAAAGGCAAATTATAAATTTTGATTCTGACTATCCATTTCCTTAATATAAATTTGAGAGGAGATGAACCTTCTCTTACATTTTCCTTTTGTGTTATAAATCTGCCCAGAACACAAGACTTCATTCCATATTTTTTTCTAAAACTGGATAATAAAAAATGAAAAAAGTAATCCATAAGCTGCTTTTCCATTGTTGATTATTTGATTAATTTTTATTTATTTATTAAGCAGTATTGTGGTTGCAAAGACATAGTCTTATTGGTCACATTGAGGTAAATTAAAAGCTGTAATCATTTGGAACTTGACAGAAGTGATGGTTGTACAGCATTTGAATGTGCTGAATGTCACTGAATTATTCATTTTAAAATAGTTAATTTTAGGTTAAGTGAATTTCACCTCAATAATTTTTTTCCAAAAATTATAACCATAAGGGAAAGATTAACTGACATATTGCCTGGGTGGGTTGTGATATGAACTGAAGAATGCCAAGAAAGATTTTACAGAGAAATTTATGATTGGGCCATGTCTTTAGGGACAAATAGAAGCTCAGCTGGAGGAAAAGAAGGGAAGGATATTCCAAGTATGTATAAGGACACAGAGTCAAGAAATATCTTATATCTTTGGCAAACTGCAAAATGTTCAGAATTCTTGGAATCAAGTTTGCAGGAGGAAAAATAATAGCTGAGAGCTGGCAAGAACCGAGTAATAAAGTGCCTTTTAGGTCATGCTGAAGAATTGGGATATTATTCTGGAAATGATTTAGACCATGGAAAGGTATTTAACAGGGCAATGACATCATCAGATTTGCTTCTAAGAAAAGTAACTCAAGGGGGTGCCTGGGTGGCTCGGTCAGTTAAGTGTCTGACTCTTGATTTCAGCTCAGGTCATGATCTTAGATTGAGCCCTGTATTGGGCTCTGTGCTGAGTGTAGAGTCTGCTTAAAATTCTGTCGCTCCCTCTCAGTCCCCCCACCCCCTACTCTCTCTCTCAAAAAATAAAAATAAAGACAAAAAAAAAAAAAAAGAAAGAAACTCTCTTGATCATGTGAAAAATTGAGTTAAAAAGGATTGGAAGGAAATAAATGACTTAAGATCACTGCCTTAGACTGGATAAGGTATGGTGAAGGGATAATGAATGTACAAAGCAGGTACAGAAACTGTTTAATGCCCTGAGACAGGTGTGTTCTACCATTGAAAAAACTGGATTAAGTCTCTCCCGTAAGAAAATGCAGTGCCATTGTTGTTGCTACTCCTTAAATGATAAATTTAATATGTTGTTAATTTCATTACAGAAAAAAATTAGAAACCCATTTTTTTGTGGAAGGACCAGAGTGCACTGTCACTCTTCTACCTTTCACCCATGCTATCATGAGAAATATAACATTTATCCTTGGAATTTTACATTGAAAATTTAAGATTCATTGAAACAAGGAGTTTAAGGAATTTCCTGCCAAAATTATCTAAAAATGCTGTTTTAAACTTTAATCAACTAATCACCAGGGTGTTTAGTGCTGTGTTCTAAAGATAATTAAGAGGTTCTACAAGGATTTAAGCTAAATCCTTAGCCAGGCACTGCTGGAATGTGGGAGGATTCTATTAGTCTGGTACCACTCACGTATTCAGTGTGTGGGATCTTTTAGTGGTGCTCTCTCTTAACTCTGCATGTTTCCTGTCAGAAATGGGAACAAGTCTGCTTGGGGGATATACATGGGAAGAGTGTTAAATACACTACTTAACCAATTTGAGAATATAACAGAAGGTAGGTCTGGGCAGAATGCTGAAAGAGAAGTCCTCCAGGAGTATCACCTTGAGAAATGAGTCATTGGTTCAGTAAATTGCTTCATGCAAATTGTGCCAGATAGACGTTGCTTATGTGTTATGAAATAGACTTCCCTGCCCGGATGCCAGAAGTGGCCCCAGCTGGCTTGGCACCACCCCAGTTCAAAGAGGGTGTAGGAGGCCATTTGAATTCCATTTTGCTCCAAGAGATAAGGCCAAGTAAACAAGAGATTAAGGAGTTGAGGGAAATGGCAGAGAGGACAATTGTGAACCCTTTCAAGGTAGAGCCAGTATAAAAATACAAAAGAGTTGAATTTGTGAGTTTCTTTCTTTTGTCAATACCAAGTCATTAGGAAGAATAAATGTGGCTCCATTTTTCTCCATTCAGATTCTTCTTTCTGTATTTGGAATTTTTAAAGCTAGATGCTTGCATATAAGCAGTAAGGTAGTAATAATGCAATTTTAAAATATTTTAGAATGCCTTTACTGCTTTTGAAAAGCAATATTTATACTCAGATATATTGATGAAAATAGCACTTAAGGCTTTGTGCAAACAGATAAGAAACAACTAAAAATCAACTATTATTTATCCTCTGGCAAACTACCCATGGCATATTTCATTCAGAACCATTTTCAAGTTATCAGCAGATACATAATGTGCCCCTGTATGTACATTCACTAGTTAGGAGGTACAAAGAATAAAACACAGTTCCTTCCCCTTCCTCCCCCATATCAAATTTAGTTGTGGAGATAAGACAAATAATTTAAAAAAATTTTTAATGTTTATTTTGAGAGAGAGAGAGAGTGTGTGTGTGAGCGGGAGAGGAGCAGAGAGAGAGGGAGACACAGAACCTGAAGCAGGCTCCAGGCTCTGAGCTTTCAGCACAGAGCCCCAACCCAGGAACTGTGAGATCATGACTTGAGCCAAAGTCAGACACTTAACCAACTGAGCCACCCACGTGCCCCAATTTTTAAATATCATGTGATGAATAGCACAAGTAAACTGGGTAGAATAAAAGAAAGAAATTAATTTACTGTAAAGGACTGTGATCTGTGCCATTAAAATGCTATTGGCATGGGTAATTACCAAAGGAAGCTTAAGAAAGAGATTTGATCAAAGCTACGTGCTATGAACATTAATCTATAGAATGTCTTGGAAGAGGGAGAATTAGGAATAAGACAGACCCCAAAAGAGACTAACATTCCTCTGGTCTAAAAACTGGAATAGTTTCCAGTGCTTCCTGAATTATGCGTGGCCTGGTTGGTATTAAACCCCTCCCAATGCAGTCAATACATTTTGATTTTCGGGGCACCTGGGTGGCTCAGTCGGTTAAGCGTCCGACTTCTGCACAGGTCATGATCTCACGGTTCGTGGGTTCGAGTCCCGCGTCGGGCTCTGTGCTGACAGCTAGCTCAGAGCCTGGAGCCTACTTCAGATTCTGTGTCTCCCTCTCTCTCTGGCCCTCCCCTGCTCATGCTGTCTTTCTCTCTTTCTCTCAGAAATAAATAAAAAACAGTAAAAATTAAAAAATATATATAAGTAAATTTTGATTTTCTGTGTTCTTCCACACTTATAGAGGCTTTAGCTAAATTGGCCTAATTCCTGTTCCGAAACAAAACAAAAGTTGTATGTTTACAACTTCTTGACCGTTTTTTTTTCCTTTGCCTAACATGGCCCCCATCTCTAGCTATCAAATATTCATTCATTTCTTGGTTGGAGCTATTTTAAGGTTTGGGGATTGACTGGTAAGGTAAAAGCTGTTGACTTACAGCTTACAGAATTAGTCGTACAAATGAATAATTATACTTCAGTGTAATAGTTGTGGTGACAGAGCAAGAAGATCTATTATTGGAGGAACCTTGAGGAGATGTACCTTACCCTCCCCTTGGGGGATTGGTAGAAGGAAGATTTCTGGAAGACATATGTCTGTCCTAAGCCTGAGGATGAATAGGAGGTTGCTTGGCAGGTGTAGATAAGAAAGTAAGGAAAGATATTTCTGTCTGAGAGAACCAACTAAGTAAAGGCAATGAACTACAAAATAGGGAATATATTAGAGAAATGCAAGTAATTTGGTATTCCTAGAATATAAAATCTGCATGAAACTGGACACCCAGACAGTGGCCAAATGATGGGAAACCAGGTGTACTGCCTTAAGGAGTTTGCACTTACTCTATAAGGTAGTTGTATTAAAACACTCTTTTAGCAGAATCCTTTCCTGGTGGAAAAGCTCATGCAGAAGCCCTGTACAACAGATAAACTCGGAATTATGCACCCCAGAACTGCTTTCTTTTGCTGTTAGCATAATCTTGGTTCCTTGTGCTTGGCTGACTCTTTAATGTGTATGTACTCTGATTGAAATGGAAATTAATTCCTATGTAATTCTAAACAAAATGAAAGGTGATTTGGCAGACAAGATAGAGGTGTAGGTTACATATATAATGTTTTCTGAGTAACCGGATTTATTTGTCCCATGTTGCTCTCCCTTGCCATGGATGGTTTGGAACTAACAAACAGGATGGGGAGTCAGAGATTCAATTTGACTTTGTTATTAATATAGCTTAGCTACCTGAGAGGCCATTTACTCCTTATCGTGTTCTACTTTCCCCATCTAAAATGGAATGCATTAAAGACCTCGAACAACCCCCTGCCTCCCCTGAGGAAAAAGAGGATTTGGAAATACAGTGTAAGACAGAGAGGTTAAAAAAAAAAAAAAAAGGAAAAGAAAAATCCCTCTCATTTTATGGAACTAGGAAGAGATAATATTTAAGGACTAATTCAGTATAAACAAGCAAATGTGAACTAAATTAGGGCAATCAGAAAGGACAAAATTGCTTTTCTAAAATTGACTTTCTAAAACTGATTCTCTTTGGCTATATTCTAAGACTTTGTGAACTCCAGCTTAGTTTATTAGTTCATTTGAAGATACTTGGAACATGATCCCTCTAATTTCCAAAGAGTAGATCAATATGTTTTAAAAATTATTCTCGGTAAGAATCTAGTTGATAGTGTTGTAAAAGTAAAATATTGCTGAGATATGCAGGTTTCAAATAGAAGTCAACACGATTCTCCCTCAAATCCTAAGTGAGATCTTTTAGGTGAAAAAAGGTGGTTTTATTAGGTGGGGACAGGACCTGTGGGCAGAAAGCTGCACTGGGGTTGTGATGGGTGACTGATTATATATACTTTCACATTGGGAGCAGTTCGGGACAGCACAAGCCTCCAAGGTATTTTGGAAACAAGGTTTCCAGGATCCTGAGGGGGCCAGCTGTTGTTAGGAAAAGGTCATTTATGATTGGTTAGTAGAAGCTCAGTCATTAGACCCTTCAGATGTGTATCAGTGAGCCATATGCTTGGAGGATAATTGCCAACCTATATCTTGGGGGGTGGAGATAAAGGAAGTTTCCAAAGGAAACTGTTAAAGTAGACTTACGGGATCCTGGAAGTTGGTGTAATGTTAAGCCAAGATTGCCTTTTGCCTTTAGCAAAGTGTCATCATCAAGGCAGCTGAGTTCCTAAAGGAATGTCACTCTGCCTGTCTCAGTGGACTGTAAGGTGTTTTGTTTTGTTTAAGTTTATTTATTTTTTTTTGAGATAGAGAGAGTGTGTGCACTGAAGTGGGGAAGGGGCAGAAAGAGAGGAAGAGAGAGAATCCCAAGCAGGCTCCACATGGAGCTCCATCCCATAAACCGTGAGATCATGACTTGAGCCCAAATCAAGAGTCGGACACTCAAATGACAGAGACACTCAGGCACCCTGATGAGCTGTAAGTTGTAAGGAAATTTAATGTTCTTTACTTTTGCCTCTGTTTCTCACATCAGTATTGTAAGTGAAATTTCAATCATATGTTACATTTCAAGAGTGGGAAATGAAGAATCTTTATGAAACCTTTGAGAAAATAGTTGTGTAAGTGAATTTTAGGCCCAAATAAGTTTGGTATATTTTATTTTTCTCTTCCTTAGTTTTGTTAGAGACAAAATATATGATAGTAGAAACCATTTCTTTCTTTTTCTTGGATATGGCCTTTATAATTTCTACAGAAAAGAACATAATCGGTCCTTCCTTCCTAAAATATGAAAATAACTACTGCCTTTTTTCTGTGTGGATTACGCCTTCATTATTCTGATAATAGGCATTTTTAGTCCTATAACAAAAATGGTTGTGTTTATTTAGATAAGTACATCTGTTTGTTCAAAGTTTCAAACTATTTTCCCCTATTCTATCCTGCTTTGAAGGCAGGATATCTTTGCCTTTCTTACTAAGACGAAGCTAATCTAACTTCTTGGTACTGCTACCCTTATAATTATTTAAGTAGAGATAATATAATTTCCATCCTGAAAGGGATGGATGATTTAGATTACCGTTTGTAAAGTCTTATATTACAGTGTACTTTTGGAAGAGTTCATGTCCTTATTGATGCCATTATTTGGTCTCCCCTTATTTTTTTTTAGAATTTTTCATAATTCTACCTTGTGGCTTCCCAGTGTGCAAGTAGTAGCCATAGTTACGGTAATGAGGAAATGGGGGAATTTTGTGTCCTTTAAAGAGTGTGCAGACTTTTAGTTCTTATGAAAACATTAGGATGTTGCTCTTCAGATTCTCAGTAACAGAGAGAGTTTTCCTTGCTGTCATCCCTTTGACCCCAGGCATTAGAGTTGAGTTACCGAGGTGAGGCAGGAGGAATATAAAGTTAAGCATATAAAGGCATATAAAGTTAAGCCTGTATCTATCCCAATTTTGCTGGGTCAGTTGATGTGTCCACTATAATCATTTGGAGAAATAAATTATTCTTCATCTATTAAAAGGGATGATGATAATAATGTCTCCCTCATAATGTCACACAGGTAAATTCCTTAGCTTTGCACAAAGTAAGAGCTTCCTGCTAATCATTATTATTGAAATTTGTTGAAATTTCAATATTGGAGCCAGAAGAAATTAGAAACTGTGCTTAATTACTGACATTTTAAGATGTTACCAATATTATTGGTAATTTTGATAAAACTTCCTGGCAAAATGTCTTTGTGAAAAGCTTTTGCCCTTTGCCACTAAATGAAAATGATTTGATCTTCTGGCATATTACCAAAAAAAGGAGGGGAGGGGGGAACTTATCATCATCCTATAACTCCACAATGATGACCTGTGAGTAAGTTTTAAAATAGTTATTGGTATTAGAGATCTTTTGTTCCATTCATAGTTCTTATTCCGCATATACAAACAAACTTGATATTTTTCCGAAATTATGCCAGAAAGAAAACTTTTAGGATTTTAAAAATAAATCTCACTTTTAGAAGAAAATAAGCCGTTTTATATAGGTGTCTATGCAAGTCTCCAGTGAAATGTGTTTTATTAACTATCTCTTAATGCTTAATTAACTGAAGAAAAGTTGGATGATTTTACTATTTTTATCAGCAAAACCTTCTTTAAATTGAGTTTTAGAGCTAATTTTTTCTGGCCAGCTTTTACTTCTGTTTACCTTATTGAACATTGGTCAGAATTGGAACTTGTGAACTAGTTTCTGATATAAAAGAATCTTGTGTGGGTGTTCTGTTTTCTGGGTTCCCAAAGCAGGTATACACTTGGATATGACTTGTGCGAACTTCCAGGAAGCTAATTTACATACTCACCTTTCCTGCTCTTTCAGGTTTCTTTTTAAAGAAAAACTTCCTGACAAGGGATGGGTAATATCTTACAATTATAAATACTTGATTTCTACATTTTGTCTGCTTTGCTCTAATGATTACAGACTTTTGTCTTTATTAGCTAAAAATATTCCACCCGAAGGTAGTTATGGCAAGTTCACTATTAAGTTTCATCTCTTTTTTTCTTTTTCTTTTGGTTAACTAGATCCCTGTGGAGGGAGGGCAGGAGCAGCAGACAGATTCCACCAAAGGGCGATGTCTGAGAAGAACAGTCAGTGTCCCTTCCGAGGGTCAATTTCCTGAGTATCCACCAGAGGGCACCACTAAACTGGGTAAGCTAATCAAAGGAAAAAATACCTAGCTTTTAGCTGGTAATTTATGGACTTGTTTTTGAGTGTTAGAATAACACAAAACATCCTGCATTGACTGTTAAGTGCGATAAAATACAGTATGTTAACATAGAGTTAGTGATCATTAGAAAGTTCTGTTGTTTTTACTACCAGGTGACAACAAAGTTATTTTACAGAGCTAAAATTTGTCTGAGTGCTAGTACTGTTGCTATACAGTCCTAAGCAGAATATTGTTTCTGAGTTTACTCCTTGACTTTAAATTTTGAAAGAGCCTTAAGTGATCTTGTGGAAGCACTGAGATTCACTGGGGAAGCCAGCATTGTGTGGAAGCTTGGTATTGAGTGGTTTGTGTCCTGTTCACCCAGCTACTGATGTTGCCTTATATAATGTCAGATCAGGCTAATTTAGCTGAGCTAATTTTACATGTCCCACGTAAGTTATATTCGTGGTTGGAGTGGGTGACAGTAGAGAGAAATGAAAAAAAAAACAACAACAAAAAAACCCCACAAAAAAACCGAACCCACTTGAGTTGTTATACACTAAAGAATTAATGTCAATATCAAAACACTATCAAGTATTTTGCACTGTTTCCGACCAAGTGTATTCTGTTTGATGTTTCGTGTGCTTACCAGGAGATATTTAGATTATTAAATAGGTCAGGTAGTTCTAAGGAAACATAATTAAGATTAAATAAATTGACAAAAGAATGTGAAAAGTAGGGAGTGCTTTGCATTGTTGTATTATTAGTATTATTATTTGCTTAGTGAACTTGGACATTAAGTCCTAGACATTTGACAGGTTGATAGTACAGACTCATTTCTGGTCTCTATGTTGTGTAATATGGATAATTCTGCAGTTTTGGTTATATTTTTGGAAATCAGCATTTGGTTTTTTGGTTTGTTTTTGCCCTCTTCTTTATTTCTCGTTATTTTCTAAATGGAACTCAGAACTCTTGGTCAGAATCTGAATCCTTTATTTATTAGTATTTTTTTTTAATCCTGTAACAGTTGTTGCTTTTCTAAAACTTAGTCAAGTGAGCAAATACTTTTCTCTAAGGAGTCACGCTTGAAGAAATCAAGATTTCCCTTCACCTTATTTCCACTGTACTTCTTTAGCATGTGTTCAAACCAGTTTAAATGTGAGCCTAAGTTACATTGCAAACCTGTCGGGGTGTAACCATTTTATAGCCTATTTATATTTCATGTACAGGTTCTATGTGGCTTGGACTAGCTCAGCGTCACCTGCTTTCACCTCTTGCTTTTATTATTTGTAATGTTATGTTGACGACTCTCTTTGCCACTTCTGTACAAACCTTTGGCTGTTGAAGCTTTGACCCACAAAAGTCACTTGATTTTGAAGAAGTGTAATCATAGTCTCAAATATTATTACAGTTTTATAGAAGAGTAAATTATATAATAATTCTTAAAAAGTCTCCACCATCCCAGGTTCTGGTCCCAAAGATAAACTCAGATGAGTGGCCAAGGTGTCAAGCCCAGAGCCAACCTTCTACCTCTGCCCTTGACTACAAGTGTGGTAGACTCATGGCATCCATAATCATTTTTGGAGTGGATGTCCTGAGTTAGCACTGGAAGCTGTTGCTCATAAGTACCAGAGGGGAAAAAAACTACTTTTAGAGCCATTCTTCCTTACATGCCTGCTTAATGTTGAATTGGATAATTATTCTATTTTTGTCTCTTAGTGATTTGTCTTTAGGCAAAATTTTCTGCTGTCAAATAGTTAATTGAGTAATTGCTGTATATGTAACATTCTGTGCCAATCCGTAAGAATGAAAAGAGATATAAAATAAGATTTCTGCCTTTAGAAGATTCTTATGTTATTAGGAAGGTAGATTACTGATGACTAATCACAGTACATATTATTATTGTGGCATATTGTGTGGCTTTTATTTTTTATTTTTAAAAAATCCTTTCATTTATGCAGCAAAAACTATGTGCCAGATGCTGTTCTAGGCCCTCAAAATATAACAGTGAAAAATTAGACAAAAATCTGTCCTTTTGTGGAGCTTACATTCTATTGAGGAGTGACAGATAATAAGCAAGAGTAATAAATGGAATATCTACTGTGCTAGATGGTGATAAGTACAAAGAAAAAATAAAGTAGGGAATGGGCATAGGAAGTTGCAGGGAAGTATAATTTTAGCAAAGGGGACCAAGGAATGCCTCTTGTTGAGTGACATTTGAGTACAGATCTGATAAAATAATAAATCAGCATATAAATACTTGAGGGTGAGAGGTTCTGCCCAGAGGATCAGCTAGTATCATATAGGACTATGCTTGGGCTGTTCTGGGAACAGCATACATGGCAGCGAGTCTGGCCTGGAACGAACAAGGGGAGAGAAGAGTAGAGGCCATCACTGAGCTCTTTGGCAAGCAGATCATGATGGTCTTGTAGGTCATCGTAAGCGTGTTGGCCAACTCTGTGAGATGGGCAACCCTTGACTTCCAACAGAATTTCCTTGTTGGATTGGAAGTGGGAAATAAAAAACAGAAGAGTGAAGATTTTTGGCTAGAGCAGCTAGAGGAATGAGGTTTTTATTTCTTAAAATGGGAAAGACTGGGAGAAGCACACCTGAAAGTGGGATTGACTGGGAATTCAGTTTTGGACATACTGAGTTTGAGGGTCTTATTAGACACCCAAGTGGAAATATGTGAGTCTGGAAATCAAGAGGGAGGTACAGATTGGACAAAGAAATGTAGTCCTTTGGGGGCGCCTGGTTGGTTAAGGTTCCAACTCTTGATTTTGGCTCAAGGTCATAATCTCACGGTTTGTGAGATCAGGCACCGCATCAGGCTCTGTGCTGACATCGTGGAGCCTGCTTAGGATTTTCTCTCTCCCTCTCTCTCTGCCCGGTCCTCCCTCTCT
Organism: Proteles cristata cristata; assembly: GCA_017311185.1. Lineage (NCBI taxonomy): Eukaryota > Metazoa > Chordata > Mammalia > Carnivora > Hyaenidae > Proteles > Proteles cristata. The sequence continues at coordinate 23,629 of JAESUZ010005399.1, forward strand.
CCCTCCCCCTACCTCTCAAAGTAAATAAGTAAATAGGAAGGAAGGAGGGAAGGAAGGAAGGAAGGAAGGAAGGAAGGAAGGAAGGAAGGAAGGAAGGAAGGAAGGAAGGAAGGAAGGAAAGAAATTGTAGGCCTTTAGCAAATAGATGGTATTCAAAGTGGAGAAAGGAAGGAAGGAAGGAAGGAAGGAAGGAAGGAAGGAAGGAAGGAAGGAAGGAAAGAAATTGTAGGCCTTTAGCAAATAGATGGTATTCAAAGTGGAGGAAGGAAGGAAGGAAGGAAGGAAGGAAGGAAGGAAGGAAGGAAGGAAGGAAAAAGAAAAGAAAAGAAAAGAAAAGAAAGAAATTGTAGGCCTATAGCAAATAGATGGTATTCAAAGCCATGATATTAAATGAAACCACCAGGGAAATGTGTGTAGGTAGAAGAGAGAAGGCCAAGACTCAGCCCTGGAACAACATTTAGAGGTTAGGAAGATGAGAAAGGACAGACCAAAAAAGAAGACTGAAAATCCAGAGTTTTGTTTCCAGATAAGACAGTTGAGTCAAGTGTGAATGGGGAAACCTGGTTTTTACATGGTTCTTGGCACTTTGCAAGCTCTAGATTCTCTTTATTCTTCTCCAGTAGAGGAACCCCAAACCCTGATCAGTTTTTGCAGATACCATATAAAATAGTATACATTTTGATTTCAGTATGAGGCCATCATCTAGGGCCACTCATGAAAAACATGCACTTTTTACTGCAGAGAATCTATGACAGAAAGGAGCTCTCTGAATGTACAGGGTTTGTGAAGAATTTATGGTGGCTGCCAGCTTACTGTACATCAGAGATTTCAGACTGGTTAAAAAACTTGTGAATGTAAAAGGATGGGAAGGCCCATATTTGTGTCTCACACATTGTTTAACATGAGCAAATTTACACTGATGAGAACCTAATAAATGTGAAAAACTTAGCAAAAAAAGCGTGTATGGGGTATGGGGCATCAGAGTGGGGAGTGGTAAGCACAGAAAGTGCTTCTCACTCGGGACTTCTCAGACTCTTGCATTCAGCAGTTTATAGATCACCCAAGATACTACAATTTATATATTCACTGGCATTTGACACGGATTTTGAGACCAAATTCTTGCCCGCTGATAATGTGACGTTTTCTTAAGGCATATGAACATCATGTGTAAAGGACCCATCTCCAGATTTAGAAAACCTAGAAAAAACTGCTTACCCCTGGTGACAATATCCAGATTTTAATTTATTCATCAAAAAAAAGAGTTTTCAAATTCAAACTATGCAAAGCATGATTTCCTGAATTTTCTGGAGGAAATTATTTCCTCAGTTAGTAGTGTCTTTGCATACTAACAATATTGGGAGGTATGTAAATGAACCGCATGAGCTAGAACTAGTAAATATTTAATTTTCAAGATTAATTTTCAATATTAAAGGTAACCTACATGAATTCAACTTAAAAAAAGCCATCAAACACCATCAAATGAGAACACCGTGAAATAGGGAAAAGGGGACGGCTGAGCAGGGACAGCAGTTCGGGGAAGTGTATGTTTATGGAAGAAGTGTGTCTCCTGCATGTTGTCTGCTGCCCGGCACACTGCTGAATTGGGACTCTGTCCATTCTGTCTGCGGCATTTCTCTGACGTGCCAGTAAGGTTGGTGCTCTAGAATGTTCAAATGGGCAAAGCAAAATTGGAGCCTGAAATGAGCGAGAATATTTGTTTGCAGCTAACATCATAAACGTGATAAACATGACGTAAACAGAAACATAACAGAAAAGCTGACTTAATTAGAAAATGCCAAATATCTATAACTCTCTGCTTTCTCAGTTCTCAAACAGAAGGTTCAAACTGAAATGGCAGATTCAAAGCCTTACATCTGGTAACTCAAAGCTGCAAGTCTCATGCCTCTATTTTATTATATTACGATAAAATCTTAGAGTTACCCTATGGTCTCACTCACAAAATCTGTGTTATTTTTTTAAATGTTTTTTTAAATTTATTTCTGAGAGAGAGAGACAGAGAGAGAGAGAGAGAGCAGGGAAGGGTCAGAGAGAGAGGGAGACACAGAATCTGAAGCAGGCTCCAGGCTCTGAGCTGTCAGCACAGAGCCCAACGCGGGGCTCGAACCCATGAACCGTGAGATCATGACTTGAGCCGAAGTCGGACATTTAACCAACTGAGCCACCCAGACGCCCCCAAATCTCTGGATTTTTAAAAAGCTGTGCCTGTGATGAACAGATTTGTTTCATTATCACGAAGTCCTCAAGACCCAGAAGCATTTGATAAATATGCCTATAATTATAATTTAACATAGTATGCCTTTGATATATAGTACCAAACCTTGGGAAAGAATGTATCAAAAATCTTGTAGGGGCAAGTTAACTGTCCAAAATTTTATGTTTAAGTAAAAAAAGAAGTAAAAGAATTTAAAACACTTTACCAAAAAAAGGAACCAAATTGAAAAATCTTTGTGAAACAGCCTTCCTTCTGTCTATGGGGTGCTAAGTTTATTAACCTAAGTGACAAAAATTTGAGGAAACTTTTAAGAAAATTAATATTGAAGCAGTCATAAAATTATTATAAAAGTTAACTCTTTTAATCAAAATTAGCAGAGGATACTGATTGTTCAGTCAAACCTTAGCTTCAACCCTGACCTCTGTTAAAGTAGCCTTGGTTCTAACTCTATGTATAAACTAATAAGTATCTAGATAATTTATGAGGTATTTTCAAAGTGCTAAAATCTTCTATAAATATACAGGGTGGTAATAATAATATTGAAAGAAGAGGAAATGTGAGTAACAAAGATTTAATATTACCAAAAAAGTGCTTCCATCTTTCAAGTAATAGAATTAAGAATGCTGATATGAAATTCCTATGTATATAGTACTCAGTATTTAGACTGGCTAATATGAAACATATGTAAAATATGTAATACTTAGCATAATATTATATAAATACGTATTTATAAAACCAACAGAAGCAGATCTTGTGCTTTAGGGTAACAAAATTGACTAATATTAAACTTTTATATATATTATATGTATATAACATATAATAGGGCATAATATAATAAGTGATGAATTGATAATTTTTATATATGTGCGTAAAACCAGTAGAGGCAGATCTTGCACTTTAGGGAAATATATACAAATGATCAAGAGTTATGAAAAGAATCAGTAGCCTGATATTTTTAGCTCTAAAAGTTAGAGCTCAATTGGTAATGGCACCCTGTGGTTTCCTTTGAAGTGTCCTAATAAGTAAACTAAGACCATTTCACCATCATTTAATACCTAAGCTCATGCTAAGTCAGCTGCAGAATATCTAGTCTTTATACTTGTATTTTATAATTTCTTTTTTTTTTAAGTTTATTTATTTATTTTGACAGAAGGAGAAAAGAGAGAGAGAGGGAGAACCAGTGGGGAAGGGGTAGAGGGGACAGAAGATCTGAAGCAGGCTCTGTTCTAACAGCAGGGCTTGAACTCATGAACCATGAGATCGAGACTTGAAGTCAGAGATTCAACCAGCTGAGCCACCCAGGCACCCCATATTCTTTAATTTCTAGATTCCAGTTCATACATAAGTTATTTGAGGACCGGTCAAATGAGCTCAAGAATTATCAAAAATATTATGGATAATTAAAGCAGAAGACCCTGGAATAGTGTCCTTTAAGCTATTGATTGGGTAGCTTTGAGTTTTCTTAAAAACCAAGAGCCAATATATATAATTCTTTGAAATCTATAAGATTCTTTAAGATCCATGTGCTAATACTGATAATATTCTAGAAGAATGGGCTTGAATCTAGGTTAAAATAGCCACATACAGTCAATTCTGTAACGTGATATATTTCTAAAACTCCCGGAACTCTGCAGAATTGCACAATAAAATTTACAAGTCTTATGGAGAAAAGGGGATTGGGGGCACTGTACTCAAAAACTTGGACAGAAACCAAATAAAAACGGTAGCATGTTTTTACAAGTGTTAATTGGTTGTGAAATACATAAATACGACAATATAGTACTCTACCTTGAGAAAATCTGGGAAATTTGTGTGGAAGTGGGCATCAGACTAGTTTGTGAGTTTACTAGGAAGCAATTTTTGGAAACTGAATAGAACATTGTTAGGCAAGATGTGGATGAGTGTGGCTTATAGCACATGTGGTGAAGTGAGGCAGCTGGTAGATGTTTGAGGTATGTGTGTGTATGAGCATTTTGTGTTTTCATCTATGGCTTGGTTCAGCTGGGTGCAGTGTTCTTTGTTCACCCAGTGTTCCTCAAAGATGAAATCATGCATAAACAAACCAAAAAATTCATGTAACAGATTGTGCCCTATTATGTTAATTGTGATGTAACATTCATGTTTTCAAAGCAAGCCATGTAATAGAACTGGCTTGACTACCCAGTTTAGTCAGGTTTGTCCATTAGAAAGAAATAGCTTGCATTTGTTAACCTACTTAATTTCAAGCCAACAGTTACTTTTGAATACATTCCTAAATTTTGAACTCAAAACTAGTATGAATGAAAGAAAAACTAGTACTTTTAAGTCCTCAACCTAACCTATCAGACCCCTTTTTTAGTTTACTCTTATGAGTTAGATTAGTTGATTGATTTGAGCTAGATTTAGATAAGCAGTTAGAACAGTTTCTTCTCTGAGGAAATCAGTTCTAAGTCAAGGTGCCAGATCTCAGTTCCTTCTAATTTGTAAATGCGAGCTTGGAGTCCTGATTTGCTCTTTTATCTTCCTCCTCATCCCCATCCTGGCCCAGTTGAGATTTGTCTGATGCTGTTAAAGGTGGTGCCAAGGTTGCAAATGCCTAACTAGTGGCACGTGTCATAGGTCATTGATTTGTAGCTATTTCATAAAATTTCCAGGAGATGGCAGTAAAGTTTCTAAACAAAGGATTCCTTTTCTGATTCCTGTAGGTCTTTTGTACAGGCTCTTGTCAGGGTTGTTGTAAAGTCAGAAGACCTGGGGAAGGAGAAAACGTGCGGGAAGTCAATGTGAAGTTATAGACCAGCTGCCTGCTAGGTTTATTACAAAGCGGTATTCTATGTCTTAATATTTAAGTTAGTCTAACAAACTTTGTTTTAAAAATACATTTAAATAAAGTATGTTCTATGGTTCAACCTTGACTGTATATTTGTAACAGTTTTGTAACAATCTGGAATTCCAAGGTAGAATTTTCAAGTTTGGTCCCATATCATGAGAGGCCCCAGTAACATGCAAGTTGGTACAACCCAGCCTGTACCTTCAAGCCCTTTGGAGACCTGTGCCCAAGAGCACTATAGTAGAGTCCTCTAAAATGTGATGCCCAGGGAAGGGGCCTCTTTTGACTAGTCCTAGTGCAGTGTTAATCATAGCACACCATTATGATGTTTGAATTGTTGAGTGGGAAGGAGGAATCAGTGGCTTAAAGAATCAGGAATGGTTTTTAGATTCAGTCTGGACTTCTAGGGAGGAAAAAGGTGGTTTGAACATAAGCATCTATTTCTTTCAGAAACCCCACTATAACTATATAGTAAGGGGATTTTCTTTTAAAGACATGGTCCTTCAAGGATAAGGAAAATGAGAAAGAAGAAAGCAAGCCCACAAAATAATGATAACAACAATAATAAATTGAAATCTGAAAACAAATGGAGTGTGGTAAATAACCTAGCTGACTTGGGAAAGCCAAATCTTACACTGTCAATGAAGAAAACTAAGAAGGAACCTGAATTTTACTATAGAATCTTCCAATAGCTTAGGAATTGATGGCAGGAACTTCTCTTTTATCGTAGATCCCTATCTTTTCCTTTCCCCAATCCACTAAACAATTGCTTTTCCTACTCCTATTCTATTCTGAGACTGAGGGTTAATTCTCTGGAGGAAAAAAAAATTGGTACATTGGGTCACACCAGGCAAAATTGAGAGCCCAGAACACTGTACCAAATGCAAGGAAATTAAGTGAGCATCTGCAGACTGAATGATGGGACTCCTCTACCTGTTTTTCCTCACTGCCTTTACCCTCCAGGCAGGAGACCAGAAGAATATTATTTGGGGTATCGAACCCACTGAGGAGGAAAGCTCTCAAGATACAGACATTCCCAAGACTGGTAGAGACACCTGAAGAAGAGCCTCCGGCATGAAAGGGAGAAACCAAAACAAACAAGAGGAAACAGAAACTTGGAGGAACAAAGACAGGCAGGGAATAGAAAACCTGACGAAAAACATCTCTCTATCAGACAGAAATTATTACATACAGCAGACAAGGACGGAGTGTTCTACAAAGCTAAAGAGTTGCCGTGTGCTAAAACATTTTTTTTCACAAAAATAAAACTCAATAGAAGGACTGGAAAATGAAAATGAGGATACATCCCAGAAAATAGAGGGGAAGAAAAGATAAAATAGCGTGCCAGTCAAAACCTTGAGTTCCAAAACAAGAAAAGCAAGGGAAGGAAATCATTAGCAAAATAATTCAAGAAAATTTCTCATAACTAAAGATAGAAGTTTCCAGATTGAAAGAGCTTACCGAGTGCCTATGGCAAATCACAGTTTTTAGGAAATTTCAGTTTGTCTTTAGTGACATAGAGACAGCCTTACAAATTTGCAAAGAAAGGACAGATACACATACTAAGGATCAGAAATCAGAATGGCATGAGACTTCCTGTCAGCAACATCAGAAGCTAGGAGAAAATGAGGAATGTCTTCAAACTTCTGAAGGCAAATTACTTCCAATTTGGAATTTTATATCTAGCTATAAGCCACTAATTACACATGAGAGTAAAATAGACATTTTCTGACATCAAGATTTAAACAAAAAATTACCTCCTGCACATCATTTCTCCTAAAGCTAATGAAATTTATTCTTCACTAAGAGCGAGCAGGATGTGGGATACAGGATGGGAGATCCAACACAAGGGAGAAGACCAGGGGACCCTCAGGACAATGGCGTAGAGAGAATGGAGTTAAACAACTCTATATCGTCTATAGAATGAGGACAAGCCGTTCAGACCGCAGCAGTCAAAAGGCTATAGTGAATACTTCTCCAGGATGACAAAATTGATATAGTAGAATGAATTTAAACAACAAATTGAGGATTGAAGTAAGTTTGGGATTGAATTAATAATAAGCACATAGACATTTAAAACAAATGAATAATCAGGCAGCGGCTATAGGAGACACAAAAATGTAGTTCGGGGCATACAGAATGCTTGTATAGCACCTTCTACATGGTAGGCACTTTGTAGATACTAATTTTTTAATCTTTGCAAATCCACAAGATGCTGTCTTACAGATAAGGAAACTGAGGCATGGTGAGGTTAAGTAACTTGTCTAAATACCTAAGCAGCTAATAAATGGCAAAGGTAGGATTTGAACCCAGGCAGTCTGCCTTCAGGATCTCTGCTCTTGACCACGGTGCTGTATTACACATCGGTTCACTGTATGGCTGTACTCTACATGACATAGGTAGTCACAATATTGCTTATCCTTACCAAAATTACTGTGGAACCAAATAGGGGCCATGAGAAAGTAGGAAGTGTCAAGGTACCTTCTAGGGTAGGAGGAGAGAATCAGCTTCTCATCTTCCTTAGTGGAAAGTCAAAAGATAATATCTAAAATGGGGGAAAATTGTATATATCAGCACAGCCATTTTATTTAAGATTTGATGGTGACTTCCAAAAGAATTGGCTAAGAGAGATGAAAGTGGTTGTTCCTGGGGAAGGAAAAGTGTTAGAAGAGGGGATTGCTGTTTGTATTAACAAGTCTCGTAAAACTAGCAGACCCTAAACTATGTGCATATATTGTTTTATTAACATAAAAATTTAAAAAACAGGCGAAGGCATATACAGTTTACAAAAAGAATTAATATGCCATCTAAACACAAGGAAAAACTGCTATTCCTCATTTTTAATCCATAAAAGCAAACTAAGGTTATGATCTGCCAGTTTTTACCTATGAGATTAGCAAATATAACAGTGTTTGTTTTGGAAGGATATGAAGAAACAAACATTCTAGTCCATTAATGCCAAATTGTTTCTGTAGAGGGCAGCCTCGGCAGGATACCTTTTGGCAAAAATAACCATCCTTTCTGGTCCAAAATCAATTTAACCTCTAAGAATTTGTCCTGCACATCTACTCACACAGTCATTGCAATTCTACCATAACACAAGAGCAGACCCAAACAAAATATCCATCTGTAGAAGATGATTTCAATGCATTATGTTAAATCTGCATGATATACCACTATGCATCCACTTATCAAAAAGAAAGTAGCTCTATGTGTAGTAATTTGAAATAGTTTCCAAGATACATCGTTAAGGGAGGCAGGGCAAAGTGGGAGGCAAGTGCAGAAATATGTGTATATATTATACTGTGATTTATGTAAAATATGCCATTTGCATATAAGCGTGTGTGAGTGTATATGAGTGTGCGCACGCACTTGTGTTTGTGCGCACGCGTGCATGTGCATAACTCTAGAACTATACGGAAGAAGCCTTTAGCAGTGGTTGTTTCTGAAGAAAAACCTGGTGGATCAGAATGTGAAGGAGACAAACTCATCACTCTCTGATCCTTTTTAAACCTTTTACCTTTTAATCAAAGGAACAGGTTAATATTCTTAAAGAGTAATGGCAGAAATACTCTGTAACTTTAATAATTAGGATGGAGAGAGAGAGGGGGAAGTGGAAAGAAGAAACCCACCTGTCTAAACGGACATTTCAGTTCTTTATGTTGAGTTTGAAAAACAGGGAAAATGAATTAAAAATGAATTAAAATCCTAGACAGTTAACTGGAAGGGCATGTTATGTTGATGCCAATCAACGAGTTTTGCATTACTAAAACACACTGCTGTGAAGTCCACTGGATTTCATCTCACTCGCCAGTCATGAATTTGTAGCGGGACATTAAGCTGACCATTAAAACAGCTTAGTTTTTATTTATCTGCAATAAACAAGAGAAATTGACTCTGATTAAAGAAGACTAGAAACTCATTGGCATTTTTATGTTAGATGATTATAATCTAATAGATTATAAAAGTAACCTCTGTTGGATTTTTTCAGGAATGCTAAAAAGGATATTTTCTTCTCTTTACCTCTTTGTTAAATAAAACTTGACTGAAATCATACGGGGAAACAAATTTTCTGTGGATCATAAATGCTGTACCTGTGGTTTAATATATCATTTTTGTTTATATTTCTTTGGGCAAATTCAAAACTCAAAAGACCATGGTAGTAAAATATAGAAGAAATTCATTCTACACATATCTGTAGAGAGTGACCCTGTTCCCATGGGAGAAGATTGGAAAATACGTTTTGTTTTTTTTACCTTAGGAATATTTTTATTATATTTCTTACAATGTTAGATAATGAAAATTCAGAGACTGCTAGTAAGAAAAATTGTAAGTAATTTTATTTTGTTTCATTTCACAGTTTTCCAAGTAGTATTAGTGAGGAGTCTAATAAGTTATATTAGGGCTAACAAGGTAACCCTCTTCCAGCTCTTAACATGGCCCAGTCTCCCACTTCAGACTGCAGACTTGCCAGCGACCAGCACAGAAACCAAATAAAGGAAATATGAACCACAGGGTGGTTGGACAGCTCTTGCATTTCAAACCACCATTTTATGAATCCAGACGACTTTCTAATGGTCTGTTGTTAGCCTCATGTTAAGATTTTGTTTCCACCCCTCGGTATTGGGAAAATTACTTTTTAGTATTTCCATAGTACTGGGGTTTGGTTTGGTCTGGTCTTTGTGCTGAGGTCCAGCATGTGCTATGTTTTTCTGTGAATTAAATCAAGTTTCTGTGCTTGATACTGAGTACCCTATCCTATTAGATTTGAGGTGATAGGCATCATAGGTAATACTTTGTGACTAAAACCAGCTTCCTTCCACTTTGTAACTAATTCGTAAGGTTTACTCCACTTAGGAGCCAGAAAAGTTAAAACCAGGTAGCATCCCAGGTGCTCCTGGTTGTCTTCCACCCGCGTAGTTAGCGTCCTTCTCAAGGAACAGGCACAGTCTAAGTTTTCCGTATATTGGCCGGTTCTAGAACTGAAGATGAAAGTCAGGCCACTTTAGGGCTATATCAGTTTTTATCGGCCTTTTGAAAAAAGTAGTATCTGTGCTCACTACCTACCCATTTTTTTCTGTACCTCTGTGTCTGGCTTCCGGTGTCACTAAAATTTGCCCCAGTGTCAGAGGCGTGATAGTAAGTTCCACAACTGCAGTCCACTGCAGCCCCTTCTTCAGTCTGGAATGATTGGCTCTCCTCCCCGTGTCATGCTCCTCTTTCTTTTCTTTTTTCTAATGTTTTATTTTTGAGAGAGCGCGTCAGTGGGGGAGGGATAGAGGGACAGAGGATCCGAGGCAGGTCCCACGCTGACAGCAGTGAGCCCGTGGGGGGCTTAAACTCACGAACCACGAGATCATGACCTGAGGCAAAGGTGGACATTCAATCAACTGGGCCATCCAGACGCCCCTTTGCCCCCCTTTCTTGACTTGTATAACCTCTGTTCGCTGTTTTCCTCACTGTACCTTCCTCACTGTCTCCCGCTTGTAATTGTGACCATCTGAAGTGCAGATTCCTTGCTTCACTTGCCCTTGTTCATTCTCTGTAGATGACATCGCCTCTTTACCAGAATCTTCATTAACTGTGTGTAGTTCCCCTTCTTCGTTCCCTCTCTCGCCTCCCCGGAACTGGTTCTCCTGTGACTGAAGAACCACCATCCTCTAGTCCTGCTAACCTTATGCTGCCCATTTCTTCCTACCTGGGGATCTTAATAACTACCCTTCTGTCTCTTCTTGATTCTTTTTCCCCCCTCCTAGATTCATGTCACTGCTTTCCTGGCATGATCTCCTTTTTTAAACAATGTATTTATTTATTTATTTATGAGAGAGCACAGGTGACAGAGGGGCAGAGAGAGAAGGGGACAGAGGATCTGAAGCGGGCTCTGTGCTGACAGCAGTGAGCCCATGAACCATGACATCGTGGACCTGAGCCAAAGTTCAACACTCAGCTGAGCCACGTAGGCACCCCAGCATTATCTTCTTTGTTTTTTTTTTTTTTTTTTTAAACATTTATTCATTTTTGAGGGAGACGGTGCAAACAGAGGAGGGGCAGAGAGAAAGGGAGACACAGAAGCTGAAGCAGACTCCAGGCTCTGAGCTGTCAGCACAGAGCCTGATGTGGGGCCCGAACTCACCTACGGTGAGATCATGATCTGAGCCCAAGTCTGAAGTCCGAGGCTTAAGTGACAGAGCCGCGCAGACCCTTCCCTCCCCCCACCATTATCTTCTTAAAGCACTAATTGAATCATGTTTGTTTAAACCTTTCTTAAACACCTTTACTGGATCTCCACTATCTATGGGATGAGGCCCGAATGTACGCTGGCACTAAGACCCTCTGTATTCTGACCCAGGCTTGGCTCTCCAATGTCGTCTTTCTTTACCCACCACAGTTATCTGGGCTCCGGCTCATGGGCTGCTTCCACTTCCCAGGTATTCCCATGCACACGGGCTTCTGCTGACGTTGAGCCATCCACCTGGAATGTCTAGCTCTATTACACTCCACCCACCACTTATATGATAATCCCATGTATCCTGGAGCTTGGCAGTCGTTTTCTTCATTCCACTAATCAGAATTCACCAGCATTTGTGTCTGATAAACAGCTTTTTGTCCACCTGATACTGATGTAAGTCCTTAATGTTTTCAGCAAGTTGTTGCCATGTGTCTTCTTTACCAGGTGGGGACCTTTTACATGACAGAACTGTTTGTCCTTCACATGGGTATCACCACAAGAACTAGCTGGTTGTTTGGTGCATTGTTGGGGGGGGGGGGGTGGGGTGTGTGTGTGTGTGTGTGTGTGTGTGTGTGTGTGTGTGTGTGTGTGAGTGAATGACTGATGTGAGACACATTGGAGAAACCCTTGCCTGATTTTTTTTTCAGGTGAAGCCCTTCAGAGTGAAAAATAATCTTATATGTGGGAAGTATTTTTTCCCCCCTGTAGGAAAAGCCATATCCACTTCAGACAATTAACTTGACAAATGCATTTGGAGAATTCTAAATATCATGGTACACCCACGAGGACGCTACACAGTTACTACATCCACAGCCTGGCTCTAAGATGTGCATTGTCTGCCATTGCAGGTCAACAAGTCCCAGTGTTGGCTTCGCCTCTTTGCCAAGGTTAGACATGAACTTTTAGACTGTGCTGCTTATTAATTTCATGAGTGCAGTTGTATTAGTGAGTAGGGTATCTCTGCCTATTTTTAAGGTTTTGTTAGTAGTAAATAGCTTGAATGAGATAGTTTCTGTTTCTGTATGGAATGCTAATAGAAAATAAATTCTTCGAATGAAAGAAAATGACCTTTTTATCCTTCTGCATTAGAGGTTGATAGCATAGATGTGTGTGCTGTTGTTGGAGTTTGGTTATTAGGTGATTAAGTAGTATATCAAAATCACACGAGCAGATTTAGCAGCTAATTCACAGACAGAGTTTATTGCTTTAGGAAAGAAAATTCGCACCTGTGACTAGAGCTCTTCTGTTCTTTCTGGAAGGACTGCCTTTATCAGAGGCAGTTGTGGGGCAGTAGAAATGGCACAGGCTTTGAAATTGCCCTAACCTGGATTCAGATTTCGTCTCTTGTCATCATTAACCCTGAGCCTTAGCTTCTTATCAGACGAGAGTTTTATTAGGCTTTGAAAGAGGAATGCAAGACCTACAACAAATTTGAGACAAATTTACCTTCTAAATTGAGACAAACTTCAATTCTCTCTGGCTCTTATACAGTCCTGAACCAGTGAGATAGAGAGTAGGTGTTGTATTTCTCAGTTTGCTTGGACAGGTTTAAATAAACCTAATAAAGAAATTTGAGGTGTGACTTGTTAGGAAACTTCCTGTCTTTATATCTTATGACTTTACTCATTTGTTTTTCTTCTACTTTTACTCACACAATTTGGCAGATTCCTTCCTTCTAAAGTATGGTCATAATTCACCATTCTGTTATATAATGGAGGGAGAAAAATGGGGATGGAGTTGTTTATAATGTATCTTGAGGTTTATTTTTGAGACTTGATCTAGGCTGCCACAGAACCTCTTCCAAAAAGAAAATATGTGATTCAGATACGCTGAGCAAATTAGCTAAACATTGCTTTTAGTTGGTCTCTCACTTGTACTCTCCACCCCCTCTTTCTCTCTTTTCTTTCTTTCTTTCTTTTTTTTTTTTTGGTAGTCCAGAATTGGCTAAGCTGTTTACCAAAGCCTTTTTAGTTTATGTTTCAAACAGAAGGATTTATGAATCAGATTGCTGGAAAATCTAGTTGGGTTTGTGTCCAAAACGGACAAGAGTTGCCTTTAGGGATGAAGAATGTTTTGTTAAGACCTTCCTGACACCCACCTGTTCTGTGATGTCTGTAGTAACAGTGCCTAAGAAGAGAAGCCCCAGAGATTCTTAGTTAGGCGTTAATGCAGTGTTTACTGAATTGCTTTGATAACTTTCTTTTCTCTAAAATTTACAGTCTATTTTCTTTCCTATGATGGTCAGAAATTTGAATGTTAACTTTCCCCCTATTTATTGATATTTAATATAGCACAACAGGAAATTCCCATCCTCTTCATTTTTTCCATCTGCTGATAAAATAATTTATATTTTGTCTGTGTTTGGCATTTTCTTTCCAACTCTAGAGAGTGCAGAATAGGAAAAATTCAAGGTAGAAAAGAGTAAAGAATACAAATTCTTTAAAAAAAAATTTTTTTAGTGTTTATTCATTTTTGAGAGACAGTGTGAGCAAGGGACGGGCAGAGAGAGAGGGAGACACAGAATCTGATGCAGGCTCCAGGCTCTGAGCTGTCAGCACAGAGCCCAACACAGGGCTCAAACTCACAAACCGTGAGATCATGACCTGAGTCGAAGTTGGACGCTTAACCAACTAAGCCACCCAGACACCCCAAGAATACGAATTCAAAAGATAGAAAGGAAGTAAAAAAAATGAATTCTAAAGAGAGCTAGTAATAAAGGAAGATTATTAATTTATCTCAGTTCATTTTTTCACCTACAGGCCTTTAGATTTTTCCCTACCACTTTAATCAGAGTAGTGCCATCAAAAAGTCAAAAACATATTTAAACAAATCTTTTGTAGTTAATTTTTTAAAGTAGGAATTAAAGAAAAGTATTCCAGTGTATGTACGAGGATGTATATAATGAGCAAATGAGCTAAGGAGAGTCAGTGAGTGTGAGTGGAAGGAAGAAGAAAGAAAAAAACTACATGTAAAAAATATATCAGAGTATCATCAGCAGTACACATAACAATTAGATAAAAATAGCCTTGGGGTAACCACTGTAAACTAGAAAGTTCTAGATAAGCCACCCAAAACAGAAACTGTAGGCACAATGGGAGCGAGGAGACAATTTTTCTCCTCTTCTTCTTCCTCCTCCTCCTCCTCTTCTTCTGCTAAAGTCTATTTATTTATTTTGAGAAAGAGAGGAGGCCAGCTGAGGAGGAGGAGAGGGAGAGGGAGGGAGGGAAGGGGAGAGAGAGAGAGAGAGAGAGAGAGAGAGAGAATGAATCCCAACGTGGGGCTCAATCCCTGGAATTGAACCTTGAGATCATGACTTGAAGCCTAAATCATGAGTCGGTTGCTTAACTGTTGGAGCCACCCAGGCAACCTAATTTGGTCTGTCTAATAAGCTTTAACATCAGTGTTACAGTGTAGTGTTATAGGTGAAAGATGCTTTTGCAACTAAATGTGTTACTTGGATTAGTAAATTAGGATTACACATAATTTTCATAAGCTTTTCCAAGGCTTAGCAATGAATTTAACCGCTCTGATGTATTTATGCCTAAGTAATACATTCAGGTATAGTCACCTGTCTGAGTTCAGGCTGCTGCAGCAGATTACTATAGACTGGATGGCTTAAACAGCAACCATTTATTGCTCACAGTTCTGGAGGCCGGCAAATCCAAGGCATGGTGTCTGCGGAGGGCCCTCTTATGGGGTGCAGACTGCCAACTTATCATACCTCCACATGGCAGAAAGGGGACCTAGGTGTTCTCTGGAGTCTCTCTCATAAAGGAACTAATCCCTTAAAGCTCCAAGTGCATATGACTTCTAAACTGAAATTGGATTCTAAGTTAAAGTATCTGTCAAGTAATAGATGGGGTAAATCCAGAAGGACGAAAAGATGACAGGGAATCTGCAGATTATTGGTGTAGTCCTGGGGTGGCAATCACGTACCTGGCTGAGGAAACACCTGGCGACGAATGAAATTCTGTCCATTAAAGATGCAACTTCATGCATTATTTAGAGAACTTCTTTACCAAAGAACAAAACAAAAACATGTTTGGCACTCACGGCACTCAATAAGTACTGAGTACAATTAAACATTGAACAAGAAAGCACAATATATTTTCAGCATTTTCCAACCTATCATATTCTTTTAAATTTCATGTTTACATGTATTGGTATGCTGTAAAATTTTAAATATATCATGAAAGTTTTAAGAAATTTGGAAGGTTTGTAGGGGATAATTATAACCTGCAGCTGATGTTACAGGTTACAGGGTGGTCCATAATCATCAAATTTTACAAATTCAAGCTAGAACTTCTCTAAGGATAAAAATGTGTTTTTAAAATCACTGTTGTGGCCTGACTTTCTCTTGCCAATAAGATGGAAACTGTTGTATTTATTTTCTGACACAAGAGGAAAAGGGATGTCTCCAATCCCTGTTCTGATTTCTTTGGGTGGCCTCCTGAGAGATGTAATTGTAAGAGCGATTCTGCCCTTAGTTACCAATGACTTCTTTCCTGAGCAAATCCATTAATCTCTCTTTTATCTCTCAAGTTTTGTCAGCCATAAAATATCATTCAAATAGTAGACTTCCCTAAAATAAAGCTGTCTTTCACTTATTCTTTTGCCTGTTGATACATTTTAAGACCAGCATGTTAAATGCATTTATTTCATTTTAAGTTAGTTTAAAAAAAATCCAAGGCATTTGTTCTTTAAGTTTACTGTATCCTGGCGCAGATTTATCTGTTGATAGTAACCACATTTGAAAGTAGGTTAGAGAATAGTATGACCACAGGGATGGCTCAGTCGGTTAAACTTCTGACTCTTGATTTCTGCTCAGATCATGATCTCGCAGTTTGTGGAATTGACCCCCATGCCGGCTCTGTGCTAGCAGCGCAGAGCCTGGTTGGGATCCTCTCTCTCTGCCCCTCCCCTGCACGTATTCTCTCTCTCTCTCTCAAAATAAATAAACTTAAACAAAATCTAAAGAATAGTATGGCCACATAATCATAAGTCTTGAATATGCTGAAAACTAACATATTTGTTTTTATTGGAATTCAGTGCTATGTCACTGAAACAAATCTCTCACAGAGGATTTTCAAGTTTTTATTGGTAGAGAACTTTTTTTTGTCTTTAGCTTCAACAGTAAAAAAATGTAGATATCAGATTTTATTGCCAAGAGAAAATATGTTCTCCCTTATGATTGAGAAATTTGGCTTCTTTTAAAGCAAAGGGTAAATCCTTGCATATGCTATTTGTGTTGCTGAACTGCATCGTGGGTTTTTTTTGGGTCACTGCTCTGAATTGAATGAATTGATTACATACCTCAAGCTATAATTCTGACACCTTTTATACTACCCAATTTTGTCTTTTCTACAAGAATATCTAATTCATTTCTTCTTTTTTTAAGTTTATTTATTTATTTTGAGAGAGAGAGCAAGCAGGGTAGGGACAGAGAGAGGGAGAGGGAGAGGGGGAGAGAGAGAGAGAGAGAGAGAGAGAGAGAACCCAAGCAGGCTCCTCACTGTCCGTGAAGAGCCTGAATTGGGGCTTGAACTCATGAACTATGAGATCATGACTACAGCTGAAATCAAGAGTCGGACGCTTAACTGACTGAGCCACCCAGGTACCCCTCTAATTCATTTCTTACCGTACAGACCTCTTTTTTTCCTTTTTTAAATTTTTTTTATTTTTTGGTACAAGGGAAAAAGAATAGCCATACAACTGAGAAGAGGGTCCCCTCATTCTCTTGAATTGGATTTCAAGATTGACTGGATATTTTCTGAGAACACACAATCTGGGGCCAAGTGATTGAGAATATCTCTCTTCCTCTCTCCTTACTTACTCTCTTCTGTCTTCTGTTCTCTTCTTTCCTCCATATTCTAGGAGCCAGATGTCCAGAAAACATTCACACGTTACTACTCAAAATTATCATTCTCAAGCCAAGAGCTGCTTCTCAGCGTGTGGGTAATATAGCTGTGTCCACTTGCTGAAATAAACAAAAAAGCACAAGAAGAATGAAATGCAGTATATAGTTCCAGTAGATGTATGTTTCATGATACCTAGAGCCATACACTCTGAAGAAAAGAGTCATAACTAGTGATAAGCCTAATCTGGAGCAATATACAATCTCATTTATAAAATTAATAACTATACAAAATGTGGAAGAATACAGAGAGCTACGAAGAGAAAAAATAATAATCCCAAATGCCACTTAAGATAAATTTGAAGTAGTAGTTTAGTTCCGTATACCATAGTGGTTAAGAGAAAGCACTCCAGAGCTGAATAAAGTGTGGATTCTGGCTCTCCTGGTTTGTGACCTCGGGCAGGTTTCTCACTTAAACCTGTCTGTGTCTCCATTTCTTCATATGTAAAATAGGCAAAATAACAACATTTGCTTCTTAAATAAATTCTTTTTAATGTTTATTTTTGAGAGAGACAGAGTGCGAGTGAAGAGGGTCAGAGAAAGGGAGACACAGAATCTGAAGCAGGCTCAAGGCTCCAAGCTGTCAGCACAGGGCCCGACGTGGGACTCTAACTGCGAGATCATGACCTGGGCTGAAGTTGGCCCCTTAACTGACTCAGCCACCCAAGTGCCTTAAAAAAAAAATTTTTTTTTAATGTAGCATTTACTTCTTAGGTTGTTTACGTTAGAATTCTTCTTCCTAGAGGATGCCTGGGTGGCTCAATTGGTTAAGCATCTGACTCTTGATTTAATCTCAGGTCCTGATCTCTCAGTTCATGGGAACAATCCCCATGTTGGGCTCTACACTGACAGCTTGGAGCCTGGTTACGATTCTCCATGCATGTGCTCTCTCTCTATCTCTCTCGTTCTCTCAAAAATAAATAAACATTAGGGGCGCCTGGGTGGCTTAGTCAGTTAAGCGTCCGACTTTCGCTTAGGTCATGATCTCGCGGTTCGTGGGTTCGAGCCCCGCGTCAGGCTCTGTGCTGACTGCCGGCTCAGAGCCTGGAGCCTGTTTCAGAGTCTGTGTCTCCGTCTCTCTCTGACCCTCCCCTGCTCACGCTGTCTCTCTGTCTCTCTCTCTCTCTCTCTCCCTCCTAGAAATAAATAAAACATTTAAAAATAAATAAATAAATAAACATTAGAAAAAAATAGGAATTTTTCCTGTGAAACTGTTAGAATTTTCTAATTTTTTCCCTTTGTTTTGATGTTTCTTGACTTACCTCTTGGAGTTGTACCAGGCTTGCTGTAGTTAGTTGTAAGGGAATAATGGAAATTGTGTGAAATTGAATGAACCTGAAGTATGCACTAGTGTTTTGAATTACATAGTACGTGTAAATGTTGTGTTAGTGGTGTGCTAAAGATGACTGTACCATAGCATCTGTGCTTTTCTAAGTGGATTTTTTGGAAATAGTGTCACAGAGTTGCAAATTTTCTTTAAAACTAAGACAAAAATGCCTACTGACCATATTTTCTGGAAACTAATATGTGCAGTATGCAGGCAAGGTAGCCCAATAGCACTTCAGTTGTGACAGCAGGTTAGCTTCACAAGAAATCAACAAGCCTCACAGGTAATTGTATTTATGTTTTGAAGCTCCTGAAGAAAATTAGGTTTTGAAAGCTTTATTAAAATACAACTTAAGCTTTCTTTTTAAATGAAGAGAGACAGTATCACAGGAGCGTCCTTGGCTCTCTAAGTACATTCAGAGATACTAACCATTAATTTCCCACTCTATCCCCAAATGCTTTTAGGTTTTTTTTATTAGTGATTTTTTTTCGTAGAAATAAAAGTGTTACTTTTGTACCTGTAGCATATTCTTACCCACATGGTAAAAGAAAACTAAAAAAAGATTTGCTTGTGTTTTTCCTCTTGAATTTAGCTTATTTTTCTTCCAAGTAGGGTCCTATTCATATGAATGTCTGAGTATTAGGAAGTTGACTGATCTTTGATTTTGTCTACTCCCTACAACACTTCCTCTCTGCTGGTTGCCATTTCTGGTAAGGAAATGTAGGATACTAAGCTGTTGTGGCTGGAAGAGCAAGGCAGAGCTCTCCTGCCTGGCCAGAAGTTTGGGAGACATTGTGTGGCCATCTCAGTTGTCACTTCTTAGAATCTGCCTTTTCTAAACACTTACAAGTACTTTGCTAACCCCTACCACTAACAGGCCTTCAAGTCTTTATAATGCTTTTTTATCAGAAGGGAAGGGTATATGTATGTGTGGTTGTTGTGGGCGCGTCCTATACAAATAAACTGAAATAAAAATTAGAATTTCAGAAGCATTTCTGAAAAAGTGGGTGACCTATTGTTTGTTATTCCAATTATAGACAATGATTTCTTTTTCTAAAATGAACTCTGGAAAGAATGCAGTGGGAAG
Organism: Proteles cristata cristata; assembly: GCA_017311185.1. Classification (NCBI taxonomy): domain Eukaryota; kingdom Metazoa; phylum Chordata; class Mammalia; order Carnivora; family Hyaenidae; genus Proteles; species Proteles cristata. Next base: position 43,228 of record JAESUZ010005399.1, read on the forward strand.
ACCACAGTATCAGAATGCCAATCTGGTTGGGGCACCTGGGTGGCTCAGTCGGTTAAGCGTCCAACTTTGGCTCAGGTCATGTTCTCACGGCTTGTGGGTTCAAGCCCTGTGTTGGGCTCTGTGCTGACAGCCAGCTCATAGCCTGGAGCCTGTTTCACATTCTGTATCTCCCTCTCTCTCTGACCCTCCCCTGCTCGCTCACTAGCTCTCTCAGAAATAAATAAAACAAAACAAAAAAAAAGAATGCCAATATGGTTTATGGGAAGGCCTTAATCGAAATTGTGTTTATGGTTAGAAGCAGCTGTGTTTCTGATCACCTGCTGTTCAAATGAGGGCATGCACACGTACGGGCTATGTCTGCTGCTGGGACGTGTTTGTGCTTGGAGGAGGAGAAGATAGGTATTAACAGGGATTTTTTTGTTTATTTGTAACTTGCTTGGTAAGAAATAAAACTGATGTGCATGTCATTTTTAATTATATGCAATTAGCATAGTAGCAAATAGTACCACAACACACGGCTGTGGGTTCCTAGAAGGTGAAAATTACACCAACAAGCAACTTCCACAGATCAGGATTCATTCTAGGTCCTAATTGGCTAAGTGAGGAAATGACTGTCTTCCCTTGATATATAAATTTTTCAGCTTCAGTTAGTCACTTGAAACCATACAAGATTGAGATATATATCTTTACATTCTTGTTTCAGCATATGACCTATATGGTACTAGCTCTGGCATCAGAAGGGAGGCATGTGTGCTTCCTGTCCTCAAGATACTGCAAAGTCCTCCTAACTTTAGATACTTATAAAAGGTTGGATAAATGAAATATATTCTTTCATCCATCTATTCATCTATCATTTATTAAGTACCTGATAATGTCAGACATTGTTCTAAGCTCTGTGAACAAGCCAAAAATAAGACAAAGCTCCTGCTTCCCACCACCCCCCATTTACTTCACATTCAAGTGGGGAAAGGGACATTGAACATCAGTATGTAATACAACGGTAGGTAATGATGAGGGCTATGCAGAGGAAAAAATAGTGGAGGAAGAAAAAGTACAGAGGAGAATGTGATCAACTCTGGGTAGGAAATAAGGTAAAGAAAATAATTGTAAATTTGGTTGAAGGATAAATAAGAGTGGACCAATTTCCTTTCTCAACAGCGGTTCTCAGATTTAATCAGGTATAAAAAAGTACTTTTTGCAGAACACAATGAAATGTTGTTGTAATTAATCTTCATATACCTGAAGCTGTCATTGTTGATCTGACTTTGGAATCATTCCAGGGCTTCTTTAAGGTTAATTAACAGTCACAGATTTTAATATTTAAAAATATATTTAAGAAAAAAAACCTCATGCTTGAGAAAATTGTATAGGTAAACTTTTTCTGTCATTTGGGAAAAGACTGCTGTTATTGTTTCCTCATGAGAGCAGTAGTGTTGTTGAATAGCATAGTTGAGAACTACTGCACTACAGTCTGTTCATCAAATGGACGGTCACCTGTGTGGGTGAGCTGTTTGCTAAGTGGTAGATAACAGATTGATACTGTGCTCTTCTCATATCTGTCCTGTTCCTCTGTCTCGAATGGCAGTTTAAATCTGCGATTCAAACTGTGAATATTTTAATTGATCAGTCGTGACCTGCTAACCTCAGCAGCTGAGCAGCTACATAATGTGTTAGGTCATCATACCAATAATTAAGATTATAGCATTGACCTGCCTTCCTTTTATGGAATGTAGGGGGGAAAAAGCCCTTAGATGTATGTCTGATTTTAAAATAAGTTGAAATGATGACTAAGAACAGTGATATCATCTATAATTTCATCACATCTAGTTGACTTATGTAGTTGAGTCACTCAGTGTATAAATTTTTTTTCTTTATTTTTAAAATAAAGTACTAGCTTAAGAGCTGAATGAAGGGTTATAGGGACATACAATTTTTCTTTTCTAAATTTGAAGTATTTCTGCTGTGATAAGGTGATCTATGGAGTGAATTTAATATAGTAATATGTGCGTTAGCAGATATATACTTCTGTATACACTACCTTAGTTCTAAGATATTTACCTGGTTTTTGCACTTTGAAAGATTCATGTTTTAATTCATCATAGTAACATACAAAATAAAAATTGCTGAAATGTGTATTGTCATTTCCCTAAAATATGACAGATTTTGAAATTGATTTTTAAAAAAGAAGTCTCTTTCTTAAAATGCAGAGATGCACACATCTACCCTTCTGCCCCTTGGGACAGAAAAAAATGAATTTCCTAGCTTGGCAAATCCATTGCTTCTCCTGAAGTAGATTGCATGCATCCAGTGCTGTGAAAAGAGGTGCAGTGAGTAAGGAAGGGTGTCGTTTAGTGCTCTGTAGCAAAAGGACTGGGGAAAAGGAAAAAAAAAAAAAAAGGATTGAGTTTGACTGGCGTTGGCTCTGGCTTTTCTGCATTCCAAACTGTCTGAGGCACAGAGTGAGAGCAAAAGAGAGAGAGCAGGAGCGCCAGCCAGTGCGAGCGCAGGCGAGGGCGGGATACAAGTGTTCTGAGTTTCTGACTTGCATGCCGGAAGGATCATGTTAGCAACACCCAGAAACTTTGCAGAATGCAGACCCCAGGTAAGAGTCCCTCGAGTCTGTCTGAGTCTGAAATTAAGTTTGGATATATTTAAAGGGAATGTGGAGATTTATTTTTATTACACAAATGCAGTGACTGCTAACCTTTATGATTATTGGCTTTAAAGAAAGGTTGGATTTCGTTCCTGTCAGTTCCCAGGAATATTGTGTGGAGGCTATCAGCACGCCAGTACGAAGTCCGGCACAAGGAGAGCCATCTGAGAAACTCAGATAAATTAAAAGGGCAACGATCACAGCAGAGTATTAGCAGTGCAGCATTTCCGTGTTCTTTTAATAATTTGAAGTGGATTCTTATTCTGGATCGTACCCAAAATTCTTCATGAAATATTTAAGATGATTGAAATGGATGCAACTCATTTCTCTTGGAGGGAGACAAAATATATTGGCCATCAATAAGAACGTAACAGCCTTGCTTGAGTCTCAGAAGCACATAAATAAATCTGTGTCATTCGGAAAGTTCAACAGGTTGGATCAGTACACAACAGTAGAGCATTCAAATGAGAACTTTGCTTGTTCTTTCTGCCCAGGGTAGGCTTTTAATATCCTCTGCCATAGATGACAAGTTAGTCTTTAACCAATTAGCCCATTGAAAGTTAAATCTGAAAGAGATTTTAGAGATCATCTGTAAGCCAGTCTCTCCATTTTCAGCAAAAACATTGAGGTCTGGGGGGTTTAGTGCTTGCTCAAGATCACAGATTTAGGAACAATTGAAGTGAAAAGCCCTATCTCCTGATTTTCAGTTTACTGTTGTTATCATGGTACCAGTTACATTTAGGTTTTATATTTTATCTGTAGGCCTCAAGTACCATAAATTACTACATAAATAGACCAAATGCATCCTAAACCTAGATTAAAATCTCATAGGAAGGAGATTTTGGGAGTGGATGTCATCAAATCAATATTTAAATCATGCTCTTGATCAAAAATATATAGCAAAGTATCAGAAAAAATGGCTTTCAATTAAGGAAAATGGCTATAGATTGTATGTTGTTTTTATACATATTTTTATACATGTAGCATATTCTGAATATTTGTATATGAAATTAAAACTCAAATTGACTTTTAGTATCTCTTAAAGACTTTAGGACTTAGCAATTTTCTGTATACTTTAAGTATACTTTAAGTTAGTAAAGCTTTTCAGCTAGTTTCTTTTTACTTGTGTCTATTACTCGAGGCAAAAAAAAAACCATTCCATGTTCACTGCCTTTTCTATGTTTATTTTTGTAAATGTGAGATAACAGTTTTATATTATCCAACAGTTTGTACCGGTTGCTTTCTTATCCAAGGTCCAGCTCTATTTCTCTATTTAAAAAGGTCCTCTGTTACTTCACTTCATGAATTGTGTGTTAGAGGATAACTTAAGTGGAGGATCCCAAGAGTCACCACAGACAGTGAACATCTGTCTTCATACATTTTCATTTAGTCTCTAAAAAAGGTTGCTGCCCTTTCCATTTTTGTGCAGACCATTGTGGGATTGAGAGAGGCCATACTATCCTAGTGAGCTAAATAGTGGAGATAGCCGCTGTCAAAAGGATCTGTCATGGCTCTTAACAGCTCCTGGGAACAAGTTGGCTCCATTTGGCTGTAAGCACAGTGCAAGGATGTGGCCCTTTTGTGTTAGAGCCTGACCTGCTCATTCCAGTTTTTGACTGGGCCTGTGTGGTGATTTACAAGTCTGTGTGGGATGAGCAGTAAATTTTAAGGAATAATTTCATTACCGCTCTCGGCTATCGGAAACCAAATTACTAAGTGCAGGCTCCACCCAGTGGGAAACAAGAGACTATTTGTCTTAGTTCAGAATCCATTATTTAAGCACACTGTTTATAAGAGGACTTGATGACTGTGAACATGAGGACATAATGCTCTACCCAGTTAGCTGGGATTCATCTCTGGACTTTTATGCTTCATGGAGTATGTGGAAGGGTTGCCATGATATGTGTGTTTATAATGTATGAGTGTGCTAGATAGATAGATAGACAGACAGACAGATAGATAGATAGATAGATAGATAGATACTAAAATGGACATTTGGCCTGAGTGTATTTCTCCATGTCAGAAGTATATTTCTTCCATGACAAAGGTCATTAATCTAGTACTGGTATTTTACTGACCTAACTTGAAAGAAGCTATTTTATTAACCAAACTAACCATTATAAAACTCACTACCATGTCTTAGAAAGAGAAAATATTAGAAGGAAACACATATTCCTTTTTCTCTGAATAAGATTATGCAGGTTTATACTTTCTGTGTTAAAGAAAAGTAGTAATAAGGTGCTCATTTTGTGACTAAAGATAATATCTAAATGGAGATTGAATGGATGGAATGAATGAGTTACATGGAAAAAGAAACTCTCACATGAATGTGAAATAATTCTCTTTTGACCAGTGTTTTCTTGAAGAGAGACTCATTTTCACTCTTCATGGTTTTTCCTTGATACTGATTTCTTTAAAATGTTTTTTCATGAAGTAAATATCTCTCTTCCCATAGAAATATAGTTCTCCATAGAAATATAGTTCATATACTAAATTCTCAAGGTAAAGAGCCCTGCAACATAGCTATGACATTTGTCATAATTTAAAAGGTTGGCTCTAGGTGATTAAAACTTTCAGAGGAGTTGCTATTTCTCCTTTTCTCGTTACAGTTTTTTTCTACTTCTTGTATATAATTTTGTGTTTTGTCCCACTTAAAACCTTAAGAATGAAAAGTTTTCAAACAAAAGTGAAGACAAAAGACAGACCAAGAGCAAGGGCTTGAGGCTAGACATGTTCAAATGCTCTGAGTTGTCAAATTAATTCTATACTCATTAAAGTTACCTGATTATTCACCCAAAGCTCTGGGAATCCTTTTTTGTATACAACATGGATGTATTTCCCTTTTTGCTTCATTCTTGACCTTCACTGGCCTATGGAGAGAAAAAGTGTTACAGTTTGGTTTTGTTCTCTCTGTTCTCTTCTGTTCTTTGATGCTCTCCTGCTCTCTAGTCATTGTCCTGGCGGTTCTTGTTTTTAGTTCCCTGTATATCAGTTTTAATAAAGAAACAGGTGACTAATGTGAAATCAGGTTCACCAGATTTTTACACTTGAGTCACATAAACTTCCTTAAAGTATCTAGTTCTTAGTACAGAGAGAGGAAAAAGTGATTATGTTCTATTGTTTACTAGTGAACAGTGATTAAAAAAAAAAAAAAGTCATGACTCAGCAATATGACTTCTGTCATAGTTGTCTTTTCTTCTTCTTCTTCTTCTTCTTCTTCTTCTTCTTCTTCTTTTTTTTTTGGTGCTCATTGGGATTCAGTCTACCAGATTCCACATTTAATTATGGGTTATGATCTCAGCTTGTGTTCGGAAGCCTTAAGCATTGCCAGTGATAATACGTTCTTTGTACATACTTGACAAGTAGGAGAGATTTACTGAATCAGTCATTAAAATTCAGATGAAGGTCTTTATCATTTCTGGTGTCTTCCTTGTGCCTACTCAGACCTTACCATTCAGTTGATTTGGGAGTACTGTGAAGTTAAACACTGGAGAGGGAGAGAGAGCCAGTGAGTTCTTATCAGTAATTTGACTCTGTGGAGAGTCCGTATTTGTCATTCTCAGGTTTACAGTATTTTAGGAATAAATGAATTGCTGAAGCAGCAACTGGAAAACTTAAAGTTGGTGCAGTCCTGTTCTTTGAAGAAGAAACTACCTCGTCCTGCTTGCTCTTTCTTCTGTCAGGTTTTCTAAAGCAAGCAGCTTATACTGCCAGGATCAGGCAAGTGTCGTTCAGGTCAGGTGTCACATAGGACAGCCATCCTGTTGGACTAGTTGCTAACTCTGATGTCTTGCATCTAATCTAATAAGACGAGCTTATTTGAAAAATTTACCTTTGAAAAATTTTAGCAGCCCGGTTACGTAGCTAACTATTCATAGGTACTACCTTTAGTTAATATGAAGGACTAGGAAAACTGGATATTCTTCTACTCTTTAATATTCTAGTTTGTAACTTTTTTGTTAAATTATACTTCAAAAGGGCCATGTGTAGTTCATTTGATTTCTCGTCTTTTGAGTCAGATAGGAGAAGGTAAGGTGTTTGGGTCTCTTCTTCAATAACTCCTTTTGCCAGAAACACCTAGAATATAAAATAATTTATTCCCCCCTCCTTTTAAAGAATGATGTGTCAAAGTGAGTGCAAGAAGACACACACACACACACACACACACACACACACACACACACACACACAAGCCTATGCGAATATATAGACAGAAATGGGTTTGTTCAGTCAAAGAACAGGAAAAAATGTGGGAAGTCTGTTAACAGGGAATGGTAATCATCTTTGTAAGAGTTCATTGTAAAGAGCTCATTTCTAAGAGTTTGCTCTGTACAGTTAGTTATATAGTATTTCTTAATAGCAGAAATAATCACTCAAAGAAAAGTCAATAGATTATTTAATTGCTTTCTGCATGTGGTTAGAGGAATAGCATCACATAGTATTTGGTCTGATTTTTGTGAGTCACCATCACACAGCTGAAATTTAAGAAGATTTTTAATGAATTCAAGTCTGTTTTATCTTATGTAGGATTTGCTTACATACATCAGGAGATTTTCCTTGAAGCATTTTGCCTCCACTTAAAGTTCAGGGAGTCATCGCAGCGATTTCATGAAACAATAAATGCGACTCGATTTTGTCAGTACTATCACTTTGATCATAAATATTTGCATAGCTACCATTGCTAAAATTTTGAAATATGTTTTTAGTAATTTAGTTTTATTCATTTCCTTCCCTTATAATTGCAGTATTCAGTATTTATACTTCATTGATGATCAGCTTTTAAAGGTAAATTTTTTAAAAAGTAGGTTTTTTTTTTCCAGTTGAACTTGGTATCAACCATTTTTACTAACAAAACCAGAAACATGGTGTAAAGAAGAAATCCTAGGAGTTACTGATGTCGTTATAGAAATGACCACCAGTCTCTCTTGGAAACATTGTTTAGCTTACACAAAACCAACATAGAGTATGCAGAGGGAATTTATTGTAATGAAAAAGGCAGAAGTCTAGTGGAACTAGGTTTATTTGTCCCCGGTGTCTCAGTAGAACTGTTTTGGTCAACCCTTGAGGACACTGCTTGATTTCAAGGTTGTTGTTTGGCTGGGTGGAGAGGCAGGGTGCATGTTTGTTTTGCTTTTAAATAGGAAGGTATTTAAAAACCAGAAGCCAGGCTTTTGTCTAGTCCTTTGAAAAGAAAATCAAACTAATTATTTACCAGGATTTTTTTCAGAAACATATGTTCCTGTGAGCAAATATGTTCTTGTGAGCAAACTGTAAAACGCATCTGACAATGAAATTTTAATTAACAGGAAATAGTGAGCTTCAAGGGTATTACTACTTTATTGCTACAAAGAACAGTAATTTATGACAGCTTCCCACTAACTAGGTTTCTCCCAGTATCAGAAATTATAAACCCATTTTCATTTTGTTCTTGAATTATATATTTAAAGACGGACTTTTTATTTCTTTTCCCCCTGTCAAACCCATGTTATAAGAGAATGGAAGCTCTTCAGGTTTACTCCAGATGTTGCTTATGTTATGTTTTTCTCCGATAGTCTGAAAAGAGAAATTTCATTTTATTTTTTTATTTCAGTATAACTGACACACAATATTACATTAGTTTCAGGTGTACAACACAGTGATGCACCTTCTCTGCGTGTTGTGCTGTGCTCCCCACAGGTGTAACTGCCATCTGTCCTGACGTCACTATTACAGTATCATTGACTATGTTCCCTGTGCTGTGCCCTTTATTCCTGTGACTTATTCATCCCATACTGGAGGCCTGCTTCTCCCACTGTCCTTCACCCATTTCATCCTCCCCTCTCCCCTCCGCTCTGGCAACCATGGGTTTGCTCCCTGTATTTATAGGTCTGGTTTTGCTTTTCATTTGTTTATTCATTTGTTTTGTTTGAAAAGAAATTTAAGAGGTTTATTATCCAGTCATTATAGATAACAAACTCCTACACATCAATGAGGAAAAGGCAAGTTGTGAATGCCAGTTTTACAAAAGAAGCATTCCAGATGGTGAAAAGATGCTCAGTTTTATTATTTATCAGGGAAACACAAATTTAAACCAAAATGTCCAAAATGGGAAAAGTAGAAAATACCAAATGTTGATAACAATCTAGAACAAAAGCAATTTTTATACTGCTGGAGAAAGTATAAATTTACACAACTACTTTGGAGCACTATATGACGATATCTAGTAAAGCTGAACAATGTTCCTTGATTCGGCAGTGCCACTCTTATTTATGTGCCAATAGAATGCATAAATAGGGTCACCAAAAAAACCTGTACAAAAATGTTCATAGCAGCACCATTTATAAGAACTAAAAATCAGAAACTACCCAAATGTTCATCAGCAATGGAATGGATAGAATGGTTTGCTAACACAATGTGTTGCATCCGACTCTTGATTTGGGCTCAGGTCTTGATCTCATGGTCATTAGATCAAGTCCTTCATTGGGCTCTGTGCTGGGCTTGGAGCCTGCTTAAGATTCTTGCTCTCCCTCTCCCTCTGTCCCTCCCCCACTTATGCTTTCCCTCACTCTCTCCCTCAAAAACAAAACAAAACAAAACAAAAATTTTTTTAAGACTGTAATATGTGACAAAGACAGGCATTACATGATGGTAAAGGGGTCAATCCAGAAAGAGAATGTAACAGTTGTAAATATCTATGCACTCAACGCCAGAGCATGTAAATACACGAAGCAAATATTAACAGACATAAAAGGAGAAATTGTGAATAATACAATAATAGTAGGGGTCTCTAACGCCCCACTTACATCAGTGGATAGACATCTGGTCAGAAAATCAATAAGGAAGGGGTACCTGGGTTGCTCAGTCAGTTAAACATCTGACTTTGGCTCATGTCATGATCTCACAATTTGTGAGTTCAAGACCCACATCAGGCTTTGTGCTGACAGCTCAGAGTCTGGAGCCTGTTTCAGATTCTGTGCCTCCCTCTTCTTTCTCTGCCTCTCCCCCACTCATGCACTCTCTCTCAAAAATAAATGTTAAAAGAAAAAAGAAAGTCAGTAAGGAAACAGGCTTTGAACATATTAGAATAGATAGACTTAACAAATATGTACAAATCATTCTATCTAAAAATGAATAGAGTACACAGGCTTCTTAAGCATACATAGAACATTCTCCAGGATAGATCAACTGTTAGACCATAAAACAGGTCTCAATAAATTTAAGAAGACCGAAATAATGTCAAGACTCTTCTCTGACCCCAATGATATGAAACAAGAAATCAGAAGAAAAAATTGGGAAAAAAATACAAACACATGGAGGCTAAACAACAGGTTAATAAGTAACCAGTGAGTGGGTCAACAACAAAATCAAAGAGGAAATAAAAAAAAATAAATAAATAATAAATAAATATAAATGAAAATGGAAACAATAGTTCGAAAACTTTGGGCAGCAGGAAAAGCAGTTCTAAGAAGGAAGTTGATAGCAATATCAGTCTACCTCAAGAAAATAGAAAGATCTCAAATAAACAATCTAGCCTTATACCTAAAGAAACTAGAAGAACAAAGCTCAAGTTAGTAGAAGGAAGAAAATAATAAAGTTCAGAAGTAAATAGATACCAAAAAAATCTAAGAAAATGAAATTTGAATTCAAATGAAATTCTTTTCATTTGAAAAGAAAAATGAAATTAATAAACCTTTGGCCAGAATCATCAAGAAAAAAAAAAAGAGTGCATTCAAATGAGTAAAATTCCAGATGAAAGAGGACCAATTAAAACTGACACCATACAAATACAAATGACTAGAAGAAACTACTATGAAAAATTATATGCCAACAAATAGGACAAGCTAGAAGGATAAATAGGATAAAGTTATAGGATAATTATGTAGAAATAGGATAATTGTATAGAAACATACAATCTCCCCAGACTGAGTCAGGAAGAAATAGAAAATTTGAACAGATAGATTACTAATAACAAAACTGAATCCATAATCAAAAAATTTCCAACAAACAAAAGTCAAGGACCAAATGGCTTCATAGGTGAATTTTGCCAAACATTTAAAGAGGAGTTAATATTTATCCTTCTCAAACTATTACAAAAAACAGAACATGAAGATTCCAAATTCATTTTACAAGGCCAGTATTACCCTGATACCAAAACCAGACAGACGCTACCAAAAAAAAATTTGCAGGTCAGTATCCCTGATGACCAAAGATGCAAAAATCTTTAAAAGAATATTAGCAAACCAAATTTAACAATACATTAAAAGGATCATTCACCAGGATCAAGTGGGGTTCATTCCAGGTATTTAGGAATCATTTAATATCAAACAGTGTGATATACTACATTAACAAAATAAAGGATAAAAATCATATGGTCATCTTAATAGATACAGAAGACACATTGAACAAAATTCAACATCCATTCATGATAAAAACTGTCAACATGAAGGGCACATACTTCAACATAATAAAGACTGTATAAGACAGACCCACAGCTGACATTTACATAATATTGAAAAGCTGAAAGCTTTGCTTTACCTCTGAGATCAGGAACAAGATAAGGATGTCCACTCTCTCTTATATTCAGTATTCTACTGGAAGTCTTACCCACAGCAAGCAGACAAGAAACAAATAAAAGCCATGTTGAATAAGGAAGTAGTAAAACTAACACTATTTGCAGATGACATGATACTAGAGAAAACCCTAAAGATTCCTCAAAAAAACTACTAGAAGTATAAATGAATTTGGTTACGTTGCAGGAAACAAATATAAATATACAAAAATCTGTTATATTTCTATATACTAGTGGACTAATAGAAAAATAAGGAAACAGTCCCTTTTCCAGTTGTATCATAAAGAATAAAAGACCTACAAAGAAATTTAAACAGAGGGTGTGTGCAAAATCTGTACTCTGATAACTATCAGACATTGATGAAAAAAATTGAAATGACAGAAACAAATGGTAGGATATTCCATGCTTATAGATTGGAAAAATTAATATTATAAAAATGTCTATACTACCCAAAGCACTCTATAATAAATCCAGTGCAATCCCTGTCGGAATACTAGTAGTATTTTTCACAGAATGAGCACAAACAATCCTAATGTTTATGTGGAACCACAGAATACCTTGAATAGCCAAGTGATCTTAAGAAAGAAGAACAAAGCTAAAGGTATCATACTCTCAGATTTTAAATTATACTGCAAAGCTGTAGTAATCAAAACAGTATGATACTGGCACAAAAGTAGACCTGTAAATCCATGGAGCAGAATAGAGAGCCCAGAAATAAACCCATACTTTTATGATCAGTTAATCTAGGACAAAGGAGTCAAGAACACATAATGGGGAAAGCAATCTTTTTAGTGAATGCTGTTAGGAAAACTACATGCAAGAGCTACATGCAAAAGAATGAAACTGGACCACATTCTTATACTGTATACAAAAGTCAAATGGATCTAAGACCCAAATGTAAGACCTCGAACCATAAAAATACATAAGCAGTAAATTCTTCGACCTCCGTCTTAGCAATACTTTAGTGTACCTGTCTCTTTAGGCAAGGGAAACAAAAGCAAAAGTATATAGTTGGGAAATCAGACTAAAAACCTTTTTACAACAAAGAAAACCATCAACAATAAAAAAAAAAAGTTATCTATTGAATGAGAAGATATTTACAAATGAAATGTGATAAGGGGTTAATATTCAAAATACATAAAGAGTTGTAACTCAATACTGTAAAATAAATAATTTAAAAATGAACAGAGGACCTGAATAGACATGTTTTCAAAGAAAACAGGCACATGAAAAGATGCCCAATATCACTAAATCAAAATCATCAAGGGTATGCAAACCTTAACTATAGTGAGGTATTTATTACCTCATACCAGCTAGAATTACTAATGTCAAAAACCAAGAAATAACACGTTTTGGCAAGGATGTGGAGAAAGGGGACCTCTCGTGATTACTGGTGGGAACGTAATTGGTGCAACCCCTATGAAAAACAGTGTGGAGTTCCCTCGAAAGAATAAAAATGAAAATACCATACTAACCAGCAACTCCATTTCTAGGTATTTACCCAAAGAAAGTGAAAACACACTTTCATACATATATGTATGTATGTAAATATATACATATATAAAAGGATATATACTCTCCTCTGTTTATTGCAGCATTACTTACAATAGCCAAGATATGGAAGCAATCTAAGTGTCCATCCACAGATGAATGTGTAAAGAAGATGTGATATATATACATACAATGGAATATTATGTCACCATAAAAAAGAATGAAATCTCACCATTCACAACAACATGAATGGACTTCGGGGGTATTATACTAAGTGAAATAAGTCAAATGGAGAAAGACAAGATATTTCACTTGAATGTGGAAATCTATAAAGCAAAACACAATAAAACAAGAAACAGACTTGTAAATATAAGACACAAACTGTTAGTTACCAGGGAGGAGGATTGGGGCAGGGGCAAAATAGGTGAAAGTGATTAAGAGGTAGAAACTTCCAGTCATAAAATAAAATAAGTCCCAGGGATGAACAGTACAGCATAGGGAATATAGTCAGTAGTACCGTAATACCTGTGGTGGAGGGCCGTAACTGCACCGACTGTGGTGAGCATTTTGTAGTGTGTGTACATCTGTCAAATCACTGTGTTGTACATCTGAGACTAGTGCAATGTTGTGTGTCAACTATACTTTAAAAATAAAATTTTTAGGGGCGCCTGGGTGGCTTAGTCGGTTAAGCGTCCGACTTTCGCTTAGGTCATGATCTCGCGGTTCGTGGGTTCGAGCCCCGCGTCGGGCTCTGTGCTGACTGCCAGCTCAGAGCCTGGAGCCTGTTTCAGTCTGTGACTCCCTCTCTCTCTGACCCTCCCCTGCTCACGCTGTCTCTCTCTCTCCTAGAAATAAATAAAACATTAAAAAAAAAATTAAAAAATAAAATAAAATTTTAAAATTTCTTATAGTAGTCACATGTTTTATGTATATTTGTGTATCTTTATGTATATTACTGAATTATATGTATCATATGTGTGCTCATGCTAAGGATGTTAATTTTTACATATAGTTATTAGTGAGTTTATGACCCAGATTTAGTAAGAGTTTTTTATACTCTTGACCTTAATATCATTTTGCTTTAAAAACATAGTTTTATGTGTTTTTTTGGTTAATGTTTATTTTTTGAGAGGGGGAGAGAGAATGAATGGGGAAGGGACAGAGAGAGAGATACACAGAATCTGAAGCAGGCTCGAGTCTCTGAGGTGTCAGCACAGAGTTCGACATGGGGCTCGAACTCACAAACTGAGATCATGACCTGAGCCGAAGTCAGACGCTTAACTGACTGAGCCACCCAGGCGCCACAAAAAAACCAGTTTTATGTTTTTAAAGGATATGTGATTACTGATTTTATCAAAGAAAACCCTTTAAAACAGCCTTTTTTTTTTTTAAATCACTGTCAAATGTGTAAGTACCCAAAACAATAAATGAAAGTTACTTAATAATAAATGTTAATATCTGTCTTTTTCTTTCCACGCCCCTGCAACCTGTCCTTCCTGTTCTGTACTACTAAAATGCATGTGTTTAGTTCTATCTCTGGATTCATTTTTTTAAAAAATATTTTTATTTATTTCTAGGAGAGAGAGAGACAGCATGAGCAGGGGAGGGTCAGAGAGAGAGGGAGATACAGACTTTGAAATAGGCTCCAGACTCTGAGCTGGCAGTCAACACAGAGCCCGACGCGGGGCTCGAACCCACGAACCGCGAGATCATGACCTAAGCGAAAGTCGGACGCTTAACGACTAAGCCACCCAGGCGCCCCACTGAATTCATTTTTAAGCAGTCTTCTGCACCAGATCCTCAGATGTCTCCTGTTTTACTGAAACTTAGTATTTTCATGTTAGCATACTGCATTAGTTTTCTGTCACACTATAACAAATGACCACAGGCTTAGTGACTGACAACAACACACGTTTATTTTCTCACTGTAGATCTGAAGTCCAGGCAGAGTGTAGCTGATTGTCTGAGTATCACAAGGTCAAAACCAAGGTATCAGCACAGCTGCATTCTCATCTGGAGCTCAGCGTTCTCTTGCAGTTGGAGGAATGAGATCCCTGTTTCCTTGCTTAGTGTCTCCTAGAAACCATTTGTGGGCCGCGTTCCCATGACCCTCTCAAAACATGGCAGCTTACTTCTTCAAAGCCAGTGAGAAATCGTACTCCAGAGTGCAGTGATGGAGTCCAATATAATGTCATAAAATCAAGAGAGTGACTAAGCTATCACCTTGGCCATATAATGTAACCTAATCAGGAGAGTATCTGTCCCATTATATTAAGAGATTCTAGGCCCCACCTACACCCAAGGGGGATTATAGTAGAATGTGGGAACCATACCCACATAAGCAGCACCAAGTGTTTCTGTAAGATTCTTAATTATGCTTTTTTTCCTCCTTCACTATTGAATGCAAAATATTCCATTGAAGTTAATGATAACTTAATTGTGACCTGGTTAACAATTCTCATTTTTATTTCAATTAAATTATATTAGTTTTCTGAGGCCTGTGGTGGGTTTTTTTTTTTTTTTTTGGTGATATCAACATTTTTATATTCAATCTGCCACCAATTTTTAATAAAATAATAGAGAACACAAATATTTGTGCAAACATTACTGAACCTCATTTGGCTAATGCCAAATTACCTGTTGAAGAACATGTGACCCCATCTTTTGTTCATCAACTGATGAATGACATTTCTGAATTTTAAAAAACTGCATTTTAGGGGCGCCCGGGTGGCTTAGTTGGTTAAGCATCTGACTTTTGCTCAGGTCATGACCTCGCGGTTCATGGGTTCGAGCCCCGCGTCGGGCTCTGTGCTGACTGCCAGCTGGGAGCCTGGAGCCTGTTTCAGAGTCTGTCACTCCCTCTCTCTCTGACCCTCCCCTGCTCATGCTGTCTCTCTCTCTCCTAGAAATAAATATTTAAAAACAAAACAAAACAAAAAAAACCCTGCATTTTAAAATTAAAGACCTACGTACCTATTCTCAAATGATTTTACTGTCAGAGAAAAATTGGAACTCTAAGAAGTCCCCTATACCTATAAAGATGTTGCATATTTTCACTGTCAGGACATTTTCCTGCCTACTCTCCATTCTGCCTTCCAATTATAGACCTTTACAAATGCCTTTCATTTAATGTCTCATAGTTTTTGACAGCCTTTGTCACTCATTTTTCTAGAGCATTTATTTACTTTTATTTTGGTGTTTTGGGTTTTTTTTTTTAAGTTGATTATGAACGAATAAACCAGTTACTCTTTGAATTCTGAAGTAAGGGCCTGGTATGTTGCCATCTTAAATACTTAGCAACAGAAAAGCTGTTCACAGACTTAATGTACAGTTTTAAGTTCTGGGACACATATTTCACAAACACTGAGAAAAGCAAAGATACAGATCTAGGATTTCAACTTTCTGAAAAATTCTGTATAAATAAAAGTAGAGAGGCCAAACCATATGCAGAAATTTAAGGGCCACAGTAGATAAGAAGCCACTATGGAATGCAGTATTATGGTTAAAAAGGCAGTAGTGATACTTGGATGCATCATAGAAACATTAAACATTTAAGAGAGGTTAAGTAATTTTCTGTTTTAGTTTACAGTCCCTAATAGAGTATTGTGTTCTTTTCTGTGTACTCTATCAAATTGTGAACATGTTTTTGTGATGGAAAGGCTAGAAAATAACATTTTGAAGAAAATTTAAAGATATTGAGATTGTTCAGCACGAAGAACATAAATACAGAACTTCGATGAAAACAGTCACCAACTATATTTCCTGTCTATTGAGGGAGGGGAAAAGAGAATGTGGTAGCATGTGGAATCTGAGTGATATAGAAAGAAGACCTACAGAGGTTTGTGACTCTGAAACCGAAAGTCTTAGGATCTTCTTTGTGAGGCGTCATAAGTAAAATAAATTCTTATATTTCCTAAGGTCAAGCAAATTCTATTTGAAGGCCAAAGAAACTGAATAAAGCTTCGAGTTCATTGCTACCCTGATTATATGTAATTATATAATCAATTTTAATAACAGGACTTATTATTTGGGTCTATTTTAAATAAAATCTTAATTTAAAAAATAGTAGTAATAGTTGCTGCTTGTAAAAAAAATGAAACAAAGTCCGGGTGTAAAAGCTCTTCCTTCCCCTACATTCCAGGGGGACGTTCTCTTGTTTTCTGCATATGTACCACAATTAACAATTAGTATTTATCCTTCCAGATTTCTATTTTTTCTATGTTTTGTTTTCTCCCGAATCAAACAATACATGTTGTAATTCCACTTGCATTTTTCACTTTAGAATATACTATCGGCTCTTTGTTTCTGGTAATAGTGGGCAAGTTTTCTGAATAATCCGCTGAAAACAATCAAGTGGGGTAAACAGATGTATTTTTAAGCTGTCTTCCTTAAAAACTTCAAAAAGATACTTCTAAATAACCCAGAGATCAACAAAGAAATTATAATGGAAGTTATAAAATATTTTCAACTGAATGATGATGAAAATGTTACATATCAAAACTTGTGTGATTTAGCTAGAGTAGAACTTGAAGTTAAAAAAATAGCACTGTAGTAAAGAAAATAAAAGGAAGGGAAAAGAGGTTTAAAAAATAGGAATTAAATCAAACATGCAATAGAAAAGGGCACTTGGGTAACCCAGTTGGTTGAGCGTCTGACTTCGGCTTATGTCATGATCGCACAGTTTGTGGGTTCGAGCCCAACATCGGGCCCTGTGCTGACAGCTCACAGCCTGTAGCCTGCTTCGGATTCTGTGTCTCTCTCTGTGCCTCCCCCGCTCACAGTCTGTCTCTCTCTCTAAAAAATGAATAAACATTAAAAATTTTTAAAAAGAAAACTTGCAGTAGAAAAAAAAGAGCTAGTTAATTGAAAAGACCTAAAATTGACAAATCTGGCAAAACTGATCAAGAAAAATATAATTATTACAGGAATAAAAAAGGATATGTTGCTCTTGATCTTATATACAATAAAAGTATTTATAAGATATTATGAACACCTTTATAAAAATGAAAATTATCAGTTAAAATAGCAAAACTTGTAGGAAAATACAGCTTACTGAATCTGACACAAGAAGTAGTAGAATCTCCAAATACTCCATAACTATTAAAGAAATTGAATGTTCAATCAAGATCTTTTCCACAAAGAAAAAATCTAAGCCTAGAAGACTTTGCTTAAGTATTCTAGCAAACATTTAAGAAAGATATCATTTCAAAGTACAAAATTCTTTCTAAAAAGAAAAGAGACCATACGCATCATCTAATTTTATAAGGCTAGCATTACTTTTATACCACCCAGCAACAGCATTACATAAAAGAGCAATTATAGGACATTCTTACTCTTTAGCATAGATACCAAAATCCTCAATAAAATATTGGCAAGTGGAATCCTACTTTATGACAAATTTGGGTTTATAATACCAATGCAATGTTCACTTAATATTTAAAAAGTAATATAATTCACTGTTAAAAGACTAAAGGAGAGAAACCTTTAGATCATCTCAACTGATGCAAAAACCACATTTGATAAAATTTAATAGCCATTCATAAGAACTCTTGACAAAACAGGAATAGGAAAGAACTTCCTTACTTTAATAATGGATATCTACAAAACCAGTCAGCAAACATCATACTTAGTGGTTAAAAGCCTTTCAGATGAAGGTCAAAGGCCAGGATGTCCACTATTACCACTGCTATTTCACATATACTGGAGGTTCTAGTCAGTACAGTAAGGCAAGAAAATATATAAAGATTGGGAAGACACAAAATATTTATAATTTGCTGATGATGTAAGTGTTTAGGAAAACAAACAAAAATACCGAGTTTAGCAAGATTACTAGATACAAGATCCATAAGCAAAAAGCAATTGTATCTCTATAGAAACAAACTGAAAGTGAATTTTTTTAAGATAGATACAATTTACAGTGATATAAAATGTCATTACCTAGGAATAAATTTTACAAAAGATGTGCAAAATTTCTAAAAATTCAAGTGTAAAACATCATTAAAATTATAGAAAAAATTATAGAATTTCAGAAGTTTCTGAAATTAGAATATTGTTTTGTTGGATATTAATTTTGTGCTACCTTCCTTTAGTCATTCAATGAAATCCTGGTAAAAATTTCACAAGTTTTAGTTTCTCAAGTGGATTATAAAATATATGTGGTTATGCAAAGGCCCAAAGATAACCAAAAGCTTTAAAAGCAATAAAGCTGGGAGGACTTGCTCTGTCATCTCTCCAGACTTTTAAAAAGCTAGAGCAAGAGCAATTGAGACAAAGTAAGATTGGTGTTAGAAATTGACCAATGGAACAGAATAAAGAGTTCAGAAGCAGATCTGTGCATAAATGTACATTTTATGATAAAATTAGAACCGCAGAGTGGTGAGGAAATTAGAGTCTTTTCAATAAAAAGTACTGGATGAACTGGATATCTATATGCAAAAAGAAATGAAGGTAGATTCCATCTTCACACCTTACACAAAACCAATTCTATATAGACCTAAATGTAAAAGACAAAATAACTCTTAAGTGTATCATAACGTATTTATAGCTTTAGAAGAGTGAAATAATTTTTAAATCAGAAAAATCACTATAAAGAAGAAAAAAGTAGGGGCATCTGGGTGACTCAGTTAGTTAGGTGTCTGACTTCAGCTCAGGTCATGATCCCATGGTTTGTGGGTTCGAGCCCCACGTTGAGCTCTGTGCTGATGGCTCAGAGCCTGGAGCCTGCTTTAGATTCTGTGTCTTTCTCTCTCTCTGCCCCTCCCCTGCTTGCACTCTGTCTCTCTCAAAAGTAAACAAACATTTTAAAAAACGTTAAAAAAGAAGAAAAAGTATTAAATGTTACTTTATTAAGGACTTAAGTTCATCAGGAAACACTGCTGAGAGAGCAAAACGTCAAGGTACATAAACCAGCAAAGAAATTAGTTGTAACAGAATAAATCAAACCCTCTTATAAATTAATAAGAAAGAGTAAGCCCAATAGAAAAATGGGCAAAAGACTTGATTAGGCACTTCACAAAAGAAGATGACCAAATGGCCATACATACAGTACAGGAAGAGGTACTCAACCTGGTTGAAGAGGTGCTCAACCTGGTTAATAATCAAAGGAACTCAAGTTAAAACTATGACAGAATACCCACTTTTCACAACCTCTGGGTTGGCTGACGTTTAAAGTCTAATAAAACTAAAGGTGTCAAAGATATAGAGCAATGGGAACTCTTACGTTGTTAGTGGGAGTGAAAATTTATACAGTTTCTTTAGAAAACAATTTGGCATTATCTAGTAAAACTGAAAAGTTTTTTTTTCATAATAAATACATGCTTATGTACATGGTGATGCATATGCAAGACAAATGAACATCTGTAATAGCCTCAAACTGGTTACAACCTGGAAACAAAATCAGTAAATCTTTTTTTTATTGAGTGAGATAATCATGCAATGGAATACAGCAATTAAAATGAAAAAACTATAGTGACACACAATGATATTAGCCAATCTTGAAAATACAAAGTAAGAGAAACGAAACCCAAAAATATGCATGTTTTATACCATTTACGTAAAATTCAAGAAAAGAGGAAGACAAAACTATGTATTGAGGGATACACATTTTAGTTTTAAAACTGTAAATAGAAGCAAAGAATGTTTACCATAGAAGTCAGGGCGGTCATCATCTCTTGGGCGGAGGGGTTTGGGATCAGGATCGGATATTTGAGGTCTGTAGGGCATTATGAGTCACTACCACTGTTCTAATTCTTGCTTTAGTGGTGTTATAATTCATTAAACTCCTTATGTTTATGCTGTTTTCTCTAGTATATATTTTAAATGAAAAGAATATGATGACGACATTTCATCGATGCCTGTAGATTTTTCAAGGCTGCATATTATTTCAATGTAGATTGTTTTCTTCCTTATGAATACTTCATGTTTTTAGTTTTTGCCATTACCAACTTTGTGTTTCACATCTTTCTGTATATATCTCTTTATTATTTGTGCTGATATTTCTGTAGGATTGGTTCTTAAGAACCAAAGGTACCTTGCGTTTCATATTTTGATAGATGCTGTTAAATAGCCCTACAAATTTGTTCAGGATGTTGTTTTTTTCCCCACTATTTGAAGCTTTTAATTTTTATGATTTTCAGTGTTTCTCTTCCCCATTGTAATTTCTGGCTTTTGTGAGATGTTTAGAAAGGCCTTTCTCAATTTAAGATTAGGTTCTTTATCTGGAACTTATTTTTGGTTTTGTGAAATGAGATTTTTTTCAAAAATCGTAGTCAGTCATCTCAATCTTTTACTCAATGGTCTATTCTTTCCATACTCAATTGAAAGGTATTCTTTAGGGGTACTAAGGTGGCTCAGTCAGTTGAGTGTCCAACTTTGGCTCAAGTCATGATCTCACCGCTTGTGGATTCAAGCCCCACATCAGACTCTGAGCTGTCAACACAGCTCAGATTCTGTGTCTGCTTCAGATTCTGTGTTTCCCTCTCTCTCTGACCCTCCCTCACTTGCAGTCTCTCTCTCTCTCTCAAAAATGAATAACTATCAAAAAAAAAAAGATATTCTTTATTACCAGCTAAATATCTACATGTCTTTCTCTGGGCTGTTTTTCTGGTCCATAGATCTATTGTTTTATTCCTTCAACAGTTTCATGATATTTTAGGGACTATAAGTTTTCTTGTGTTTCTCTTACTAATATAGCAAATTCCCTCTAATTAGTTCTTTCTTTCAAAATGTGTTTTTTTTTTAACTCATGCATTTATTTTTCCATGTGAACTATATAATCAAGTTGTCCCCCACTTCTAGACAAAAAAAGAAAAGAAAAATGTGTGTTGACATTTTTTTTTTGTTTTGTTTTAATTTCTAGGAGAGAGAGAGAGACAGCGTGAGCAGGGGAGGGTCAGAGAGAGAGGGAGACACAGACTCTGAAATAGGCTCCAGGCTCTGAGCTGGCAGTCAGGACAGAGCCTGACACGGAGCTCGAACCCACGAACCGCGAGATCATGACCTAAGCAAAAGTCCGACGCTTAACCGACTAAGCCACCCAGGCGCCCCTGTGTGTTGACATTTCAGCTGTAATCACAGTGAATGTGTAGATTACATGGGAGAGAATTAACTTTCATATGCATTTCTAAGTTTTAGTTTTTAACTTTTTATAAAGGACAAATTTTAAATATATTCTTTTGGGACTTATTTTTTCATTTAAATACTGTATTACTAATATCTTTCCATGGTGTTATTATAGTTCATTTATTTGAGTACTACATGATTTTTACATTGTTTGAATATACCAAACAAATTAAATTAAGAGAGTTTAAGTTGAACTTTATATTGGGGTTCAGTCTATCATTGAAGAGTATTTGGTTTGTTAAACAGAGTTTTACTATTGGTATCAGTGCCTCTGTTTAACATTCTTGTACATATTTTCTTTTATCCATTTGCAGGAGTTCCTCTTTGCTATATTTCTAGGAATGCAGTTTCTGGGTCTTAGGGTGTCCTAAATGTGGTCAGTTTTAGAAAATAATGCCAAACTGTTTTCCCACCAACAATTAAAAAAATTTTTTTTAATGTTTTATTTCTGAGAGAGAGAGAGAGAGAGCACGAGCAGGAGAGGGTCAAGAGAGAGAGGGAGACACAGAATCTGAAATAGGCTCCAGTCTCTGAGCTTGTTGTCAGCACAGAGCCCGACGTGGGGCTCAAACCCACGAAACTATCAGATCATGACCTGAGCTGAAGTTGGACACTTAACCGACTAAACCACCCAGGCGCCCTTCCCACCAACAATTTATGTTAAACCTTGAGGAATCCACATTCTGCCCAGTATTTGGTATTGTCAGAATTTAAAATTTTTGTCATGTAATGAAAACCATTGATTGCTTAATCTGATAACCAGCAATACTGAACAATATTTTTCTAAGTCTTTGGCTATATATGTTAATGCTTTTGTGAAATTATTTCTATCTTTTGTCTTTTTCCATTGAATTGTTGTGCTCTTTCTATTAATTTATAGGAGTTCTTTGTATGGTCTTTTTTTGGATCATGAAAATGTTTACTTAAAATTTTTCCTTTTATAAAAGAGAAACATAAGGTATGAACACTAAATGATCTCAAGACAGGGACTCCCAATTAATGGATGATCTTGGCCAAAAACATAAGGCTTCATGATTTTAAGGCTTCTTCTCACTGCGTTTGTCATAGGTTCCTGATAGTAACACTTTAATAGTTGTATTATGACTATTTCTCAATTATTTTTACGTTTAAAATATTTATTTTGTAGTAATCTCTACACGCAACTTGGGGCTTGAACTCACAGCCCTGAGATCAAGAGTCACATGCTCTTCCAACTAAGCCAGTCAGGCACCCCTGTATTCTCAATAACTAGTAATTAGTCTTTTCACTCTTTTTTAAAGGTCATTAGATGAACAAAAGTTTATAATTTTATGGGTCACCTGGGTGGCTCAGTCAGTTAAGCATCCAACTTTGGCTCAGGTCATGATCTCATGGTTCATGTGTTCAGGCCCCTTGTTGGGGTCTGTGCTGATGGCTCAGAGCCTGGAGCCTGCTTCGAACTCTGTGTCTCCCTCTCTCTGCTCTTCCTCTCTCTAAAAATGAATAAACATTAAAAATTTTAATATATATTAATAATTTTATATAGATAAACCTATCAACATTTATTTTATAGCCGATGTTTCTTTTTTTAATTTACAAAATCATTTCCCACCCTAAATTTAGTCTCAAGATACTTTTTATTAGAAGTTTAAAATTTTTGCTCTGGACATTCAAGTCCTTAATCTACCAGAAGTTGATTTTTATACCTTTATACTTTTTTCATACTGATAACCTTTTCTTACTATATTTATTGAACAACCTTTTTACCCCCACCATGGGTCTAACACCACCCTGTCATATATAAAGTTTCATTTTTTTTTTCTGTATTTGTCTTAAATTTTTTTTATTAAGCTTATAGTTTCATAGTTTATAACTTTTATTGGTTTTTTTAAATGGATCTTTTTTCTCATTAATTTTTCCAATTGGTAGTTGCTAATATTATGGAAAAACTCAATTTCTGTACATTTACCTTTATTTTAATTATCTTACTAAATCCTTCTTGTTTTTCAATTGATTCTCTTGTCCCCTGCTGCCATCCTCACTTAGGAATACATGCTGTTTTCTACAAGTATTTATCATTTATCTTTTCCTTTCAGGCATCTATATCCCTTCTTTCAGATGTTTCTATTGCTTGTCTTGTCTAACCACATTGACTAGAACCTCTTCCCAGTAACATATAGCAGACCCTGACTAAATGCACTGCTGCTGAAATGTAAGAATGCATTAAAGGAAAGCAAGATAATGACTTATCACTGTAGATTCGGTACCCGGAGCTGAATGGTGATGTCTTTAGGTGAACTGTGAATGACTCTTATAAATGGCAGTAGGACTTTGATAAATCTTTGACCATCTGGCTGTCATTGAAGTCACTTCTATCTTATGGCAGCCTCTGCCGCCCCAGGCCTCCCCAGATCTTACCAGCATATGGGACCTTAATGAAGGAGAGAAAACAAGAAAAGAGAGACTTGTGTTTGTAATTTGGTGTTACTTTTCTTAAAGACAGCCCCACAAATTGAACAAGCTTCAGGCTCCGCAACCCCTGAGTCTGCCTCTGAGCATAAGCCTAGAGGAGGCGAAAGGGGGTGGTTTTGTTTTCCTAAGTCTTTGCCCCCCACTGTGTTATCACTGCTAGGAAGCTGATCTCTAATGATACCATGGGGAGCCAATGATTATTTTTGGTTACTTTCAGTAATAAGCCAGTCCATTGAGTCTACTTCAATTTAAAATTCTATCTCCTCTCCGAATTAACTCCCCTACCACCACGGGAACTTGGAGTGGGAGATACCCAGCTAATTCTTTCATTCCTTCTACCCCCTCCCTCCCTTTTCTAATTCTAATTCCTCTTGTGTTGGAGCTGGGAAGGGGGACTGGGGAAAAGGGACACAAATTTTTACTTAGTTGGACATAGGATCACAAGGCGCTGGGCTGCTCCTCGGCTGTATCTTGGTCCGCATATTTGCTAGGGCTGCTGTACAAGGTATTAAACTATAGACTAGGTGGCTTAAATAAACAGAAATTTATTGCCTCACAGTCCTGGAGACTGGACATCCAAGATCAGGCTATCCACAGTGTGGCTTCCTTCTGAGGGCTGTGAGAGAGAATCTCTTCCAGGTCTCTAGCATAGTTTCTGGTGATTTCTTAGCCATCTTTGACCTTCTTGACTTGTGGAAGTGTCACCCTGATCTCTGCCTTGGTCTTCAAATGGTATTTTCCCTGTATGAGTGCTTCTGTTCACTTGAGTTCACACTTCTTGATTTTATAAGGACTCCATTAATACTAGATTAGGATCCACTCTCGTGACCTCTTCTTAACCAATCACAACTGCAATGCCCAGTGTCCAAAAAATGTCACATTCTAAGGTCCTGGGGATAAGTAGTTCCGCATATGAAATTTGGGAAGACACAGTTCACCCCATCATTTCATTTTTCTTCTCCCTTGCCTTTCTGTAGTTAATGCATTGCTTTGGCTTTCTAACCTGGAGTGGATTACTAGTCAGACACCCCCAGTCCTTATCAGTGATTCGTTGGTATTTCTCTTTTAGGTTGTGGGGGAAGGTTGGATAGGAAAGGCATTCCTTTCTAGAATAGCACATCTTGAAAGGTAATCTTTGAATTCTTTTTCCCCTGCTTATAAAGACTGAGAAACTGAAGTAGTGGAGAGAGGCTTCTCCTAGTAAGCTCCAAGAAGAATCTAGCTCCAATTGTTTTCCACTTTTTTTTTTTTGAAATCGGGGATACTTAATCCACTTTTGAGTTTATTTAAAATTTCAGGGCATAAGAAATACCTTCCTTGACATTCTTTTTGGAAGAAAAGGTGGGGAAGAATCACGTCAGTCTGTGCCCAAGTCTACTGTAGCGAGTAGATTGTTTAGACCATTATAACATAAAATTCCTTCCAGTAATAAAATATTCCGTTACTCTTCCAGATTGTACCTACACCTTTTTCTTTTAATAAATTCTTGACCAAGGATAAGCTTAGTTTAAAGGAGAAGGACTGTAAGGTTTCTTCATCTCCTTAAATCTGGAAAGATATTCAAATCTGACAATAGTTGCTAGGGCTGAGGGCATCTCTCGGTAAATATCGCATTTTTTAAATATATATATATATTTTAATATTTTATTTATTTCTGAGAGAGAGAGAGAGACAGCGAGAGCAGGGGAGGGTCAGAGAGAGAGAGAGAGATACAGAATCCGAAACAGGCTCCAGGCTCTGAGCTAGCTGTCAGTACTTAGCCCGATGTGGGGCTCGAACCCACAAACTGTGAGATCATGACCTGAGCCGAAGTTGGACGCTTAACCGACTGAGCCACCTAGGTGCCCCTGAATATAGCATTTTTATTTTATTTTATTTTATTTTTTTACAAATAGTTTATTGTCAAATTAGTTTCCACATAACACTCAGTGCTCATCCCCACAAGTGTCCTCCTCCATGCCCATCCCCCCCCCTAAATATAGCATTTTTAAATGGCTTGTCAATAAAGAGGTATCCAGAAAACAAGCCCCATAGGCTTAAATGCTTCCCTGATTGTGACTTAAACAGTGGACTGCCTATCTCACTTCTATAAAAGTGTAAAATTGATATGGACGACAGATGGCAAATGTGGTTCCGTTGTACGCTGACTCTGATCAGCTTAGTAGTGACTGACAAGAGTACTGGGTTCAGGATTCTTAGGCCATATTTCAATTCTGAAGGCAGGATGCTGTCATCATTCCAGGGTACCTATGAAGGCCACTGAGGTGTGTCCCGTATTTATTCTCTCTCGAGACCGGGTGCATTCCAGCATAATGCAGAAGACAGTCCATCATGGGTGAGAAGAAATTAGGAGCTTTTTATTCCTTTAATTATCCAAAAATAAAAAAATACACTTCACTAATATTTACTACATAGTTGGAGCCCACAGATGTAACTTATAAATAAATATACATATACTAGATATGTGAGGTTATATTTTTTTATTGATAAGGGTTAAGCCAGCAGAGAAGTATAGACGGCAAGCTTCTTGAGAACAAGTCATTTTCTGATTCATCTTTATATTCCACAGATTTTGTGTTTTCCATTTTTGTGTGAATCAAGTTTCCAGGTAGATAATATTATAGAAGTTCTGTCATTTAAGCTCACTTAAAATCACTTGGAGCATGTTTTATGCATCTATTGATTCAACTGTTGTTCCAATTCTTATGTTAAAGCCCAATTTGGAGCATACTTAAATACTAACCAAAAAGAAATTAAAGAGTTGAGGGTAGTGTTTGTTTTTTCAGTGAGGGATTTTTTCTGGGCAGATTTACATATGGTGTTTTAACAATCTAGGTGAAAATAAATGTACTGAAAATTGATAGTTATAATTTTTAATGTAAAAAAAAAATAGGTGTGGGGGCACCTGGGTGATTCAGTTGGTTAGTTGTGCAACTCTTGGTTTTTGCTCAGATCGTGATTTCACAGTTCATGGGTTCGATCCCACGCACCGGGCTCTGTGACGATGGTGCACGATGGTGCACAGCCTACTTGGGATTCTCTCTCTTTCTCTCTCTGTGTTCCTCCCCAGCTCACACATGTGTGCATTCTCTCTCTCTCTCTCTCTCTCTCTCACAAATAAACTTAAAAAAATAGATGTGAAGCCATTTGATTTTTTTTCTTTTGAGTTGCGAGAATATTTCTGTAGCACCATATACATTCTCTGTAATTATTTATATGCATTAACGTCTGCTAACCACCATGTGTCTAAAGTTAAATTCTATCTTAAACCCATCAAACTTTGTGTTTTCTTCTCTAAACGCATTACATTATCTAACTTTAAAGACATTACTTAAAATGATGAATAAAAATTGACATGGTCTGGAGTGCCTGAGTGGCTCAGTCTTCGGTTAAGTGACCGACTTCGGCTCAGGTCATGATCTCATGGTTTGTGAGTTCGAGCCCCATTGGGCTCTGTGCTGACCGCTCAGACCCTGGAGCCTGCTTCAGATTCTGTGTCTCCCTCTCTCTCTGCCCCTCCTGCATTCAGGCTCTGTCTCTCAAAAATAAATAAAATGTTAAAAAACATTTTAAATTGACATAGTTTCCATTTTAAAATTAGCAATAGGAAATTTGTCAAGCACAGCATTAAACAGCCTCATTAAAATGCCTGTCAGGTCAAACAACCATGTCAAATATCCTGAGCGAGCGTGAGAAAATATTTTCCTTTATTCATTCATTTAATAAATAATGAGCACTTAACTGTGTGCCAAGCATTGCACTAATGTTCAGTGAAATCCTTTTCTTTTCTTAGGAGATATTTGTAAAACACAGTCAGGCCATCAGAATCACTTATTGGTGGAAAAGAATGAAAGAGATTCAAGCTGATCTTTTCATACCTTCACATTAAAGACTGTGGGGGTTTGGCCTCCTGACTTTGTTGGGATCTTTGGATTTCTACACAATTTATTTAACCTTGTTGCAGTATCTTGGATCATTGAGCAAATGAAACAGTTTTACTTTCCACTTAATGACTGTTCACCTTCACCCTTCAAACTTCTTCCAAAATGTCTAAAAATTTTATACAAACAGACTCTATTTGAAATGTGGTTGGGACACCTGGGTGGCTCAGTCGTTTAAGCATCTGACTTCAGCTCAGGTCATGATCTCACAGTTTGTGGGTTCGAGCCCTACATTGGGCTCTGTGCTGACAGCTCAGAGCCTGGAGTCTGCTTTGGATTCTGTGTCTCCCTCTTTCCCTGCGCCTCCCCTGCTCGTGCTTTTGTCTCTCTGTCTGTCTCTCTCTCAAAAATAAACATTACAAAAATGTTTAAAAAAAATAAATAGAATGTGGTTAAGAATGTCAGCTCTGAAACAGCAGTATCTAAGTCCTAGAACCCGACCCCCAACCCCTTACTGGCTGTGTGTCTTTGTTGTTTCCCTAAGCCTTAGTTATCCCAGATGTAAAATGGGAAAGATATTACTCCTACCTCACAGGATTATTCTGCATGGTAAACGGGATTAAACATATAAAGCACTTAACGTACTACCTAGTACATTACAAGTGCACAATACATTTGATCATTTATTTTTCTTGATACAAATGGTCAAGTTATTGCTGGTTCTAGAGATAGTTTAAAGAAGCTGTTACCCTACTGGCTTTCAGTATAGTTATGTAGTAGCGATGATCTTACATTTGTAGGTGTATGCAGCTGCCTACCCACTCGATAACTATTCAGTACCTGCAGTACCTGATATTGTGTTAGATGCTAAATAATAGACTCCAAGAATGGCATACACTTTGAGTAAAATTAGTTATAAAGTTTAACTTTATTTTAGGGAAAAAGAATTCTTTCAAGGATGATTATACATTAGCCACTTTTGGGATCTTCTTGAGAAGGAATTACCTGTTTGTTAGCTACAATTGTCACTTTACAGTGTTTTTCCTTAAAAGGATAGCTTTACTGTTTAAGAAATCTGATTATCTTTTTAAAAATTTTTTTAATGTTTTATATATTTCTGAGAGAGAGAGACCGTGTGAGCAGGGGAGGGTCAGAGAGAGAGGGAGACACAGAATCTGAAACAGGCTCTAGGGGCTCGACACGGGGCTCAAACCCACGAGCCACGAGATCATGACCTGAGCCGAAGTCGGATGCTTAACTGACTGAGCCACTCAGGTGCCCCCAAATCTGATTATCTTTGATTCTAGATAGTGATTCACTTCCCTAACCAGAATTGCCATTAGTCTTTGGTACATTACTTTGGAACATGTGTTTTATAATTGTTTTACTACCTTACCTTTTTTTTTTTTTAACTCTTTTACATTTTGATACCCTTTTCAGTAGAGGACATTAAAGTACCTTCTATTACGTAGTTTTAAATAGTCACATAATAGAAATGCCTCTAATAGTAATAACCTGATTATTCACTGATGACTTCCCATATCAAAAGTATTGTTTCCTAAATCCAAATGAAGGAAAATTCACCCTAGCTTTATTCGTTTCTTCAGCTCAAATCATGTAAGGTAACATGGCAAATGAAAACAGAGTGTGAGTGCACTTATTGATACATAATTCATATGTAAAAGGTTTGAGACATATATATTTGGGATACTACTTAAAATGTTAAACTGTAAATTTCATTAGTTTTAACTCTGTTTCTGTTTCAGTAACATATCTCCAAACCACAATACAAGGAAAAAACCATAGTTTGGCATTGACTTTAAGCTTTTTTGAGGGACCGGTTGTGCATATTCAAAGGAATATCAAGATGTGAATGCAATCGATCACTCTACTTGTC
Organism: Proteles cristata cristata; assembly: GCA_017311185.1. Lineage (NCBI taxonomy): Eukaryota > Metazoa > Chordata > Mammalia > Carnivora > Hyaenidae > Proteles > Proteles cristata. Next base: position 73,269 of record JAESUZ010005399.1, read on the forward strand.
CTTCAGTTGCCCTTCTTGAAAACTAGTTATTCTTACTTTCAATCCTTTATCACAATAGTATATCGAATGCTAATAAATTTAGTAATCCTTCATAAATTTGATAGACATTATTTTAATATGATATGAACTATAACTTTGAATTATACTTGCAATCAATACTTGTGATATCTTAGTCACCATTCCTTGAAGACAGTTTGTTTTTCAAATAAACGGCTTGGTGTGAGATACTGAAATAGAATTTATATGGTGGATTTGGCACATAGAGGAATATTTAATTTTTTTAAACTTTTTTTTTAATGTTTTATTTATTTCTAGGAGAGAGACAGAGACAGAGACAGAGACAGTGTGAGCAGGGGAGGGTCAGAGAGAGTGGGAGTCACAGACTGAAACAGACTCCAGGCTCTGAGCTGGCAGTCAGCACAGAGCCCGATGCGGGGCTCGAACCCACGAACTGTGAGATCATGACCTAAGTGAAAGTCAGACGCTTAACCGACTAAGCCACCCAGGCGCCCCTTAATTTTTTATCCTAAAAAAGTCAGACAACCTCAGTGTTAAGTTTCCTAATTTTGATAACGGTTCTGGGTTATGTTTTAGAAAATACAAACAGAAACTGGTGGTGCTAAAGGGCATAATGTCTCCAGCTTTCTCAAATGGTTTTAAAAATACATATATATGTATAATAATAATTTACATACAGTATGATTAAGCAAAGGTAGCAGAATGTGCACAGATGATGGATCTGGATAAAGACATATAGGAATTCCTTGTGCTCTTCCTGTACCATTTTTGTAAGTTTGAAACCATATCAGAATATAAAATCACCCCCCAAGAAACCCATCAACTTTACCCATTTTAGTTATCAATTTTGGCAAAGCTCTCTTGTCCTATATTACCTGCCTTTGTTCATTCCTGAGTATCTAGTATTAATCTTCTCCTGTATGCAACAATAATGGAGCAGGAGAAAAGAGACTGAGTCAGTAGTTTTGGTTTCTTCAAAAAGGATGGAAATCCCAGAGGAATTAGGAGGAAAGCTGGTGCTTATAAAATTGGAAAATAACTCTTCTGCTGTAGCATTTTAAAACTCTTGGTACAGAAAAAGCCGATTATATAATATATCTTATTTGGATATCTTTTTTAAAGTATACGGCTTGCATACAAAATCTTGTACAGGAATGTTTATAACAGCATTACACGAGTGCCTCGTTTTATTGCTCTTCACCTTGTTGCAATTTGCAGATACTGTATTTTTTTAACAAATTGAAGGTGTAAGGGCAACCCCTACATTATTAAGCAAGCCCATTGCTGTCATTTTCCAATAGCATTTGCTTACTCTGTGTCTCTTGCCACATTTTGTTAATTCTTTGAGTATTTCAGATTTTTTTCATTATTATTATGTTTGTTCTGCTGATCTGTGATCAGTGACCTTGGTTACTATAGTCATTGTTTTGGAGTACCACAAACTGCACCCATATAAGATGGCACACTTAATCAGGGTGCCTGGGTGGCTCCGTTGGTTAAGTATCTGACTCTCCATCTCAACTCACGTCCTGATCTCACAGTTTGTGAGATCCAGTCCCACTTCCCGGGGTCTGTGCTGACTGTGCAGAGCCTGCTTGGGTTTCTCTCTCTCTCCCTCTCTGTCCCTCCCCTGCTTGCACATTTGTGCTCTCTCTCTCTCACTCTCTCTCTCTCTCTCTCTCCCTCTCCCTCACTCTCTCTCTAAAAATACATAAATAAACATTTTAAAAAGTATTTAAAAAAAGATGGTGAACTTAATGAATGTTGTGTGTGTTCTGACTGCTCCACTAACCCATCATTCCCTCCCTCTCTTCTCCTCGAGCCTCCCTATTTCCCGAGACCCAGCAATATTGAAATTAGACCAATTAGTAACCCTGCAGTGAGTGTTCAAGTGAAAGGAAGAGTCACGTCTCTCACTTTAAACCAAAAGCTAGAAATTATTAAGCGTAGTGAGGAAGACATGTTGAAAGTCAAGACATGCCAAAGGCTAGGTCTTCTGCGCCAGTTAGCCAAGTTGTGAATATAAAGGAAGAGTTCTTGAGGGAAATTAAAAGTGCTACTCCAGTGAACACTCGAATGATAAGAAAGTTGAAACAGCCTTTTTGCAAATATGGAGAAAGTTTGAGTGCTCTAGATAAAGACCAAACCAGCCATAACTTTCCCTTAAGCTAAAGCCTTACCTAGAAGGTCCTGACTATCCCAGGGAAAATAACATGAAGATTGTTGAAATGACAACAAAGGATTTAGAAGAGGTCATATTCTTGTTGATAAAGTAGTGGTAGGATTTGAGAGGACTGACTACATCCTGATCAGTTAGCAGCCATCAGCATCGAGGCGAGACTCTCCACAAGCAAAAGATTACAATACACTGAAAGCTCAGATGATAGCTTGCATTATTCAGCAATAAAGCATTTTTAAATTAAGGTATATACATTGTTATTTTAGACACAATGCCATTGCACACTTAATACACTACAATATTCTGTAAACATAACTTTTGTATGCAGTGGGAAATCAAAAAGGTAATTTGACTAACTTTATTGAGATACTCATTTTTTTGCAGCGGTCTGGAGCCAGACCACAATATATCTGAGGTATGCCTTTATGTGTAATACTATAAAGTAGAAGTAACCCAAATGTCCATCCATGGAATACTAATTGGCCGTTAAAAAGAATGAAGTCCTGATCCATTCTACAACATCGATAAAATTAAATCAGGTACAAAAGGCCACATGGTATATGATTTCATGTATATGAAATATCTAGAACAGGAAAATTCATACAGACACAACTTAGATTAGCAGTTCCTAGGGAGTCAGCAGTTGAGAGGAAGGAAGAGCAGGTGCTAATGAGAGTACGGTTTCTTTCCGAGGTGATGAAAATGGTCTTCAATTAAATTGTAGTGATGCTTGCACAACTTTGTGAATATATTTTAAGCTACTTTAAAAGGGTGAATTTTATGGTATGGGAGTTATATTTCAGTAAAGCTCATATAAAAAAAAAAAAAAACAAGCCTAACAAATCTCTTCTGCTTCATAAAGTCGTCCTAATTAAGGATAAGAGCCAAAGACCTTGTAACTTTGCACAATCTGGCTTCCTGTTCCTTCACAGACCTCATTTCCGTTTTCTTTCTCGCCTGAATCAATCCAGTTTAGCTGTAGTGACTTCCTAACTGTTGCTGCTTCCAGACCATTTTTACTGTTTTTACCCTCTTCCTAAAACCCAGGAACCCTTTACTCAGAAGTCAATCTCTCAGAGATTTCTTGCCTGGTTACCCTCTAAAATTATAAAGCCCTGCAACATTACCTAAACCCCTTCCTTGCTTTATTCTTATCCTTGGCACTCTTCACCCTAACACAATATATACCTTCCTTTTCTCTCATGTGTATCGCTTTTTCTACCCCTAAGAATGTAAGCTCTATGAGGGCAGAATTTTGTCTCTTTTATTCACTACTGTAACCCAAGGCTTAAAACAGTGCTTAGCACTGGTGTTGTCAAATGAGTGAATCTGAAAGCTAGTACAGGTAGCTATAACAAAAATCAGGAATCTAAATAATTGAAGAGGGGGATACATTTTTTTATACCCTTTACTCAACTGCAACTTAAGTTTCCTTTAGGACTATGAGATTAAGGAAGTAAGAAGAAAGAAATAACTGGTTTTTAGTGTCTTAAAATTTAATAAAGACCATTATACAGTTCTTAAAATGAATAAAACTTTATTTGACCCAGGCAAATAATTATTTTATTGTTCATTCATGAAGACCTACCAGAGATCCACAAATACATTAAGTATTGAAAAAAGGTTAACTGAATTGACAGCATGGACCTAAATCACGGGTCAATAAACTATGGCCCAGAGCCTTTTTTTCCCCTGTATTGTAAATAAGGTTGTATTGGAATACAGCCATGCCCATTCATCTACATATTGCCTATGACTGCTGTCATCCTACAGTGGTAGAATTAAAATAGTTGTGACAGAGACTATATGGCACCCAAAGCATAAAATATTTACTAGCCGACCCTCTACAGAAAACGTTTGCTGGCTTCTGGATATATCAGCCCTTGGAGGGTATAGAATAGTATAGTGGGGCATTTGGCCATACATTCAGACATTCAAATTTCATTTGTATCGCTACCTATTGCCTTAGACAAGGTAGGTAGGTAGGTAGACAGGTTTTCTGATTTTTGGTTTTCTCATTGGTAAAATTAAGATAATACCTATCCCACCTGGTTGTTGTTTAAGAATTTCAAATGAGATATTGTATGTAAAGCACTTAATGAAGTGCCTAAAAACACTGTAAGTCACTCACACACACGTATACCATACATTTACTCAACAAGGAAATGCAACTGCCCTCAAGTAGAAATGCTTAGTCGCCAAGCACTGCCCATAAGCTTTCAATATTTGTTGAAATATAATGAATAAAATAAAAACAAATGTCAATAGTAAGTACATACATACTACACATAAAGAACATGGTAACCACCAAGATGTATGAGATTGGGTCATTTGTTGAGAAGCTTATAGTCAAGCATTATTTCTAACAGTCCTACTCACAGTATTTTGGTGCATTTTTAAACAAAATATACAGCCCACTATAGAATGTTTACGTCGTGAAGTAAGTTTTATTGCTTTATTTTTAAGGAAATTTTTACGTAAGGAGGCCTGATTCGTGCTGTGCTCTGGTTATAAACAAGGAAAACCGTTCGATGCCTTTTATATTATGACAAAATTTCAATCTAGAGCTTTTCCTTGGGGTGTCTCATTTGCTCACTCTGTTTAGAGGGGGCAAGTTTCTAGTACTGGATCATTTTGGTAATATCTTTGTGATTATACTGACTTTTCTTTGGTAAAATACATAAAAGATTATTTTCTTTTACCCCATTGTATTTTTGGTTGTTGATTTGGAGACTGATGGTGTGGATCCTTACATCAGGAATATATGGAATTCTTCAGTACTTATCTTTGGTATATAGAATCACAGTCTTACCTTGACTAGTAAATCATTCAGTAAATATTTATGAATTATCACTGTGTGTTAGACATTAAAACATTTTGTTGAGATTACTAGAGCACAGTTTTTGCCTTTAAAATGCACAAGGTATAGTGGAAGAAATCCCTGTGTAAACAAATAAAGTAATAGGAGCAATAACAATGAAAGTATGGGTAAGAAAGCTGTTAACTCTGCCTTCAGGTGTCAGGGAAGACTTGGAGATGTAATATTTGAACTGAGTGCCAATGGATCAGTTTAATATAGTCAGGTAAACATGGTAGAAAGAATGATACTTCACCAGAGGTACCAAAGTCAATCAACAAAAACGTTTGAGCACCTACCACGTGCCAGATAATGCTCTAGACAGTGGGGATGTACTGACGAACAAAACAGATGAATTGTGTTTACTTTCTTTTAGAATATGCAAAGGCTTGGAAGTGAGGTAGATAGCACAGCATAGCTAAGTCAAGGAGAGTCTGGGGGGCCCACTATCAGGAAACAAGCAGGAGCCACATCACACCAAGTCATTTGAACTTGATGCTCTAGGCCAATGGTTTCAACTTGGGAGCTCCAGATATTCTGGTGTGTCATAAAGTTCTTACCAAGGGATTATCAATGCGTACACAGATATTAAGAAGCATAGACTGTGGATTTTGATAAAATGACTTTTATACATTTTGTCAGTACTTTTCAATTTTATGTGGTTATTTTGAGTAATAAAGTATGGATTTATTTAAATATTTTTTAACATTTATTCATTTTTGAGAGGCAGTTCTTGAGCAGGGGGTGTGGCAGAGAGAGGAAGACACAGGCTCCAGGCTCTAAGCTGTCAGCACAGAGCCCAATAAGGGGATCAAACCATGAACCACGAGATCATGACCTGAGGTGAAGTTGAACACTTAACCAACTGAGCCACCCAGGCACCCCTGTATTTTCTATCTCCTTCAGTTGGTACTATTGCTATAACTACTTTTTAGTCATTATCTGTCAGAATTACTAATTTTAGAAACAGATTGTAGGGGTGCGTGGGTGGCTCAGTCAGTTGGGTGTTTGAATTCAACTCAGGTCATGATCTTGCAGTTTTGAGTTCGAGCCCCACGTCAGGCTCTGTGCTGACAGTTCAGAGCCTGGAGCCTGCTTCGGATTCTGTGTCTCCCTCTCTCTCTGACCTGCCCTGGTGCGCTCGCTCTCTCTCTCTCTCTCTCTCTCTCTCTCAAAAATAAACATTAAAAAAAGAGAGAGATCCTAAAATATTCAGCTTGATATCTTTTGCCAATCTTGAAGCTATTAAAAACTTTCAGAGCAGCTGAACAAAACTTCAGGAAATAAGTGAACTCCTTTTAAGTGCCAGGCACTGCTCTAGCCCCTGGGTTTATAAAGGTTCATATAAAACAAGAATGTTAACTACAGTACAGATGAAGAATAATGAAGTCAACATGGAGAGGAGGGTCTGGATTCAGGTTATACTGAGATAGTAACTCGTAAGCAGTGAAAATTCTCTCTGAGAGGAGGGTCTGGATTCAGGTTATACTGAGATAGTAACTCCTAAGCAGTGAAAATTCTCTCCGTGAAGACAGACTGATAGAATAGAAAGAAAATAGATTATTGGAAACAGCTAATATTTTGCTAATGCAGGGGAAAAACTCTTAGCTTTTTTTAAGAGTGTTATTTTCTCATAGCTAGCCTGGTCAATCTACAGAAAACAGGGATAATAGTGATTTATGGGTCTCTGAAAATATCTCTCCTGCTTGATTTTTCTCTGCCTGTTAATAAGGTGTAAGCCTGTGAATTGACCTTAAGTCCAAGCATGTAAGTATGTAATGTAAATCATATTTAAAAATCCATCTCTTCCCGACTCCTTCACAATGACAGTGTGACAGGAGTTGAAGGACAGTCATTTGCTACGTTGGTGGGTCTCTGAACCTTCAGCCCAACAATCTCACTTCTCTGACTTCTTTCAGATTTCAGCGGTCTTTCCTATTCTCCCTCTCTCCCTCTCCTCCCCACCCCGCTCTCCCCCCTCCCCCCCTTTTCTTTCTTGCTAAGAAAGACAGAGCTATTGACTAGAAGCCCAGAGTTGCCCCCAAGTTCCGACCACCGGCTCGAATTCTTATGAAGTGGACTTGTAATATCCTTAATGTTGCTGTTGGCAGTCAGTTACAGATTCCATTATTGTCGATCAATGCCGTCGCCATGCGAGGTGGGGGGAGGAACGGAGGAGGAGGAGAAGAAAGGAGGGATGAGAGCTTCCTATTCACAGATTTATCAACCTGCCTTTGCTCTCAGGAAATCTTCGCAAAGGGGGCTGAGATGCTGTTGAAATAGCTAAAGCAGGAAGGGGTTAGGGGGCTGTAGTTCTCTCTGGTTGACTGAAAGGAAATTTGAAAACCTTTCTTCTCAGAACAAAACAAAATGCTGAATTTGTTCTTTTGCCTTTGTTTTTGTTTGATGATATGCTTTACTTAACTGATTAGCTATTGTGCTGTCTGGTTATCTAAGCTCCTTCAGTGTAGGAACCTGTTTCTTTTTCTTTGAGTGTCTTTATTCTTTATTTTCTTTTGCTTTCTCCTGTCATTAAACACAAATCATTATTCAATTTTAGCCTTGCCTTTCATTCAGGCTAAAGCTTAACACTACGAGACAGAAGGACAAATCTCCCTTCCCTTCTCTTCTGTCACCCTCTTTTAACCCTCTCTATTTCCTTCCCCCTCCCCCCCCCTTGTATTAGATTGATGTCACAGAGACAGAATTCAGAGTGGAGGGAGGATCACATTTGCTCTTTCATCATTACAGCCTAGCCAGCAATTTAAGTGTTGGACCCCCAAGAATTCAGTCTTTGTATCTTTCTTTTCCCACTCCATCATTCAGTAATTGTGCTCTGTATGGAAAAGTTTTCTGGCTGGAGAATGAGTCTCCTTTCCCCCGGTGATGTGGCCGAGTGGTTGGATAGTAGCACCGAAGAGGAGAAGAGCCTTCTGTCATTTCTGGGTACGGTAGGGCTCTGCTTGTTCTTTTAACCGTTTGTTGTCTGAACTTCTCTTACTTTGGGGAGTAAGACCCCAAATTTTCTAAAATCCACTTTTGTATATTTTAAAGGGGGTAGAAGAATTAAGAGGATGTGTTTAAGTTGTTTGATTTTCAAGGTTTGTTTATGTCTGTAGAAAGAATGTCACCAACATTGCCTATGAGAAACGGGAGACAGTTTGCTTTGCTTTAACAAAGAGTGCTAGCTCCGCGCAAAGCTTACTATGTCATCCGGTCAGCTGTTCATGGTATTTAGACAACTTCTACTAGCCAAAATATGTTATTGTTTTACTACACCTCTCAGGAGAGTGATGCTGAGGCTTGCCGTGGAAGAGTGGCAGTAGGCTTTGTGTGCAAGAAAAGCCAACATATGGATTGAGAGAATAGCTTTTATGCAAGGTGTGAAATATTTGTAATGTTCATATATCAGATTTCTCCTGAGTATATAAAATACAGCCATTACTTAAACTTCCCATTTATGGATGCTTTCTTATAAATTTCTAAGTAAGGTAATTATTGATCATGGAATTATTGATATCATAAACAAATTCATAAGAAAGTTGGGTTATAAACCCAGTTGTGGCATCAGTGTAATAGGAGAGCTTGATACTCACACAAATCCTATCTGTGAATACTTTTGTTAGATTAATAATTGCCTTCAACTTTATCTCTTTTTCTATAAGTTTGATTTGTCTCCTATATTTTGCTAAATATAAATATATCTTTATTATAAGCGGGCACAATTTATGGTCTTCTGATCTATTCCTGATGAGTATTGCCATGACCTTAGGAATAGTTTCCTGCCATTCCAAAAGATATCTCTATCTTTTAAAAAAAATTATTATATTTAGCATAACTTTCTGTTTTATTTAATTCAATTATGTTGTCAATCTTAACGTTCTGTAAATGATTTCTTTTTTCATGAGGCTTAGATGTAAAGAGTCATCCGAATCAGATCTTGCCTAATTCTATAAAGACTCAGGTATATATATTATATAGGTATATATATTATATATAGATATTAATCCTACTCTTAATTTGTTAATCACAGCTTCACTTACCTGGGGTATTATACATGTACCTCCTAACTCCTCAATTCTCTGAAGCCTATCCTATTCTCCTTACTTCCCATTCCCTACCCCTCCACATACATAGAGAAACATGAGTGAAGAAAAGCAAATACAAATAACTCTGACTAAAACCAACGACTTAGACCCTACTGCATCATGGGAAAGGAAGGTAGAATCATCGCTAAATACCTTCCTTTGCTCTTGTATATTTTTCTGTATTCCAATTATCTAACCTCGAGATTTATTTTCTTTTTCAGCCGTTACCCCTCTATGCCTAAAAAGAATTTAATCAAATACATAGAGTTGGGCAATTTAAAGGTACTATATTGTATGCCCTCTCCAACCCCCACTCCCGTCTTCTGTTTAGGAGAGTTAATGAATTATACTCTTTTTTACAAATGAAGGGGATAAAGACAAAGGATGTTAGAACACGCTTAGAAGAAACATGCAAATTCCTACAAATTATCCACCTAATGGAAGGAAACCTTAGCATTCATAATAGATAAGACACAGATAAGTCAGTCTTGATTCTACTCAGGGGCTATAACAAGTTGTTCCACTGGGGCGGCACTGAGCCCTGGATGTCAGCACATCTTAGTCGGGGGATCGAGTCTGTCTCCTGACCATGGGTAGCAAATGCCTCCATCTGTGGATAAACAGGAATTTACTAAATCTTCTAGAGGAACTAAGAGGAAAGCTATCTCAGATACAGCTTGCAGTAGCTTGAGGATTAAGCAAAGCTCTTGTGATGTCATTTGATAATGTAGTTACCGTGAATTAGAGCATGCTTTCCCAGTTAAGACGCCAAGAGAAAAATAAGAAACCCTGAATCTACTTTATGGTGAATCTAGAATGAACAGAACCAAAAGAGTCGTCGTGTCAGAGAACCTATCAAACTATTCTTTCTTTCCTGAAGGGATTTTTATGGCAGATTTCTCTCCAGGAGAGAAGATGAAAACACTTTGTGTTGGTTAGACTTTACTACTTCACTTTTTGAACAGTAGCCACTTAACTGATGTTCAGGCCTTCCTATCAATTTAGTGCAGTGCCGGTTTGATGATGCTTCATAAAGCTGCTGTGCATTATTCTATTCAAAAGCCCTCCATGGTGCTCTGCTCATCAGATAAAGTCAAAACACCTTAATCTGGAATTTATTCTGGCCCTTCTACCTGACATTCCCAGATTCCTTTGAGGAGCGACCAAGGGGACTTTCATTCCGCTATTGATTAACTTTCTATATCTCAGACAAACGCTGCCCTTTCCTGCCTTTGCACATGCTGTTTCTCTTATCGGCAGTGTCCCTTCATCCAAGCTGAAATTTCCATAACTCTGCCCCTCATTCAGGTCTTACTCATGAACAAGATCCTATGCTGGGTACTGTGGCTGGATATGAAGAAATATAAGATAAAGCAGCTTGTGAGAAACATAGAGTTTTGTTGGGGAGAAAACATGAACTATGCACAATTAAGTGAGAAAGATTTAACGATAATTCAAGACAACAATGGAGAAAATAAAATAAAGCAGTACCTGATTGTGCAATGATTTATCTTAGCAAAAATTGCCTTGGGGATTTGAAGAAGGGAGACATCATTTTCAATTAGAAACACTGAAAATTGCTTTACAGAGATAGGATTTAATCTGAATCTTAAAAGAGTATGTTTTTTTCAGAAATGGAGTTTTCTGTATGAAAGGAGTGTCATGAGGAATATTAAATTATATTCATGTCTAATGAACAAACCGATTTGAAAGGAACAGGAAGTTCATGTACAGAAGTAATGAGAGGTAATACTTGAAAGATGTGACTCTCTGGGTAGGACCTTTCATGACAATCTAATGAGTAACAATTTTATCCTGAAAGTAGTTGGGAAGAAGTTAAGATTAATGAGGAGGAAAAAAAATTTGACCAAAATAGTTTCCTAGAAAGACATATATGAAAGTGTCTCCAGAGGGGAATGAGACCAGAAGCAGTTAAATCTGTTTGAAAGCTATCAGAGAAGTCCAGATATGAGATAAACACCTCTGTTGTAACATTTAACTCCTATAGTGTAATTAGTGATTTGCTTATTTGTTGTTGAAACTAGATTGTGAATGCCTCCACAGTGGGAGCTCAGTCCTCTATCTTTTCAGCACCCAGCACGCTCCAGGTACAGGTGAATATTTGTACAGCTAATATGAATGAGATGAAAAGATGGAGAGATTACAAAACATCTATCAACAGAGTTGCTGACAGATTGGAAGAATGGGGAGCAAAATAAGTCAGACTTTTTGAATTCAGGAAGATGGTGATACTATTAACAGAAATAGAAAAGTTGGGAAAGGGAGCCAGGTTTTGAAAGAAGATGAGTTCTGTTTAGCTGTATTGAGTTCAAGGTGACTAGTACACACTCAGAAATAAAGTTCTTGGAAATGAAATCACAAGTAGAGAGCACTATTGGGGAGCCGTCTAGAGAAGAAAGATAGTTGAAGCTCTAAGAATCTGTAAGTGATCTACTATTGAGAAACTGTCAAGAAAAAACAGGTCAGGGACTGCAGCTTGAAGAACACCAGTAGTGTGGTGGGGGGTGGGTAGAGAGGAAGAGGAGATACAGAGAGCATGGTCCTAATGGTAAGAAGAAAACCAAGATGGTGTGTATTATAAGTATTAAGGCAGAAAAAGGTCAACCATGTCAGTGATTACAGAAGACAAAAAAGAAATGACCACTGGATTTGGTAATGAGGAAACTTTTGATAACTTGTGAAATTATCAGTTTTGTTTCATTCATTAGAACTGAGGGAAAAGAAGCCAGATTTTATAATATTGAGAAAGCAGATGGTGAGACAGCAAAAGCCACATCTCTTGCCTGGGGAAATCTGAGACTAATAAAAAAGAAAAATGCCTTTTTAAAAATTGGGAAGACTTGTACATATATTTGGTATAGAAAAGAGTAAGATATTGAACCTATAAGAGAAGACTAACTGAGGGAACAAAATCCTTTTATGAGTTTGGGAATGAGTGTGGGATTAAGAGCAGAGGACTAGCCTTTTGAAAGGAGAAACTCCTACAGGAATTAAAGATGCATGTAGAGATTTAGCAGTGGAAAGTAGGGAAGATAAGGGAGGTGACTGTTACTGTATTAATTTTATGGCATTTAACTTACTCAGCCTTACATTGTAGTTAGTTATTTGTGACCCACCTAGTGCTCACCTGTTTCTGTATGGTAGGGACCTTCACTTAATACTTTGGCATCTTCCGGAATAGCACTGATGATGTGCTTAATAAATACTTTTTTTTTTTTAAATGAATGGTTGCTATTCACATACCCAAAACTTTGAGATTCAGCCATTTTCACAATAGCCAACTCATTTTGTCAGAACTACCCCTTTCCCTCCTTTTCTACACTGTTGTCTATTCTCATATCTCCAAGTACTATTTAAGATGCATTGGTAGAATTTGCAGTTATTATTCAGTAGGTTTTAATTGTGTTTCCAGATTCTAGAATAGGAAGGAAAATACTAAAATATTCTGTACCACTTTACATTTTCTAAACTGAATTTAAGTGATTTTTTTCATTAAGTGAAGTTAAGTGATAGAATAATTCTATAAAAGAATAATATTATTTTGACAAAACATAAACATTTTTGTTTCTAAATGACTCTGCTGACTATGGTTAAACTATTTGGTGTTGGTTGCTTATCTGATAACTAAAATTACACCTAACATCAAGGAGAAAGTATATTCAAAAATTAAAACTAATTTCTAGCAGAATGGCAGACACCTTGAAAAATAATATGAAACAACTAGAAATGTTATATTAATGAAACAAGTGTTTTTAAACTAAGTGGTTGAACTCTGTGCTTAGGAAGGAAAAGAAATCCCTTGGAAGAGAAAAAAGAAAACTAAAAATCCGGGTAGTAAATTGTCCTGGGGGCATTTGCCAGTCTTAGATTTCCAGAATGTTAAGAGTAAGAGCCCCAAGATAGGAGATGGGCCTAGGGTCCAAAGTGAGGAATTAGAACTGAAAGCCTCAGCATGCCTAGCCGGCTCAGTCTGAGGAGTATGCAACTCTTGATCTTGAGTTGTGAGTTGAAGGCCCCACACTGGGTATGGAGATTGCTTCAATAAATAAGATTTAAAAAAAAAAAAAGATTAGAAATCCTCACCCCATTGTTCCCCAAAGGATTGGGTCCCTTGATGACTCAAAATAAGAGAAAAATTTGCTCATTGGCAAAAACTGACAAATTTTTTTTTATCTTAACCAGGATTAGTCAGGGAGAGAAGAAGATAAAAATCCCGTGAGAATTTATAACCACAGTTCTGATAAAGTAAAACTAAAATAGTGGACAACAGTAGTATGTCAGAAAGGGGATGATTGGAACTGAAGTTTTTTAAGATCATTGACTTATTCAAGAGAAGGATAGAAATCAAGATTAGCATTAGGCTTCAAGTACATGTGTTAAAATGTTAAGGACAGCTATTAAAAGAATGGAAATAAAGTGCGTGATTTCAAAAGCAGTAGAAGAGAACATGAATTTTTAAACCTTGATCAGTCTGAACAGATCGAAAATCAGAAAAAAAGCATTAAAAAAAAAGTGAATAGAAAACTTTGTAAGATGGTGAGGTGCCCGGGTGCCTAAGTCAGTTAAGCGTCCAACTTTTGATTTCAGCTCAGGTCATGATCTCACAGTTCATGGATTCAGGCCCCATGTCGGGCTCAGCACTGACAGTGCAGAGCATGTTTAGGATTCTTTCTCCCTCTCTCTGCCCCTCCCCGCATCTCCCCCCCCCCCATAAATAAACATTTAAAACAAAAATACAGTAAGATGGTAAAAATAAAATACAACTATATGAGAAAACACAATGTTAAAAATGTTAAAAGGTAAAGATTGCCAGAGTTGGTATCTCTTTTAGTGTTATGAATGAGAAGGACATAAGGACCCAGGAGGATTAAAAGTAAAAGGTTTGGGAAGAGATCTTTGGCAAATAAAAGAAAGCTAGCATAACCATGAAAATGAGATGAAATGGAACTTTATGTCAAAACCACTACTACGAATAAAGGAGGTTACTACATAATGATAAAATAGAGAACTTGCTAAAAAGATATAACAATCTTACATGTACCCAGTAACAAAGTCTCAATTTATAAGGCAAAATTTGACAGAAATACAAGGAAATTAATAAATCTACGTCTGATCTTCAAAAATAGTAAAGCTATAGAAGACATAAAAAACATAATAAACTTGAGTTAATGGACATATATAGAATCCTGAATCCAACAATTATATACTCTTATCATACACATATGGAATCTTCATGAAAACTGTCCATAGACTGGGGCATAAACAAATCTCAATAAATTTCAAAGTCTTTATACTGTACAGAACGCATTCTCTTGATCGTAGTTGAACTAAGCTAGAAATTAGTAACAAAAATTTAATTTAGAATCCTTTGCTTTGGAAACTTTTAAAGTTACTTTTCTGGGGGCGCCTGGGTGGCTTAGTCGGTTAAGCGTCCGACTTTCGCTTAGGTCATGGTCTTGCGGTTCGTGGGTTCGAGCCCCGCGTCGGGCTCTGTGCTGACTGCCAGCTCAGAGCCTGGAGCCTGTTTCAGTCTGTGACTCCCTCTCTCTCTGACCCTCCCCTGCTCACACTGTCTCTCTCTCTCTCCTAGAAATAAATAAAACATTAAAAAAAATTAAAAAAAAAATAAATAAAGTTACTTTTCTGTAACTCTTTTGTCAATGAAGAAATAATAATGAAAATTGTAAAATGGTTAGAAGTGAACATCCTGAAAATAGTGCATATCAAAACCTGTAGGACATTGTGAAATAGTTATTAAGTGAAACTTACAGCCTTAACCTTTTATATTGAGAAAGGGTGAAAACTAATGAGCTAATTAATTAAGCATTTGTCTCAACAAGTTAGAAATATATATATATATAGAGAGAGAGAGAAACATCATAGAACCCATAAAGCCAAGAATTGTCCTATTAAAAAATTCAGTGAAAATAGTAAACCTGTCAAGATTTGATTAAGACAAAGAGAAAACCACAAAGAAACAATGTGAGAAATTAAAAACGAGGGGTGCACGATGGCTCAGTTGGTTAAATGTCTGACTCTTGATTTTGGCTCAGGTCATGATTTCACGGTTTGTGGGTTTGAGCCTCATGTCGGGCACAGTGCTGACAGTGTGGAGCGTGCTTGGGATATTCTCTCTCTCTCTCTCTCCTTCTCTCTCCCCTCCCCTGCTCACCTCTCTCTCTCTCTTAAATAAACTTAAGAAATGAAAAAAGAGTCACTATTACAGAAAATCAGAGACTAGAAAAATAGAAAGGAATCTATCATTAACGACTTTATGATATTTGAAAACTTAGAGAAATTGGGCACTTAAAAGAAAGATACAATTTATTAAAATTATAGAAGAAACAGAAAATATAAGTAGGCTTGTAACTTATAACCATGAAAGAAATTGAATCAGTATCTTAAAATCTATTACCTATTGTGGTTTGATTTCTTATATAGCTTGACTTCTAAACAAGAGTAATTGCTGGATTACACTTATACTAATGTTTTAAATCAGTGACAGTTCAGCATTTCATCAGAAATGAATTAATTGATATTCTGGTGTCTAAATTGAAGAAGAGACAAAAAATCCTACGAGCCCTGCTACATCCTAAACATGGCAGTTGGAATCCCTATTGAGTCCCACAGGTGGTCAGGGTTCCCTTTGTGTTTAAGTTTTATATCCTTTATTTAGAGGATTTCCTTAGAAAAAGAAAAAAACTTCTTTCAAAAACTTTCCTGATAGAGATGTACAAGTAAGAAATTTAAGAAAGTTAAGCTGAACAGATATCTAAAGAAAATGGAAATGAATAAGAAGAAATCAAGATTTAAACCTAATTATGTTTAAATGTGCTTCTTAAGGAAACCTGGAGATAGTTGAATTTTCAAAAAGAATGATGAATAGAAGGAAACATCCCAAAACTTTTAAGCCTAAGCTATCATGTTGCTTATTTATGAAAATCTCAATTACAGCTGAAGATTCAAATTAATATACTGTACACAAAAAGAAAGTAACTTTAAACGTGACTAAATGGTTCACTTTAATTCTATATGTGAATTAGAAATAACTAGAAAACTGATTAATAATTTTGCTATGTATTAAGTTGAACCATATGAAATTGTATATGAAATAATATTTTACCACTTTAACATACAAAAAAAAAGGGCACTTCTGTATGACCCAATATGTGTATTAAAGGAGAAAAAAAAGGTTGTCAGACTATACTGAACTATTACTTACTTCAGTTAAAATGTATTTGTTACTAATTATGAACTTTTATTCTGTTTTAGTACTCCCAGCAGATAAGCAAAAATTGGTGTAAATAGTTTATGAGAACATTGCAGGAGACATATTTAAAATTGAGAGAATCCTATTTACTGGAATTTGTTTTGTTAAAAAATTGAGGCAAGATCACTATTCTTCAAATCTTGAATTATTCACACCTTGTTCAAGACATCATTTGCAGAACACTGTATTGGGCAGGAATGTAGTTTGGTACCTGAAACTAAGGAAGTAATATAGTCAAATAATATGAATTTGTACATACAAATGTATTGGAAATCAAAGACAGGCCATTAACTAGAACTGGTCTTATGAAAGTAGATGAACTGACATTGGTATTGAAGGTCACCTAAGATTTGGCAGATAGGTGAAAACCATTAACAAAATCAGACATGGAATGGATATGGCCAGTTCGAGATCAAAGATCATCTGTCTAATTTGTTGGAGGGTGCTGGCAGAAAAGAGGGACTATGAAAAGTGATGCCAGGTGGTTTTTTCAGCCTATCTTTAAGATCTCTAGGAAGGTAATTACATCAAGAAAGTAATGTTTTAGGGAAACTAATCTGGTAATAGTGAGCAGAATAGCTTTCAGCAGAAAAAGACAGGAGTCAGTGAGATCAGTTAGGACAGTCCTTCCATGATCTGCATGAGAAGATAAAAAGTCCAAGACCAGGGTGATAGATGGTAGTGGAAATACAGGGGACAAAGTGAAGCCAACAGATATTTTGTAAAGAGATTTGGCAATGATGGTGGCAGATGGGGGTACAAATCAACATCATAGGCTTCTCCCATTTCTTTCTCTCTCTTTTTTTTTTAAACAAATAGTTTATTGTCAAATTAGTTTCCACATAACACCCAGTGCTCATCCCCACAAGTGCCCTCCTCCATGCCCATCCCCTCTCCCCCCCACATCCATCAGTTCTCAGTTTTTGTCAGCCTTCAAGAGTCTCTCATGGTTTGCCTCTCTCCCTTTCCCCCACCATTTCCGCCCTTCTTCTCCCCCTTGGTCCTCTGTTAAGTTCCTCCTAATCCTCCTATACGTGCACACATATGATATTTGTCCTTCTCTGCCTGACTTATTTCTCTCAGCATAACACCCTCAAGGTCCATCCATGTTGCTACACATGGCCAGATTTCATTGTTTCTCATTGCCATGTAGTATTCCGTGGTATAGATAAACCTTTTTTTTTTTTTTTGGTTTCCAAAACAACCTTTTATTTTATTTTATTTATTTTATTTTATTTTATTTTATTTTTTACAAATAGTTAATTGTTAAGTTGGTTTCCATATAACATCCAGTGCTCATTCCCACAAGTGCCCTCCTCCATGCCCATCTCCCCCCTCCCCCCCCCTTCAGTCCTCAGTTTGTTCTCAGTATTCAAGAGTCTTTCACGGTTTGCCTCTCTCCCTCTCCCCCACTATTTCCCCCCTACTTCTCCCCCTTGGTCCTCTGTTAAGTTCCTCCTAATCCTCCTATACATGTAAACATATGGTATGTGTCCTTCTCTGCCTGACTTATTTCGCTCAGCATAACACCCTCAAGTTCCATCCATGTTGCTACACATGGGCAGATTTCATTGTTTCTCATTGCTATGGAGTATTCCATCATATAGATAAACCACATCTTGATCCATTCGTCTGTGTCTGATGGACACTTAGGCTCTTTCCATGTTTTGGCTATTGTTGAGAGCTGCTATGAACATTGGGGTACATGTGCTCCTATGCATCAGCACTCCTGGATCCCTTGGGTAAATTCCTAGCAGTGCTATTGCTGGGTTCTAGGGGAGTTCTATTGTTAATTTTTTGATGAACCTCCACACTGTTTTCCAGAGGGGCTGTACCAGTTTACATTCCCACCAACAGTGTAGGAGGGTGCCCGTTTCTCCACATCCTCGCCAGCATCTCGCGTCTCTGATTTGCTCATTTTAGCCACTCTGACTGGCGTGAGGTGGTATCTCAGTGTGGTTTTGATTTGTATTTTCCTGATGAGGAGGGATGCTGAGCATCATTTCATGTGTCTGTTGGCCATCTGGATGTCCTCTTTGGAGAAGTGTCTGTTCATATCTTCTGCCCATTTCTTTCCTGCGTTGTTTGTTTTTCGGGTGTGGAATTTGCTGAGTTCCTTATAGATTTTGGATATTAACCCTTTATCTCATATGTCATTTGCAACTATCTTTTCCCATTCCGTCGGTTGCCTATTAGTTTTATGGATTGTTTCCTTTGCAGTGCAGAAGCTTTTTATCTTGATGAGGTCCCAACACTTTATTTTTGCTCTTGATTCTTTTGCTTTTGGGGATCTGTCAAGTAAGAAACTGCTCTGGTGGAGGTCAAGATCGTTGTTTCCGGCTTTCTCTGCTAGAGTTTTGATGGTTTCCTGTCTCACGTTCAAGTCCTTTATCCATTTTGAGTTTATTTTTGTGTATGGTTTAAGAAAATGATCTAGTTTCATTCTTCTGCATGTTGCTGTCCAGTTCTCCCAGCACCATCTGTTAAAGAGGCTGTCTTTTTTCCATTGGATACTCTTTCCTGCTTTGTCAAAGATTAGTTGGCTGTACATTTTTGGGTCCACTTCTGGGTCTCAATTCTATTCCATTGGTCTATGTGTCTGTTTTTGTGCCAATACCATACTGTCTTGATGATGACAGCTTTGTAGTAGAGGCTTAAGTCTGGGATGGTGATACCTCCCATTTTGGTTTTATTCTTTAGTATTACTTTGGCTATTCGAGGTCTTTTGTGGTTCCATACAAATTTTAGGATAGTTTGTTCTAGTTTTGAGAAGTATGCTGGTGCAATTTTGATTGGGATTGCATTGAATGTGTAGATTGCTTTGGGTAGAAATGACATTTTAACTATATTTATTCTTCCAACCCATGAGCATGGAATGTTTTTCCATTTCTTTGTGTCTTCTTCAATTTGCTTCATAAGTTTTCTATAGTTTTCATCATACAGATCTCTTGTATCCTTGGTTAGGTTTATTCCTAGGTACTTTATGGTTTTTTGTAGAATTGTGAATGGGGTCCTTTTCTTGATTTCTCTTTCTGTTGCTTCATTGTTGGTGTATAAAAATGCAACCGATTTCTGTACGTTGATTTTGTACCCTGCAACTTTGCTTAATTCTTGGATCAGTTCCAGTAGGCTTCTGGTGGAGTCTGTCGGGTTTTCTATGTAGAGTATCATGTCATCTGCGAAAAGTGAAAGTTTGACTACTTCTTTGCCGATTCTGATGCCTTTGGTTTCCTTTTGGTGTCTGATGGCTGATGCTAGGACTTCCAGCACTATGTGAAACAACAGCGGTGAGAGTGGACATCCCTGTCGTGTTCCTGATCTCAGGGGGAAAGCTCTCAGTTTTTCCCCATTGAGGATGATGTTAGCTGAGGGCTTCTCATAGATGGCTTTGATGATGTTTAAGTAGGTTCCTTCTATCCTGACTTTCTCGAGGGTCTTTATTAAGGAGGGATATTGTATTTTGTCAAATGCTTTTTCTGCATCTATTGACAGGATCATATGGTTTTTATCTTTTCTTTTGTTGATGTGATGTATCACACTGATTGATTAGCGAATGTTGAACCAGCCCTGTAACCCAGGAATGAATCCCACTTGATCTTGGTGGATAATTCTTGTTATGTGCTGCTGGATTCGATTTGCAAGTATCTTGTTGAGGATTTTTGCATCCGTATTCATCAAAGATATTGGCATGTAGTTCCCTTTTTTTGCTGGATCTCTGTCTGGCTTGGGAATCAGAGTGATGCTGGCTTCATAAAATGAGTCTGGAAGTTTTCCTTCAGTTTCTATTTTTTGGAATACCTTGACAAGAGTTGGTATTAATTCCGTTTTAAATGTCTGGTAGAATTCCCCTGGGAAGCCATCAGGTCCAGGGCTTTTATTTGTTGGGAGATTTTTGATAACTGATTCGATATCTTCACTCGTTATGGGTCTGTTCAGAATTTCTATTTCTTACCGTGTAAATTTTGGTAGTGAGTGTGTGTTTAGGAATTTGTCCATTTCTTCTAAGTTGTACAGTTTGTTGGTGTATAATTTTTCATAGTATTCCCTGATAATTGCTTGTATTTCTGAGGGGTTGGCTGTAATAAGTCCATTTTTCATTCATGATTTTGTCTATTTGGGTGCTCTCTTCTTTTTGAGAAGTCCTCTCCCATTTCTGATACCTTGTAAGAAGTGATATCCAATGTAAGCATTTTTTATACAGTGCTTATATGCACATTTGGTCCTCAGTATGTGAATAAGTTCACATCTGTGTATTAGAAGCCAAGTATTTGTGTTTTCAGTACTTCAGTACTTTCTATTAATGCCTGTTTTTGGAATAAAACCAAACTAGTCTTAAAACTCCTGACAGGCAGAGAAGGACAGATTCCATATGTTTGCACGTATAGGTGGATTAAGACGAACTTAACAGAGGACCATGGGGGAGAAGAAGGGGAAAAATAGTTGGGGGGAGGGAGGCAAACCATGAGAGACTCTTGAATGCTGAGAACAAACTGAGGGCTGATGAGGGTGGGGGAGAGGAGAAGTGGGGTGATGGGCACTGATGAGGACACTTGTTGGGATGAACACTGGGTGTTATATGGAAATAACTTGACCATGAACTATTTAAGGAAACAAAATAGTGAAAAGGAAAAAAAATAAAAGTCCCTGACATAATCAAGGATAAATCTTTCTTTTTTATAATTTTAAAGATGAATACTGAAATCATGGTATGACTAAATTAAAGATTTTACTCATAATTATATATGAAATATGCCAATAGTGAAAACATATTAAGTGAGTTATAGAAAAAGTTTAAAGTTCTTACATCTTTGTAAGTTAGAAGATACAGTGTCTTCCAGAGTTGAACGTAAAATATTACTCACCAAAATGAAGCTGTGAGATTAAGTTTTCCAAATAACTAGAATGAAATGCTCAAAAACATCATTTTATGCTGAACAGTGTTTTCTTAGTTATTTAAAGGTTATTCTTTGTAAAACATAAGGTCTTCATGCTATTTATCTATTTTTGTCCCATAGCATTGGCTTAAGTAGTTATTTCTCCACTAAGGTGTAGTTTAGAGGGATAGAACAGAGTTTGGTTCTATGTTTTTAACACTTCATTTTTTTAAGAGCAGTTTTAGGTTCACACCAAAATTAAGAGGAAGTTACAGGGACTGTGCAGTCTCCCCCGCCCCCCCCTGCACATTCTTCCCCATTACCAGTATCCTCCACCAGAATAGTAACATTTGTTACAGCTGATGAATCTACATTAACACATCATAATCATTCAAAGTCCGTGGTTTACATTGGGGTTCATTTTTGATACTGTATATTCTTTGGGTTTGGACAACTGTATAATGACATGTATCCATCATTACAGTACCATACAGAGGTTTTTCACTGCCCTAAAACTCCTCTGAGCTCCCTCTATTCATCCCTCCTACTAAGGGCAGGTTATTTTTTTGGAGGGCTTTTTATTACTTTTTAATCAGTTATTAGATGTTTTTATAGGTTGTTTCCTGGTTTGTTCAGATTTTTCACCATTCCATTAAGCAAGACCCCTTACTCCCTCTTTACCCCATTTCCCTACCTGTTTTTGACTAGAATATTCTTATTAGCAACAGTGTTCCAGAATTGAGCATTTTCTTTGTCTTTTTTAAAATTTGTATATGTGTGGTGACAAATGTTAACTAACTAGAGTTATTTTGATCATTGACAATATATATGAATATTGAATTATTGTACATCTGAAACCAATATCAATCTCTATGTCAGTTATAATACCTCAATTTAAAAAAAAAGAAATGCATATCAGATTTACCTAGGGAACTTTTTGTAATGTTTATGCCTAGGCTGTACCCTCTCCTTCCCCAGAGGTTGTAATTCCATGGGTCTGAGCTGGGTACCTGTGTTTGCTTAAAAGATCTACAGCTGGGGCACTTGGGTGGCTCAGACAGTTGAGTATCCGACTCTTGATTTCAGCTCAGGTGAAATTCTTGAGATTGAGCCCCGCATTGGGCTCTGTGCTGACAGGATGGAGACTGCTTAGGGTTCTCTCTCTCTTTCTGCCCCTCGCCCACTCACACTGTCTTGTGTTCTTTCCCTCTCTCTCTCTCTCAAAATAAATAAACATTAAAACAATAATAATAATAAAATAAAAGCTTTACAGCTGATTTGAATTCATAGCCAGGCTGGCAAATCACTGGTTAAGTGGGATGCAAAAACACACTTTTTTAATTGAAATATAATTAAGAGACAGTGTCATAATAGTTTCAGCGATTCTGTACATTACTCAGTGCTCACCACAATAATGCTAAGTGATTTAATTCTCTTTAATATATGAAGAATTGTGTACATATTGTTAAAGCCCTTTGAGTTATTTTTAGGAAGAAGTAGGAAAATTGGGGTCTCCATGATTATTTATCTTATTCTCCATTACAGCCCGTTATACAAAACACAAGAATAGGATAGCATGCGTGGTAATTAAAAGTGCAGACTCTAGATCCAGACTGTGTGAGTTCCAATCCTGATTCTACCCTTTACCAGCTATGCAGACATGGACAGAGTAATAGAACCTTTTGTTTTCTTATCTATCATTGGAAGTGATAGTTCCAGAGAATTGTCGTAATGATGGAAGAGATAAATCTTATAAAACATGTAGCATGGAATAAGGAATAATAAATGATAGTTTGGTGTTGCAGATATGCTTTTTATGTTTCTATTATTATTAAGATCCCTGGTGGTTCTCACTAAGAACCAGATATAGGCTTTGTATTTGAATCTTTAAAAAAAAAATTTTTTTTTTAATCTTTATTTTTGAGAGAGAGTCAGAGACAGAGCATGAGCACGGGAGGGACAGAAAGAGAGGGAGACACAGAATCTGAAGCAGGCTCCAGGCTCTGAGCTGTTAACACAGAGCCAGACACGGGGCTTGAACTCACACACTGTGAGATTATGATGACCTGAGCCAAAGTCAGACACTCAACTGACTGAACTACCTAAGCGCCCCTATATTTGAATCTTAAGCTACCACGCAGACATCCCTAAGCTGTTTTCTTAGCCTTTCTGGTTGAGACTGCTTTTGGCATTAAAGCCCTTCTCTGCTATCCCATCTACTATCATCATGTGAAGTCCTAGGTTGACGAAATGGAGTACTTGTGGGTGTCCAAACTCCTTGACTAGAGAGAAATCTATTCTATTATATTAATAAGAAGGAATTTTGAAAATAATAATAATGAGAATAAATTTGTTGAAGTAATGAAAAGGTGGGGAGACTGAATGACTTTACTTTCTGAGAATTTACCACATTTGTGTATTTAGCACAGATTGGTTCAGATTGAAGTGTCAAGGGCATGTAAACTTGAAAGGTCAGCTTGTTTGAGTGAAGTCCTGCAGTCTAAGTGATACTAATTGGATGAATTAAAGTGGCTCTGGGGATTTGTATTTCAGAGCAGCTGAATGGTAGTGACTGTCCCACACAGAGGCTTTAAAGCTATAAAACTGGGATACAGCAGAAAATGTCCTACTGAAAAGCAGGTGGATGAAGTCTATAAAACGCCTAGGTGCTATGGTGTTACAGACTGTATAAGTGAAGTATGTAATTTTCTTCTCTTTGTTCTTGTCACTTTTCCTTTACAACATTGTTCTCCAACTGAACCTTTAAGGTCCCATTGCCTTTAGGAGTCTTCCAGCGAAACACAAAATCTCATTCTCTTGAAGCCTTTCCCTTTTTCACCTTTTGCCATTTGTTTTAAGGTCCTTCTTGACTGAATACATACAGACCCATTGCCTTCCTTCCTATTTTTCCCTTCTGCTCCTGTGGGAGAGGAATTCTAATTTAGAATTCACACCATGAAGGGAGAAGTTCTTTGCTTATTTTATTCATTAATAACTTGAGCCACTGACATATCCTATCTTATTTATTGTCATCATTTACACAATATCAGGGCAAACAGATGATAGTGAAATGGACTCATTAACAGCCGCACCCTGAAACTTCAGTGACATGAATGGGTGCACAAACACCCATTTGTTTGGTGTGTATCCAACTTTCTGTCAGTCTTACTGATTTTTAAGAAGCTTTTTGAAGTGAACTAAAGAATTCCCCTTTCTAGAACAATATTAGAACACTTGTTCCCCAAATATAATACCCAAAATATTAAAGGGGCCTGTGAATAATTGTAATTGACAAAGCTTCCCTGTACATCCATGTTTGATAATTCTTTAACAAAATGACTGGAATTGACTTGGGTAGCCCTTCATCTGAAGTATTCAGGCACATGATATATCCACACTGACTGCATCTGTGAACATGTAATGTTTTTCTGATCTATAATAACCAGAGAATTTTGCTATGAGAATGGTATTTTGGTCCATTACATCATTATCTAACAAATTAAAACTTTATAAGTATCTTTCTACATGTTGGTCATCTTTCATGATGAATTTTCTGAAATTATTTTCACATTGATAAGTATTATTTTCTTCTTTTAAATTTGACCCCTACACCCATCCCAGAAAATAATAATTGTTACTACCTCTGGGGCTGGCCCAAAGACTAAAACAGATAGTTACCAGACCCAGCACTTAGCACAGAACAGTCAGTATTAGCTTAAACTATCGTAAAAATACTTCTGCCTAAGACAAATTATTCACAAAAGAGGTGCTGAAATAACTTTCATAGTACATCTTTTTCTCTTCAAAGAAAACATTTTGAACCATTTCTTAATGATGGTAACTTCTTTCTAAGAGTGGCAGACATTATTGGAATTCATGACATCTGAGCCCTGTATTTATGTTAAGTATGTGCATGTATGACGTGATGGTAAACAAATTTTGGCTAAATGTGACTGAATAAAAAGTAAATGTACACTCTCTTTCCAAACATAATAATATTCCAGAATTATTTCAATCACATTCATTTTTCAAAATCCTGTAAAGAAAATAACTAAGGAAGTGCCAGTAAGTGTATCTCTTCATAGGGTGTCTCTGTGATTTATACTTTTTGGTGAAATGTGTTTGACTAGGTGGCTTTTCATTTCACAGTAAAAATCTGAAGTCTTTACACATACGCCCAAAGAGCCTCCATGGTCTGAGCACACTTTCACAGTCTAGTTTTCCCTTCCTGACACCAGTAACGCCGGCCTCCACGCTACACTTTACCCAAGGAGCTTTTTATTGGCTTCCCCCCTGCCTACAGTGTTCTTCCTTAATAAACCTATAAGGCCAACTTCCTCACCTCATCTTGTCAACGCAGCCCTACCCATTCACTATAATTACTATAGTGAAATTACTACACCTCTTCATCTCCTTTACACTGTCCTACTTTTTTATCTTCTTTGAAATACTTTTTGACATTACTTCCCGATAAGTGAATTAAGGCATGGACAACACAACATTAGGTTCCAAAGGCAGAGGCTGATTTCTGTCTGTTGAACAATCATATTCTTCACCAAAAGTGCCTTTGTCCCTAAAATCATCCAGCTGTCAATTTCTTTGCCACACTTTCCAAAGAAAACCACACTGACAGAGAGGAAAATATGTATGTATATGGAGTAAATGGTGTTAAGATGCTACACTTTGGATTTAAAGAGCCCCTTTCTTCCAAAAAGTTTGTTTTGCACCAGAACGTATAAACTCATTCTTCTTGTCTCTGTCTCTGGTTGGTCTGAATAACCCCATTTATTAATGAAGACCAGAGCTGGAAAGGTAAAATGGCTTACACACAATCACAGAGATAGTTGGGAGAGCACCCAAAGGTTCTCTTTGTTCAATAACATTCCCTGCAGAGCTATGTTGGAGACTGTCATTATAATAAGTTGTCACCTCATCTTGGTTCATACCCAATGGCAAAGGAAATGAAGAGATAAATTTAAAACTTAACCGGGCTTTTCTATTTTATAACTTGTGGCACCTTTCAATCTGCAGATAGAAAATATCTTTAGAGGATGAGAACGTGAACAAAAGGGTTTCAGACCTTAACTGAAACAATATTGTAAGTCTCTGACTCAGTCTTAGAGAGTGAGCATATTTTAAAATAGCTGTAATTAAATATTATGACTATGAAAGGAACATTAATTCTTATAGCGGGTGAAAATAATGCAGTCACATGTAGCGTGAGTGGAGGCAGGGGAGAAAGCCGTCTAATTTTGGTCTACTGGAACTGGTATAGATCTTTCTTCTAACTTAGCAGAAAGGTAGTTTTAGGAGCATAGTGGCGGCTTCCCTTTCTGCTTGGAGATTTCAAGTCAAAGGTAGCTGGGCCAGTTTAATATGCAGGCCTGCCTGTGACTAATCCAGTCAGTTGTTAATTCGGCCCTTGCTGATGCTGCCACCATGGCTCTGAATGGCCACTGGTGCTTGGGGTGTATATTCCTTCACTTTGTTTTGAAATAGTTTCAGATCTTCTGAAAATGAAAGAGCTTGCGTATTCAGGGGCCTTTTTTTGCATCCTTAGATAAGTTGCATTGTTGTGGGGGCTGAGAAAGTCAGGAAGTGTAGATGTCTTCTCATTGGTTCATGTAGCTTATTTCCTCTCTTTTCCCTCTTCAGTGCCAATTGTTCAAACTTCAAGAAAAATTTAATTTCTTCTTTTTGAACCCAATAATATTCTTTAAGCTACACCAGAGTTCTGATTTTTCTCATGGTAAAGAAAGAGAATCTAAAAGAGGAAGAGAAATACAAGAAATAACATATTTGTTAGTTTTAAATGTCGTTGCTCATTTTTTGCCAGTGTAATTTCAAATTGTTAAAAGCATTGAAATATATTTATTTAATGAGTTCATATGCCTGAAAACTAAAATTAGATGTTTGAAAGAAAATGAGGAAATAAGTCTTATTTTTTTCCCTTATCCAAAACATTGGAAATTAAGGAAAACTGTTTACTGGATCATTTTAGTCTTGCTAATGGAACTTATTTTTCTCTGAGTTTGGTTTCTCCATCAATTATTCAGAGACTAAAATATATTATACTGTAACATTCAATCTCATGTATCTTCTAATTGTATGTCATTATCAGAGAAAAGATGAGATTTTCTTGTGTCTTCACCAGACCCTCTCCCCACCAGCCTGCCCCCCCATATACTAGAAATGCCTAACTTGGATAATCATTGATAGTCACGTTCCTAAAGTCTGAAGGTCTTGTTGTTCGGAGTGCTTTGCAAAGCTGGTTGTTTAAATTCAGTGCTTTGTGTCGTTGCCGTGAATTTTAGCTAATTATACTGCCATTTTTTAGAAGTCATGTGTGCCTAATTCTGAAAATGGCTTTGTGCGTTAAGGCTCATTTAACCACTGATGGTTAGAGAGAAGTTGAGAGACTTACAGTTATTGGTCGTAATTTTAAAACAGTGATAGCATGGGACTTTCTTGTACTGCAGGCATATAAGACGCTATGCTATGTTGGCAACTTCTTAGTCATTAGGAATGTTGCAATTTGGCTTATGTCTTACTGGTTAAGATGTCACACAGAGGATATGTTTATTCATGGAAAGAAAATCAGTGTCCAGCATGCAAAGATGGTAATAGGGTAAGCACTTCCAACTGGATTTTCATAGGAAGGATTGATTTGTGTGCATTACTAGGTCTGTGTAAAATGGTGTCCTTTTGGCACTAGCTGAATATAAATTTCAGTAAATGTTTTTTTCCTTGCTGCAGATTAGTGTAATACAGTGAAATTTTCTGTAACTGAGGGGAGGCAGTGGTTGGGCGTCTGCTAATAGCCTGAAAGTAACTAATGAGGATGTGCAGTCGGAACGATTGATTGAATAGCTGCAGTCCTGTGTGTTTCTTTCTCGCTTGCTCTCTCTGCAAGCTGTAGAGAGGGAGGGGGAAGAGCAAGACACAGGGAGGGAGCGAGAGAAAAAACGCTTTCTCTTAAGTGGAAGTAGCACGGATCCCAGGGGCCAGGAGGCCAGAAATGGAAGTTTAAACTGCATCTATCTTTTAAAGGGAGACCAGCAGGAATCAAAATGTCAGTCTCCGGAGTCACGATTTACTCCTTATTTTTTAAGATCTGGAAGATAACACAGAGTACTTTTTTTAGGATGTGTTTTTTTTTCTTGTCCATGTTGAGATTATCTAATGTTATCTGAGAAGCTGGATTCCTATATGTCTGTCAGTTGAAGTGGAGATGGGAAGCAGTTGTGATAAAGGTATAATATGTATATATCTATCATCTGTGTGTGCGTGTGTATGTGCATATATATATGCATATATTTATATCACTCTGAAAAAATTTTTTAAATGTAACCTTAATATAGTGTACAGTAATTAAATTAAAAAATATCACATCATCTGCAAAATCCGAAGCTTGTTAGGTCAGTTTGAACAGATTTAGGATTCCAGAGGAAGATCTTAGTAAGGTCATATTGCCAGCACAAGGAGAAGCTGATCTATTTTTATATCTGCATAGGCATATATGTTATTTTATCCTAGCAGCAGCTTTCAGTCGCCTCATGGCCCTTTGCTTGCAGTCTGGTGAATCATCTTATCTGCACAGAACTGAACTCTGACCTTTGTGCAGACACCATCGAATCATGTGCAACACAAGACTATATTTTGTTCACAAGAATACCAAAATTGTCTTTGGATTCTATTAACTCCTGTACTGCTGACAGATAGAGAAGTATATTCATGCACTATGAGATGCAAATATTAAGTGAATTTTAGATATTAAACATAGATCAGAAAAAAATTACTTTTTATCTGTGCACAGATAAAATTCTAATCTGTCGTGCTAAAGCAAATTCTTAAATGTGACCAGGTCTCCCTAGTGTCTTGATAGTTCGAACACAGAGATAAAGAGATAAATCACGTGGAGATAGAATGTAGTATGCCTTTAAAGCAAACTGACTTTTCTGTGGGGGAGAAAACCCCGATAATTTTACATTGTAGTCAAAGATCCTAAATTTTGGCTTCTTAATGATGTTTCTTTCTTTTCCAGAGGTGCCGGCAGAAAGGTCCCCCCGCAGACGGAGTATCTCAGGGACCAGTACATCGCAGAAACCCAATTCCATGGATACTGTAAATACCTCACCTTTCAAAGTACCAGTAAGTGTTCCTCTTCTCTAAAAGATATTGTACTTTTCTCTCCTTTCTTTTTCGAGTTAGAGACAGTTACTAAGGAATCCACACATTTTGCTCAAGAATTTCTTTATGATACTGAAGTTAAAGGACACAGTTATTAACTTATATAGATTAACTGTGGTTAATGTCCACTACTTTCAGTAGAGGGTTTATTAGATTGTAGGGAATAATTATTAAATTCAAATTCCTCTGACCTACAGAGCACTAATCTTTGCAGGATGCCTTTTTATGAAGTAACTAGCAAAAATCTGTTACCTTTCTGTAAAGATGCTGGTGGGATTTATTTTTTCCACAAGTGGGAAGAGACTTTTGGTTTTTTGGTATTTTTTTCTCTTGAGCTGGAGCATAAACAGTGAATGAGGGGACTCATAAAATTGCAGAGCAGATTATCAGAGAATTAGACCATTATAAGTTATAATCCTGAGACCTGGCCTGTGCTTTGCTTAAGCCATCTTTTGGATGACCATCTAAGTGCTTAAGAAACACCCTGGAAGAAATAACCGAGTTTAAAATATTCCTTAAACTGACGAGGCAGCACTAAGAGTCTGTATTAAATACTGAAAGCTGAGATCAGAAGGCTGTCCATGATCAGGTCAGCTGACCACCAGTTGCAGTCCTCTTCTGTATCTTTTTGATATAACTCTGAGTAACCCAAATTTTAATCCATCCGTTTTCTTGGCTTATTTAATAAGAAGTGTACTGCCTAATTATTTAATTGCAATGTGTTGTTTTTAAACTTGGAAAGAATAACTGCCATGAAGCTGGTCATTATTGTAGGTACAATGGAAAACAGTATAAAGTAGAAGTAGACTTTTCTATTGGAAACAAAAGAGATTATTTTCTTTTAATTCAGCTAAGTTCATATGTTGTATTCTTTTTTTATATATTCCACTACCTTTTTTTTTTAAGTTGGAATAAGTTTGTAAGTTGAACTGCTATTTTGAGATCTATAAGCTGGCATTCATTTGTCAGTTAACCAACATGAATGTTTTACTTTGGATTAACTGTGAGGAGCAAGATTTCCCTTTATTGTCTCTCAGTGCCTTGTGGAGTTTGTGAATATCTGTTACTGTGACACCTTCCAAATGTTTACCAATTCTCTCAGTTGTAAAGATCACAAGCAAGATTGGATTAATATTCTAACAATATTATGGCGGGAATTCTAAACTATCAGATTTCATTCCTTTTACTAAATTTCTTTCTCCCATAGACATAGCTTCCCACTTAAATGTTTGGGTTTTTTTAATGAATGAAAAAGGCATTTTTTCCCCCTCTCCTCCCTCCCCTTCTTGTCTTCCTGATGAAACCGAAATCAAATATAGTGAAACTGACTTTCCATACACAGTGTTTGGTGAAAAGGATTGGATTAGAATTTGAAATTTTCATACCAGCCTACTAGAATAGAATGGTTAATTCTTAATTTTTTTAAGGTCAATAAGTGAAGAAAAATATCCTTCTATAATATAGTAACATTTAAGTACTTCTATTGAATCTGAAGTTCATGACTGGACTTTTTAAATTTGAATTAATTAAGAACAACAATTTTCATTTATATTTAAATAGTTGGTAGCTAATTTGAGGTTTACCTTAATCATAATACTAATTATTCTTGAGTAAAAGTAATAAACCAATGATGCATATACATGACTGTGAGCACTCCTTACAGACCATTCATTCAGTTGTTATTCTTCTGACAGCCTCAGCCATCTCACAGATTAAGAACTATTGAAGGAAAGAAGGGGCCTCTGACTGGCAAACTGCAGTTACAAAGCCCATGCACTTAGCTCTGTAGGAGAATTTAACTATTTGTAAGTTCTTACCCAGACAGTGATTTGAAAAATGACCATCAGAACACATTGATTGTAATTTTTGAAAAAATGAAGTGAGTTGAGGGAGGAGGCAGAGGAAATGAAAAGCAAGGAGTCATAAAAACAACCTAAAACCACTTAGGCTAAAGGCAGATAGCCCTGTATTACCAGTAGCCCTCAAGAGTGCCCTTGTATTACAGGACACATTGAGCATAGTGAAGTAATTGACATTGATGATAATGATCCTGAATCACTAAGAAGTGAAATTATATCTGTTGTGCTGGGCTTTTTTTTTTTTTTTTTTTAATAAGTGTAACTGTGCAATATTGTGATATGTATCCATTGAGAATATTTTAAATCTTAAAGATATCTGATGCTTATAAAACTTGCTATCCAGAAAAATCTGGCTTGTGAAATACCTTTTTCTATGACGATGCTGGATGAATAATTTATATTTTCTTAAAAGAAACCAAAATATGCTGGCTAAAAGAGGCAGTGCAGTACTCAGATGTCTCTGGAAGTACACTGTATGTTTTAAGTTTCCATATAATACCAATAGCTAATGAGAGTGAGTTAAATGTAGTGCCAGTAAGAATTATGTCTAACTTTTTCAGATCAACACGGAATACTTTTGTAATTAATATCACAGTGAAGTCTGCATATGAGAAAGGAGTGTAAGAAGGAACCAAACTTTGAGACACTTAACTAAGTTACTAATATAGTATCCCATGCTATTAATATGATTGTTTCCATGGAAATGATCCATGGTCACTCTCTGCAGGGGCAGAAGTGACATTTAAGCACAAGTACTTGTGGTTTCAGGATTCAGGTGTCTTTAGTATGGTGAACAGCAGGTTCACGACTTATCAGGTGGATTCTCCAAAGGGCCTGTTCTTCCCAGCTTAATTTTTAAGCAAATGCTGAGAGCAGATGAGTAGTTTTTAGCAAGCCTTGACTGAAATTACTGACAGTGACACACTTACTGAATGGTTGCTTCAGGCAAAGTATTAGTGATTCACCAATTATTGATACTTTCTTGGCACTAGGTATTAGGGACACAGAAATGAACACAACAGAATTTTCCACTCCCATAGAATTTATAGTCTAATAGTAAGAGACAGAAAAATGACCAGATTCATAAGGAAGTAGATAAGCGTGGTGACACAGATTTTTAACAATGCATTGTGTGAGCTAAGGCTTTTCCGGGGAGCCAGCGCTTGAGCTGTTTCAAAGGCTGAATGAAAATAATTGACGGGAAGAAGAGTATCCCAGGCGGAGGCAATCGCATTTGAGAAAGACACACTTCATAAAGTGACTGAAGCTTCCAGGGAACATAGAAAGGGTTCAGTGAGCAGGAACCAAAAAGCACGTGGGCAAAAATGGCAAGAGAGAGGGACGACGAGGTAGATTGGGGCACGACTGGGAATGTTTGTTTGTCCAGCTTACCTCAGTTTGGCTGGCCACTAAAGCATCAGATTTGTCTTCTGAAATATTTATCTTGGCTCAAAAGCTAAACCAAAAAGGAGCTAGTCATGGATTCTCCAGAAGGGCCTTCTCCCCAGCTCCATTTGTGTAAATACTGTGAAGTATCGGCAGATTACTCGACTCTTCCCCCAGCGACTCTTTCCTCTTGCGATCAGTATCCTAACTCAGGGCGACAGGTAGGGGACTGCCTGCCATTCAAGAAGAGAAAGCCAGCCCCGCACCCACCCTAGGCGCCAGCCCTGTACCCACCCCAGGCTATCAGCCTGCCTGGCCAGTGGCTGTAGAGCAGAGGTTAGCTTTAGAGAGATCAGGAGAAGCAAGTGGGTAAGAGTCACTTGTATCCTGCTCACTGCTGCTAGAGGTGGTAGAAAGGAGCCAGGGAACAAAGATTGCAAGGAGCCCAAAGCAGGGAAGCCCATAACCTTTGCCTATCTTTCTCATTCCCCAAAATGTATATTTTTATAATCTTAAAATAGATAGCCAGTACAACAGTCTCTTCATGTGTATTCCTTACTTAGTCTAAGCCATCTTTATGCCAGTAGTAGACAGCAGAGTCAATAAGTTGAAGTAAGTTGAAAAGTAAAAATAAACAGAAGAGGGGAACTTATGTGGCCACTGAACCTATAGGTAAGGCAAGGTCTTGATATTTAGGAATTTTTAGTGCATTTGTACTTTTATCTACTCTTAATCCTAAGAAGAAGCAGAAATCTGCAGGATCGTCTTCCTGTTTCTTCTGTTCATTCCATATTTCTTTACATTCATTCCTGTCATTCCATATTTCTTTACGTTCATTCCAACTGCAGTTGTTTATTTCTAGATCCGTCACCCCCATTAGACAATAAATATCTCCTCTCATCTTTGTAATTACCTCAATGCCTAACATACTACCTTGCACACAGTAAGCACTCAACAAATAATTGTTTAATGGATAAGATATGTATGAATTACTGAATGACCATAGTCAAGTGAGTATCTCACATTTACTCTGTTAGTATTACTGATGATATCTCAGTCAAATGGGCTACCCAACCATTTAATAATAACCAAGCGAGGCACCTGGGTGGCTCAGTCGGTTAGGCGTCCAATTTCGGCTCAGATCGTGATCTCACGGTTTGTGGGTTCGAGCCCCACTGCTTCACACTCTGTGTCTCCCTCTCTCTCTGCCCCTCCCCCATTCATGCTCTGTTTCTCTTTGTCTCAATAATAAATAAACATAAGATTTTTTAAAAAATAATAACCAAGCAATCATCTGGAGTAAATGTGTGTACCTGTGCAAAATAGTTACATTTTTTTTTCTTCAACTAAGAGAGATTTTAATATATATTTGGAATTTAGGGCTATGGTATTTTATGAATATAGTGTATAGTGTGTCTGCTTACACTGGGAAGTAAAACTAGATAGAATCCTTCAATGATTTGTTTCTGTGGATAATTCTTTGAGCCCTTTAGCTGTCCTACATGTGTATAGACTCACGATGTTTTTGCAGATCTGAGTTTTGATTATTAGCTTCTTCAGGAACACTTTTAGTTACTGGAATAGTTTTTGCCTCTTTTTAAAGATGCTTTTTTTTTCACTCTTTAACATATTGCTAAACTTTTTACATTTATCATATTTGTACTTTCCTTTAAATAAAACATCCATTGTATGGTTTATACGTTGTTAAAACTACATTCAAACGATGTTACAGGGGTGATTGGGAAGAAACGAGTTAACTAATGAAAGTTATCCAGGTACTTAAATTTAATTTAGAAAGGGAAAATGATAACGCCTTGTAATTGTATATATTTGCTTCACATTGCCTAAGTGTTTGGAACAGGCTTCTTTCTTTAATGTTCTATTTATAAAGTGACTATTGATATTTATGATTTTTATATCACTTCTCCTTAGACGATGCCACCAATTTAACTTTGGCTAAAAGAAAGTGGCTTGTGTTCTGGGCCAGGTGCTTGGCTTAGTGTTCTCATTTCCATAACACAATGGTCTGAGTTGGCCTTCCATGTAAATGTAACACAATGCAGTCGCAGCTGCTTCGTTTGTATTAGCTTTGAGCTTGGCTCTGGAAGAATTCAGGCACTAAAATGTATGCCAGGACAACCAGAAAGCATGGTTGAACTAAGGCAGTAGCTGACTGTTCCTTTGTAACCTTTCTTGTTCCTGTCACAGTGACACCTGAGCTTCCCAATCAGGTATGGTAGATGCAAACGATTGCCAAAAGATGAAAATGTTGCATAGGTTTTAGAAAAAGTAAAGCTTTAGAATAATAAATGTAGACTGAGTTAAATTCTTGCGTAAAAAGAAATGTTACATCCTTTCTTAAGTATCAAGATGTCAGGCTCAGTTGGTATTGGTTTCTGTTTTGAATAGAATCTTCAATAAGATCCTGAATAAGATTTCTGTTTTTCCAAATTAAGCAAAGAGACAGTTTCATGCCCACTCGATAAAGATCAGATAGTGTTCATTGTCAAAACCAGTGGTTTTCAACTCTGGCTATACCTAAATATCACTTAAGGAACATCCGCCCCCACCCCTCAAACAAAACCTAATGCCTGGGCTCTACCTCAAACCAGTTAAAGCAAAATCTCTGAACTAGAACCCAATATTCTGTATTTTTTAAAACTCCCAGATGATTCTAACATGCCCAGGGTTGAGAACTATTTGTCTAAATTATTAGTTAATATATTAGGAATCCATTTTTTTCTTATCTTAAATAAATCACAAGTTGGGAGAGGGGCTTAGGGGAAAGGGGGGATGGGGGGAAGAGAGAGAGAGAGAGAGAGAGAGAGAATATCTTAATCTTAAGCAGGCTCCATGCTCAGCATGGAGCCCATCACAAGTCTGTATCCCATGAACCTGGGATCATGACCTGAGCTAAAGAGTCAGATGCTCAACCAACTGTGCCACCCAGGCATCCCATATTAGGAACCCATTTTAGTCCATGTCTTTTCTGTGTACATTTTATACCTTTAGGTCTGGCATAAGAAACTAATAAGTGATATTTTTTCAGTGCCCTGCCATTGCTTACAAATTGCTGCATTGTATATTAGTTGCCCTTCCAAGTGTTTGACACAGTCCATTCAGATGACAAGTATAAATGTACAAAATACAAAGTAGTGACCTCTGGCCAGCCTGAGAATCTCAGTCTTAGGGGTGAAATAATCTGTTCGAATTCATAGTAGCAAAGGTACAGTACCATTTCAATTTTTGTATTCCTCATTGCAGTTGCATTCCTGGGCACTTAAAGTTCTCTCCTCTGCTACTTAAAGATTCTATATCCAGCTTTTCTTCTTCTTTTCTTTACTGACCATCTGTGTGGAGTTAAAATCCAAAGTAGAATCACCCTTTAGTGGTACCTCTTTTTAATAGAGAGCATATTTATAGTCATATATGTATGAATATATAATACATGAATATGTTCATATTATATGTCTATCAACATAGTACTACCAGAGGTAAAAATAATATAATAAACATAAAAATGTCAGAAAAGAAAAATTATAGTCTGAAGATGTTAAATATTAACTAGACCTTTATTTTTATTTATTTTTTTTATTTCTTTATTTTTAGGAGAGAGAGAGAGAGACAGCGCGAGCAGGGGAGGGTCAGAGAGAGAGGGAGTCACAGGCTGAAACAGGCTTCAGGCTCTGAGCTGGCAGCCAGCACAGAGCCCGACGCGGGACTCGATCCCACGAACCGCGAGATCATGACCTAAGCGAAAGTCGGACGCTTAACCGACTAAGCCACCCAGGCGCCCCTTAACTAGACCTTTAAATCACTTTGTAATCAGAATGAGTATAAATTTTAAGGTTTTTAATAATAAATATCCTAGAAAATACAAAATTTGAAGCAGAGAAAGAAAGGAATAAGGTTAGATACAATGCCTTAAGGGAGATAGAAAGGAGATAGCAAATACCCAGAGGAAAAGGGAACTAGAGTGACAGGGAATATGATCAAGTTGCTAAACTTGAAAGAATCAAAGAATGATGGAGGCTCTCCTCTGTCTATGGTTATTCATAAAATACGTTTGCAGAAGTGTTAATTAGTGGAGTTTCCAGTGTATCTTGCCCAGGAGAAGAGGGCTATTTGACAGAGAATAAGATGAACTCACTTATAGCTCATTCTTGTAGATAGCATACTATAAACCCCTCTTTCTCAAAGCAAAGATCTTTTTCTTCTGCTTTAATGGGGGAGTGCAATTATAACACCTTTCATTTCATAGTTAGGAATAAATGTTTTGAGGGGCGCCTGGGTGGCTCAGTTGGTTGTGTCCAACTTTGGCTCAGGTCATGATCTCACAGTTTGTGGGTTCAAGACCTGCGTCGGGCTCTGTGCTGACAGTTAGCTCAGAGCCTGGAGCCTGCTTTGGATCCTTTGTCTCCCTCTCTCTCTGACTCTCCCCTGCTCACGCTGCCTCTCTCTCTCTCTCAGAAATAAATTAAAAAAAGAAAGAAAGAAAGAAATGTTTTGAAGGGCTAATGCCCACTTAAAGAACATGTAATTAACTAAGTATAACTGATAGTAGAGGCTTTCCTCTTTCACAGAAGTTAGGAAGCTAGAGATATAGAAATGAAACCTCACCACCTTCTCAATTTTGTTAGTGTTAGCTGTACAGAAAGGTACTTTTGTACTTCTTGGCTATACCTATACCCTGCAGGCTACAAGCATTACTGGTAAACAGTAACACCCTTGAATGCCTTCCTACTGTCATGCCCATTAATTCTGTAACCAATGCTAGTACCATTCCACTGGAGTTTTAAATGTTTATTTTATATTAAGCATCTACTAATTTCATTTGAAAAGTATTTCATTCTCAGGTTATTATTTGATTATATTATAACTACAAAATTTTTTGTTGGACTGCTGTAGCTATTAAAAGACTCCAAAAGGATTTTAATAGACATTTCTCCAGAGAAGATATACAAATGCCCAAAATTCACATGAAAAGATGCTCAATATCATTAGTCATTAGAGAAATGCAAGTCAAAACCATATAGTGAGATACCACTTCATACATACTAGGATGACTGTAATCAAAAAGAGAGAATATAATAAGCATTGACAAGAATGTTGAAAAATTAGCACACTATATGGTGGAAAGGAATGTAAAATGGTGCAGCCACTTTGTAAACAGTTTGACAGTTCCTCAAAAGGTTAAACATTGAGTTACCATATAACCTAACAATTCTACTTCCAGGTGTAAGAACACTGAAAATGTATTTATACAATTATACATGAATGTTCATAGCAACATTATTTGTAGCAACCAAAAAAGTAGACACAACCCAAATGTCCATCAGCTGAAGGAGCATGGATATACAAAACGTAGTTTCTCCGTAGACTGCAGTATTGTTCAACCATAAAAAGGCGTGAAGTACTGATACAACATGGAAGAACCTTGGAAACACGCTAAATGAATGAACCCAGAGACAACAGGCCACATATTATATGGTTCTACTTACATGAAATGTCCAGCATAGAGAGAGAAGCTAGATTAATGGTTGCCAAGGATCGAGCTGAGAATGACTACTTACACATATGGGATGTTTTTGGGGAGTGATGGAAGTATTCTGGAATTAGATTGTGGTGAAATACGACTTTCTGAATATACAACAGCCACTAAATTTTGCACTTTTTAAGAGGGAGTTTGATGGTGTATGAATTATATTTCAATAAAGCTGTTAAAAAAAACTTGGGAAAAAGCATGGACAATATCGAATACGTGTTAATATTGATTACAAGTTGAAATGATAATATTTTGGATATATCGGGTTGAGTGAAATATATTTTGGGAAGGAAAGAAGACAACAAAATGCATTGCATTGTATATTGGCTGCTTATTTTCTTCAAGTTTTTTTTGTTGGTGCTCATTAGTGATACTTCGCATATTTGCATTTTTATGCAAACTACCATAATTTTGCCTGCTATAAAGAAGCTTATATAGCTTCATACATTCTTACTTAAGGATATAGAAATAGGAAGCATGACATTTGGTTTTAAAAGAAAAATACATGTGAATATTTTTTAAATTTTTGCAAACTTTTATATCCTTAAAGGTTATTCATATCTATATGGTCTCTTCCGTAAGTTCATATCTATTGAATAAACTGCTTGACTTTTTTCATTTTGAATGTGGTCCACCTTTGCCACTGTATACTTGTGTGATGTTTTATACATGGGTTTGTTTAAAGGGATAATGCTGAGATGTTCATATTAAAAGGACCTTTTAATGACTTTTGTATAGAGATGAAATTAATGATCAACAAATCAGGAAATAGTGATGTTGTTTTCCTTGAGAATCTTTTTCTAAACAGCCCTCTGTATTCTACTAACACCTAGTTCTCATGTCCCATAGTAATTTAAATTTAGCTTGCCCCATATTGTATTCATTTATGTTTCCCCCCAAAACTATCTTCCCCCCAAATTTCTCGCTTTGTAGGACTACAGAGTTCTTCAGTTCCCACAACTGTAGTATTTTCTCTCCTCTCAAATTCAGTTACCATATCATCTTCTCCTGTTTTCAGATTCCCCCATCTTGCTATCTTCCAGCCCACTGCTACTTACTTCAGTTACCAGTGCTTGTTATCCTTCCCCTGAACCACTACCAGGACCTGCCTGATGAGCATGAGACGGGCCCAGTGCACAGGACCGGGCTCAGAAAGGCCCCGTGCATAGACTTTAGTGTTCTGTGGCTGCCCTCTTAAGATTCTTATTGAGCCATCTTTGGATTTGTGTTCTGTGAGGGCCACTGGGACAGCGGAGCACGTGCTGGGACTTGGAGCCCAGGCCCGGCACCGCCTGCTGTTGCTTCCCCGGGATGAATTCTCTTCCACCCACCTCCCCACCCCCAGAACTCCAATAAGCCTTCCCCCATCTACCTCCCCCATTCCTAGCTGTCACTCTCTGACTCTGGCATGAACCTTTACACAAGTATAAAAAAGATAGAGGTTGGGTTGGATACCCTATGGCACCTCCAGGCAGGGCTGTCAGTTCACCAGTACCTGGCAGGTGGCCAAAGGCCACAACTCAGTTGGAGTGAGCCTGTTGGCCGTCTCCAACCCAGATACCTAGTCAATTGCAGAGGCAGCTGTGGAAAGGGAAGAAGCCTGGCTCAACTTCCCTACACTGGGCCTGGGCATGGTACGTGAGTTTGTTGGCTGGGGAGGGGCACCCTGACAGCCA
Source organism: Proteles cristata cristata (assembly GCA_017311185.1). Taxonomy (NCBI): domain Eukaryota; kingdom Metazoa; phylum Chordata; class Mammalia; order Carnivora; family Hyaenidae; genus Proteles; species Proteles cristata. The sequence goes on from JAESUZ010005399.1 coordinate 113,232, forward strand.
GTGGGCCACCCACATACTGAGTCGTGGGCTGGGGCCTCAGGCACCTGTGAAGGTCTGCACTTGCCCTGGTGCCTGAGGGAGCATGACACGAAATAGCAAATGAAAAACATCATAGCAGATAGACTGCTCAAGAAAGGCAAGTTTTCTATTTTAGTGCCTCTAATGGCCTTGTTTTCCTGCTTTTTGAACATGGGCTCTTATATTTTGCACTGAGCCCCTCAAACTATGTAGCCAGCTCCATCCAGTACAGGAGACACTTTAACTCATCTCCTGGCCTTCAACACCTCTGTCACCCACTTTAGCCTTCACGCTGCTGCTCTAACCCTGTTCCTTACTTGCTCTCCCTTGCTCAGAGCCTTCTTGTAGTTCTCTGTTGTTCCATGGTGGACATGACCAAATTTTATACACTTTATTTGGCTTGCACAGTAGGTTCTTTCCACTCTCCTTTCTCTTCCTTCCCTCATTTAAATATTTCCATGTAGAGCTGGCTTTTCCATCAAAAAGCATCAGTCACCTGCTGAAAGCTTTTGAGTTTGACTTGTGCTTTACAGGATGATAAAAACCAAAGTTCACTTGGCACAGAGAACCTTTCATTATCAAGTTTTTGGCTGCCCTTCCAGTTTCATTTCCTAATACCCAGTATCTCCATCCCCACCCCCACGTCTCTCAGTCTCCAAACTGAGAGGGTTTTCCTTCTTAGGGTTCCTTTTATTTTTAAACCAAATTTAAGAGTTTCCCAGACAAGCCTTCTCAGGTATCTTTGCACACTTCTGCCTAAAAAGGCCAACTTCTGTGTTTCCTAAAAGTATTCTCATCCTTTAAAATTCACCTCCAATGTCTCACTACCTCTTCTATGCAACATTAGCCTTGACTTTCTCTGTTCTTCATAGAAGTGTGCATTGATTTATAGGATTGATACTGTTATATTTTAGGGTCATTATTGGCATGGTTATCTTCCCTGGTCTGTGATATTCTGGGTGGTGGTCTCCAGAATAGGATGTATATATCTCACAGGGTACTTAATATGATCCGTCTGAGTTGTAGAAGGGAAATAATAAATATTTAATTTTTAAAATTCCACTCCTTAAATTTTTATGATATTGATTGTTTTATAATCATACATTAGAACATTCTTATATTTTATAAGTAAACAATTTTGGGAATGCACACCAACAATGTTTTACTCATTTGATACATAGTCAAGGCAATTAGGAAACCACTTTTCGAGAAGATCAGGACTGTATCTTGTTAATCTTATAATTTCAGCACTGGCCTTTTCTTTTTCCTAACCTGTTTATGAAAACTCACTTAATATATAGGTGACATTCATGATTTCCCAAGATATGCCCGTTGCAAAGATGTTAACCTCGTAAGCCGTGGCATCTTCGTCACTGATGGTTTAATATTAACCAATTAATTATTAATTGTTATTAATAATTATTAATATTGTGTACTGCTTTTTTTAAGAGTATACATTAATCTGTTACGTAAAATAGAATTAAATGGAAAATGTAGTGTGTAAGGAGATAATTTTCGTTCAGTGGAAGTCCTGTGAAATTAATGATAGAGTGACATGGGGACTATCTTGGTTGGCTTCTTACTCAAAGAATAATTGGATATGTAGGAATGTGGTCTGCTCGCAGCTCTTTAAAATGAAAAACCGACAATAGCATCGGCAGAAGTGAAGGTCAAAACCCAGTGATCTGTCCTACCTGGGCTCATATGCCATGCAGTCACTGAGACCACAGTCATTCAGGGGCTCTTGCCCATTAAACTCAGGCGTCTGCCGTTGAAAAAGGCCCTGCACTCCTCTGGGAGTGTTCCCTGCCGGGGCATTCATACAAGGATTTCATATAGACATTTAGGAGCTTGTACCTAAAACAGGCAAAGGAAGGATAAGAGCTATATTTTTTTAATGTGTGTTCATTTAGTGTCTCACTTGTGCGATCCAGAGCAAATCGTTTCACCTACTCTAAGGCCTCTGATGCCTTTTTTTCCCCTCATAATGAAATACTACACAGATATTTTAAGATCTTGAAGGTTTTCAGGATAAAAGGTACTATATACTAAGGATCAATATATTAATATTTGGGGCCTTAATTTATAACAGAAAAAATATTTACGGCATTAGAAGCAGTACAGTTAGGAAATAGCCTCCAGAAGTTATATAAATATAACTAATAAAATCCTTTCCGTGATGTATTTCTCCTTCCCTTCCCCCATTTTATTTTATATATATTTTTCGAAGCCATCCTGAACAACATTAGTAAAAAATAATTATATTGTTTTACTTGTATCTTTTGCTCACCACCATTTCCATAATATGGGTTGTAGGTGCATTTTGTTTCAGCAGAGGCAGAAAAATTTTATTTTTTTAAATGACACCTAAGCTCCAAAGTCTGCAGCGCTTTTATTCTTAGAGTCCTAGAAATGAGAGATAGAAAACTTCAATTAAATTCATCTAGTCCATCTCCCTTGACAATGAAAAAGTATCTCTCACATTCTATTATCTGATGCTTTTTCAGGCTTCCATGATAACCTCTGGGAGACTGTCCAATAGACTAAAAGACCTCACTTTGGGAGAATGTTCTCTTTCTTAGTTTTGACCCATCATTTCTCATTATTTTATCCCTTAAAGCCATTTTTCTTACATGCATATTCTGTGAACTTATGATCATCAGTCTCTGCCAGTCATAAGAAAATCAACGTAGATCCCATTAGCAGGAACTGAGGTGCTCCACAGAAGTAAATATTCCAGAAACGAAACTTTTCCTCTTGAAACACAGACTTAGTTTAATTTTAATAATTTTGAAATTTTTTTCCCCTTGAATGCAGTAGGTATTTTCCCTACCTTAAGTGTATTGAACTCTTCTTAATAATTCAGGTTAATCATTACATAATTATATAATCATTACTTATATAATCCATAAGTATATATTAAGTAACTCACTGTATGCTAAGCATTGAAGAAATATAAAGATGAGCTCAATAATATTTACTTTCAGGACGTAGGACTCTGTAGGGGATATTAACATAGGAATAAACTAATTATTGGTTAAGACAGAGGAAAACAGTCATATAAACAAAAGGCTCAGCTAATCAGAGGCCAGAGACTAATTCCTATTAGAGAAATCAGGAATGGTTTCCTGAGAAGTTGGCATTTGAAATAAATAGTGTAGGGACAACTGAGTGGCCATTTGGAAAAAAAAAGATAAATTAGATGTGTATTTCACACTTCACATAAGCATGAACTCCAAATGGATTAGGGATCTAAATGTAAAATTAAATAAACCATACAAGTACTAGGAGACATTGATAAATTCTTCTTTAACCTTAATATAGGAAAAAACTTTCTGTAATGGTTACTGAAAAGCCAGAGGCAAAAATATTTTTTTTTTTTAATTGTGTGGCAAAAAAACATCATGAGAAACTTAAAAGACAACTAGCTGGCTGAAAGAACACATTCACAACATATAAAGGACTATTAGAAATTGAGGGACAAATGGCCAGAAATTCAATAGAACTGAAGAAAAACAAAGTATGAACAGGTGATTCTCAAGCACTATAAAAATTGTCCTAAACATATTAAAAGAACGTTCAAATTCCCTTATAAACAGAGAGATAGCAAGTTAGAACAGTATTTTGATGCTATTTCACCTTTAGGCTAGCAAAAACTGTACGGTATGATATCTGATTCAGTTGGTGAGATCATGGGAAACAGATACTTCTACATTAGTGATGGGAATCCAAACTAGTACAAGCCTTCGAGAGGGGATTTTGGCAAAGCTTGCTATGTGCTCACCCTTTGACCCAGCAGCCCCACTTCTGGTAGTCTACTCTGAAGATATACCTCCATCAGCATAAAAATACATTATGCACAAGGTGTTCTTGGCAGAGTTGTTTATAATTGCAAAATATTGGAAACAACCTAAATGCCTACTATAAGAAAGCAATTACCTAAACTACATGTGGAAGGAAGGTGGAATAATAGCCTCCAAGATGTCTACATGCTAATACACAGAATCTGTGAATATGCTATTTTACATGACAAAAGAGACTTCTGAGATGTGATTAAGACTAAAGACCTTGAGGTGAGAAAAGTACCTGAGATTATCCAGGTGGGTTCTATCTAATCTCAAGGCCTTACAGAAAAAGACAACATTGCTGTCCTTGAAGATGGAGGAAGTAAACCAAGGAGTGTGGGAGGCCTTTAGAGGCTGAAAGAGGCCAGAAACAGATTCCCTACTAAGTCCTGAGAAAGGAGTGCAGCCCTGTAGACACCTTGACTATAGCCAGGTGAGACCGATGTTGGACTTTGACCTACACGGCTGTAAGATAATAGACTTGTACTGTTGAAGCCACCATGTTGTGGTCATTTGTTATAGTGACAATAGAAAATTAATACAGTGGAAAAACTGGTGAAATTAGAATTAGGTCTGTAATTTGTCAGCATGCTATGTTCATTTCCTAGTTTTCATAATTTTACTATTGTTAGGTAAGATGTTAACATTAGGGGAAGCTGGGTAAGAGAAAACTCTCTATACTATTTTTCCAAATTTTCTGTCAATCTAAAATGATTTTATTTATTTATTAATTAATTTGTTTTTTAAATATAGTTTATTGTCAACTTGGTTTCCCTTCTCCCCACCCTCCCATCAACCCTGTTTGTTCTCTATATTTAAGTCTCTTGTGGTTTGTCTCCCTCCTCCTTCTTAACTATGTTTTCCCTTCCCCTCCCCTATGATCCTCTGTTAAGTTTCTCCTGTTCTACATATAAGTGAAAACATATGGTATCTGCCTTCTCTGCCTGACTTATTTCGCTCAACATAACACCCTCAAGGTCCATCCATGTTGCTACACATGGCCAGATTTCATTCTTTCTCATTGCCATGTAGTATTCCATCGTATAGATAAACCACGTCTTCTTGATCCATTTGTCTGTTGACGGACACTTAGGCTCTTTCCATGTTTTGGCTATTGTTTAAAGTGCTGCTATGAATATTGGGGTACATGTGCCCCCCCTATGCATCAGCCCTGTATCGCTTGGGTAATTCCTAGCAGTGCTATTGCTGGGTCATAGGGGAGTTCTATTGTTAATTTTTTGAGTCACCTCCACACTGTTTTCCAGAGGAGCTGCACCAGTTTACATTCCCACCAACAGTGTAGAAGGGTGCCCATTTCTCCACATCCTTGCCAGCATCTATAGTCTCCTGATTTGTTCATTTTACCCACGCTGACCTGTGTGAGGTGGTATCTCAGTATGGTTTTGATCTGTATTTCCCTGATGATGAGTCATCAGGCATTGAGTATCGTTTCATGTATCTGTTGGCCATCTGGATGTCTTCTTTGAGAAGTGTCTGTTCATGTCTTCTGCCCATTTCTTCACTGGATTATTTGTTTTTCGGGTGTGGAGTTTGGTGAGTTCCTTATAGATTTTGGATACTGGCCGTTTATCCAATACCTCATTTAAAATGATTTTAAATAGACAGGGAAAACATTAGGGATTCCGTCCCTTCTCAAGTTCCTTCCACCTCACATCTTATCCTCTTAAAAAGTTGCCGTTTCTCCATGCTATTTATTTGTCAATTTCCAACCAGGCTTTTAACTCTGTGGTTCCCAAACCATATGTCCATGTAAAGACTTGTTCACACATTTTTAAGCAGATTTATTCTTAATAGACCCAACCTGGAAACAACCCAAATGCCTATCAGTTGGCAAATGGATAAACGTTTTTGTATATCCATATGTGGAATAAAAAGGAATGGACTACTTGCAGTAACATGGAGAAATTCCCAAAATGGTATGCTAAGTGAAAGAAGACTCCATCCTGCATAATTCCATTGATGGAACATTACGGAAAAGATAAAACTATAGGAACAAATCAGACTAGTGGTTTGTAGGGGCTGAGGTGAGAGGAAGTGATTGACTATAAAGTGGCATGAAGAAATGTTTCCGGCATAGAAATCTGTATCTCGGTTTCAATAGTATACATCTGTCAAAGCTCATCAAGTTAAACACCTAAATATGGTGAGTTATCCTTTCATAAATTATACCTCAATAGACCTAATGTTTTTTAAGATATATTTAAAATATAATATATAAAAGTTGAAAGTAAAAAGTGTGAAAAAATTTAATAGGAAGGTAATAATCAAAGGAACTCTGATAGAAGTATTTTTATCATATGAAAATGAATCTCTTAAGACAAAGAATATTATTAGGGCTAGAAAAGGTGTTTGTCCCCCCCCACAGATGTTAGTATATCAATATGTTATATTATAATATAAAAAATATGTTATATGATATACACATTTTACTTTTATATTTTAATATAATCTAGTAATATATCAGTATGTTAATGTGGGTTAGATCTGATTAGTGGGAATGTGTGGAATGTATGTGCTTTTGTGGGGTTTTTTTTAGTTTTTTTTTTGAAGTTTTGTAATAAATGTTTTACTTTGTTTAGTAAAAGACTCATGGGCACCTGGGTTAAGCCGGTTAAGCGTCCGGCTTCAGCTCAGGTCATGATCTCATATTTTTGGGTTCTAGCCCCTTATTGGGCTCTGTGCTGACAGCCAACTCAGAGCCTGGAGGCTGCTTCAGATTCTATATCTCCTTCTCTCTCTGACCCACCCCTGTTCACGTTGTATCTCTCTCTCTCTCTCAGAAATAAATAAAAACATTAAAAAAATAAAAGAGAATCATTGGATGCTTGTCAAAAATGTAGATCACTGTGCCCCACACCCAGAAATTCTGAGCTAGAAAAACAATTGTAATTTTTTATAGGACCTTTTCTTTCTCCCTTTGATGCTTTAATTTGGAAAACAAACAAAAAACCAAAAATCCCTGCAAGGTGGGAATTACCCACACTGAAACTGCTTGTTGTTTTGTTGTTACTCTTGTTACCTAGACTTTCCCTTCCTCCGTGGACTTCCAATAACTGAGAGATGTACTAAGTAAAAATGATGACTGGAAAGTGGAGTTTAACATTTTCAGTTACCCTTCCATTTCCTTTCTCCTTGTGAATGGTCTACAACTGGATTCTAGTGAACATTTTCTGAACATCTGTAAGTTCCTAAGTTATATTAAAAGAGGAAGGAAGGGAATAATTTATATAGGACACAGACCTTGCCAGGTCATTGCAATCCATAATACCATGAATTGCTAAAACACACAAATACACAGAAATGAATTTACTAATTAAACGAAAACTTTGAAAGCCAGAATGGGAACAGTTCTCACCTGGGTCCTTTCTAGTTGACAAGGTGGCATTTTCTTACTGTGAATCATGTAATATTTTAAGGAACTGCTATTAAAAGTGCTCAAGTCGCCTAGATTTCCTTAATCCCTTGTGTGGCCACTGATAAGAAAAAGTCTCACACAGGATGAAAGCAGGCTTCTGTTGCACATCACCGTGTTTTTGTGGGGAAGGTGATGACATGTTACTCTGCCTCCACTTCTCCATGTCTTCAGGGAACGGCGCAGCCCAAGGATGCCGGCAAGTCAGCGGCTCCCCTTACCGTCACTGAGGCTTCTGAGAGCGGTTGCGTAGCAGCAACTTTATTTCAGTTACAATCAGGCCCTGATAGCCAAGTTCAGTCTTCGGGGGTTACTCCAGTCTGTAGGTGGTGAACACCTTTTATTGTTCTCCTGACACGAGGCTCCAGAGAAAGGCAACGTGTGGCTTTTCCTTTCACTGGGCAGTTGCTAAGTTTAAGCCTTATTTTGGGAGAAAAGAGTGAGTGACTACCAGCTAATTAAAGTACATCTTTGTAGTTGTATCAATTGCTGTCTGACAGTGTAGTTGTTTAAATGGTAAGCTTTTGGGGTGCCTGGGTGGCTTAGTCGGTTAAGCGTCCGACTTTCACTCAGGTCATGATCTCGCGGTTCGTGGGTTCAAGCCCCGCGTCGGGCTCTGTGCTGACTGCCAGCTCAGAGCCTGGAGCCTGTTTCAGTCTGTGACTCCCTCTCTCTCTGACCCTCCCCTGCTCATACGGTCTCTCTCTCTCTCTCTCTCTCTCTCTCTCTCTCCTAGAAATAAATAAAACATTAAAAAAAAAAGGCTTTAAATGGTAAGCTTTTTACTACTTTTCAGAATTGTAGCTGGTAACAACAGCATTTCAGGGGAGGATTGGACAGGTAGGATTTGTTTTGAGGGTTTTATTAGTCTGTTTTCAGAAGGATGAAATCAGTTTATTTGTAGTCTTTTCCTTTGTTTCCATTTATGCTGTTGGATTTTATGGTAAGCTTGTAGGAGCATGATGTAGTCCACACATTCACATGAGGCGTAGATGCCCTAACTTAACGTGAAAGAGAAGCATTTTCCTCTCAACATCCATCTCTTTGTAAATTTTATGTTCACATTTTTTTCTCTCAGTGACCATAGAATCAATTAGATATAAATGTAATTTCAATAGGGTTTCGAATTCACTTCAGTTTACTTATATAGATAGGAGCCCTAGGAGCAAACTTTTCTAAATCAGATGTCACACTAGTGGGGATTTTGTTTTCTTTTTTCCCCCTCATATTTTTGAATTGTCATAGTGCATTTCTTCCTTTTTGTGGTATATAATTCTACAGTAAGATATGTATAGAAATTAAATATAGCACCAACAGAGAACATGCATTATAAATGCATTCTATCACGGTGCCTAGAGTATTTAGAAGAGGACTAAGAATGTGGAGAATCAGTTAGCATAGAGGTTAAAAAGCAAGGGTTCCAGAGTCAGGCTGCCTGGGCCTGGAGCTGTACTCTGCCGCTTGGCAGCTGTTTGACCTGGGAGAAGTCAGACACCGTCTCTGTATACCAGCTCCAGGTAGGTGATCTACTGTTGATGAAGAAAATGAACAGTTCACGTAACACACATTCTTGCTCAAAACCATATTAAAAAGTCAATACATGTTTCTCTTTTCATAGGTAAAGTTATTTCAGAAAAACAAATGCTTACTTATTTGTGACTGCTTTCAAGGGTCTTGTCTCTCGTTGTTACTTTCCTTAGAAATCAGAGTAAAAGGTGGAGTCCTGGGGTGCTGAGTGGCTCAGTCAGTTGAGCGCCTGACTGCAGCTCAGGTCATGAGCCCATGGTTCGTGAGTTTGAGCCCCGCACTGGTCTCTCTGCCTGCTTTAGATCCTCTGTCTTCCTCTTTCTCTGCACCTTCCTCGCTCACACGTTCTCTCTCAAAAATATACATTAAAAAAAAAAAAAAGTAAGGTCCTTATAATGGCCTGCAGGATTTGCCCACCCACCTCATGACTGGGACCAGTACTGCTACCAGCACTGCTACCTCTGTTTCCTCATTTCTCGCAACTCTTCCCATTCCACTTTCTCCCCTCTAGCCGCACTGACTTCTTGGCTCTTTCTGAAGCATACCAGGAGTTCTTCTGCCTTAAAGCTTTTGCCCAGCCCATTCCTGTTGCCTGGAATGCTTTTCCCTTCTGATATCTGAGGCTAACTCACCCCGCTTCAAATCTTCAGTCAGTGTAATCTTTCTCCATAAGGCCTATCATGACCACTTTATATTCGCAGCTCTTTACATGGCTCTCTTTTTCTATAGCCCTTGTCTTTTACTAATTTCTTCTATCCTTTGTTTATTATCTGTCTCCTTCCACTAGTATATGAAGCTTAAAATTTTTTGTTTGTTTTGTTCACTGATAAAGCTCAAGTGCCTCCAGTGTGTGACCAATAAATAGCACTCAATGAATATGTGAATGAATGAAGCTTTTTACATGTTAGCAGTATACTGGGTTTAAATCCTGACTCCTCATCTGTAACTTGTGTTACCTAAAGCAAGCTGCTAAATACCAATTTTGTGGAGCTGTTTCATCGATTAAACCATACTGGAAATACTAGAAAGCACTTAGCAGTGCTTCATATCCAGGGAGCCTTAAGTAAATTCATTCAGTCAACAAATGTTAATTGAGCACTTATGATATAATACCAGGTATCCTTGTAGGCACTCGCTTTCTGTCACTGAACAGAACGGCCCAAATCCCTGCCATTTGTGGAACTTCTTTCTAGTTTCCTTTCCTTCCTTTGATGTAGTAGTTTCTAAGAGGAAAAACCATGATCTCTCCCCACCCCCAGCCTATTCAGTAGTGTCTCACTCTAGATTCAGGTAAAGTTAATACTTATAGGTACCCGTTTTCCATTATTTTAAAAGTGCTTTCCCTTAGTTATCTCATTCTCTGGAATGGCCCTAGAAAGAGAATTTTTTCCCTCATTTGACAGGTAAGAAATCTGAAACTTGGAATTTGCAGCTTATTCAAGTCATTCAGTAGGAAATATTGGAGCTAGAATTTGAAGCCACACTTTTTGATTCAGAGTTGCCTGCTCTTTCTACAGTGGCAGTTGTATCAAAAACTCTGCAATGGCTTTTACTCATTTCACTGCCCATTTTATTTCAGTTCTGTTGACATTTATTGAACTCCTACTAAAAGCCTGGTATTGGACCTGCCCTGGGAAGGCAAAGATTGTTTAGTCCCTGCCCCGAGGAGTTCAGAGTTTAGACAGAGGACTGTTGACACATAAGTGGGCATGCTGTGTGCTAAATGTAAGGCTAGCTCTATGTAACTGGAATCCTCTGAAGCACAGAGAATGGCCACCTCATCTAGAACAAGGTAGTACATGTCAAAAAAGACACACTAGAAGATCTCCTGCCTGAGCTGAGTCTGGAAGGATGACTTAGCCAGGAAAAGGGGAGGGATATGAGCCGTAGCAGAAATGTAAAGAGTTACAGGCTTTTAGGGTCGCTGGAGGGTAAAGTGTGAAGCAGGGAACAGCCAGCAGTCAGCCTAAGGTATTTAGTAGCTACCAGGTGATAACATATCCTGCAGGCAAAACTCTTTCCAAGCCCCATCTTGGTGACTTTAGGTCAGTTATCCATCCTTGGTCTGGTAAGCTATAGTCAGGGCTGAAGAATTGCTTGGTACAATAGTGTCAGGATAGTGTTCTATACGTAAGGAATTGCTCAGAAGGGGCAGTGGGCAAGTGGGCATGCCACTAGGACGCATAGTGTCACTGGAAGGCTGGCTCACTGAATACTTGGTCCAAGACAGAGACATAGTAGAAGCCAAGACTAGCGTGGAGATAGTGAGTTTTTAGTGGCATCATCTGTTCTACTGTGTAATCTCCCTGGACATGTGGGAGACCACATGGCTGAGTAGACTGATGCCAGACCACCTTTTATAGCATAAGCTAAACAATATTCTCAGTTGAAAACCATGTTTCACTTATATCAAGGAGATAAAAACAATGTTGTAGTAAACTCTACTATCCTTGTAAAATATTACTGACCATGCTGGGCTATCTTAAAATTTCCCTTCTCTGTATTCCCAGAACAACCATGATTTATATATATGTATTTGCTACAGTTTAGACACTGTGGTAGATGTTAAGATAGGTACAGCTTTACACCTTCCCTCATAAACTTAAGAGCCAATGGGAGCAATAATTATGCATTAATAGGTGGACAAACCACCTTTCCAACCTTATTTCTCACTACTCCTAATCATATACCAGCCAGACTAAGTCTACCTAAGGGGCACCCGTTGTCTTTTTATCTCCATGCCCTTTCTCATTCTGTGCTCCATACAATACCCTTGCTCCTCAGCACCCCCAAATCCAAGTCTTGTCTACTCATTAGGACCTCTAGTATATTGCACTTCTTTTATATACTTCTCCTTATTTCTCTAGACGATGTAACCTCTTCTTTCTCTGAAATCCTGAAATTGTTTCCTGTGTATCTCTCTAAAATAATACCATATTATCAATTCTAAGATGTGCATTTTTTCACATTTTAACAACTCTGTAAGTTACTCTTCATCAACATTCTTGAAAACGCACAGGATGATATTCTGTGGAAAGACATGAACAGCTACTACTCCAAGTCACAAAGTAGTTCAGAAGAATGGAGACGCATTAGGAATACCTTAACCAGTTTATTTTGCATTTGTTCTTTTTATATATGCCCTATGCAATGTATGACAAAACCTGCCCAAGTAAGTCTTTGAAAAACGTTTTTAATACAAAATAAAAATTATAAGAGTTTAGACATCATGTTATAGTTTAATTGGCAGCTTTTTTCTTAGTGTACATAAAGTAATAGCATGACTTACAATCAGTAGTGTCCTAGATTCAAAGAAATATGATAGTTAACTTTTATTTTATTGATTAAATATGCCAGAAATTGAGAACATTTACCTGCCTAATTGTGTCATATATATTTATATTTAGTTTCCAAATCCCATATTAAACCAAATTCCATATAAGCTCTTTGGGGACAGACTTTGTGTTTGTTTTATCTTTGATTCCCTTGCAACACTTGGTATAGTGCTTTACAACGAATAGACATAAAACATTTATTAAACAGATGGATTAAAACAAGAAGTATTAAGTAAGTAAGTGCCACAGAAAGGTAAAGTACTGTATGAGTGAACACTCGCTAGTATATAATTTCAGTTAACTGCTTAACTGTATTTTTGTTAGAAATGTATTTATATATGGTATTTGGGCAGGTCCTTGGGCCAAATCTCAACTTAGGCCGGTGGCTTTTGAACTAAGCGTACTCAATCGTAATAGAATTCTATCAACTTAGGTCTATTTTGCGGACTACATTGCTGAGCAAATGTGGTGACTCACGATTAGATCATAATAAGTAGTAAATAAAGCCTTTGCCTTGGAGAACAAATGACAGTGACTTTCCCAACAACACCACTAAGATTGTGCAGGAGACCAGACAAATACCTGTCTCTAAGAAGCATAGTATATTAGGGGAGCCAAGCTGACTCAGTCAGTACAGCATGCAACTCTTGATCTTGGGGTTGTAGATTCAAGCCCCATGGTGGGTACAGAGATCACTTAAAAATAAAATCTTAAAAACAGAAAAAATATAGTAATTTTAAAAAGTTTTGTTTTCTTGTTCCTTCCAGTCAACCTCTATGCTCCTATAATTTAAAAAAAAGAAAGAAAAAAAAACTGCCTAGGGAATTGTGTCTGTGTGATAATTTCTAGTAATTTTTACCCTTATTCTTTGGGCTACAAGAATAACAAGAAATAACATCTAAGTGGTTTTTTTTCAGTCAGCTAAGTAGTTTTACTTCTGATCCAAATAAGTTTGTTTCCATTTCTCTAATGGAAGAACAATGCCTGTGTGTTTGCAAAATACTTGGCCTGAGTAAGCACTATGGTAGTCCACATTCCTGTTCACCAGATAGTTCCAGTTTTCTTTCTGGATACATGATACAATTGTATATCCTTTCCCCACCCCCCACAAAACTTAGGTGTGGTCATGTGACTTTTTTGTCTGATGAAGACTAGAAGTGACATGAAGCTTTAAGTTGTCATATTTCCTTTATCCTGCAGAAGCAGCTATAGATACACAGAGAAGGAACCTCCCTTAGCCTAAGTCCCTGAGTGAAGGCAGCATAGAACCAAGCCCCCATCTCCATTAGTTGACCTGCTCATAGTCATGTAACATGTTTCATGCTACTTAGATTGTGAGAGTATTAGATAAACACAACCCAGAGTATCTTGATTAATACAAGTCTTCAGCCAAAACAGTGGGCTTTGGTGATAACTAAAAGAATATAAAAGATTTGGTGTGCTGATCTTGACCCCGTATTTCTTTTTCTTCCTGATGGAAATGTTTATTCTACATATAGCCTCTACAGGACAGTTATTCATCTTAAGGTGATTAGAGTCATTTTCCTGGCACCAACATATTTTTCTTTGAATTAGAACTTTTTTCTCAAGACGTAAGACATCCTTTCATCTGCCAACAATAGAATTGTTACTTGAAAGTAGTGGCTGTCATCCTTCATGCGTGTATTTGTTCTATTATTCAACACACTTTTATTGGCTGCTGATTGTTTAGCAATCAGCTAAGATGATTTCCTCATGCTAAGATGAGGAAAGTATTCAAGGAGCTCTCGATAATTTGGTGAAAATGGCAGGAGGCAAGCAGGGGTCAAAAACCCTGAAGTACTTTGTTCTGATTAAGTCTAGATGTTTCAGTGGTTTCATAAATGATATTTCACTTATGAAATATTTCACATTTCATTTTAAGATACTTTAGCTACATTTGAAGCTCAAGTTTACAAAAGACATATTCAAGGTGATATAGACCAAATTTTAAAAGCGTTTGAGACCACCAACATATTACATTGTGCTTATTACATAACTCTTTTATTTTGGTTTTAGTTTTTTAATTTTGGTTTTGGTGTTTTTGGCAGCTCTTGGATTAAAGCTTCTTCTCTTCTATCAGTACATTCTTTAAAATCCCTTTAATGCACTAAGTACCTTCTCACCTCAGGGCCCTTGCACAGGCTGTTCTCATTTCCTGTTTTCTCTTAATTTAGTTCAGGAAGTCAATTACTGGATGCCTTTTCTATTCAATTGCCTCATAGAAAGGAATATATTTTTCTATGTTACCTGGTTGTGTTTTTAAAAATCTCTTATCAAAATTAGACGTTTCTCTACCATAGCTGGGTATAGAAATCAAGAAATAAGAAGTTAAGTATTATCAAAAAGCTTAATTATCCCAATTATCCTAGAAGAAAAAAATTTTTTTATCCCATTACCAGGTGGTTTCAAGCAACTATTGTGTATAAATTAAAAAATTAAGGGGCGCCCGGGGGGCTTAGTCAGTTAAGCGTCCGACTTTCACTTAGGTCATAATCTCGCGGTTCGTGGGTCCGAGCCCCGCGTCGGGCTTTGTGCTGACTGCCAGCTCAGAGCCTGGAGCCTGTTTCAGAGTCTGTGTCTCCCTCTCTCTCTGACCCTCCCCTGTTCATGCTGTCTCTCTCTCTATCTCCTAGAAATAAATAAAACTTTTTTTAAAAAAATTAAAAGCTGGCTTATTTTTTTTGTCTCCATTATAAAAATCTTAGCAACCTTTTCAAAAGCGGTACGAAGGAGTAAGGAGACAGCGAGGCGCTGTTTTGGTTTTCTCTCCCATCACTTTCTGCTTTTTCGTTCTAGGGGTTCTTCAGCAAGCGCCTGAAAGGTTCCATCAAGAGGACCAAAAGCCAATCAAAGATTGACAGAAACACGAGCTTTTGGCTTCCATCCCTTCGTAATTCAGATGACAGGTAGGAAGTTAACTTCCTTGCAACAGGGAAAGCGGTTTGGTGTTTTGTTTTTAAATGGGAAAACAGTTCTACAGCGGGTTTTGATAAGGCGTTTAGCCTTCTCTAACTTTATATCAATGACAATTGGAAAGATCCAATACTAAAATTGACTTGTTTTTTCTGTGGGTTTTGTTTGTTTTTTGTTTTCTGTTTTTTGTTTGTTTCTTGTCTTACTCTTACTGAGACAAGGTGCAAGTATTGACTCAAATACCCAGCCATTTGAAGAATCTTAGAATACTGAAAATTAAGAACTAATTTAAATGCTATTTTTATAAAATCAAACGCCAGTGGTTGGAGGTGTATCTTTCTGTTGTAGAATGAGAGGTGATAGGGATGATGACGGTGACAGTAGCAAACATGTTCTGAGCACTGAACTATATGCTTTATATACATTATCTTGTTTAATCTTTATAGTAACTCTGTAAGATAAATATTCTTATCACCACTTTGTAGATGAAGAATCTGAGGCACAGAGACATTAAGTAATCTTGCCCAAGGTCATACAGCTCAGTAAAAAGCAAGAATGGTAATTGAATTTGAGCAGTTTGGCCCCAGTCCATGCTGTTCACTGCTGCATTGTTCTCTGTATACAGCACATGGAACCAGTTGGTGTGGTTTGCAGCCACACCGAGAAGACATGAATGAAAAGGAAGATTTTGATTATTAGGACTGTCAGCTTGAGTCACCCTCCAGTGCGTAGCTTAGTAAGGACAACAACCTTCTAAACTCACTGAATGTGCATCAAGACACATTGTTCAAAATTTAGGAAACAGTACCTGCTGAATCCTGACACATCACCACCATCACCAACATTTATCGAATGCCTGCTATGTGCCATGCATTTTTAATGTAGTCTCTTACGTAATGTAACCCTAGATACTGGTATTATCCTCATTTTACAGATGAGGAACTAAGGCAAAAGAGATTGAGAAACTTGCCCACAGTCACACAGCTAGTAAATAGTAAAGCCTGTCTGCCTTTTGTATTTGATACTCTTATTTATACTGTTTCCTGTTTTCTTTTCACTAAGTCCATTATTTTCAGTTACCCACATTACAAACAAATATAGATTACAGTCTGTAATGGCAGATTATAGATTTGCGAGACAGAAAATTACTCTCCTTTTTAATAGATGAAGTAACTTCTCCCCACACACTTGATGAGAGACTACTGCTTTATCAGATCTTCTGATCCCCAAACCCCTTTAGAGGTACTCTCTGAAATTTCTAAGTCTGTTCAATTTGATGTATAATTGCATTGTTAATTATCTCCTTCACACCTCTTTGTTTTAAGGTAATCACAAAAAAAGGCTGATTTTTGCTTTTCCTATCTTTTCTTCGTTTTGTTTTACAACTTCCATCATTTTAAGAATTAAAAACATTTTCTAAATAAGTCTCAATAGGGGCGCCTGGGTGGCTCAGTTGGTTGGGCATTCTACTTCAGCTTAGGTCATGATCTCACGGTTCATGGGTTCAAGCCCTTTGTCGGGCTCTGTGCTGACATCTAGCTCAGAGCCTGGAGCCTGTTTTGGATTCTGTGTCTCCCTTTCTCTCTGACCCTCCCCTGCTCACACTCTCTGTCTCTCTCAGAAATAAATTTAAAAATTTTTTTTTAAATATTAAAAATAAATAAGTCTCAATAAAATGGAGTGACACTTTTTTTCCCAGAATATTGGTTTTCAAGAACAGCTATGTTGCGCAGCCTCTGAAACATTCCCCATCCATAGCCATTTTCTTAAACTCTGCAGCATCACATGTGTGCAAGGGAGACCAGGAGAGATTTTTTTTTTAATA
This sequence comes from Proteles cristata cristata, assembly GCA_017311185.1. Lineage (NCBI taxonomy): Eukaryota > Metazoa > Chordata > Mammalia > Carnivora > Hyaenidae > Proteles > Proteles cristata. The sequence goes on from JAESUZ010005399.1 coordinate 130,149, forward strand.
GGCGCACTGGATTTTTTAAACTTGTACTAAATTTCACTTTCTTAATTTCACAGTGTTCCTCCCATTCTGTCTTGCTTTAAATAGCCTAAAAGAATGTTTAGGTTGAGTTACTAAGAGATTGTATTGTCCTAAAGTCTCCAATCCTGCTAGTATACAGCTGGTGTACTTCAGCCTTTCCAATGACCTAAATCCACCATAGTGCCTACCACACTGTCCTGCTTCAGTCAGTAGTAGTATCTTTGTGACTCAAATAAAGCATAATAAAAAGGTGCTCGTTTATCTCAAATATTTATATTTTTCAAACCCATTTGAATTATAGAAGTTTCCTATACAGAAATTTTTCAGAAACATTATTCTTCCCATATAGCAATATACTCACTAGAGTATGGATGTATTATAGGTAAACAAAACAAACAAAACAACCCAGGCTCTTTTGTCTTCAGATTATCTGAAGATGCAGATAAATACAACTGAGATACCAGTATTGATCAGTTGAGTTCTTTGACTCAGTACTCTTATAGGAGTGACCAAAGATTCTTTCAAAGACCCTGGTTTTCTTGGATTATGTTCATCAGTTGCCAGAGTCAGGCCATTTCTTCCCAAATGGTATATAGGTCTAAATCCCAGTAGCAAAGCCTTTCTGTTCTTATATCAAATCCATAGAAACTCTAGTCAAACCTAGTAACCAGCCTTTTTTTCAGTTTTTTTTTTTTTTTTAATATTTTTATTTTATTTCTAGGAGAGAGAGACAGCGTGAGCAGGGGAGGGTCAGAGAGAGAGGGAGTCACAGACTGAAACAGGCTCCAGGCTCTGAGCTGGCAGTCAGCACAGAGCCCGACGCGGGGCTCGAACCCACGAACCGCGAGATCATGACCTAAGCGAAAGTCGGACGCTTAACCGACTAAGCCACCCAGGCGCTCCTTTTTTTCAGTTTTTAAATTGTGCAATAAAATACATGTCATTGTTCTAAAATTTTAGTATAGATGTACAGATCAAAAAGCTAAAGTCACCCTTGACCTCCCCATCTCCCCATATAAATAACCTCATTAACAGTTTGTATATTTTCAAACCTCTTTTAAAAACCAAACACATGGAGTACCTGGGTAGCTCAGTTGGTTGGGCTCAGGTCTTGATTTCAGCTCCGGTCATGGTCTCACCATTCGTGGGTTCCAGCCTCACATCAGGCTCTGTGCAGACAGTGTGGAGCCTGCTTGGGATTTTCTCTCTTTGCCCCACTTTTGCTCATGTGTGCTTTCTCTCTCTCTCTCTCTCTCTCTCTCTCAAATAAACTTTAAAAAATAAAACTACAGAAATGCACACACACATATATATGTTTTACTTATTTTCATATGAAGTGGGATCATATTACACATATTACTTTGTGACTAAGTTTTTAGTATAAATATTTTGGACAACTTTTATGTCAGTATATATAAATCTACATGATTTTAAAAGCTGTCTTCTTAGTATGCTAGTTTTTTGTAACGTATATTTCACTTCTGTGTGGATGAATATTTTAACTGTTTCCCCCCTTGGGACACAAAATAGAGATGTAATAGACATCTTTGAATATGTACCCTTTTTGTCTTTACTTGATTGAGTCAGATTTCTGAAGTAGAACTACCATGTAGAGTATATGCACGTAATCGAATTGTCCTTCAAAAAAGCTATAGCAATTACCATTTCCACCAACAGAATAGGATTACTTTTATCTTTTAAACAGCATTGTACATTGAATCAATATGATGGAATAAATAGTAATCATAAACACCTACATGGTATTTACTATGTGCCAAGACAGTGTTCTAAGCATTTTACATAAACTAACTCATTTGATCATCACAGCCATCCCATGAGGTAGTTACTATAATGACCTCATTTTGAAAATGAGGAAACTGAGGCACGAGAAATTACTAAATTGCAGAAGGTTAGAAAATGGAAGAAGTATGTTTCGAATCCAGGAAGTCTGGCTCTAGAGTCTATATTCTTAAACTTAACGCTATACTTACTGCTTGCCTCTCAAAAAAAGTGGGTGAGGGGGGGATGTAGTTTTTCATTTTAATTAATGTTTGCCTAATGTCTGATAAGTTGAATATCTTTTCACTTCTATGACTTGTTTATTTATTGCTTTGACCGTTTTTCTGCTGCACTATTTTGTCTGTCTTTCCTTCCTTCCTTCCTTCCTGCTAGAGATCATAAACCACTATCATGCATGTTGCTAAAATTTTCTCCTGATCTGTTTCTTATCTTTTAAAAATCATATCTCTAAATTATATAGAAGTTTTAGATCTTCATTTGGTCTAACATGCCAATCTTTTTCTTTGTGGCTTACCTGGCCAGATTTGACCAGAACACTGAAAAAGCCAGAGATCTGTTTCTCATTACATTTCTCATTAAGATGCTGTGCAAATCACTTTATCTCTCTGCCCCTCCCCTTCAAAAGGAAGAGAGATTCTATCTAATGTTAATTATAAACATTGCTATAAGGCTGTGGTGGAATTTGGTATTAGTGTTGCTTTTTGGGTCAATTTCTAATCATCCTTAAACTAAAAATTTCCTTTGTGAAATTGTGGGGCACAGGTATAAAAAGTAAAGCTTTGACAATATTTCTAATAACCAAATTTCTTTTTTTTAATGTTTATTGATCTATTCTTGGGGGAGAGAGAAAGTGAAAGAGAAAGAAAACACAAGTAGGGGAGGGGCAGTGAGAGAGGGAGACAGAGAATCTAAAGCTGGCTCCAGGCTCTGAACTGTCAGCATAGAAGTCTGACACAGGGCCTGAACTCTGGAACCATGAGATCATGACCTGAGCTGAAATCAGATGCTTAACTGACTGAGCCACCCAGCTGCCCCTAAAAAACAAGTTTCTTGATATACAGTAACATACATAATGTGTGACAGTTAAATACATATTAGAAAGCTGTGTGCTACAAAGGAATGTAGAGACCTAAAGACATGGCCCCCAACCTCAGGAAAGTCTCATAAAAGAAGTAAGTTGTCCAGAAAGAAATGGTACAGGTGAGGTGAGATTACTTCCTGCTGGATGTTCAGAAACGACTTTATAGGGCAGTGGCCCGTGAGTGGAACATGTGTAATTTGAACTTAGAAACACACACAAGGAGAGAGCTTTTCTCAGAATGGAAATAATGAGCAAAAGCAGACAGTAGGCAGTTATGGAGCTTGAAGAGAACTACTGAATAGTTCATGGTGTGTAAAGTGGAAAGGTAGAAAATAAGATTGGACAGGTAAAATTCCAGTTTTGAAGTTGGTAGATAAAAAGGTTCTGGCTTTTTTGTCTTAAAAATTACTCACTGTAAGAAACAGAAACAGGAACTCCATCTTTGATGGGACGAGGAGAAAACTGAGTGATAGATTACTTAAAATTAAGGGAAGGAAGATCAGGTGTAGTTGCCAATAGAATGGAATTCTGAAATTTGTATCACTTAGGATCCAGATCAGCAATAGTAATGGCTTAAACGGGTAAAATTATTTTTTCCTCACCTAAAAGAATTTGAAGGTGGGCAATCCAGGGCTAAGGGACCAGGACTCTTTGTGAGCTTTCTCCTCTGCCATCCCTAGGGTCTTCAAGTCTCTCTTTATGTAGCTTCTGAAGCTTCAGCCATCGCACCCATGTTTCAGGCAGCATAAAAGGGCATCTGTGTTCCAGCTAAGTTAATACCCTTTAAATCAGTTTTCCTGAAACCCCATCCAGTGACTTCTCTTTGTGTCTCGTTGCCATCTCTTTCTGCGAGAGGCTGAGAAATGTTATACCTGGTACATTGTTGTCCTCAAAAATGCAAGAGTCTGTTATTAAAGAAGGAGGGAGAGATGGACATCAGGAAGACAGTCTGTAACAAAAGAAGGAGACTGATTTACCCACCCACCTCCAGAAATCTGAAATGATTCAGCTCTCACCCTGCTCCGAAAGGCCAACAGTCAGGCTTACATTTATCACACAGCAAATGTGAGAAACTGAACCAACCCAGATAAAAAAAAAAAAAAAAAGCCTGCAGATAACAACGTTTGTGTTCCCCTATTACAATCCTCTCTGGTAATTCCACTCGTAAAAATATCCAGGAAAAATGAAAACATGTCACCACAAAAACTTGTACATGAATGTTCATAGCGACATTATTTATAATAGCCATAAAGTGGGAAATGACCCAAATGTCCATCAACTGATGAATGAATATACAAAACTTGATATACAACACATTACCATTTACCCTTGAACTCAACACAGGAGTTAGGTGTGCCGACCACACCGCCCCAACCCTGCCCAGTTGAAAATCCATGTATAATCTTTGCACGTATAGGTGGATTAGGAGGAACTTAACGGAGGACCAGGGGGAGGAGAAGGGGAAAAATAGTTGAGGAGTGGAAGAGAGGCAAACCATGAGAGACTCTTGAATGCTGAGAACAAACAGGGCAAATGGGGGTGAGGGAGAGGGGAAGGGGGGTGATGGGCATGAGCACTGGCTGTTATATGGAAACCAACTTGACAATAAATTATTTAAGAAAAAAAAATCCATGTATAATTTTTGACTCCTCCAAAACTTAACTGCTTATAGCCCACTATTGGTCAGATTCCTTATTGGTAACCTAAAGAATCAATTAACATATATTTTGTATGTTGCATATATCATACACTGTATTCTTACAATAAAGTAAACTAGAGGGAAAAAATGTTAAAATCCTAAGGAAGAGAAAGTATATTTATAGTCCTGTACTGTATTTACTGAAAAAAATCCACTTATAATGGACCTGCATAGTTCAAACCCGGGTTGTTCAAGGGCCAAATAGATTATTCAGTCATAAAAAGGAATGAAATACTGATACAGGCTACAACATGTATAAATCTTGAAAACTTTATACTAAGTGAAAAAGACCAATGTAAAAGATTATATATTGTAGGTTCCATTTATGAGATGTCCAGAGTAAACAAATCTCTTGAGACAGTAGATCAGTGGTTGCCAAAGGCTGGGGATATAAGGTAGGGAAGCGATGACTGAGGAATGACTGCTGATGGACACAAGTCTTCTTTTTGGAGTGATGAAAATGTTTTGAGTGTAAATCGTGGTGATAATTGCATAAATCTGAATATACTGAAAACTATGTATGTTAAGTGAATCATATCTCAGTAAAGATGTTAAATTATTATTTTTTTTTAAAAAGCAGCTGGTCAGTTAATACTCTATCATGAACCTCATTAGTCTATCAGCTCCATCCCAGTACAAAGCTGCCATCGTGCTTCTCAGTGGTTTACTGTTAAATATAAACAGATCACCGAGAATCTGCAGATATTGGAGGAAAGTCTCCAACATGAAAGAGAGCAAAACAAACGAATAGGAGGGAGAAAAATAATAACCCAGAAGAAACAGAAACATTGCGCAGAGCCAAAAACCACTTTAAAGCATAATGTTTTCAAAGGATAAGATTATACATCTATGAAACATTAACAGGATGTTATAAGAAAAGGAACATCAAAGAAACAAGAAAGAGAGCTTGGAAATTAAAAATATAGAATCTCAAGTCAAGTGACTCTCCCAGAAAGTAGGACAGAAACAGAAAATCAACCCAGAAGATGCTAGTAAAAGAGAACATAGGAAAATTTTCAAAGAGGAAATTGTCAAAGAAACAACACAAGAAAATTTCTCAAAACAAGAAAACGTAAATGTCCAGGTGGGGCACCTCGGTGCTCAGCTGGTCGGGCATCCTACTCTTGGTTTCAGCTCAGGTCGCGAACTCCCAGTTTCGTGAATTTGAGCCCGGCGTCTGGCCCTGCCCGTGCAACACGGAGCCTGCTTGGGATTCTCTCTCTCCCTCTCTCTGTACTTCCCCTGCTCACACTGTCTCTGTCAATCTCAAAATAAATACATTCTTAAAACATTTTTTTAAACAAGCATAAATATCCAAGTTAGAAAGGCCACCAAATCGCAGCACAGTGAATTAAAAAAACATAAAAGATCACACACACACACACACACACACACACACACACACACACACACACACCAATTCACATCATCAAGAAATACCAGATCACCAAGACATTAAAAATCTTAAAAGCTTCTGGAAAGAAAAAATAGGTTACGTGCAGAGGAGGAGTGGGCGGATTGCATTGTAATTCTCAACAGAAATGTTGAAAACCAGAAGTCAGTGGAGAAGGGTCTTCAAAATTCTGAGTGGAAATTATTCTCAACCTAATATTCCACACACAGGGAAGTCCTTGAATGTACTGTGGAGTTTGGATTTTATTGTATAAGCACTGGGGAGCCTTTAAAACATTTTTGAGCAAGGAAGTGACCTAATTGTGCTATGTATAGATTAATCCAGGAATGGAATTTCAAATGTCTTGGTTTGCAGAGACTAAGTTTGGGAAACCAGTTAGCAAAAAGCTATTGTAAGAAATAACGGAGGCTGTAAGGAGGATCGTGACACTGGGAACGAAGAGGCAAAGACAAGATAAGAGGACCATTTTAGCGGCAAAATCAATAGGATTTCACAAAGTCATCATAGTTCCAAAGCCATCTAATCAGATAAAAGCCAGTAAAGTGATTTCCTAGAATCAATATTGGCAACATTTTCAAATTAAAGCCATGTCATGTGGGAGGGTGTTGGGACAGGAGAAGACTGATATATATAAAGGAAGACTGATATATATACCTTTCAAATGCGTTTTAAAAAGCTCACAAAAGTAGGAAATGCTGAAGAACAGTGGTTTTACAGCCTTGTGAGGTATCACAGGGTTCCGAGTGCCCACCAGGCTGCCAGCCGTGCTCTGGAAGGGCTGCCTACACTGACCAGTCTTGAGGTAAAGATAAACACATGGAGAAGAATTTTCTTAACCCCTCCAAACAGCCCTCAAATGAAAAGCTTTGCAGTAGTGTCCTCAGTTCTGAGGCTCACTGACAAAGTATGGTTTTAAAGCAGTCTGCTTGTTCATTTTCAGGAGATAACAAAGAGTTGAGTGTGGTGTTCATTTGTAGGAGGGACTTTGTGTTTTTTTTTGTTTTCTTTTTGTTTTTGTTTTTTTTTTTTACAAATAGTTTATTGTCAAATTAATTTCCATATAACACTCAGTGCTCATCCCCACAAGTGTTGTAGGAGGGACTTTGGAACGAGATGTTGAGCTTTTGAGTTTCTCCTAATTAGAGCCAATTTTTTTTTAACTTTTTACTTTGAATTTATATACTCACCAGAAATTGTCAAAATAGTATATAGACTTTTACAAATCCTTCCCCCGGCTTTCCCCAAGAGCGGTATCTTATAACTGTAATATTAAAACCAGATCATTGATCTTGGTACAATTCTTTAATTGGATAACAGACTTTATTCAGTTTTCACCAATTTTTATATGCACTCATTTGCATGTGTTTATAGTTCTTTGCAATTTAATCCTACGTATAGATTTGTATAATCACCACCACAATCAAGATACAGAATTGTTCCATTACCGGAAAAGAACTCCCTCTGGTACCTTTTTACAGTCATACCCGCCTCCCCACACCCATCTATGCCCTCTAACAACCACTAATTTGTTTTCCTGCTCTATAGTTTTGCTATTTCAAGAATGTTGTATAAATGGAATCATATAATCAATTAAGATTGCCTTTTTTTAGTGCACAGAATGCCCTTGAAATCCAACCAACTTGTTGCATCTATCAGTAGTTTGTTCCTTGTTATTGTTGAGTAGTATTCCATTGTGTACATGTACCAGAGTTCACAGACTCATTCACACATGGAAGAACATTTAGGTACACATGAAGAAAAGTTGTGTATGCCTAAGTTTTCACTGGTGTAAATGCACAAGAATGCAATTGCTGGGTTGGATGGTAAGCACACGTTTAAGTATATGAGAAACTGCCAAGCTATTTTCCAGAGTATCTGTCACCATTTTACATTTCCCAGCAGCATTGCTTACAGGGTTGTCCCAAGAGATTTTCACCAATGTTTTCTTCTGGAAGTGTTATGCTCTTTAGCTTTTATATTTAGGTTGCTAATCCATTTATTTAATCTTTGGTTGCTTTAAATAGAAGGTCTTGACCCAGAACTTATTGGTGTTCAGTCCCAGATATTAATCAAAACTGTGCACTTGTCCCAGCCAAGCCAAATACAGGGAGTCGCCTTCCTTTGGAGAAGAAAATACTGTAAACTACTTACTTCTCTCTTCATCTGCTCTTCTCTTCCAGCTTATTAACCATACTTTTAAAAAGGTGCCCTCCAGGTTCTAAGCAAGGAGAGATAGGCAAAAGGGGTTTAAAAAGTTGTAGTACTATCTTAACCCTCCATAATGCTATCTGAGCCTGGCCAGTGTTCAAAGCTGACCACTGCATCATGATGTACTTGGGGAATTCTTCACAGGTGTCTCGTCTCTGAGGAACTCCCGCTTATGGTTTCCTTGAGGTTAACAGGTACATGTCTATCCTAGGTGTTCCCTAAAACTCCTTTCAGAACTTCTGGGAAGGAATTCTTGTTCTTTTGGCTTCTTCACCCTTCCAGTCCTCTGGTCCACAGGAAATATCCATACATCCTTTGCCCTGAGAGACCTCTAGGAGTGAAAGCTAATCTAAAAGCATTAGCCCTCTTGGGTTCTGTCACCAACAGCTAGTCCTTCCTCATTTAGATGTCCCAGACAGAATCAAGCCCTACCGTGTATGCATTATCTACCCTTGTGGGAGGCAGGGTGATAAGCCTCACAGCTCTCTCCAAAAATTATCTCTCACAAAATCCTTTCCCTTCTCCATACTCTGACTGCATTTTATAGTCTTGTTCTGAGAGGATCAAGGTCAGAGAACCGGTTCTGAAATATTTCCTTTGTAAGTTCTATAGTTTGGTGCTTGACTTCAGTGCACAGATCTGTTTTGTGTCAGTGTCTCATTTAAAACGTCAGTTTTAATATCTCATCACATATGTACATAATACTTGTTTTCATCTGTGGTCTTTAGCATAACACACAAAGTGCACCACGGCCCTGTCCATACCTGACTCTCAGCATTGTCTCCTACCACTCCAATGAAAAGTGTGTCATCTACTACCATACTGTTTTGTATTTCTGTGCTTTTGATCTTGCCACCCTCTCTATCCCAAATACCATTTCCCTGTTCCTACACCCTGTCCTTTGTCATAACTCAGAACATGTTCTAATTCATACTCATGCCAACAGTACCCAAATCAGGAGTCCTATGTCTTTGGACTTCTTTGCCCTGTGCTTCCCATATATCATTCCAAACTAAGCCCCATGTACCCACTAATGGCCAAACTTACAGGACCATTATAGGACTAACTACTTTCTACTGAATTTATCTTTCTGCTTAATGCAGCAGCCTGGAAAGCTCCTCAAGAGTACAGGCGTTCCTTGTGTCCCCCTCCCCCAGCACAGTGCCTGTCCTACTAAGGAATTTAATGTTTGTTGGCCTGAAACAGAAGAGTCCAAACAAATTGTAGGTAATAAAAGAATAATCTTTTTCAATATGGTATACTCGGATAGATGACAATTTCTCAGAAATTATTGGATTTTAGGCTATTAATAAGTCTAGCTGTAGATTATAGTTTCTCTTACCAGTGTTTACTGCTATGGGCCAATTAAGGATCCCTTAGTTTTATAAACTAAAACCCAATCCAATTGTATCATGATAATATTGTAAAATTCATTAGAATGCTTCTATTAAAAAAGAAAAGTTGTTTGTGTACATTTATTCCTTCTGTCTTCATATTCTTCCAACAAAGACTATTTTGAAGAATAACTATCTTGAATGAATACTTTACATAAGATGAACTCATGCATGTCATATCACTTTGAAAAAACCCCATGTCGGCAATGATAGCCCCATTTGTATGGTACTGTAGTTTATGAGATGTTTGTGCAATCATAGATTATTACATTTGATTCTCAGTAGCTGTGTGAGGTATAGAAATCGTTATCCACATTTTACAAATGAGGTAACTAAGGTTCAGAAAGAATAAATTATTTGTTCCAGATCACATGTCGCCAGTGAGTGATTTGAAGGGCTTTTGGCTCCAGGTTGAGTGTTTTTTCCATTATGCTCTCTGTTGCATGTGTCAGTAGGAATCCTAACTTGCTGAGGAAATGACTGAGAGAGAAGGAAAAATGAAAAGTAAAAGGCACACATGTACATATACACAAACATACTCAAAAGAACAACTTTTAATAAGAATAAAATAGCATGCAGCAATAATGAATGTGTCCATTTGTGGTCATAATATTTCTACAAATTGTTGAAATAATAAGCTAGCTCCTTGAGGGGCCTGGGTGGATCAGTCAGTTAAACATCTGACTCTTGGTTTCCGCTCGGGTCATGATCTCATAGTTTGTGAGTTCGAGCCCCATGTTGGGCTTGATGCTGACAGTGCAGAGCCTGCTTGGGATTTCTCTCCTTCTCTCTCTGCTCCTCCCCAACTTGTTCTCTCTCTCCCTCTCCCCTCCTCTCTCCCTCTGACTCTTTCTCTCAAAAAAAAAAAAGGAAAAATATTTTAAAAAGCTAACTCCCTTTGTATTCCTTTCATCTCTCCTCCCCACAAATCTAAATGGAGTGGCTAAAAATTAAAATAAAAGCACTAAAAGAAAATACAGCTGGATTTCTTTTTTTATATATATATTTGTTTATTTTGGGAAGAGAGAGAGTGGGAGCGAGGGAGGGACAGAGAGAGAGAGAAACACAGAATCTGAAGCAGGCTTCAGCTCCAGGCTGTCAGCACAGAGCCCTGTGGGGCTGGAACCCACGAACCGTGAGATCATGACCTGAGCTGAAAAGTTGGACGCTCAACCAACTGAGCCACCCAGGTGCCCCAGTACAGCTGGCTTTCTTACGACCTTGGAATTGAAGAATCCTTTCTGAGCATAAACTAGGAGAACTAATTATAAATATGACAGGAAAAGTATGAATTTATTTCACATACAAAGTGCCACGTATGTACCAATTAAGTTCAACAATTAGAGAAAAAGTTTAGGAACATGAAATAGCAGTTTGTAATTCACAGAAAAGAGAATTGAGATTGCCAGTAAACATATTAAAATGTCTCAACCTCATAATTAAAGAAATGCGTACAAGAGCAATAATGAAGTACCATCCCTCACCAATTATCCTGGCAAAAGTTTTTAAAGTTCAGGCCTATCTCATTTTGGTGATAGTGTATAGAAACACCCACACCACAGGTAGGCATTTACATTGATGCCATGTTTTATGTAGGATAGTTAGCAATATCAAACATTTAAATGTATGCACTCTTTGATCTAGTAGTTTCACATGTGGAAATTTAAACCATAAATACATGCACATGTACATAAAGATATGTATACTGAAAGGGGTGTCTGGGTGGCTCAGTCAGTTAAGCATCTGACTTCAGCTCAGGTCATGATCTCTCCGTTGGTGGGTTCAAGCCCCATGTCATGCTCTGTGCTGACAGCTCAGAGCCTGGAGCCTGCTTCAGATTCTGTGTCTCCTTCTCTCTCTGCCCCTCTCCTGTTCATGCTCTGTCTCTCTCTCAAAGTTAAATAAACATTTTAAAATTTTTAGAAAAAAAAAAAGATATGTATACTAAGATACTTTTTGAAAGTGGGTGGTAGTCACAGAAAAAGAAATAAAAGAAAAAAAAACTTAGATGATCATCGGGGACTGCCGGTATACTATAGGCCCCCATAAGGGAATACCATATGGTTAGTAAAAAGAGGAGAATTGTATCTGTGTGTTCCAATATGGACAGAAGTCCAAAATACACTCTTAAGGAAAAAAAAGTATGGTAGAATCCCATTTGTGTGTGTGTGTGTGTGTGTGTGTGTGTGTGTGTGTGTGTGTGTATACACTTATATGTGTGTATGTGTAATGTATATGTATATATTTGATTGTCTTTGTATAAAAAATTTCTAGGATGGGTGACAAAAATTGTTAACATTTTATTATTATAGTTTATTATTTACTATTGTTAGTATTTTCTACAGGAGGTTGAGGAAGGTACCTGTATTTATATTCTTCACCCCCTATCCTTCTGGGCTTTTGGAATTTACTACCATTTATTTCTTCATTGTTTAAGGGGAAGAAAGTGATTAATTAGTGGGGGGAAAAACCTTCAACCACATTTCAATCTCATGTCTCCCTCAGGCCGTTTCCTGTTGCCATGTCTCCGCCTTTAGACTTCATGAGTTAGTCTCCACTCTCTCACATCCCATTCATTAGCATGGCAATCTCATTTTTGTCCTCATGGCTGAAATCACTCTTACCGAAGTCTCAATTATCTCTCAGTCCATATATCCAGTGGCTACTATTAATATTTTAACACACCGATCTGCAGTAATGGACAGTCCACCCTTCTTCAGAGCTGTCTTCCCTGGGCTTTTAAATACTCACATCTTTCCGTTTTCCTTCAGCCTTTTAAATTCTTCGGTCTCTTTCATCAGTTTTGTAGATTTAGGTGTTCGATACCTTGCATTATTTTCTTAGGACGTTCCCTTGGTCAGCATGTTGTCTTGCAGTGGTCACAGTGCCTCAGTCCAGTCAGGCTGCTAGAACAGAGCATAATAGACTAGTTAGCTTGTAAGAAACGGAAATTTATTTCTCACACTTCTGGAGGCTGGGAAGCTCAAGATCAGTCCAATCTTGAATCCTCAAGATTCAGTGTCTGGTGAGGACCTGCTTTCTGATTAGAAAGTCCCATCTTTTCACTGCGTCCTCATGTGGGAGAATGGGCCATGGGTCCGTCCTGGGTCTATTTCATGAGGTTTTAAATCCATTCATGAGGTCTCCACCTTCACTATGTAATCACCTCCCAAAGGTCACACCTCCAAATACTATCACCCTAGAGTTTATCATTTCAACATAAATTTGGGGGGAGGATGCAAACATTCAGTCTGTAGCAAACATCTACTCTCATAGAAACCTCAAACTTGTAGAAAACTTAATTTCATTTCCACCCTCATCTCAACACGTTTTGCCTTTTTCATTTCCCTTCTCTGTAAAGGACATCACCGTCTTTCTGCCCAGCCCGTCCTTGGCTCTGTCCTCTCCCTGATTCCTCCAACATTCATCATTAAGACCTATTTACCTTATTTTTTTTAAATATTTATTTATTTTTGAGAGACAGTGTCAACAGAGGAGGTACACAGAAAGGGGGGTGGGAGACAGAGGACCTGAAGCAGGCTCTCTGCTAACACCAGAGTCTGATGTGAGGCTTGAACTCCAGAACTGTGAGATCGTGACCTGAGCTGAAGTCAGAACTTCAACCTACTGAGCCATCCAGGCTCCCCAAGACCTATTTACCTTCTAATTCTCTTTCAAATCCACCCACTTCTTTCCACTTCATGATCTTGACTCAGATTATTGCCATAATCTGTGACCTAGTCTCTCTCTGTGTTCCATTTTTTTTTTCTCCCCTCCTTGTGTTCCCCTCGTGGTCTCCACACCTTAGCCAAAGACTCTTACTGAGACATACATCTGATCCTGTCATTCCCCCTCCACCCAGAAACCTTCTCATGGCCACCCACTGGTCTTTACTCAAATCGAAATACCCACATTACTACAGGTGCCATCATGGTATCTCTCAAGCCTCATTGTTCCCCACCTCTCTCCTCTCAGCCGCCACACTCACCCAAAGCCACAGTGCTACATTCTTTTCAGTTCCTCAAACACTTCAGACTCGTACACTTTCACCAAGACCTTCTCACATGCCAGCCTTTCCCTCCATGTCTGTGTTAGCTAAGTTGAAGTCACAACCTCACTTCCTTTACCTCCAAGGACGTTTCTCTGAATCCCCAATTTAAGATCTAGGGCTCCTGCTAAATGCTCACAGAGCCTCTTTTGCATCCTTTTTCATAGATCTGAACACATTGTGTTATAACAGGTAAAGAGAAAAGTTAGTCTTTCCAATCATTATTTAAGATGTATGTTAGTTAAGTTGTTTGTGAGTGTGCTTTGGCTTAGTTTCAAGTTTTTATTTAAATTCCAATAAGTTACCATATAGTGTAATATTAGTTTTAGGAGTAGAATTTAGTGATTCATCACTTACACACAACACTCAGTGCTCAACACGGTAAGTGTCCTCCTTAATATCAATCACCTGTATAACACATCCCCCACCCCCGCTTCCCCTCTGGTAACCATCAGTTTGTTCTCTATAGTTAAGAATCTGTTTCATGGTTTGCCTCTCTTTCTGTCTTTTCCCCCTATATTCATCTGTTTCGTTTCTTAAATTCCACATAGGAGTGAAATGATATGGTATTTGTCTTTCTCTGACTGACTTATTTTGCTTAGCATAATACCCTCTGGCTCCATCCATTTATTGCAGATGGCAAGATTTCATTCTTCTTATGGCTGAATAATACTCCATTGTATATATATATACCACATATTCTTTATCCGTTCATCAATCGATGGATATTTGGACTTTCCATAATTTGGCTATTGTTGATAGTGCTTCTGTAAACATTGGGGTGCATGTATCCCTTCAAATCATCATTTTTGTATCCTTTGGATAAATACCTAGTAGTACCATTGCTGGACTGGAGGTTAGTTCTGCTTTTAACTTTTTGAGGAACCTCCATACTGTTTATTCTAGAGTGGCTACACCAGTTTGCATTCCCATCAACCATGTAAGAAGGTTCCCCTTTCTCTGTATCATTTCATGGGTTTTAAACACTGAATATAGCTGTGTTTGTATTTAATTTAATTGGCACTAGTAGATCGTATTCCATTTGCAATTTAAGGACAAAAAAAGTAACAGTACATTACCATATGGTACAATTTTTGCTAAAGAGATTATTCCTAGTGTTTGTCATATTGAAGGCTCATTGATTTTTCTGCCCTCCTCAACGTTTTAATATTTATAATCTTGTCTTCCTTTGGTGCCTTCTTTCATTGCATGTATACATGTATATGTACCAAAATGACAAATTGAATGTCATTTTTGTCTATGATGATAAACTTTGTTACCATGAGTTGGTTAATTTAAATGACAACTCAGGCTGACAAATATCCTATTTTACCATTAGCAATTGGGCTCCTTAGACCATCCTGTTTAGAGGCTGAGAGCAGAGAGAGGAAGGATCAGCAATATATGTTACATTTTCATAAATAGCTTTTTGTGTGAGTGGTTGTGTGGCATATATATTTTTTTTTAATGTTTTATTTATTTCTAGCAGAGAGAGAGACAGTGTGAACGGGGGAGGGTCAGAGAGAGAGGGAGTCACAGACTGAAACAGGCTCCAGGCTCTGAGCTGGCAGTCAGCACAGAGCCCGACGCGGGGCTCAAACCCAAGAACCGTGAGATCATGACCTAAGCGAAAGTCGGACACTTAACCGACTAAGTCACCCAGGCGCCTCTGTGTGGTATATTTTTTTAAAGCTAACATAAAAATCAGGGAGTAATTTAAGCAGTAAGGACTGGCTTTAACTGCAGCAGATAAACCCGTTCAGCTAGTACTTTCAGGATTCTCAGGAAAGACAATTTTTTGAGCCCGCAAGTAGAAATTCTGCTGAGTGAGTTCTAATTTCCTTGTTGTTGTTGTTTAATCCAGGGAAGAAAACCTTTAAAATTATAGTACAGGAAAAGATCTGCTCTTTCCAAAGATCTACCAGGTTGAAAAACAATAAAATGTAGGGAGCAAATGAATCTATATTTTTCCCAAAGTGAGATCTCAGATGCAATTTTAAAAAGCTTGGTAGAGTCCTGGGATACTGAGCTGTGTTCTCAAACACGATAAACTGCCTTCGGAGTACATACTGGTGAATACGAGCCTATATTGCCGCACCCACCTTACAGCTGAGTGTTTCTTCAAGAATTCAGTGAAGCAGTCTGGAATCATAACTGCCAAGCCCAGCAGAAATTCACCTGCACTGGAGTGCAGGATTTTGTGTGGCAATAAGCATTTTTAATTAAAAGTTTCCGGAATGATTTGAAACTGAATCTATGAACGTGTGGCAGATTTGAGCTAGCACATCCAGGCACCATTGGCACTTTGAGGGAAACATAGCTTTTTAAAAATTTTGAATGGTTAAGCTGAGAAAAATCCAGCTGTGTTTTACTTAACATCACACTAATCAGAGTTCTTTGACTCTATTTTTTTCCCATCCGTGTATCCAGTGGTGTGGGTATTGGCTCCCCATCCCCCAACCCTTCACTTTTGTCTTTTAAGGACTGATTTTAGATAGGCATGTGGGTTAAAGCAATGGAATGCTCAATAACTGTAGTGAGTAATGAAAAGCTTGTCTTACCTTGTAGTTTATCTCTTAAATAGGTCAGAAGCAGCAGGTAATCTTCATCAGCAAAGCAATTAGATTTTTAACCCTTACCTATCACATTGCTAGAATCCTCGGAATTTACAAAGAAATCAAGGTGGTCTGCTGGCCTTAAAACATAAAGAACACGGTGTTCCTTAGTTGGAAGTAAAGTTGCTTCTGGAAAGCAGTTTCCCAGTTAAGCCAAGAAATAATTATATTGGCACCCTGAATTATTCTTACTTAATGTTTGGGATGGTGGGGTTGGAAGAAGAGGTGCAGGGACTGAGGAGAGAACCCTGGCTAGGAATCAAGGGATTCACAAGGCCCACTTTCCAGGCTAGGTTCCTTGATGAAGGCCATTGTCAGACTGGACTGGAAAAAACTGTTTTAAACTCATATTATTCTCTCAGTAATATTCTCTCCACACTCTACATTAGAAAAGTAAACTCTAGTGCCATATATACAGAGCTATTAAAAATCTCTAGTTAGCAGGTCTAAGCAAAATCAATTCACGTGAAGGTACAAGAGGAGGTAGACATGATTTAGAGGGGACTTGAGTTCCTAATGCTATTCCATAGAAATATTTGCCCAGATAATACCTCTTCCCAACCTCAAGCCATTCCCAGGCTGCTTAACCTTCCTGTTTACTCTAGTCCTGCTTCTCTGGGAATTCTCTCTTCTCAGAGATACTTTCTTCCCAATACAGGAAGGGCTTGCTTATTTATTCAGTAGTAATATAGAGCATATTAGTGACTTTGGTGTTGAATTCATGGGTGTATAGGTGTACATATATGCTGACTTCTGAACTAAGTGTTAATAATGAAATTTCAATAAGTAGGAGGAGGTTTGAATTCTAATTCCAGATGTCTTGGTTCTAATATCTGTTGATGGCTGCATTTGGAAGTTAAACCTGGGTTTCAAAATGGAATCTGCTCAGCATTGAAAATACAGTAAATAGGAGTTTCATCCAACTTTCTCTTTCAAAAAGTGGTGTAATCCAGATAAGTTAATATAAAATAATACCTAGGAACACTAAACTAGGGTGAACATGCAAAGGAAATAGAACAGATATGAAAGGAAGATTGTACTTGCAAGGTCGGATGTGGCAAATGCCTTCTAGCTGAGGGCAGGGAATCACAGGGGAAGAAGCCAGCTAAAGCTGAGATTTGTCCCTGAGTTCAGAGATTCTCCTCCGCCCCCAGAGTTGCCTTCTGGGTTTTTTCCTACAGCTTTTGACTTTGAGAAACTGTTAATGGAAATGAGCAGGGACGTTGCCGTTCCTTCCTTTCTGTCTTAAAATGGTCACGTTTGCAGAGCAAGCTCCTGAGTCCTTCAAAGCACAGCCTCTCCCGGCTGCCTCCTAGCCCTACTCTCCGGATAGGTGGAGCACCATGGCAACAGGCCCAGCCTAGAGCCCAGCACCTTGTTTGTGTTACCTGAGGGGCTGGATGCAGCCTGAGCAAGAGAAGAAGGAATATTACCTATCCTGCAGCCTGTTTGGAAGATGCCTTCTTGTTTCCTTCTTTGTGTTTCTGTTCTACTTCTCTTGGAGCCTTGAAATGACACCTGGAAAATGTGTATCCAGAGATGTTACCAGTAAAGGAAGGCAGGAAAGAAACTCTCTTCTGTTGGTTCTTGCCTTCTAAACAAAGACATAGTTCAGAAAGTGACTTGCTGCACCGTGACATGTAGCAGCACAATGATTTGGGGCTGCACTCCCAGGTGGCTGTACAATTGCTTCATGTAGGTAGGCGTTTATTTTGTTTAAAATAAAATTAATTTACGTTTTAGAATATCATCCTTGAGAATTTTCAAAATAAAAGTGAGACTTTTGTCATACTGCCTTCTATTTAAAATATGCCTTAATCTTTCCTACCGGGAGACTCTCTCCCAGAGCACGAGAGACTTTTCCTTTCCAAACAACTCCTCCTGGGAAAAATGGGCTGGGATTACTGTTTTATATGTGTTTTTAAAAAACATTACAGCATCCTGTTAACTGGCTCCCTATGAAACGTACTGGGAAAGGTTATTCGGTAACTATTAAAATAAAATTTTTTAGCCTTTAGTTAATTATAGTTGATGGCTGTGTTTGCAGTATATAACATAGCATTGTTTTATCCAATAGAACAAAAAGAAACAAATGTTACCTTGTTATATTTCTATGTAGAAAACATTAAGTGGCATTTGTCCCTTTCGTGTATGCTTTGTTTTATCAATGGGAAATACAAATATTGACTTTTTGACCTTAGAAAGACTGCTGACTATCTCAGAACACGTTTTCTTTATAAACATTAAATGAAAGTGTTTTTTGTAATGTGTACGGATGGAAGAATGGACTCAAATTCTCACTGCTTAAGATGTTTCTTAATATATGGAATTTGATTAAACAGTGTTAGAATAATGTTAGCATAGCCATTTCAAGGCAATAAATAAAGCTCCTTATTTGTTGTGTTTTACAAAAACAAATGTCTTTACACCGGCATAGTTCTTTTTATCCTTATGACTTGGTTACTTCTACTTGAAACATATGTATTTAATTCTGGGTGTTTTACTCAATAAATTCTTTAATTATTGAGTAAAACTGCTTGGCTCTCCAGTTCTGGATCCAAGAATATTTCGCTTTTATTCTTGACTTCATTAATTCTTCCAAAGGGAAGGCAGCGAGGGACTCGCTGCTGTCATGGCCAGAGTCATTCACAGCATTCTTCTTTAAACAACTAAGAAACAGAATCAGCCCAAATGCCTGAATGGTGTTGACAAAGATTTGTTCCTCTAAACGAGAGTTTGAACATTTCTTTTGAGGGTGGGAGGTTTCTTCAAGGCATTTTATTCTTTATTCATGTTTATACAGTAAAGCATGGATATGACCAAATGCTTGCCAGAAAAGAATTCCGTATTGAGATGGAAATCAGATCTTTTGAAAGGCAGGGTCTTGTGCTGAAAAGTTGGTCTTTGACTCTGTGTGAGTGTGTTTATTCTACCAAAGCAGCAAGAAACAGAATGAGGATTCAGCCACTACTGTTTTGTCAGGGATAGAAGAGGTTGAAACTATAGCATGAAAAAAAAAATGAGAAAAGAAAAGAAACAAAACATGTCTTTTGATAATACCTTTGTATGAAAAAGAATATGTAAGTACCTTGTGGAGTATGTATTTCTCCATCTTCAAGATAGGAATGAGAATAAAAACAATGTGGGTAGTGGAGCTTTTTGAACTCCTTTGAGACTGGTATAAAACTATAGTATGTTTTTGTGCTTTATTGAAAAACAAGTGTGTACATGTGTGCACACACAAATGTGTACGTGGTTGATTTGTGCCATGCGAATATGGTTAGTATTATTATTATTGCGGATTTAACTATTCATTTGCTCCTTTTTTATTTTTCCTTAAGCGTTTATGCATTTGTTGTTAGCCTCCCGTATGTTCATCTTTCGTTTTCCTGTTGGCCATGCAGTACACTATCTAAAATATCATTTTCTACTTTTAGGATTCGTAGTCTGCCTAAACTAAAAGAGTCTCGTTCCCATGAGTCCTTGCTGAGCCCTTGCAGTGCCATAGAGTGTCTGGATTTCGGCAAAGGAGAGCCCGTGTCAGTGAATTCGGTCCACAGTAGCATCCTTGGAAAAGACTTCTGCTTTGAGGTAAAAAGCATAGAAAGAAGAAAGAGTGGTTAAGCACCAAACAGATTTTCTCTCCAGTGATTTTGTGATTTTATTACTATGGTATTGATGATTTGATCATCATTAAGTGACTTTCAGCTGCTGAAAATAATCTACTTATAGGAAAAAGGTTGAGAATCTATTAATCTAGTTATATTGGTCATTAAAGTTATTAATTATGCCTTCTCATTCCTTTTGGCCTAGTCTGCCTTTAAAATAAATATGTTCTTAACATACTCTTGGCACAGGTCACAAGCCTAATGATAACTAAGTTAGTATTTTAATTTTTCAGTCTTTGATAAAGATATCACCCACTATGTTATCTTTCTCCTAAAAATCTAAGCTTCCAACTTTAGTGAGTCTTTAAGGAAATTGACCAAAATCATAATTTTCTGACTACAACATGGGTAGTTTGATATTTGAGACCATGTCTTATTCATTTTTGTAATTCCGTGCACACAGACCAGTCCCTGACACATTGCAGGTGCCTAAATTCTTAAATAAATAAGTTAATTGCCCTTCATCAGTAAATTATGACTATCACATTTTATAAGGTAATTTCTTCTTCCCAAACCAGATATAAACTCCCTCCCAAACTAAACAATTGGCCATTTGCAATTTAATTTTAAAACTCTGTGTGTGTGTGTGTGTGTGTGTGTGTGTGTGTGTGTGTGTGTGTAAGTGTAAGTAAGGGTTAGGATTTGATTAACTTGAACTTACTAAGTAACTAGTGGTGAATCCTATGATAGATGGTGTAGAAGTTGAAAGATGTTTGATTCCTATTCTTTTTTTTTTTTTTTTTTTTTTTACAAATAGTTTATTGTCAAATTAGTTTCCACATAACACCCAGTGCTCATCCCCACAGTGTCCTCCTCCATGCCCACCCCTCCTCCCCCCCACATCCACCAGTCCTCAGTTTTTGTCAGCATTCAAGAGTCTCTCACGGTTTGCCTCTCTCCCTTTCCCCCACCGTTTCCGCTCTCCTTCTCCCCCTTGGTCCTCTGTTAAGTTCCTCCTAATCCTCCTATACGTGCACACATATGATATTTGTCCTTCTCTGCCTGACTTATTTCGCTCAGCATAACACCCTCAAGGTCCATCCATGTTGCTACACATGGCCAGATTTCATTGTTTCTCATTGCCATGTAGTATTCCATGGTATAGATAAACCACATCTTCTTGATCCATTCATCTGTTGATGGACACTTAGGCTCTTTCCATGTTTTGGCTATTGTGGAGAGTGCTGCTATGAACATTGGGGTACATGTGCTCCTATTCTTATGGACCTGCCCTAATACAAAGACATATACTGCAAGCCAACTATGTAGTCTAAAATTTTATTAAACCCAAATATCATCATTTTAATATGTAACTAATATAAAATTATCAATGAGATTTTTTACTTTTTTTTTTAAGCTAAGTCTTCAAAAGCTGATGTATATTTTACATTTGCAGTACATCTCTTTTGGGACTAGCTACATTTCAGGCACTCACTGGCTACCATATTGAGTAGTACACATACTCTGATATGACTTCACTGGGTTATAACTTTAGATTGAGTTAATACGTGAGCACACTTCAACAATTTGAACAGGTCGTTTATTAGTGTTCATTTTTATAGCAGTCACTTGAATTTTCCTGTATTTGTGGAACTCTGTTCAGCAGGCTGTGTACCAGGCCCAGTGCTAGGTGCTAGGTATACAGACAGCATAGTTCATCTTAAAAGGACAATGATAATAGTGGTCAGTGAGAAATGGGTTCCAAAGACAGTAATTCAATACTGCTAACTCTTTTTACTTCCACTTAGTACTCGTTCTGTAATATTAGAGTGAAGGCAGTCCTGAGAAATTTGACAAGCTGTTTTAGAGGCTCTCTGGTGTTTGCAGCTACTGTTTTGTTAACTCACTCAGAATTGAGTATATTTGTTTACAGGTATTGAAGATGTGGCCTGGAAGGTTTTTAATTGTGATCTTTCTGAATGGAAGGCCAGTTTTAGGTTCCTGACCTAAATTCTCAATGGCCTTTGTTCTCCTACCTGGAAATGCATATGGATGCTACCTACATATGAGAACAAAACACAGATGTAGAATATAGACATCACAGAACTACCAAATATCATTTCTGTTTTATGAATTATGATTTGGGTTCGTAGCATATTCCTAACTTTTAAATAATAGAATTATGAAAACAGAACCTGCAATCCCTATGTTTCCCTATCTCTAATCTTTTATATTAAAGGTTACCTACTTAAGTGGAAGTAAATGCTTCAGCTGTAACTCTGCTTCAGAGAGAGACAAGTGGATGGAAAACCTTCGTAGGGCAGTTCAACCAAATAAGGTAATAGTGGCTTTGAGTGTCTAAAAATGTATAACTCTGTGATCAGTAAGTTGATAGAAGGTAAATGCAGCAATCATGCCTCAATTTTTATGGTACTTTTATTTTTTATTTTATTTTTTTTTTAAATTTTTTTTAGACACTTTATTTATTTCTGAGAGAGAGAGACAGCATGAGAAGGGGAGGGTCAGAGAGAGAGGGAGACACAGGATCTGAAACAGGCTCCAGGCTCTGAGCTGGCTGTTATCACAGAGCCCGACGTGGGGCACAAACCCACAAACAGTGAGATCATGACCTGAGCCGAAGTCAGCTGCCCAACTGACTGAGCCACCCAGGCGCCCCTTTATGGTACTTTTAAAGCACATTTACATTTATGCACATTATACCCAAAATAATCTTATTGCAGATATTATTGTGATTTTTACCAATGTGGGTAAGAAGACTCAGAAGTTGGGGTGCCTGGGTGGCTCAGTCAGTTAAGTGTCCAACTTCAGCTCAGGTCATGATCTTGCGATTTGTGAGTTCCAGCCCCGTGTCAGACAGCTCAGAGCCTGGAGCCTGCTTCAGATTCTGTGTCTCCCTCTCTCTCTCTCTGCCCCTCCCCCTCCCTCAAAAATAAATAAACATTTTTAAAAAACTCCAAAGTTATGTGACATGCCCATGTCCAAAGCTGGTATATGACAGAAATGGGACTAGAACACTAGTTTCTGAACTGCTTCTCTCTTTTTTTATTTGCAGAAAGTAGGCCAGTTGCCACTAGGCTGGCTGTATTAGAACTTACATGATGTTTTTTGACCCAAGTAAATTGAGTACTTAAGGCTAAGATTCTGATATCTTCTTGTTCAGAGTTTGCTATTATCCTGAACAAAGAGAGAGCAATCCCTTTCATTATTTAATCACCACCCTTAATAAAGTATTTACTCAGTATCACCTCCTTTCAAAGGAAAATGTTGTTTTTCTGGGATTTCAGCTTTCAAACTCGAACTTGTGATTTTTTTATAGGACAATTGCAGACGAGCTGAAAATGTTCTTCGTTTATGGATCATTGAAGCCAAGGACCTTGCTTCTAAAAAGAAGTATTTCTGTGAACTCTGCCTTGATGGTACCCTCTTTGCTCGTACAACCAGCAAGACCAAAGCAGATAATATTTTCTGGGGTGAACATTTTGAATTCTACAGCCTTCCATCTATTCATAGCATTACAATTCACATTTATAAAGATGTGGAAAAAAAGAAAAAAAAAGAAAAGAATAATTACGTCGGGCTAGTCAACATTCCCACTGCCAGTGTGACTGGTCGCCAGTTTATAGAAAAGTGGTATCCAGTGAGTACCCCTACGTCCAACAAAGGAAAGACAGGGGCACCTTCTATTCGGATTAAATCTCGGTTCCAAACTATCACCATTCTGCCTATGGAACAATACAAAGAATTTGCAGAATTTGTCACCAGCAACTATACCATGCTGTGTTCTGTCCTTGAACCAGTAATTAGTGTGAGAAATAAAGAGGAGTTGGCTTGTGCTTTAGTGCACATTCTTCAAAGTACTGGCAGGGCCAAGGTAAGTGGAAAAGGAGGGTTACATTACCCAAAATCTCTTCCCTGCATTTTGTGAAGAAATAACCATGCTATGTTTAGTGTAGAGATCCAAATTGGAGAAGTATGCTTTGCTATTGGTAAAAAAAAAAAAAGAAAAAAGTAGGAAGAAAGCCTATTAGTAGTTGTCACATGCAGAGAAGATGGGGATTATTAAACAAAAAGTAACATGGAGACACCAACAGATATTTATTTAAAGAACAGTTGTGTGAAACATAGATACCAGGGCTAGCTCCTTATTATCTGACAGAACAAATGGTAGAATTGGTGTGCTAATCCCACAGTGTGTTCAAGATTATCTTCAATTCCAGAGTGTGTTGTATGATAGTTTTGCTCCTTACTATATATTTTTTAAATGTTTATTTAGTTTTGAGAGAGAGAGAGATACCAGAGTGTGTGCGAGAAAGGGCCAGATAAAGAGAGAGACACAGAATCCGAAGCAGACTACAGGCTCTGAGCTGTCAGCACAGACGCTGACGTGGTGGGGCTTGAACTCATGAATTGCAAGATCATGACCTGAGCAAAAGTCAGACACTTAACCAACTGAGCCACCCAGGCTCCCCACTTCACTTTATTTTTAATTTAAGATTAACTGATTAATTAAGATTAACCTATTCCCTAGTCACAGAAGGAGGTATTCCAGAA
Source organism: Proteles cristata cristata (assembly GCA_017311185.1). Taxonomy (NCBI): domain Eukaryota; kingdom Metazoa; phylum Chordata; class Mammalia; order Carnivora; family Hyaenidae; genus Proteles; species Proteles cristata. The sequence continues at coordinate 154,606 of JAESUZ010005399.1, forward strand.
GCATCCAGCAAGAGTCTTCATGGGATCAGTATCCCTTGGTATTTCCAAGGGGTATTATTTAGTTGGTAGCTGTTTTATGATAGTCTTATCTCATTTCATCCTGGATAGAAGTAAAAATTGAGGAAGATGGAAAAAAAGGAATATGCTAATTATATGAAGAAAACTGATAGACTCTGTGATCATCCTGAACTATGATAATTACCATCTCTATGAGGCATATTCACTAGACTGAGTCTCCATTATGTTGTATGCAAATGGGTCATGGTAAAACTGTATTTTAGATCTAGAAGAGTTCACCGCTAAAATAATTTATTTAAAACCAAACAATAAAATTAAATGCTTTTAAGATTTTGTGATACAAATCAGAATATATCCAATTTTTAGCCCCTTATCTAACTGCCTTTGTACTGATTATCATTTTTGTATTTGAATTTTATCATACTAATTTTGAGTTCTCCAGTGTTACAAATAGCTTACAAGTTTGGGGTCAGGTGTCATTGAAATTTTGAGTCTCATCTTTGAAATTGTATGGATTTATTCATTCTGCTCTTCTATTTCTTAAGGCTCAAGGATATATATGTAGGATATTTTTCAACAACTTTATTGAGATACAGTTTACATATAGTACACCCATTTTAAGTGGAAAATATAATGAGTTTTGACATATTATGCACCCAGGGAAACCACAACAGTCAAGATAGAGAATGTTACCATCACCCCCATAAGTTTCCACCCATTCCTTAGTATGAGTTTTAGTAGTGACTCCTAACTTTGTTGAGCTGCCCCACAGAAAATCCCATTATTGTTCAAAGTGCTTAAATTTAAAGTAAAAATAAGTCAGCATATTTCCTTTGTTTTTGGTTTTGGAGATTTTGAAGTATACATATAATGTTCCAAATACATGATGTTTTTACATTCAAACTGAACAACAGTAAACATTGAATTTTATATCAAGTTAATTTTTTTTAGTTTATTTCTTTATGGGGGGGAGGAGGGCAGAGGCTGAAAGAGAGAGAGAATCCCAAGCAGCCTTTGTGCTATCAGCGCAGAGCCTGACACAGGGCTCGATCTCACAAACTGTGAACTGTTGATCTGAGACAGAATCAAGAGTCAGATGCTTAACAGACTGAGCCACCCAGGTGCCCCCATCAAGTTAATTTTTAAGACTGTTGGGAAAAGAAGCAGCTATTTCTTGAGGGCTTTATTTCTCTTTATGCCTTTTTCCTGGATGGATTAGATAGATGGATGGATGGATTTAGATAGATAGATAGATAGATAGATAGATAGATAGATAGATAGATAGATAGATAGATAGACAGACAGACAGACAGACAGATAGATAGATAGATAGATAGATAGATAGATAGATAGATAATCAACCTAGAAAATGAGTTCAGGTGCTAAGTTTAAGAAAGTCCATGTTGACACTGTGGACCAATTTGTAAGTATTATATATTGAACACCTAATATGTACCAGAGACTGTTTAATGCTGAAAATCTAGAGATGACTAAAAATACCCACTGTCTTTGGCCTCCTGGGGTTTATAGTCTTCTGGGGAAAACAGATAATAATTGAGTACTTATAGAAATAAGTGTGTGATTACAGTGAGAAGTGCAGAGGAAAAAAAAGACACAGGCACTATGAGAGTGGGGAATATGGGACTGACCGATGCTGGTCAGAGAAGGCTTCGTTGAGGAAATGATGTACAAACTAGGATGCAAAGGATCTGAGGAATTAACTCCATGACACTGTGGCAGGAGCGAGGGTGGGAGTGAAGCAGAACTGAGAACAGCATTTCCAGAACTTTTTGGTAAACAGCATCTTGTTTTAGAAAGGCCTTGATGTATTCACGGGCCTAAAAAGAAGCCCATTGAGGCTGGAACAGAATGCAGAGAATGGGTTATGAGGAGGTTGGGGAGGTAGACAGAGACCAGAAAATGTAGAGACTCGTAGGCCACATACAAAAGTATGGTCTTTATCAAAAGTGTGATGGAAAACTTTTGAAGGAATTTTAAACTTAAAGCTGGTGATACCTAGGCTTTTATCCTGGCTGACTTTTTATCTTACAAATGAATAGGGCACCTTTAGTTTGAAAGCAGCATTTCCAGAATGTCTAGCATTTCATCAGTTTCTTCTAATGTATATTATTTAATCAGTTGCTTCCTGCCTGATTGAACATTATTCCACCAGGATTTTCTGACTGACTTGGTGATGTCTGAGGTGGATCGCTGTGGAGAGCATGATGTCTTGATCTTCAGAGAGAACACCATTGCCACCAAATCCATCGAGGAATACCTCAAGTTGGTGGGACAACAGTATCTTCATGACGCATTGGGTATGGAGAAGAAAAACATTGCTTTCTTTGCCTTTCAGTTTTGGGTTTTTTTCACTCTCATAGGTCAAACAGATTGAGCTCAAATTCAGCAGGTTACTTAATCCTAGCTGACTAGGGTGTTAAAGTTTCATCTGTAAGCCTCTGCACTACTCACCAGTGGTACTGGTTTATTACATGTTGATTTATTACAGTGGTACTGGTTTATTACATGTTGATTTATTACTATATATGTACAGAAAGAGAAAGCCCATCAGTATACGCCGCTCCCCCCAGGCCCTCAAGTTCCTGACGCTTGAGGTTCCATCACACCATGAGTGATGTCACTATAGGATCTGAGGACACCTGTTTCCCCCAAAGTGTTGGTTATTTACATTATGATATATATTACCTAAATCTCGAAAGTGTTAACATTTGTTATCATGCGTCAAAAGTGAAAAAACTCTTACCAGTTTCCACAACTCCCAATTTCTGCCTTCAAGATCTCCAGAATTTTTAACAATTACTTAATTTTGCCCAGTCAGTAGTTCTTGCTGACTAGGCCACTCACCTAGAATTCCAGATCTGGTCTTGAAAATCACACAATTAACTTCTAGAGTAAGGCACTGGGCTGGGTGATATACATCATGATAAAGAGTTTCTTGAAGAACAATATCCATATCCCCAATACTTCCCACAGAATGTAGAGCAGCACCATTGTATGGAAACATAATGTGAGTCATATGTAATTTAAATTTCTTAGTGGTAACAGTGTTTTAAAAAGGGTAAGGAGAAACAGGTAAAATTAATTCTAATGATATTATAGTTAATCCAATATTTCCAAATATGATTCAACAGGCTATCAATATAAAAATTGTTAGTGAGGTATTCTACTTTTTTCATACTAGCTCTTTAAAATTTAGTGTGTATTTTGCATTTATTACACATTCCAGTTTGCACTAGCCACATTTCAAATGCTCAGAAGTCACATGTGACTATGAAGAATAGACAGTTATGTTGAATGAATGGATGGATTTTTACCCTCATGGAGTTTATAAGATAGGGAGATAATAAAAATAAGGACATCCCCATAGCCAAGGAGATAGAGAGATCCTGTGCTTTTTCAAAGAATTAAAGAAATTATTCTAGCTGATGGAATTATGAAATTTCCCATGTAAGATACATAAACAATGTGTGTGTAGCTTGAAAGGTAGAAAAGTTATATAAAAACAGATATTGGACAAGGGAAGTAGTAGGGATTGGCATGGGGAAAGAACCATACTGACAAAAAGGCATAGAGGTATGAGAGAACAAGGCATTGGTGAAATAAAACCAATTAGCTAAAAAATAAAAGGAAAAAGACAAGTCAACAAAAACAGAAAAGACAAACAATTAGAACCAATTTGTTGAGAGCCGTGAATGCCTAGCTGAGGAGTTTAGATTTTAACAGTGGTCACTGGTGAACCATTGCAGGTTTTGAGCAGGCTGTTTTCAGTAGAATCAGTTTAACAAAATTATTAAAATGGGTAGGTAAAGAAAACAACTGAAAACAGAGACCAGTTAAGAAGCCATTGTAAGAAGGAGGGCAAGAAATCAGGAGCCTCTGATAGATGTGATCACCAGGAGTAAGAGGAAAGGTGGATCTGAGAAATATTCAAGAAGTTGAGCTGAAGGGACCTGAGAATATGTCAGGGTTTGGGGTGGAGACCAGTTATTACAATGAATGTTGGGCCTTGATTATGAGAAGGATGATGAAGTTCTCAACAGAAATAAACAGCCCAGAAGTAGTAGGCTTGAAAGATGGAAAATGCTATTTCCACTTCATGGGTATTCAATTTGAAGTTCTAATAAGAGATCCCAGGGGTTCTAGGTTAGAAGTCCCAAGACATGTGCGTAGATGTCTCCTGGAAATTTAGAACTATGTTACCCATGTAGAGGGATAAATGAAGCTATACAAGATTACAGGAGGAGAAAGAGAGTGGGCCAAAGACAGGTCTCACAGTGCACCTTGGTTTGTGATCTAGATGGAAAGAAGAGGAGGTATCAAGAAAGTGATTGCAAAGAAAAAGCACCCATGTGCACATGCACACAAAGCAGGTAAACCAGGAAAACCCTGCGTCCTAGACACCAAAAGAAAAGAAAGCATCAACAGAGTCAGAGACTGAGAAAGGTAGAGGTTAAAAAAGAAAATGGCTATTGCATTTGGCAACTTCACTAGTGCTGGGACTGCTATCAGGAGGACAGAGAGCAGGTTGTACGGAGTAAAATGTGAATGACTGCTCCAGAAATAGGACCACTGTGCTTACAAGAAGTAGACTCACTGTAGTAGCCATTAGTTCCTACTCTGCAGAAGTAAATTCTTTCTCTTCCTGCGTCCTGCCTTCATATTCTTTTCTCTAAGTTATGTTCTTTCATTTAAGATCTAGTGGGAATTTACAATAGTGAATATGGATTTTCATTGATATGAAAGTTGCAGAGAGGTTCATAGTCTCACATAAAGAGCTTATTACAGCCATATCAGAAAGTATATCTCATGACTTGCTTTAATGATTTGTATTGCCTTATAAAAGGCAGTGATGAAGCATCTCAAACCTTAACGTAGGCTCTGTTATATGGACATGGGGTAAATTATGTGTCAACCACCTACTTCTTAAAAATTGAATATCTGTATTCTACCATTCAGTGTACTAAACAGCATTTCCAAATAACTGATTTCCAAAGTGCAAAGTAGATGCAAGTACTTTGAGAGGACAGTGAATAATTAAATAGTTAATGGGCTAAATGAGACAGGAAAATTCAGTGAGCATGGGAAGAAATTCACATAACCCTACAAAGGTCTCTATTATCATATTTGTAACCCAAGAGCAAGGACCAGGATAGTGAAAATGACTGCTGCTTCCAAGCGCATAAACGAAATTAATTGGTAAGCCTCTTCAGGTCAGAGATTCTCCTGTCTTCTTCCCACTTAACTGCCCACAGTTCTAGTTAGCCTTTATATACTAGATGCTCGATGGCTGATTTTTCTGCTATATTTTACTTTTATGACAGAAACTTTTCTTTTGAAAGCAACTTACAGAGTATCTGTCTTGGAGCCAGTGTAAAATCAGTCTTATTTTATATGGTTCAAGATGCTAATAAGTGATTTTTCAGATAGTAATCCTGAAGAACTGCAAAATTTTCAGTTCCCTAAGAAAGATTGAATTATTTTCATAATATAAAACTGTACTTGATATTACAGTAAGACTGTAAGTCTTATAGAAAGACTGTACTACACTGTTAGAGGCAGGAACCTCTAATGCTTAAACTGAGGAATGCTTTTATAATAAGTATTAAAGAAAAAGGCTTTACAGCGAAGTCTCAGTAAACCAAAAAATTAAATTAATAGTGACAGCTGAGCATTCAGAATAATTAAAGTTTAGTTATATTTCATACACTTTGGGCAAAAAAAATAGATGCTCTTTCCAGATTGCCTGAAGAGTTCTCAGAAAATTTAGTTACCAGTCATGTTGTACAATATCCATTTATCTGGATTAAGGCATTATTATTTACTGCACGGACCCCATCTTGGTTAGATGTGACTTAAAGCTTCCACCTATTAACACCGTTTACCTTACTGCCCAAAACGGGATCGCAGATTGATGCCCTGTGACACACAGGAACTGCCATCTTTGAGATCTGGTAAAGTCCCTGATTTCCATCCTTGGTGACAGAGGCGAATTTTACTGTAGCATAATATGGCCATACCTACTGACTTATTTCTACACACATAATTTGGTTGCTAGACAGTATTGAGTTAATGATTTACATAGAAAACACTCCATAGAACATTCTAGGCACAAACTCACACTTAAACGATATAGTAAGGGGGCGCCTGGGTGGCTTAGTTGGTTAAGCGTCTGACTTTTGCTTAGGTCATGATCTTGCGGTTCGTGGGTTCGAGCCCCGCGTTGGACTCTGTGCTGAATGCCAGCTCGGAGCCTGGAGCCTGTTTCAGAGTCTGTATCTCCCTCTCTTTCTGACCCTCCCCTGCTCACGCTGTCTCTCTCTCCTAGAAATAAATTTTTAAAAAAATCAAGAAAAAATGAAAAATAAATAATATAGTAAGTACCCCTTTGGCTCTGATCTTTTTCAAAGATAGGAGAGCAAACACAATAGATTATTTAATCTATCTCAGTAAATTTTGATCAGGTAAGCAGCTTCTAGGTGCAAATCTATAAAAGGTTTTCCTTTTCAGTATGGTGCTTTCCACATTATCAGACAAGTTGTAGTTTCAAAAGTGAAAATAATTTTCTCAGTTTGAGAGGATTTTAAATAAAATCAGGTAAAAAAAGTCTTTAGACAGTTAATTTACTTTTGGACACTTGTATTATTTATTTGGCTCTTTTCTTGAAAGGTTTGCCTACCTCCCTTCTCTGTTTGTAACTATTTTTTCCCCTTCTCTTCCCCATGGTCTTCTGTTAAACAGCTTCTCAAGTTCCACATATAAGTGAAAACATATGATCTCTATCTTTCTCTGACTGACTTACTTCACTTCACATTATACCCTCCAGTTCCATCCACATTGCTGCAAATGGCAGGATTTCATTCTTTCCCATTGCCAAGTAGAATTGCATTGTATATATAAACCACATCTTCATTATCCATTCATCAGTGGATCGACTTTTAGGCTCTTTCCATAATTTGGCTATTGTTGAAAACGCTGCTATAAACATTGAGATACATGTACCCCTATGCATCAGCACTCCTGTATCCTTTGGATAAATTCCTAGTAGTACTATTGATGAGTCATAGGGTAGTTCTATTTGTAATTTTTTGAGGAGCTTCCACACTGTTTTCCAGAGCGGCTGCACCAGTTTGCATTCTCACCAACAGTGCAAGAAAGTTCCCGTTTGTCCACATCCTCGCCAGCATCTGTTGTTTCCCGAGTTGTTCATTTTAGCCACTCTGTCTGGTGTGAGGTTTTGATCTGTATTTCCCTGATGATGAGGGACGCTGAGCATCTTTTCATGTGTCTTTTGGCCATCTAGATGTCTTTGGAAAAGTGTCTATTCATGTCTTCTGCACATTTCTTTCCTGGATTATTTGTTTTTGGGTGTTGAGTTTAGTAAGTTCTTTATAGATTTTGGATACTAACCCTTTATCCAGTATGTCATTTGCAAATATCTTTTCCCATTCTGTCGGTTTTGCCTTTTAGTTTTGCGGATTGTTTCATTTGCTATGCAGAAACTTTTTATCTTGATGAGGTCCCAATAGTTTATATTTGATTTTATTCCCATTGCCTTTGGAGACGTGTTGAGCAAGAAATTGCTGCAGTTGAGGTCAAAGAGATTGCTGCCTGTTTTCTCCTCTAGAGTTTTGATGGTTTCCTGTTTCACATTCAGATCTTTCATCCATTTTGAGCTTACTTTTGTGTATGGTGTAAGAAAGTGGTCTAGTTTCATTCTTCTGCATGTTGCTGTCCAGTTCTCCCAGCACCATTTGCTAAAGAAACTGTCTTTTTTTCCATTGGATACTCTTTCCTGCTTTGTCAAAGATTAGTTGGCCATACATTTATGGGTTCAATTCTGGGTTCTCTATCTATTCCTTTGATCTGTGTGTCTGTTTTTGTGCCAATTCCATACTGTCTGGCTGATTACAGCTTTGTAGTAGAGTAAATTTAGTTGAACTTTTTTTATTTTTAAGTTGATCTTTAAATGAGGCAAATTGTGTGGAAGCACATAGTATACGGAACTTGAGCACATGTCAAATACAAATCTTGTGAAAATTCATAAGTATTTTTGTTTGGGTCATTTTACTTTATGAAAAATTATTTTTAAATTGCATGTATGGAGCCCCTACTAAGTGCCAGGCATCATATTAGATACTTTTCTATTCATGCATTATTTCTGATCTTCACCACATATCTATAAGGGTGGGAGTTACGCCATTTTATTAATAAGGGAGCTGAAACTCAGACATTTAGTTAAATGCTTTTCAAGGCTGCATAGTAATTAAGTGATTTCATCTTAGACCTGTCTGGTCCAGAGCCTTTACTTTTCCCATTCACTAATTTCCTATTCTTCAAACATTTTCTTCCAAGTAATCATTTCCCATCCTCTTTTATATCTACTTTTTTTTTTTAATTTTTTTTTTCTAGGAGAGAGAGACAGCGTGAGCAGGGGAGGGTCAGAGAGAGAGGGAGATACAGACTCTGAAATAGGCTCCAGGCTCTGAGCTGGCAGTCAGCACAGAGCCCTACGCGGGGCTCGAACCCACAAACCGCGAGATCATGACCTAAGCGAAAGTCGGACGCTTAACCGACTAAGCCACCCAGGCGCCCCTATTATAGCTACTTTTTAAATCTTCACTTGCCTCACTACTTACCCTTTTGATAGAAAATGCTCCTAGTGTTGCTGCTGCTACTAAATTTTGCAGAAATTTTTGTTCAGGTCCGTGAAATCTGTTGTAACTAGCTTGAACTTTGAATGATATGAGCACATTTGAAAAGATCTTTGCAAGTCTACTCCTTTGTCATAAAGACCTATTAAATAAAACAAGAATAAGGGTACCTGGGTGGCTGATTGAGTGTCAGACTTTGGCTCTGGTCATGATTGCCCGGTTCATGAGTTTGAGCCCCATATTGGGCTCGCTGCTGTCAGTGCCAGGACTGCTTCGGATCCTCTGTCCTCCTCTCTTTCTGCCCCTCCCCTGCTCGTGCTCTTTCTCTCTCAAAAATAAACAAACATTTTTTAAAAACCAAGAATGCATGCTATCATCTCTGATAAATATCTTTGAGCGTCCGCAGTGCTTTGAGAGCTATTTGATAGGTCAGGGATTAAAGCATGAATAGAAACTGGCTCCTGACCTCCAAGGGTGTTCATTCTAGAGGTGTGAATGTGAGACAGACATGTGAACAAAGAAGCACAAAACATTGTGAAAACAGAACACTATAGTGTACAGTATAAGATAAAAGAGTAAGGAAAGGATTTGTTTGTTTAGGGAATATTGGGCATATCCTATAGAGGATGGGATATATAAACAATGCTTCTAAGCTAAATTTATTTGGAAAAACATATGCAGATTATATAAAGAAATGTCTCCTACAATTTTGTGTTACGTTGAATGACTGTCACCTTTACAAGAGGTAAGCCTAGAGACCCTTACTCAAGTCTGTGTTTGGCGCCAGCATTTGCACTAAAAATCTTAGGTGGGTATTCAGCCAAGCTTGGGTTCTTTTTTCTTCTAAAATAATAACATTATTCATGCTGGTAGAGCGGCCTTATAACAAATAATGAGTTCCTGCTAATTAAATATACTTGTGGGGTGCCTAAGTGGTTCAGTCGGTTAAGCCTCCAACTTTGACTCAGGTCGTTATCTTGTGATTCATGAGTTCAAGCCCTGCATCTGGCTCTGTGCTAAGAGTTCACAGCCTGGAACCTGCTTCAGATTCTGTGTCTCCCTCTCTGTCTTCCTCTCTCCCATCCATACTCTGTGTGTGCATTTCTCTCTTTCTCACTCTCAAAAATAAATATTAAAGAATATATATACACACACACACAAATGTATATTTGTGGGTTTTGATAAAAGATTGAAAGTTGTATTATTGTTTAAAGTATGATCATTTTTATTGTTTTTATAAATACCATGATGGTGAAGTTAGTGATTGTAGTTTTTCCACTTCCAAGATGAAGAAGATACACATGATATATGGGAGGTGGTAACCCATGGGTTCTAAAGCAGTAACAATCCTTTATGCCCTCCATGTCAAGACTCAGAAATTCCCATTATACATTTTAGGACAGAAATCCTGAATCCTTTTATTCTCTTCAGGAAGGCACTATTCATAGTTTTACTGTCTGTCATCTTCTCTCTTCTAACAGGGGAGTTCATCAAAGCTTTGTACGAGTCAGACGAGAACTGTGAAGTAGATCCCAGCAAGTGTCCCTCTAATGAACTGCTGGACAATCAGGGCAACCTGAAAATGTGCTGCGAGCTGGCTTTCTGCAAGATCATCAACTCTTACTGGTGAGCAGGGGTCAGCGCTTCAGCCTCTGCTTAATGGAACTTCGAGTTTTCCCTGTAAAAGTCATCACAGTGTTAACCCTAGTATTTCCCAACCAAAAGAAGGGCTTAGGAGAAAATTCCCCTAATATAGTCCCATCTAAAGGCCAAATCTCCATTGTAAGCAGAAGCACCTGGGAACTGTCTATGTAAACATAACATTTCCCCAGAAGAAGAGCACCACAGCCCTAATACCAAAAGCATTTTTATGACTTTCTAAAGTATTTACTAGTATTAAACAGTTGTGTCAATGATTTTTGATCATTGCTCGAACCCCAGCAATTGGTGAGATTTTGGAAGAGTTTTGAGGAACACTCTTTAGAGACATTATGGTAAGCTCTATTAAACCAAATGGTTCCAGCAGGAGCCTCGTGCCATTTCCCCACTTTGCAAAACTAAATTTACACTAATCCCTGAGCTTTAGGGCCGTGGGTTTCCAGTCTCCATCTGGATGGCTTTGAATTTTCCACCAACTCTAAGTCATGAATCAGGCAAAATTCTCTCCACCAGGCTTTCCTCTTCGCCTGGCTCTTGAGCAGGTGTGCTGAGCCAGAGCGGAGTCACTTGTGTCTTCTTGGAATATGATACTTTCATGTTTAGAGGTTTTGATATTTTTTCCTTCCCCAGTGTTTTCCCTCGTGAGTTGAAAGAAGTGTTTGCGTCGTGGAAGCACCAGTGCCTGAACCGTGGCAAGCAGGACATTAGCGAGCGACTCATCAGCGCCTCCTTGTTCCTGCGTTTTCTGTGCCCGGCCATTATGTCTCCCAGCCTTTTCAACCTCATGCAGGAGTATCCTGATGACCGCACGTCTCGGACTCTGACTCTGATTGCCAAGGTCATTCAGAACTTGGCTAACTTTGCCAAGTAGGTGTCACTGCCATAAGCACTTTTTAAAAATGTTGTTTAAAAAACACATGACCCCTAGAATGTGGATGGGGGTGGGGAGCCTCATCACTCATATTACAAGATTTTCAGTGTGGTGGTATTAAACATAGAGGAAAAAAGAAAACCGCTTAAATATTCACTTTATAGAGGAATGGTTGAGGTAACCTATGGTACATGCGTTCGGTGGAATATTTGCAGCCACTACAGTGTTTACCAAAATATCCAATAATAAGGACATTATGCAGATACAATTATACTAAGTGGAAAGTGACATTCAAAACTTTAGCAAAAAAGAAAAAGGATACTAGAATAGAAAAGGATACATATGCTGTTCTTCTAGAAACATGTTAATACAAAAACTAAAGTATAAAAACATTGGGAGAAGCCATCTGACAGACCCAGTGTTTACATTCTCTAAGACAGTTGGCCTGGCCCCTTCAAAGAGAAGTCAGTGTCATGGAAAAGTGAAAAGATGGAGAGGGACTGTTCTAGGTTTTAAAAGACTGCACTGCTTGAATCGTAACTGGATCTGAACTGGGGGGAAAAAAATCTATAAAAGTCATTTTGGGGACAATTAAATGTGGCGTGTATATAAGATGATTTAAAAGTGTTACTGTGGTAATGACATTGGTTTATGTAAGAGATCTTCCTTATTCTGAAGAAATGAGTGCTAATGTATTTAGAGTTTATGTCTGCAACGTAGTTTAAAATGGTTCAGCCAAAAAGAAAAGAAGAGAGGGAGAAAAAGTGAAAGCAAACTTGACAAAATGTTAGCAGTGGGTTCATGTGGAGGAATGCCATATGGTTGTTGTGTATTTAAACTTTTATATAGATTTAAGAATTTTTAAAAAGGAAGTTAGAAAACTTTTGGGGAGAAAATGCACACAGATGTAAACAGCGGCGATGTTTGGGTGATAGAGTACATCCACTCACGCCTTTTTCTTGCCACTCATTGTTTCCAAAAAGACACGATTCTCTATTAGCAGTGTATTGAAGGAAAAAAGTAGAATTTCAATGAGACAGATTGTTTTCTAGTGTAAATGATGGCTTTTTAGAAGTGTGCTATTTTAGCTTTGTGTACGCTGTGTATACATGAGCACAGAAATAGACGTATTTACCCATATTTGAGCTAATTCTGCTAAAAATTACTTCCAGCTTATTTTGAAAGAAATTTTCTGGGCTTAAGCTAGGCCTTAAGATACCTAGAATTTAGATAGGCAAAGAGGAAAAGTTCTTCTCCAGCAAAAAACAAATAGCGTGAGCACAGGCTTGGAGAAGCAGCATATATTCAGGAGACTCTGAAGAAGTGAGCAATATGGAAGGTTTCTACCGATGAGCAAATGAAGGTTATTTACAGAGAGCTTTAAATACCAGAAAAAAGAGTTTTAGCTTTAGCCAACAGAGACTAGAAGCCTATGTAAAGTGTTTGAGTATTACATCAGTATTAAGAAAATATGCTTTAGCATTTATCACCGAACAGATTATAAATTAATCACTTACCTCCCCAAAATAAAAATAAAAAGTTTAAAGCTCACTGTAAAGTCAACTCCAACATCTCTTTTCCTGAATATGTCCTTTCTCATTTTCTCTCCCTCTACTTCAGATTTGGTAACAAAGAAGAATACATGGCATTCATGAATGATTTTTTAGAACATGAATGGGGTGGAATGAAGCGCTTCCTTTTGGAGATCTCTAATCCAGACACCATCTCAAACACCCCAGGCTTTGATGGTTACATTGATCTGGGCCGAGAGCTTTCAGTTTTGCATTCCTTACTGTGGGAAGTAGTTTCCCAACTTGATAAGGTAAAGTAGGCTGGAAGCATAATGGGAGATGGGAGATACAGAACTTTAATGTACCTGATTTCTGGAAAGAATCTGCAGTGACAGCCTTCACGCATCTTGCTAGTTGAAAGCAACCTGTTTGTGCCAGAAGCCTGGGAGTAAATAGCTATCAATTCTGAGTAAAATATGTGCCCTAGAACCAGGAAATTCTAGCAAGCCATGAAATTATTAACATATATTTTTAAGAAATTAGCTGAATTAATAGAGTATATATTTCTATAAATAAATATATATAACATTATGTATAACATGTCTAAAAACTTGCCTAGAAATTAACATCAAATACTGCTATATGTAGGCTTATTCATATATAAGTAGGATGAGATGAAACTTCATAATAATTCTTACAAAAGTGTGGAGTTGGAAAAATACTGAGACTATTATGTTCAGTTTAACTCATGAGATTTTTTTTTTATTCTGCAAGTCAGAGGGTTCAGTATAACTATAGTACTACTGAGTTACATGGGATCTGAAAATCCTGATGTTTTCTTTCTCTGCAGTCATGAATTTTTAAAATGAAATACTATTTTTAATTTATTTTCTGAGTATAAGCTTAAGATTTTTACTACATATTAGTAACTAAATACATACCATGCCAATCATTTTCTTCCTTCTGGAATTTTACAAAGAGGAATCAAATTTATAATAGAAAGTAGTCTTAGACTTTGGCTAGATTTATCACAATAATTATTTATTGATGTTTTTGTTTGCTACAGGTACTTCATAAGTAGGTGTGGTGGTATGTTAGAATAACTTCAGAAGACAAAGTTTTTTTTGTGATAAGAATGTTATTTGTTTTCCCCCACTTTCCTATTATCCTTAAAAGTGTTGTACCAATAAAATGGGGAAGGGAAATAAAACCTATTAATAAAGACACTTTCCTGAGGCAATGTAAATGGTAGGGTGTCCTACCATTTGTAAAATAATAAACTGTCTCTTATTCTTGAGGATCCCTTCTTCACTTGTAGGAATGCTAGCTAGATTTTGAGTTGCAGCTATGCTGAGGTAAATTCCTTGAATGCAAACCATGGCTCAAGAAAGTTGAGCAGGTAAAAGCTATTCTTTAGGTGGCGTTTGAGCGTCCATTCTACCTATTGGAGCAGAGTTGAAGAGCCTTGGTTGTTGAGAAGACAAAGGAGACCCGGAGACAGTCATGTAGAACTACCCTAGAGCTGAGGGGTCCCAAAGGACTCCGTAAGAATAAGAATTCCCCAAAGAAAAAAATGATTGAGAATGGATAAAGCCAATACAGAAAAGTTACTCTTTGTTAATAACTGCATCTCTGGGATGCGACTATAGTAATCTTGTGAAATAGGCCTGGTTGATTTAGGGTCAAGGTCCTTTTAACAGGCTTTGCTATATAAACATGCTTTCTCCTTTTTAATCTGTGTTTAGTCCTGGGAGCCAGGAGTAAATCTAGACATAGCTCATAGAGTTTACCTGATTTTGCTGTTTTAAAAAAGACTGTCTTGCTATTGCAAACCCAGTTGGCCCTTGGTCAGAGTTCCCAAAAGGAAATGGGATAGTAGATGGCAGTATCATTTGTGTCCCCTGCAGTGCTCCAGACCCCTGAATGCAACACCTTCTTGTATGTTGGCATGCATTTCTTTTCTCACATGATGCCTTTTCTTTGGGAGTTTCATCACACTAGCCAATCCTCTGGTCTCAACATCCTTTGGTCAGAAGGTGTTTGGGTCTTCCCCTACCCTCCCCCGTCTTGATCTACTAGACTCCCAAAGATTTAGTTTGCTTTGCATGCCTATTTTAGTTGGAATGGCAATAGTTTGGTTGTTTTGAGCATGTCTTTTAATTTTTATTTGCGTAATCCTAATTTCTATTTCCTTTCTTTCCTCGATGTCTGCTGCACCTTGTTTCGCCTCCTCCATTCATCTCGACGCCATGGTTCTGCTGCTTCATAACAATGCATTATGAACCTGCCACTCCCATATGCAAACACCTACCCTTCCCTCCAACCTACACCCCTCCATCAATGGGCATCGTTGTCCCAAAAACAATCCTTGGTGGATGTCGCAATGCCTATTATCCAATTAGGGTGAAAATTCCTTCCTACAGGCGACCGTGGCAAAACTGGGACCTCTCCCTCGAATTCTTGCTGATATTACCAAGTCTCTGACTAATCCTACACCAATACAGCAGCAACTCAGACGCTTCACTGAGCATAACTCCAGTCCAAATGTCAGTGGAAGCCTCTCTTCTGGGCTGCAGAAAATATTTGAAGACCCCACTGACAGGTATGAAAGAGAGAATTTAAATAAACTGTTGTCTCAGAGAGAGGTGATGCTTAGAGATTTGGCAGAAATCTATTTATTTGTTGAATTTACAACTTGAAAGTCGTGACCAATTGGGAAAAATCATCCGACCTGAGAAAAATCCAGTTTGTCATAATAATACACAAGATCTAGGATTCTTATTTTCTACAATGATATTGTAGACTTATAATATATTCAACCAACATTTTAAAAAATCTAGGTCCAGCTTACTGGAAGATTAAGGGCTATAAAATTTATATTTTCATATATTGTAGCACTCAAAAACCTGGAGAACCTCAGTTAAAATCATTTTATGGCTGGCCGTGTCAGCTGGATAGGCAGAAACAACATTGATTCTTAGACTGACCCTCTTTTCTGGATTGGCAAGACTTGGGCCTTTATCAGGGACCCTTTCTTTGTACACTCAGCACTGCTCCCTCCGCTTGAAGATTTAGACAGAACCGGTTGTGAATCAGAATACTTGGGAGGGTTTAGAACCTAAGTAGGAAATGACTGGAATTTTAGTAAAAATTGAAGATGATAATGGAGTGGTAAACACGGTGTTATTCCCCATCTTTGGAGAGAAACTAAAAATGTTGGATTTTTAAGAATCATAATGATGAAATCTGAGTTTAGAAACCAATATAAGTACCTACATTGGGCCTGTGAGCCTTTGGAATGTTCATGTGCCTGGGTTGAGAAATCGTAACTGTTTTGAATTTGCCTCAGGAGTTATTAAGGGTCCTCTCCTTTTCCACAGTGATTTGCATAAACTGAAATCTCCAAGCCAGGACAACACAGAGAGCTACTTCCGGGGGAAGACATTAGTGCTGGTTCAGCAGGCGTCCTCGCAGAGCGTGACTTACTCTGAAAAGGACGAGAAGGAAAACAGCCTTTCTAACGGTCGGAGCATCTCCCTCATGGACCTTCAGGACACTCACACTGCTCAAGTGGAGCATGCACCTGTCATGCTCGATGTGCCTATGCGCTTAACTGGAAGCCAGCTTTCCATAACCCAGGTGGCCAGCATCAAGCAACTGCGGGAAGCCCACAGCGCACCCCAAGTGAGAAGGCCCCTGCACCCAGCCTTGAACCAGCCAGGCAGCCTCCAGCCCTTGTCGTTCCAGAACCCTGTCTATCACCTCAATAACCCAATTCCAGCAATGCCAAAGGCCTCTGTGGATTCCAGTTTGGAGAACCTAAGCACTGCCAGTTCCAGAAGCCAAAGTAACAGCGAGGATTTCAAACTCAGTGGGCCCAGCAATAGCAGCATGGAAGATTTCACCAAACGCAGCACCCAGAGTGAGGATTTCTCCCAGCGGCACACTATGCCAGACAGACACATACCTCTTGCCCTGCCACGGCAGAACAGTACCGGGCAGGCCCAGATCCGGAAAATGGACCAGGCTGGGTTAGGTGCCCGAGCCAAAGCGCCGCCATCCCTGCCCCATAGCGCTTCCTTGCGTAGCACGGGCAGCATGTCGGTGGCCTCTGCAGCCCTCGTGGCCGAGCCTTTGCAGAATGGGAGCCGCTCCCGGCAGCAGTCTTCCTCCTCCAGAGAGAGCCCTGTTCCCAAAGTGAGAGCCATCCAGAGACAACAGACACAGCAGGTAGGGGCAGAGCTGGAGGGGTCTAGCTTCCACTTGTCCTGCTCTTTCCCTGGTTCTTTGTACATACATCATCAGGAAATCCCATTTCTAACCATGTTTCCACTTAAAAATATGTTCTGCAACTTTTTTTAGTGCTTATTTATTTATTTTGAGAGTGTATGCATATACACAGAGGACCAAAAAAGGAGAGAGAGAATCCTGAGTAGGCTCCACTCTGTCAGCACAGAGCCCAACACAGAGCTCGAGCCCACCATAAGTGCAGAGCCCCGATGTAGGGCTTGAACTCACGAACCCTGGGATCATGACCTGAGCTGAAGTCAGACGCTTACCCGAGTCACCCAGGCACCCCATTTTCTGCAACTTTTTTTTTTAATATTTTTATTTCTTGGAGAGAGAGAGACAGCGTGAGCAGGGGAGGGTCAGAGAGAGAGGGGGATTCAGACTCCAAAATAGTCTCCAGGCTCTGAGCTGGCAGTCAGCACAGAGCCCGACGTGGGGCTCGAACCCACGTACCGCGAGATCATGACCTAAGCGAAAGTCGGACGCTTAACCGACTAAGCCACCCAGGTGCCCCATTTTCTGCAACTTTTAAATGGAGAGAGGAAATGAAAGGTTTGGGAGGCTTCTGGCTAGGTGAGGCCATGGAACGTAGCTTGACTCATTACCCTCAGGAGACTAAGCCACACAAAGGGCTTTTTCTTCTCTTTATGCAGCTGAGCCACTACCTAGGTGCACACTGGGAACAATCAGTCGGTGTTGCATGAATGATTAGAACACATACACTGCAAAGCTAGAGGCCAGATCAACCATAATGTATTTTGGGAATCTGGACCTTAATCCTCCTTAATTTTTTTTTCTAAAGCTTCCAGAATAAACTTCTGCATTCTGAGTCAAACATTTAATGCAACTGCTCCCTATACCCTCCCCCACCTCCCTATGGAAGTAACAAGTCCCCTGTGCCTTTTCCTGGAAATGGCTAGAAAAATAAACAACTGAGCATGTATAAAGACGAGGCAAAGGAGAGGGCTAAAAAGATAGAAACACGGGTGGTTGACAAATGCCGTAAACATTTACGAATCCCTTCTATTTCATGGGGAGGCCCAGTAGTGTCACACCCGGTCTGAAGACTTCTAGACCTTATTTCTTACAAATAAAAAATTTCCCCAAGAATTTCATCACTCATGTCTTCCCCACATGATACATTTTCAGGCACCAATACATGTTTTGCTTTTTGAAACCAACTAACAACCTGAGGAATACATGTACAGGTACACATTTAATATCTCATCTAAAAAAGATTTTTCTCCTTCGTATTTGCTGCCCTTTCTTTGAAACCTAATCATACTCTATAAGTCCTAGGGAGCTTTGTGATTGAAAGAGTTCTATGCCAAATCCTTTCGTCAGCAAAACCACTGATCAGAGGAGACTGCAATAAAACCCCAATGTATCTTTTTAATATATTTGCTTTTTTATAGGTAGGCATTTACTGAGTTGGCGGTTTCTGCCTCCACTCTGCTGTGATCAGAGCCACTAGCTTGATAGTTACTGCTTAAAAAAAAAATTAGAACATTGACAGAATCCTGCGATACAGAAGTAGAGGAAGAGATGAAAAGCACAGCTAACTTACGCTGATTCCCACAGCCAGATTCCCAGGCAGAGCCTCCCGGGTGGCCATTCTTTCCATAGAAATTTCCTTCAGTCTTAAATTTTTCATTTTTGTTTCGTTTATATTTCCCCAAATTTCACCAATTCATTTGATTGAATAAGCATTAAGGAATCTAAATCCTTATAGAAGGAAAGAAGACTACATACAATGAAAATGCTTATGCACATTGATATCTTTCGTATGTGTGTCCTCTGTCACATGTATTCTTTTATGTGTTGGAAGACAGTCCGTCATACCTTATCATGGTCTTTTCCACATGTTGCTTTTATGCCAGCTTCTAGTTGAGATCAACAACTTTCAGAGAAATAAAGTATTTGTTGAGAGGAGAATAGAAAGATAAGGAATTTGAGAGACAGAGTGCTGTGTGGAGACAGACATCCACGCAGGCATGGGCGCCCTGAGCATGGGATCAGGGTAGGGAAGAACCTCAGATTGGCAGAGAGGGACAGGACAGTAGAAAGGGCCCTCCAACCTGCTTTTCAGAAACTGACTCGGGCCCAGGCCTGGATAGAAAAAAGGAATGCCTGACCCCTTCCCTTGTTTCATGTAGCCCTCAGTTCCTAGGGCATGTGACTCAGACTGATGGCTTGTAAATATTTTAAATTAAATAGCCTTCTATGTGATCATCTGGAACCAGTTATCATTTATAATACTTAGATATAGGAAAATACAGCACTTGTCACACAGCAGTTAGTACAGGTTTCTCTGGGTGAAGAGAAGGCTGTCTTGGGTATATGGGAGGCAGGAAATGGGATACAGTCTCCAAATAACCAATTTAAAAACGTTTTGTGCCACAGCCATTAATGAATTGGGGGATGCCTGTGTTATATCGGCACGTGAGACGCAGACACAGTGAGATGGGCTCATACAGCTTGAAATATTCACCTCTCTTTATGCCTTCGCTGGTAGTGCTACCATCGTATCAATTAGAGCGTAAATCACTGTATTTTTATTGCTCAAGTTTCTGGTTTTTCTACACTCACCTTTTCTATGCAGATGGTTTATTCTTTCAAACTTATGTTGTTATTTTCTATTCCTTATCTTTCTGTCTCTTGCTTTTCTCCTCTCCCATGAAGCCTCTGAATTTCTCCACGATCAGCACATTTTTGGCAAATTCCTCTACATATTGTAATTGCAAATTGTGTTGGGGAATTCTTCTCTCCCAAAAACTAGAGGATTTCTTTGTGGGGATTGTTCTGTAGGCGTGTGTAATTATCAGCGGCTTTGTCCCATGCAAATTCCATCTGTATCTTACACAAAGGAGCGGCCATTGTCGGCAGCATTGCTAGCTTTGGTCTTCTCCATATACGTACTGAGTAGGAAGGAAACAAAATCCTAGCGAAACGATCTATAGACAAGAGATTTCTTTTATTTTTTCCCCTCAGGAAGCTGCCTTCAATTTTTTTAACCCTTCTCAGCCTCTCTTTGGATTCCCCCCCCCTCATTTTCCTGTCCATTTTGTTTTCCATGTATCGTGCATTCTCTGTGTATAATAGACTGTATGTATAATGTATGTGTTCAGATATAGCATGTTACATAACCTCAAAAATTCAAATTTGAAGAGGCTTTTAAAATAGTATCTGACAAGCCTGTTGGAATGATGCTGCAGCTTTCACATTTGGATTTGTTGAACCCTTTCCTAACCCTCAGAGTTTACTTATTTAGTCAGCCCTTTCTTTGGTGTGGACAGCGGAAGTGCTATTCATTATGAAAACCTGACTGAACCTGACTGGTTCAGACTTTGGAGAAGCCGAAACCAACAAGTCTTATTTATATCTAGTAAATACTAGCAAGGGACAGGGAACTGGCCTGTTCATTGTCCTCAGCATAGCCAGGCTATGACTAATTATAGGCTCAGAGAAACTGCCATCTCCAGCCCTTTTGCCCTAAAGCATTAGTATTTTTTTCAGAGAAACCCTATACAGTTTTATCTCTAAGGGGAGATAGTCCTGGTAGGAATTCCTGCTGCTTTTCTTTTAGTCTTTTTCATCCTTCATTTTCTTTAATGATCCACTGTTGAAAGTCATTGGATACAAATACTCTCCCTAAGTCTAAGCAAAATGGGATTTGAAGCACTTACCAACCTCTTGTCCCAATCTCTTTGACTATAAACTAGAGGTAACAAATTTTGCTATCCTTGTCATCTTATAAAGGAGATGGAACAGTCATTGAAGAAAAACCTTTGACGTACTTCCAAAGGATTAGAGGAAAAGACATACAGTATCTTTCTCTTAGTAATATGTTATACTTTAGTATATGAATTCAAAAGAGAACCAGAGTATTAATAAATGAATAATATTGAGTATTTATTATGCAGTTACATAGTCACTATCATTCAGAGAAAACTGTATAATATGGTACTGTGCCTCAAGGATTGACAATCTAATTGGGAAGCAAGACCAACACACACAAGATCAGTAGAAAAAAATGTAAGAGATGGTATATAGTTTTTAAAGAAACCAAAAAATCACCTCTCTTTTAACTATTTTTGATGTGTTTAATATTACTTTTCTGTTCTTTGTAATTTTGTACTGGTTTTACCAGGAATACAGGGAATAGTTAATATTTTTTTCAGCACGTATTGACCACCTATTATCATGCAGAGTGCTTGGATATATGAGGAAGGGGTTGAAAATCAGATTCAACACATTCAATAGGAATAGACCCAAATGCCCAGTTCTATCATACAATCTCTTATAATTCGTTGGACATTGTTAGTCCCTCTGAAGATATGGTAGCTACCACCGTCACTAGTGAAATGAACCAACTCTCATTTTTACAGCTTCTCACTTAAGAGTCAAAGCCTAGACTGTGCTAAGCAGTCATTGTTTTAATATGCTTGTAGGAGCTAAGGTCTCTCCTCAGTGTGTTCTAGGAATATCTTCAGTGTGCAGTGCATTTATAGGCACCCAATACATAGTTAGCCCATAACAAATCACAGGGAAAGAAGCTTCATTCAAGCAGCATCTATTTTGTTAACTAGATAAAGTAGAAATCTATTGAATTAACTGTCTTGAAGTAATAAATTCCAAACAGTAAAGTTGTTATTAGTTTTAGTACCCGCTTTATCTCAAACTGCTAATGAGTAAGAAAATCCTGGTTTCACAGAAAAGCAGCTTTTCTCTGCCCTATGTGCTAAAGTGATAATATAATAAAATTAAAAAGGCATTTGTCTCCTTTAAATATTGGCTTTCTACTAATTTTTTTAAACTCATAACCACATTATTTTGCCTTTCAGGTGTATATATATATCAAATAGAAACCTAAACCTCTAAAACTATTTTTCTCTGCCAATGCTGAAGCAATTTATTGTGCTCTGCTTTTAAAGTCCAGTAGGGGGTGGGGCGCCTGGGTGGCTTAGTCGGTTAAGCATCCGACTTTCGCTCAGGTCATGATCTCGCGGTTCGTGGGTTCGAGCCCTGCGTCGGGCTCTGTGCTGACTGCCAGCTCAGAGCCTGGAGCCTGTTTCAGTCTGTGACTCCCTCTCTCTCTGACCCTCCCCTGCTCACGCTGTCTCTCTCTCTCTCTCTCCTAGAAATAAATAACACATAAAAAAAAAAATTAAAAATAAAATAAAATAAAATAAATAAAGTCCAGTAGGGGGAGAACTAGTGTGTGTGTGTAAAGTACCTTGCCACTTACAAAATGCTTATACATGCTGACTCATTTGTTTCTTATAATAATTTTCCATGTGGATAATTACTACCTTCCATTATAGATGATACCCTGTCCTCTGTCTTATAGGCCAGTGTTTCTAAAGAGTGATATTCAAAATTATTTACGTATACATGTTTATTTAATTAATCATGTATTTATTTTAACACATTTTAGAAAAATATGACAATAAATATTTATAAGTATATATATATATATATATAAAACCTCAAAATCATGATTTTACTGATACTATTGCTTAGCATAAAGACTTAGCTAACTGGATAAATAATGTCTCAGTGATAAAGTGGTTATGACAAAAATAATAAAATGATACACAAATGAAGTATGAGAAACATACTTACATAACAGAGTGGAGGTAGAGACATGTTTACATGCTCTTTGATACAGTGGAGAAATTGGTTTTAAAGGAGTTTAACCAACTTCTAGCCAGAAGTCCATTAACAACTGCTTATGTGCACATTAGGTGTGATGCCACTTTTTACTAATATATTTGTAATTTCTTTGTAAATCAGCCAAACCAGGTTCTGCTTTAGGCCTTTACGAAACATCCTCATATTACTTGCTTTGTGTATTTTGCAGAGTTTCTCCAAACGTGTCTTTGATAACCTTTTAGTCTCTGCAGCCAATATTTTTCATCTAGTCTAAATTGCAAAGTCATCAAAATACCCCTTCTTTTAAAATAACTGTCCATTTAGAGTTTAACTGGATTCTATTTCAGAATGACATAAAGATAATCTTAAGGCAGAAAGC
Organism: Proteles cristata cristata; assembly: GCA_017311185.1. NCBI lineage: Eukaryota > Metazoa > Chordata > Mammalia > Carnivora > Hyaenidae > Proteles > Proteles cristata. The sequence continues at coordinate 177,661 of JAESUZ010005399.1, forward strand.
CTTTTAGAATTAAAATGGATTTCTGTTTTGAGGACCAATACTCCATAATCTCATAATTGAAGGGAATTTTCTCTCCCATACAGAGGTAACTCCCAAATGGTGCTTTGTTCTCGTATTCTCTCTCTCTCTCTCTCCCTTCCAACCTCCCTTGTTCTCTCTCTCGCTCTCTCTCTCTCTCTCAGGCATACTGAAGAGAAAGAATTTGTTTTATATTTCTAGCATTGTAGAGAAAGCACTATAGGCCAATATAAATGATAATATCCAATGCCAGTTTTCTAAACATCAATATGATAACATCCAAGTTCTGTAGTACTCTGTAGTTTCCAAAAAACTTTCACATACACTATATGACTCAATCCCTACAACTCCCCATGAGATAGATACCAGGGTGGATAGTGATGGTGATGGTGGTAACATCTAATCAGTGATATTAAGAAAAGAGTCTTAAAGAGAAAAGAATATTAAATGGCAGGGTAGTTACTTAAGACCAGAATTCTTATCACTCTAATATATCAGTATGGGAAAAGAGCACTTTATCTGGCTAACCTAACTGGATTGAAATGTCCCTTAAGCTAATCCAATATCTTTTGTCTTGATCCTGTATTCTTTAAGAAACTGCTCTAAAATACAGATTTCTGAATGGGCCTAACCCATTAAGAAGTCCATGCTCTCTAAAAATCATCATCATGGTTTTTTCTTTCTCTACATGATTAATGTGAAAATTAAGGGCTCAGCGTTCTGATATATAAATGTGTACCTTGTGAGTTTGTTCGTCTCTGGGTTAAACAGCCATTTCGTCAGCTGAGCAGCCAGCCATCAAGTCATACCCTTTCTCTTATTCTGTCATCATTGTAATTTCATTGGTAATTGGATCACTAGACTGATGGACAATTTGGGCCTTCTTTTCTTGGATGCGATGCATAGGAATTTCTCTTCAGAAGAGCGTATTCTTCAACAAGGAGATATTCTCATTCCTCCCTGCCAGCCCTGTCATTAATAAAATATTACCTAGAACTGAGAGCATTTATTAGATCACAATTTTGTCCTCCAAGAAGAACTCCCTTTGCAAAACCTAACTAGTGGACAAGCTGTTTAGGGAGATGCTAATGAGTGTTTCTGATGCAGGTTCAGTCACCTGTGGACTCTGCCACAATGTCCCCAGTGGAGAGGACAGCAGCCTGGGTTCTGAACAATGGCCAATATGAAGAGGATGTGGAAGAAACTGAACAAAATCAAGATGAATCCAAGCATGCTGAGAAGGTAGAACCCACTCGTCTTTACTGACTTAGTGCCCCCACACCAAGAGGCCATCAGAGAGGTTGTCTGGCCGAGAACTTGAGCTCTTCACTCCCAACAGTGTCAACTCCACGTCTCGTGTTAGCCGTAATATCAATACCTGTAAGACAGTTCAGTAGTGTCCGTGTGTGAAAATATGCAACAAATGTCCATCAGCCCACCTTTTCTTTTTATGTAGGTTAACTTAATTTGGAAAACATTCTGTTGTTCATTTCTTATCAATGTAGGTGAATATTTAGTGTTTCTATAATCCTGTTGCTAGTCTTCAACCAAGGGCAAAATTGCCCTTGGACTAGACTTCCTTTCCATGTCTTGTTAATGATTTTGTCTTTTTTTTTCTTTTTGCCTTTTCTGGATAAAGAACTGCCAGCTCTATATTGATTTTTAAACAGACATTATCTATTATTTCTGTTTTGTTTTGAAGAAAAGTTGACATGGAAAAAAAGGATTATAAGAACCTTGACACCATGTGTGGCATTCTCTAATTAACAACCACACAACCAGTTACTTATCAGCATGATCTTAAAATCCTAAAATCACCCACAGAATCCTCTAATATGCTTATTGATGCAGTCTACCTTTTTAAACTGTCATAAACACTGTCATCTGTGACCTCTGGATTAATGAATATAGTTTAGGATCATGAGGTTGAGTAAGCAGAAGCTCACTGCCTGATTATCAATTAAACTGGACATTATGTGAAAACATATTGCATTTTACCAAGCACCATAGAGATTCATTATGAGTTACTAATGAATTTAAGCAGACCATCTACGAGAGATCCTGTGCTTCTCACCTTACCTGAAAGTGTGACGTTCAAGCTTTAGTGAGAATTTATTACGTACAGCTTTAGTTTCTATAAACTTATATAAAGCTTTAGTGAGAAAACAGACAAACATGCTCATCAGGCTGGATCAAACTGAGCAGATGAACCACATCATGAAAATGGGCCAAGAGTCAGTATTCATCAGCCCCGGAGAGTATGTAGGCCTTTTGCTTAGTGCTTGTGACCTGAATAGTTTACACTCTTGCAGTCGGGGAGAAAGCAGCAATAGCTTACTTTGCTATTTCAGATTCTACTTATTGATTTGGTAGCGTAACATTATAGAAATGTTGCCTGCTCCCTGAAGGGCTGATTCTGGTAGAGTGAAGCCATAACAGCCTGATGAGCCAGAGTGTGTCAGAGGTCCTGGGGTGCAGGTGATGGTCCAGAAACCTCTCCTCGGGTAGACACCTGGCTTTTGGCTTATTTTAAGTGATTCGTCAGGTTTCTACTTACTGAGTCTTTTTTTCTCCTGCTCCCATTTGATATAGATTGGATGTGGCTTGTAGTAACTGATAGTTTAAGGTGGAAAGAGATGCACAAATATATAGACCTGAGATGCCAAGTGAGGATGAAACGTGTGACGTTAGGGGAAGGGAGGAGAGAGCTCCTTTATCAGCTATGCCTTTCAATCATCTGAAAGCATGTTCGCAGCCTGCAGAATGGCAGCCCAGACAGCGTCGAGTACGTAGATTTTCAAACCAGTGTTAACTGCAGCCTTCCCCTCTGTGTCCCTGGCACCTCTCCCCCACGCCAGTACGAGCAGGAAATCACGAAGCTGAAGGAGCGGCTGCGCGTGTCCAGCCGGCGGCTGGAGGAGTACGAGCGCCGCTTGCTGGTGCAGGAGCAGCAGATGCAGAAGCTGCTGCTGGAGTACAAGGCGCGGCTGGAGGACAGCGAGGAGCGCCTGCGCCGGCAGCAGGAGGAGAAGGACAGCCAGATGAAGAGCATCATCAGCAGGTGAGGCGATCGCCATCGGGGGTGGGGGCCGCTTAGGGGCACAGGCAGACGGGAAGCCCACCAAAAGGATCCTGGAGCAGCGGCAGCGAGAGCCACTCGCACCCTCCCTATGCTCCATGGTGCTTGGGGCGAATGTGATGAATGACTGTGTCTCTTCAAGTTTTCTAACCGCGAGGCCTTAGTACACTTCCTTTGAAGACGGTAGTAGTCTGTTTTTCTTTCATCATAACAACTAGGAAAAAATGGAAACGTAGTGACTCACTTGAAGGGACTTAGGATTCCGATTTGAGCCCAAGAGTGACTTAGTTTTTCACGAGTCCAGAGACATGGGAAGGGAGTGTCTCTGGATATCTTTGGGGCCAGAGAACTAAGGAAGAGTGCCAAAGATGTGCAGGGACACGGAGGGAGGGGTCGGCTCTACCAAACACGTGGCACCTACCACTGGCCAGGCACTCTTCTTCTTTTTTTTAAACATTTTTAATATTTTTAATGTTTATTTTGGAGAGAGAAATAGAAAGAGACCACAAGCAGGGGAGAGACAGAGAGAGAAAGGAAGATGCAGAATCCAAAGCAGGCTCCAGGCTCTGAGCTGTCAGCACAGAGCCCAACCCGGGGCCCAAATTCCTAAACCGTGAGATCATGACCTGAACTGAAGTCAGACCTTAACCGACTGAGCCACCCAGGTGTCCCATTTTTTTTTTTATAAAACTTTTTAATGTTTATCTTGAGAGAGAGAGAGAGACAGAGCACAAACGGGGAAGCGGCAGAGAGAGAGGGCAACACAGAATCCAAAGTTGGCTCCAGGCTCTGAGCTGTCAGGCACTTAACCAACTGAGCCACCCAGGCGCCCCCAGGCACTCTTCTTAAGCACTTTACAAATAATAATTGGTTTAATCAGTGAAATAAAATGTACTGAATGCCAACCCCTGAGGCAGGTATTATTCTTATTTTACAAACAAACAGGCATAGAGCAATTTCATGGAGTTGAGCGGCAGTGGGCTAAGATGTGAGTGGCTCCGAGAGAGAAAGTTGGCCTCCTGAGCATCGCTCACTCTGAGAAACTGCAGGGCAGGGAAAGAAGGGACAGCTGTCACAAGGGAACCTGAGACGAAAAGAGGGTTGTTAGGTTTTTGTTGGTTGGTTTGATAGTTTGCAACGAAATAATCTGTGCTGAAGGAAGGATCTGGCAGAGGAGAGGGAAGAAATGATGATAGTGTTCTAGGGGAGATGAAAATTTACAGATCTGGTCACAGGGCGAGAAGTCAGCCTTGGATGTCTTCTTCCAAGGGCAGGAGAGAAGAAAGCAAGCATGATTACAGACCTCTCACTGGGAAGGAGGGAAAACCTGGACTCTGCCGAGTGTGGGTTTCTTGCGCCCTACATTAGCTGGCCTCTCTAACGCCCATGTCTCCCTGCTGCACATTCTAGGCTCATGGCCGTGGAAGAGGAACTGAAGAAGGACCACGCTGAGATGCAAGCCGTTATTGATGCAAAGCAAAAAATAATTGATGCACAGGTAAGCAGGCCTTGAATCTAGTACAAAGCACTTGTTTGTAGTAACTGTTAAATTTCCCTACTTCCGACCTTGTGGAAATGCCAGGGCACTTACTGGAAAATGGGTTATTGGAAAGGTCTCTGGATTACCTTCTGAAGATTAAAAGAGTTTGTGTATTACTTTTCCTTTCTTTTACTGGTGACAAGTGTGTTGACCTGGCAAAGTATTAGCGTGCTTAGTACAGTTGCTTGACAGATCTCAATCTAGTGCATGATGGGCTCTACTCCTTTCCTTGTGGAAAGGAGGGCATTCTCCGAGGGGGTAACTGTGAAAAGCACACTGCATGTGTCTGGCTTGTGACCTCCACTGACCATTGCTTGGCTGTGATGTTCACGGTCTTGTTAGTCACGTCCACTGTGCCATCGACCTCTGGCCCCACGTACTAGCGGAACTGTAGGGGAAAGGCAGGGGTGTGGAAGGCACCTTTCCTTGCTGCTCTTTCAGTCCAGGGTTTGGCAGTGATGCTTGGAATTTGCTTGGCTGCCCTTCTTTGTTGGCTGTGCTTAGAGAGCCTCTTGGTCCTGATGAAATCAGAACACTGTAGCGTGCGCCTGTGACAGTAATGGCGTGACGACTGCCAAGAGCAGCCCCCAGGGGCACACGAGTGATCAGGGCAAACTCCGGGAGGCAGGACACATTGCGGATTTCATTTCATTCTATCAGTGCGAAATATGGTTGTGTTTCTTGGAGTCAAACAGACAACAAAAGACAGGTGAAGTTCTGATCTTGATGGTCTAGCCCCAGAGGGTGTCCCCTCCCGGAAGACAGCCGGCCCTCACAGGCTTGCATTTTTCACCCTTAACGACCCCATCCTGTCCGTAAGCAATGAAATAAAAGTGGGAGCAAGGACTTCATGTTCTATTCTCTTCTCTGCAGAGCAGCCAGGGGGCACCTCTGTGAGAGCCCCGGGGATTCTGAGGCCTGCACTTAAGGCCCCCTGTCTAGCTTCCTGACAGGATTAATGTGGCGTGGGGTTTATTTTTCGAAGGAGCTGGGAGTGAGGCTGAAAGCAGAGGCCTCCAGTCACGCTCCCCAGACACACCCGGCCTGTGGGCCTTGCCACTCTTTTTTTTTTTTTTAATGTTTTATTTATTTTTGAGAGAGAGATAGAGACAGTGTGAACAGGGGAGGGTCAGAGAGAGAGGGAGATCCAGAATTTGAAGCATGGGCCTTGCCACTCTTGCCAGCGGAGTTCCTAGAATATTTTGGACTCCAGTTCCTGGATATTTGGACCTCATAAAAATCAGAAGAAAGGTCTGCTATAATTATCTGGCTTGGTCCTCTTTTTTTTTTTTTTTTTTTTTTTAAACCTTTCTAGGTGTCCCTAAAGTGGGTGTGGAAAGGGTCTTGGAGACCAGGCCACTTTGCCATACATAGTATACAGATCTGTCCCAGAGCCTTCAGAGAAACAGCCTGGATACAGAAGGCAATTTAGTCCAGCGAACTACTGTTAATAAGTTTTCAGTTTGGGATTTTCAGCATGACAAAATGATCTAGGAAGAGTTCTATTAATAACCACACCAGGAGAAAGTTTCGTTCTGATGAGATAAAACAGATCATTTTCATAATTCCAGCTGGTCTAGAACTGTATCAGACTTAAGCAGAGGAAGCTTGGGTGTGTCATGGTCACGGCTCCGTGCACAAAGATTCCTACCCACTCCTGTCCCCTGTATTGAGGACAAGATGACTGGGTGTGAAGCAGGAGTCCTAGGCATGAACAGTGAAAACAAAGAAGAGAATAGGGTCTATCAGGCCTCAAAAGCTCTGGAAAGTAAGGACCTTCTCTGAGTTAACCAGGAGGGTTCAGGAACGGGGGAAGTGTGATCCTTAGGGTATCAGTCACTGCCGACTTGTGGACTGCCTAACCCAGATATTTGGGCTTCATACCTCAAGGCAGTGGTTTTCAAATGCTTTGATTCCATGGACTATTTTGGTCGAACCAGAGGGACCATCCATAGATCAGTTCCCAGCTGCTCATACTGACCCCCACTGACAAGGACCATTTTCAGTCCAGGGACTAAGTCACCCTGAGGGTGGCTAAATATAGCTAATTACCTTTCAAACATAGGCATTGCTGTATAATAAGCTTTCTACCAGGGGCCCACCAGCGATCCCTGAAGAATACTTGGAGAATCCACTAGACCACATTTTGAAAACCAGTGTACCACGTATAGCACAAGTCATAAACACTAAAGCTAATTAAAAAAAAAAAAAAAACATAACCCCCAATTCCAGCTGTTGTCTTACTGACACAATCTTATTGTAGCAAAAGACAGTGAACCTCTTTTGGCATCCTTTGTGATGAGTGACTTCTTCTATCGGATCCTTTCCTTACATCTTCAGTGTTTGATGGGGCAGAGCAGCCCTCTGGCATCATTTATCGAGCACACACATGTTTGGGGAGAAAGCTTCCCAGTGAGGTAGCCCACACTCTTATGTCCCTGGCATCTTCCTTCCTGCCACTGGTGGTGGAAAATATTTCTGAAATGCATATGGTTGCTTTCCTTCTATTAGAGCTGAGCCCAGCATTTTCCGAAGCGCTACAGGCCTGGGGGCCAGTGAACCGGTTTTCCCCTGTGTCCACAGTCCTGCGCCCCTACAGGCAAGGCTCATCCCTGAGTTCAGTCTCCTACAGTTTATGCTGTGAGGCCCAGCCTGGCCCAGGCCCTTCCTAGCTGGCACCGCACGAGGATGTGCATCCCACTGGGGAGGACAGAGTCACCTCTGGGCCCCGTAGCATGGCCGTGGGGATCCTGGTGATGGAACTAAGGGGACCGTTTCCTAAACATCACACTGGGGACTGTGCCACCTTCACCCCTACCCCCAGGATCTCTCCATGTGGCTTAGATGGACAACAGAGAAGGGCTCCCCCCTCTAAGAAGCGAGCAGCTGCCTCGTTACTGTTGCAAAGTGATATCTCCGCTGTGTTAAATTACAGGTCATAAATGGAGATGAGATTATTCAAACAGGCAAGTAAACCCGGTCCCCGGTCCGTGCTCTAGCCGAGCAGCCCCGGCCCTGGCCCGGCACACCCGCTTCCTACGCATTCCAGCTCCTGCACTCCCTGCACTGGAGATCCTTGCCAGCAGGCTCGGACTAGACTGCTCTGCCTTGCGAGCCAGGCGGAATCGAAACGTCAGAGCATCTTTGCCAACTGAACTTGACTTTCAAAAGTCCCTACTTGATTATTTTCCTTTTCCTTTTTGTTTTATTTTAAGAAGTTGGCAGTGGGGGGGAATACAAAAGGGAGTTTGTCCACTTGGAAACTTTTAGCTGTTCAGCAGGGCGTTGCTTGGCTTCAGCTGTTACTCTTGTAGGGAATAAATAATTGCAGTCCTTCTTAACCTTCTTTTTGACCCTTTAAGATCAAATAACTTTTTATAAATTAAAAAAAAATACATATTTTGGGGTAAACCTGAAGAATCCTACATTCCTTTGTAGTAGGGGTCTTATAATTTATCCTAATACTAAAATTTCTTTTTTAATCATTTCAAGATATTATTGACCAGTTATTCTGTTCAGAGATGATTCTTAACCATCAGAGGGAAACATCGTATTTGACCCCGACTTTTTATTTCCTGGTAACCACTGGCCGGTCCTTACCTACTGCCTCTTTTTTTTTTAAGTAGACTCCATGCTGGACATGGAGCCCAACACAGGGCTTGAACTCATAACCCTGAGTTCAAGACCTAAGCTGAGATCAAGACAGACACTCAACCAACTGAGCCACCCAGGTGCCCCCACTGGTTTTTTAAAGATCTGTACTTGTTATCTCAGAAACTCCATTGATTATGGGGTTTTTTAATTACTATTTTTTAAGCCCCACAGATCTTTCTTTCTTTGAGTTTTGCCTACCCTGAAAATGAGTTGCCCTCCCAAAATAAAAAGAATCTTATACCAGGTGAATCCTGACCTAATAATGCTGATTTTGTGTGTCTTACCACCTGAGATCTCCACCAGGGGAAAGGAGGACATTTTTTTTAATGATAATAACAAGGTTTTTAATTTTGCATGTTTTTTAAACCACTTAGCCCTGCCGCCCCACCCCTAAAGCAGGAGATTAAAGGGAGGCGTTACTTGATGCCTTTGTCCCTTATGCCTTTGCCACAGCTCCCACAGGACGCCCCCACCTCCCACCCCCGGCCCTGGTGGCTGCTGCCTGAGCGCAGGGAGAGGTGTCCACCCTCAGCCCTCCCATCCTCCCTGCACCGAGCCATAACCGGGACCGTGACCATGACCATGACCAGCCTTACCATGCTGCCCCAGGGTAGATTCTAACACTCCCGGGATAGGAAAGCTCCTTTTGGCTTCGGGGGTGGTTTCTCGTATGTTTTTTCTTTTTAATTTCATGGACATAGGTGAAGACCACCCTTCTCAGCTTTAAGCCCTTTTCTGGAAAATGACAATTTCATGTTGGAAATGTTCTGGAATGATTTCCCTGCTTGCTGAAACTAAGATGAGGGTTTCTCTCCTAATCTTTGTGAGACTGATAATATGTTGATGGGTGATTTTTTTTTTTCCTTAAATATAAATGAGCCTACTTTCCTTTAGATTGCCATATTTTGAGGGCGTTTTGGCCCTTTTTCCCCTCTTGGCTTTTTTTATTTTTTTTTTATGTGTACTTATTCAACAACTTTGGTTCCAAAATATTGGTTCTAAGGCATTTTTTAAAGCAATCTCCTTATTGGGAAGCTTTCCTGGAGTAACTCTGAGCTGGAATGAGTCTAGGAGCTTGTGTTCTCTGTTTGTTTTCATGTGTTATGTTTCTGGCATCCCCCTTTGGCCACGTCTCCCTTCCCATATCCAAGACCCCTCGGTCTGAGCTTCTGGCTGCTTTTTCCCCTCTTGCTATTGCATCCTCACTTTGTTGGTGACTATAAACTGCCACCATGTATCATTTTAATTTTGAGCACAATGTGAATTCTTTCCAAATGTGACTGGCGTGCCCTCTCGGGGGTGAGCTCCACAGAGCACACGCACTTCTCCTCCGTGAAATGAAACCTCTGGTGCTTCTTTCTTTGCCACCTAATTTCCTTGTCTTAATTTTGACCCAGAGCACTGAATACCGTAAGGCAGCTTGACACCCCTGTTGCACCATCTGTAGTAACACCTGGTGTCTTTTTCACATCGTCCTGATGTCCCAAGGGATTATTAATAACCAGTCGTGCTGTGCTGAAAGGAAAAAAAGAGAGAGTGAAAATAAACACAGACCCATTGGGCTCAGGGAAGTTGAACCTGAGTAGTGTGCAGAAAGAGGCAGAGACGTTCCATTTGTCCGGGAAGCATCATGCATACTGCTGTTTGATAGAAAGCACTAGAACAGTTGTTCAGTGGAATGTCACGCCGTGGTGTCCTGCGTGTGGCCTGAATAAAACCCCGATTGGTGTGTTGCAGGAAAAACGGATCGTGTCCCTGGATTCAGCCAACACCAGACTGATGAGCGCGCTGACGCAGGTGAAGGAGCGATACAGCATGCAGGTCCGCAATGGCATCTCCCCCACCAACCCCACCAAGCTTTCCATCACGGAGAATGGTGAATTCAAAAACAGCAGCTGCTGACTGCCTTTGTGGGAGGAGACAGAAGGAACTCTCCCCGCCCTCCTGCCCCCAGCCCTTCCCCCGACCCCCAGAAGGTTTACAGAATGTCGCCACTTTATAATAACAGCAGAGTGGCGAGAAACTCTTGAATGAAGAAGGAACCTTGTCTTTCAGGGCATAAGGCTGAGACTTCCAAGGTCGATGCTCCCCCCACCTCTGTGTACATAGGGAACTTAGTTCTGGGCCATGTACAGAAAATACCACTGTAATATACCAAAAGGAAGTTAATAATGTAGATTACCTTTTTAATTATTACTATTTTTATTATTGTTTTCCTCTCGTTGAAAGCACTGCATTTGTTAGAGGAGGAAAAGTAGGGACGATGTGTGAGTGAGAAATGAGCCCAGTAGGTAGAGACCAAGTGTCTATCTGATAGACCTAGGATGTGGTCAGAATGAATTTTTCAGGGATTCACCTGCCAGTCCCCAAACCCCACTCTGGCCCCTTGTCCCGTAGGAGAACATGCAACTACCAGGAACCACACAACCGTTTGTCCCACTGGCCAACCCAAGACTGGGCCCAAGTGGACAGCTGTCTGGGAAGACAGATCAGAGCTGTTGCATCAAAACTGGACTTGAAGAGTGATTTCTGTTGAACTCCTGTTGATGTTTATTTCCTTCTGTTGAGAGCAGATGGGAATTTTCCATTTTAGATAGGGGGCTTTTTTTAACCCCAGTTGTAATAAAGGGTGTTCTTTTTTCCTCTTTAGAGTTTACAGAACTATAAATATTCGTGTCTCTGCATACCATCTTCATCTTCACACACCCACTGCCCTTTCCTCCCCGTGGGGGGAGCCGTCATCACCAACAGGGTTTACTCTCCCCCGGAGAGGATGTTCAGATACGCTGTCCCTAAGCCATCCAAAAGAAACACCCTTTCTTCCACACAGAAAAGGGCTAATCGTACCATAGCAGGAATCTCTCATTCCTATTAAGAAAACCACAACAACTTTTCTCTTTGTAACTTAACACTTTTTGTTTGGGATAAAGATTTTATCCATTGTACTAGTGAATATCTGGGCAGGGTAAGTTTATCTCAGTCCTTAGCTTTTATATTGCTTCTTCTAATTCCCTCACCGAAATTTGGGAAGGAAATCCAGACCCAAAGCATGGCTGTCTCACACAAGTCATGGTGACTCTTATACAGTAAGAAGACGAAAAGCGCAAGGACCGCACGCCCCAGTTGTTATCCCCGTGCTCTTCGTAGATGTGGCAATAATGACTCTGTCGCACCGATTTGTCACCTTTGTCTTCATTGTAGGACAGAAACCGTCGTGGAAGCTCATTTACTTCCCTTTTTTCCCAGAGGTGTGAAATGTCATCTTTAATGCAAACTTGATTATCAGAAGTATGGAATGTGACGTGTTAAAACAGACATTATATACACAAATATATATACACATATACTCACACATATGTACATATAACTGCACAAATAGGAAAAGTTCATGCCTTCTCTGCTGTCAGATATAATGTAAAAGGGTTTTTAAATCTCTTTAAGCAAGATCTAAGCAGTTCTTTATACTGAGAAAGCAACAGCATTTCCCAAATAAGTTAATGGTGTTTATTTTAAATTATAAACTGTAAGGAAATTTTAAAAGGAAAAGGAGGGAGGAAGATTAAAACAAAACCAAACAAAAAAAAGACGTGAGGGAGCCATATGCATGGAGTGAGTGATCCTACCTAACAGAATATTATAAGGAAACAAGAGAACATCTATCGTGTCCTCTTGGGTGATGCCCAGACTTGACGTGTGTGAACAGCCTCCCCTTCACGGCGCCCCAGGCTCGCCTTGGGACCTCTTGAGCACGGCCCCTTCCCAGGAGGGTCTTTGTGTCGGAGTTCGCATCTCAGCAGCCTCACCGTGGCCCCAACCCACAGCCTTTTAAAACATTTCCTTCCATAATCATCCCGTTTCTGCTGGTCAGAGATGGAAAACATGCTACTCATGTGCTTATCTGATCTGTGGTCTTCATGCCCTCGAGTTTTGGCACTTGGTTATTTTCTTGACCCCTGGTAGTTATTTTACATAGTCTTACCTCTTCTCTCTAAGCCTAGGGCACACTGTGGTCAAAATCACTTATTTTCATAGGAAAAAAAAAATCCTAGTAATTCTGAAGCTGTACCTTTGTTGGCAAGAGGGATGTAAACATAGGTGTCCTTGTTCCTGGTTCTTCTCCACGCCAGCTGTGTTCCATCCTTCCTTTAGGAGAGCCTTCGATCGTGCTGCAGAAAGCCTGGTGAAAGAATGGTCAGTTCCAGTGGCCTTAAGTATATAACTTGGGTGATGTCTTGCATTGAGGTTTAGAAGCTCTCAAGTGCTGGTTACAGCTTACAGAGGGCCGATGAGCCCACCCGTACTACAGGGTTGGGGAAGACACAGAAAAATCAAATGTGCTTTTGATGGTGTGTGTTTCTTGTTGGCATTGTGGGAGCTCCTCAGAGGGCTTACCTGCTTCGGAAGATTAAATACCCAAAATGTTTGGAAAAATTATGCAGCCCTCTGTTACCAGGGTATCGTGAATGAAGAGAAAAAGAGTAAAAAAAGGAAGTTGGAAGTAAGCCAGCAGTTCAGATCTGTTACCAGATGTTAAATTTTAGATTATCCTTTGAGCCTATTCCTATCAAGATATTTTTTCTGAATATTTCCTCTGAGAAGCTGCAACCTGTGGCACTTATCCTGAAAGATCTTCCACGTATGAAAGACTGCAGGAGACAGCTGGTCATTTTTACAGAGGCAGTGCTTAATTTGCTTTTCTTTAGCCCAAATAACTACCTCCCTCTGTTCTGCTGGGAAGAGAGAGTGGTCGGTCAAGGGCAAGTGGATTAAGACAGCGGTGTCTTTCGCTCCGCCTTCCACCCCCACGTCACCACATGGCACGGTGCAGCCTGGACCATGGTTGAGTGGAATTTGGAGTTGAGGTGATGAGCTTGCAAAGCAAGCTGACAGCCGGACTTGGCCATTAACAAGGACAATGCGGGTAGGATTTAGGAATTAAGGAAAGAGCTGTCCTACTCCCTTTTTATGTCACTGGGGCAACAGGCTTCCTGGACCAAAGCAGCAGCCTTACATTTCCTTCCATCAAGTCATCATATTCCCCGAGTCTCTGCAATATAAACCCTGACCCAGGAGATGACGTCTAGGTAACTGCAGCAAACACTGGAACGCTCGCTGTGTTCCAGGCGCTGTCACCACAGTACTGTTGGAGTGTAGGGTGGCCTGTTGGTGAGGAAGGTGGTAAAATGAGCTTACCGGGCTGCTGTAGCCTTTGTTGTTCTCAGTACTGAGTTGGGCAGAAGTGGCTTTCTCTGGTCAGCTTCCACCTTTCCCTGGATGTGTTCCTTTCTCTGACTGCTGCGTGACCTTGAGAATTAGCTGGACTTTAGAAGTAAAGCTTTCCAGATCTTAGTCGGCCTCGGCCTTTGTTTATGTATCTGTGGTTCTTTCAGCCCCTGGCTCTCACTCTGTCCTCAGAGGTACGCTGGGTTGGGTGTTCTTTGAAAGTCCCAGAGCAAGACAGTGGCCATCAAATGAGTTTGCACTAGTATTTGCTTTGCTTTCCACCTAGGTTAAGTTCTAGTTAATGTCCAGTTTGGAGTTCCTGAGAGAGCTGGTCATGGGACTGAACTTGGGGAAGGAACCCTCTTTAGGATTGCCTGAGTCCCATGTGAACTTGAGCCCAGGCTGGACACCAGACCAGCCTTGTCACTGGGCCTGGCCTAGCAGCTCCCGCACCCATGCCACAGCTTCAGTGCGTTGTCAGCTGCACCCGTGGGGGCCACCTCCTCCTTCAGAGTGTGGAGCCAGAGGGACTTTCTTCTCCGTTCCCCTTCCCCTTCCCAAGTCCAGTGTGAGATCCCCAACTTGTCCCGGCAGCAAAGAGTTGCCTTCCCACCTGAGGGCCAAGATTTGGGATACTTTGTTTCTATCAATGTGTCAATTGAAAGACCCTCTTTTACTAGTCTTATAAAAGCAAGATGTGTTGGGGTGTTGAATTTTTAAATAGAATCTCCTTCCATATTTGAGTGTTGCTAGTTTTAGAAGCATTCTCTTGTTGTCATGACCCAATTATGAACGCTCTGGAGTCTAGCAGGGACAAAAGCGATGAAGAGTGAAAGAGCATGAGGAAGACACATGATACAAAAGGAGACTAATGCATGGCAGCCTTTCGGTAGCCCAAAGGTGCAAGGAAACAGAACTGACGCCCTTTGCCTGATCTTAAAATACATACATAAATGGAGAGGCAGTTTCTGTAGACAACACACACGCCCCCCCGCCCCCCCTCCCCCACAAAACACACAATTCCTAGGGCTTCCATTTTCTGAATGTTAATCGCTTACAGACCAATGATTCTCAGAATTTCTTGAGCTTTTTAGATTTTCTGCTCTCATTTGCTAGATGTTATAACTATGGTTCCTTCCTCTTTAAAGTGCACCGTATGTGTTACGTGTAACTTGAAATTGATCTGGTTTGATGTGGTCTCAAGAATCCTAGATATCACCATTCCTACCATGGAGAGGGATAGAAAGAAAGGTGAATGGCACTGATCTGAGAGTAGGACCCAGAGAGAAGTAGCTTTGGTTTGTAATCAGTTAATCTTCAGGTATTTGAGTAACCAACCCAGCAAGACTTGGCAGATACGGTGCGTCACCCCAGGAAGGCAGGGTGGTAGTTTGCCCGTATCTCAGCATGCATCTTACATTTCTGATTCGTTTCCTATTTTTCCTTCAAATGCTCTCATATTTCACTAGGAAATGTTTTAGCTTGGGACCTAAACCCAGACTTATCTGTTGTTTCCGCAGAAGCTGTGTTTTAGGGGCCTCCATCATCTGTGGGAGGGAGTACAAAGGTTTATGTATAAATATCTTATTTAGGTCATTTCTAAACTCCCAAGGGAAAAATCGGAATTCTCAGTTCACCAAGAGGGTAAATGCTAATTGACTCCATGACCACCATCCTGCAGAAAAATTTTCTGAGATAAATAGTGGAGGTTAAATTTTGACTGGTGCTTAGATATTTCATAGTCACATTAAAATTAAGCAGACAGCACAGCACACTAACCGGAATCACACCTGTGAGGAGTTTTACCTTCTAAATTTGATTTTGTTCTTCATCTCCAGGGCCTTAATAAGAATGTGTTAATGCACATGACTATTTTACAATGATAGCTCTAAATAATTTATTTTTTATTTCAAGAAAGAGAAATACACCTTAGAAAAACAAAACCCAAGATTTTATTTTACTTTTAAAGCCATATTTTTGTGCTGGTAGCACTATTATTCCATACGTGAGATCCATACCTGCATTTCATTACCTGGGTTTGTTCTAAAGAAGATTTATTTTTGTTCTGTGAATAATTTTTGATGGTTCTTGTACATGTACAGATATAGATACGTTTGAGGTCTTTTATTGCTATTCCTACAAAGAATACAAATAAACTTTAACTTTAAACATTTCAGACTAAAGTTGCTACTGTATCTGACATATTACCACCTTAGTGCCAGCATGTTTCTGGATGCTGAACACCTGGCAAAAAACCAGAAAGAACACGCATGCAGGAACATTCTTCTGAAGTTCTGTCTGTACTTTGGGAACAGTGTGGTGGAGAACTTCCCACTGGATGGAGGGCAAATACACCATTAATGTGCCCTGAGAGAGCCCCTCGATCTGAACAACTTGAGGCCTCTGAACTAGCTCATGGCTGGTAAAGAAAGTGCCCTCCACTTCATTTGGAAGTGTGGCCTCCCTGAGCTTCTCAGCCACTACTGCCCTCTCTCTTCCCCAGATTAATGTGGTTTGTTTCAGGATGTGTTGTTTCATTGGGGTTTTTTGTTCTTGTTTGCTAATTATCCTCAAGGTTACTGTTCGCAAATGCCTCCATCTTCTTCTGCTTACCCGTTTCCTTCTGTAAAGCCCAGGGAAGCCAGTGTTTTCCTCATAGGTGGTATTCTTTCGCGCTAGGAGGAGCTCTGTAGTTACCTCTTCATGTATCAGGAATTACTTCTAAACACCGGGAACAAATGTATATTCCGATCTACTAGCAGTATAGACCAAAAGTCACCCAGAATCCAGAGAAGATGGTGTGAGGAGGCTCCAGAGCAGCTGACATGGGCTATTTTTTGTTTACCTCGAAGCCAACCCATTTCAATCTGAATTGCTCATGACCTAATGTAAGCTTTAAGACTTCTCGGATCTGAAACATCAAAGAGAGGAACTGCCATCACTATCTTGCGACCTCCTGGCCTAAGCTGCCCGCCTCTGTGCCCTTTACCACCAGCTGCACCCTTTCTTTTTCTTACCTATGCCCCCCACCCTCCACCAGCTGCCTGTCTTTGTGAAGGATTGCACCTACCCCCAACAGGAGAGTACAGAAACCAACTGTTCTAGGGCATCAGGACCACCGCCTCCAGCACCACTGCCCCCCGCCCAGGGGGCGGGGGTGCGGAAAGTCTGATGGCAAAGGGGGCTGAGACAAATGACTTAACAGTGCTGCTCAATCCTGTTTATCAGAATCACTACTGAACTTTGAAATCAGAAAAGGTGCCTCCTGAGCTGCACCACCGACCAGGTAACTACATCTCTACGGATCGGGGTGGGGCTCTCTTCTCCAGTTCCTTAGGGGACAACTTCAGTTGCGGTTAACAACCACTAGTCCACACTGAGCTCCGAGCACTGGGTGCATCTGTTACAATGTCTCTCTCTCCCTGTCCCTGGAATGGGGACAAGTTGGTTGCAGGTGTGTTTCCCTGCCTTCTGTTTGCAATTTAAAATGCAGCTAAAACTAGTAATATATACTCTGCCTTCCCCCGCACACACATGGTCCCCACCATTTCCATCCTTTAAGTCTGTGAGGTAGAAATCGTCTCCATTAAAAGGGAACAGATACATTCCAACAAAGGGGACCAGAAGATGGAATTCCCCGTTTTGACTCCAATTTTCCCATGATTGGCTTTACTTTCAAAGGAAGATGGTTTCCGGTTTGGTTCCCTCCCACACCCATAAAAAAAAGAGTCCTTGACTTTGGGAAACAAAATGCTCAGCACTGCAGTCTTACTGAGCTTCTACTAAAATAATGATCCGATGTCCAGCTGCATCATTTGCACCTGTTCTTTTAACAGCGAAATGCACCGAGAGCTCTAGTTCCTCCCCAGAGGCCCCCGGCAGGCCGGTGCACACACATGCACGTATACATGCACACAAGTGTGCGCACACATACACACTGTTCTTTTTGAAATGAGTTTGTGAGGTTTTAGAATGAGTTGCTAGGTGCTATTTCTGTGGCCTGGGAGTAAATTGCAGTAAGCTACCAGGTAAATGCCAGTCTCTTTCCTTGTAACATTAGGACTGATTAGGTGACCTGGCAGGAACTCTCTGACTCTTGACATCTTAACAATCATTCCCTGATATAACTGAAAAACGTGCCTCAGGCTTTTGTTGCAATATTTAGGAACACTTCTTCCTTTTCAGAATGTCCCATCTTATAATACTTCAAAGAACAGGACTGGGCGGGGAGGGGAGGCTGTAACAAATGTATATTCAAATGAACAATAATAATGTTGGTAATAATAGCTAATGTTTGTGTTTATTGAGCACTTACTATGTGCCAATTTGCTACTTTACATGGAAATTTTTACTTAATAATAATAATACCAACCATATGAATTAGGTTTTGTTGCCCTAATTCATAAGAAAACTGATATTCAGAAAGATCAAGTTACTTGTCCCAGGTCACACGACTAATAAGTAGAAGGCCAGGACCCCAGTACGGGTCCTGCTGATTATGCTGTATTGATTTAAAAAAAAAAAAAAACTCAAGAAAAATGTTGCAGAGAGAAGAAAAAGATCTGGAAAAGCCTCGGCACAGGCACCAAGCTGTCCGCATGAGCCAGCGTGCCAGCAACGGGAGCAGCTGAGCTCACTTTCCCAAGCTTTTTCTCCAAGTATATTGATTTTGACAGTATCACCTTGCACTTGTCCAGGCATCTGACTGATCAAACTCAGAAGTGGTCTGAGGTCTCACCTCACTCAAAAATTGGTCTTTCAAATCTTCTGGGTCCAGGAGAGCCGGGATGGTAAAATCTCCTTTCAGGATTCCAAAGACCTGCCCTGAAAAACAAGGTGCTGCCTGGTTTGGAGAAAATTTAGCCTGCTGCCGTTCGAAACTTTTAAGTTCCCAACAGTCAGGATCGCCCACTGGAAACCACAGATGCTACGTGGCGTTTTAGGGTTTCGGGAAGGGAGAG
The DNA here is from genome assembly GCA_017311185.1 of Proteles cristata cristata. NCBI lineage: Eukaryota > Metazoa > Chordata > Mammalia > Carnivora > Hyaenidae > Proteles > Proteles cristata. The sequence goes on from JAESUZ010005399.1 coordinate 196,136, forward strand.
GAGGCACACTGCTGGCCCGCAGGACACTCAGCCACAATCAGGGCCGGCGGCCAGTGGCTGGAAGGACAGAGGCTCCGCTCCCACCTCCCCGCCGCTCGCAGGCCCTCCTCTCGAGACCCCTCTGCCTCTTCTGTACTTTCCTCCTTCCTGACAGCTGTGTTGGCAGCTGCTCGGCACCACGCCGGACACCCTCACCGGGCCCGCGCTGCCCCCAGAAAGCTCTCCCTAAGTAGGTTCTCCGAGCCTATACACAAGCTCAGCCGGGGGCCTCGAGCCACCGTCCTGTCGCGGGGCCCACACACAGCCTCACGACAGGACCGCTTCCCGTCTGCGTGGCATCCTACAGTTGAGGACGGGCCACCGCACGCCGACCTGGGCGCCTGCGCCAACCCCACGACATGGGCAGGGCGGTCTTCACCACGGCTCCCCCGCGAGGAGAAAGGAGCCCTGACGGAGGGCGTTTGCTCCCGAGCTCTGCCGCCAGGCAGGGTGCTCGCCCCAGGCTCCCCGTCCTGATTCCTCTTAGGCCCGCGCCCTTCCCAACGCCGGGAGGCCCTGTCACACAAGGCCTCGGTGCCCGTGCTGGGGGGGCGCCGTCCGGACCAGAGGCAGTTACCTGGCGCTGCTGCCGGAGTGTTTTCAGACTCCAGGTGTGCAGGTGAGCTCGCAGGTCGGGCCTGAGGGGCAGTGGCCGTGTCTCTCGCAGCACCGCCACTTCCTCCAGTGGTCACAGCTGGGGGGGTGTGGGGGGCGGGGGGGGTGGGAAGGAGTCGTTGCAAACACGGCCTGGAGCAAGGTGGTCTGAGGTTGGCGACTGCCCCTGTGCCGGAAGGGGACAACCTCGCACCACTGTGCACACAGCCGCCGTGGAGACCAACCAGCGGGGGGAGCTCGGCCGGCCACACCTGGACCTGCCCCCGCGGGCTCACGCCCCCAGCCCGAGTTGTCACCTTCTCTCCGAGAGCGGCCCTGCCAGCAGCAGACGTTTCCTCTCCTACCCCAAGGGCCCGGTGCCCTCATGGTGTCAGCCGGCTTCACGCGGCCCCGCCGCTGGCAGTCAGGGACCCCCAACATCTCCATCAAGAGGCAGCCCTCCAAACGGCTCCGCCTCCCCTCAGCTGCCTCCTCTCCGCTGTGAGGCTGCCCGGCTCCCTCTCCCGCGGCCCGGAGACCCCAGGCGGCCCCGCGGCTCCCTGACTCCCTCTCGTGCTCAGTCAGCGAAGCCCTGTCAGTGCCTTGCAGAGGTCTCCCCACCCCCCCTCCCCGGCAAATACGGAACTACCATATTGTTGTCCTATATTATTGTAAAATATTTAAACAAAAGTAGCCCCTCCCCGGGCCCAGGAGCAACCACAGTTAACAGTTTGCTATAGAATGTTCTTCACACCCTTGGATTTTTTCATTTGAATGCATAGATCTACCTTACTCTCTTTAAACGCTGCACAGCACCTCAGTGAATGTACCGGAACTTATCTAGGCCACCTGCTTTCAATGGACATTAGACGGCCTCCGATTTCTCCCTGTGATCCTCCTGCAATAAGAGCCTGGGTGTGGAGGACGCGCGTGTACGTGTGCACCTTGCACTACTCTCTCTCACTTCCCCAAAACAGAGGTTCTGTCTGAGACGGCATGTCCGCCTCACAACACACACGCCACCCGCAAGGGCCGCTCCAGCCCACCTCCCCATCCGGTGTCTGGGATCGCTGATTTTCCCACATTCTCATCACCACCATCACCCCTTCCGACCTTTGCCCAATGGGTAGGAGGAAAAAATCGTTTTAAAAATGCATCTTGATTTTAGTTTGTATTTCTATGACTCGGTGAGCAAAGCCGAGCACTTTTTAAAGACGTGTTTGCATTTATATTCCTCCAACTGGTGTCACCTGCAAGCAGCGTAAAACCAGTTCCCTTGCCCCCCTCCCCACGCCGCTGGCCCCACACACGTCCTGTCCTGGCCGCCTCCTCCCCGATGCCCTCTTCTCCCCGCCACACACCCCCCAAAGCACTGCATGTTCCACGTTCCTCTGGCGAGACGAGTAACTTCGTAAAATCCAGAAACACAGAACGGGAGAAACACGCAGTCTCATCGCCTGACTGTAACCGCTGCTGACATTTTCACACGTTTCCATCCAGTGTTTTTTCCTAAGCACAGGTGGTGGCTTCCTTTCCGTGTGCTGGCGAGTGTGCGACGGGTACAATGCTGAGCCGAGCTTTGTTCCTTTAACGCCCCGACACAAGCACTGTCCCCTGTCATTACAGCCACCTTGCCCCTATCAACCCCAGCTCTGAGCATTTTGCGCACTTGCTGAAAACCTCCGATGCCTCCACCTGCTGCAAGGTCACGTCCTTCAGAACTTGTCTCTCTTCCTCTTCCCTCGTCACTCCCTCCCCAAATACATGACCTACAGTGTGGTCACATCAGATCGCTTTCATCGCCAAACCACATGTTTTCACATCTACTTGTCTTTGCTGTGCTGTTCCCTCTGCCAGGAAGAATGTTCTAGCATTTGCTGCCTGAAATCCTCCATGGACTTTTTGTCCAATTACCGCCACCTTTCCAGCAGAATGAATGGGTCACTGTCCCGCCAAGGTGCTCAGTTTCCACTTCTGGTTCCGCACTTCCCAAACCGTGGTCTCTATTAGTCCCTGTTAGATTAAGCTCTTTTAAAACCAGGAAACAAGTCCTGCTCTTCCGGTATCCACAGCCTTGTTCAAAACCAGTCCTCTGGAAGGGACTGTTGAATTCAGTCATCTACCAATGTGTAAATCACTATTCAAGGCCTGGGAAAGATACAAAGAGGCATAAGACGGCCCCTGCCCTGTGAGATTCCACAATCTCAAAAATTCATAATCTGATCGTTCATAATCATTTATAATTAGTAAACTGAGAATGAAGCCAGCCCTGTCTGTTGAGTAAGGACAGAGGCAGGAGATGACATGAATCCCTAAACACGTCACTAGTGAATTGAGACTAGACGGGTAGTAACTGCCATTTATTGTCTGCTAGATGCCAGGTGCTGAAAGACAGCTCAAGACACGGGTATTTTTCTTGACTTTAAAGATGAGAAAAAATGAAGTTCTGAGAAGTCACGAAACTTGCTTAAGGCCGCACTTTAAGTTCCAACCCTTGGCTATCAGACATCTACAGCCCAGATGGCCCGTGTCTCCCCTGGACGCCCCATCCTTAATTACTACCCAGTGAGGCTGACCTAGCAACGCAGGGCGGACGGAATGCGGCCCGGGAGGGAGACTGGCCGGCACACAACGCCCACCCCCACCTCCTCGTCCGCGGCCCGGCGGGGGACCTAGGGAGCTGTCTCCGCAGAGGAGGGGCGGGGCCTGGCTGGTGGGCGCCCCCAACCCGCAGCGACGCGGGCTCTTCCGCCCCCGGGGAGCTGCCTGGAGGCCGGGAGCCGCTGTCCGGGACCCGCCCGCGGGCAGCGGAGGCGCGAGGGTGCGGCCGGGCACGGGGCCCGCTGCTGCCTCCCGCGGAGTCGCGGGCCTGCCTTCGGTAACGGGGGCCCCCGGGGACGTGTGCCCGGTGGCAGGGCCCGAGGCGGAGGCGGGAGCGGCCCCAGGCTCCGCCTGGAGGACCGACAGGGTCCCCGGAGGGCCAGCCGCGCTCGGCGGAGAGGCCCGGGTCGCGGGGCCAAGGTCGCGCGCTCTGCACAGTTACGGGCAGGGCCCCGGCCCCTTCCTCGCGGGGTAGGGGGTCCCCGGGGCCGCAGGCGGGGCGCAGGCCGCGGGGCAGCCGTCCTCAGGGCTCGGGGGAGCCGAGGGGCTCGAGGCAGCCGGGCGCGCGGCGGCGCACGCGGTGCGCTCGGGGCCGACTCTGCGGGCGCCGCGCCGCCGAAGTCGCGCCCGGAGCTGGTCCCGAGGCCGCAGAGAAGGCTCGCGAGGGGCGCCCCGCGCCCGGGACCCCCACAGGGCCCCGGGCCGTGGGGCAAGGACGCCGACGGCTGGCGTCCAGCGGCCGCGGCGGGACGCGCGCAACAGAGGGGACGCGCCAGCCTGGGCTCCCGGGGCCCCGCAGCGGCCCTGCGGCTCTTCCGCGCCCGGCCCTGCGCTCCCAGTGCCGGCCCGGGGGGGGCGGCCAGACCTCCACGAGAAGCGTAAACGGGGAGCGTCCCCAGTCTCTGAACCGAATCTGACCACAGGCCCTGGCGCTGTTGCGTCAGGGTGGCGGCCACGTTCCTTGCAGGCAGAGCTCCTGTAGGATCAGGGTGTCCCCACCATGCCTGTGCCTGTACCCACAACACCAAAGTCACCACCCTGGGCTCCTTGAGAGCAGCCCCTGAGTTTTCTTTGTGTCCCCAGAGTAAAGCTCTGTGCAACTATGAGCAAGTTCCCTGACTTCTCTGTGTCCTCAGAAAAGGCAAGAACACCTCTGTCAGATACAGGAATCTGTAACAAAGCCAGGAGAACTGTGAGTTTGCCCGCAATTACCCTACTTAGCTGCGGAACTCTTGGGAAGCAAAATCAGGTAATAGCTGTGAGGATGTTTCAGGAATTTAAAAATGCTGCAGGAGTGCAACCACTGTGTTCCCAACATGCCGCCACACATAGCCCCAACAACTCATCTGGAATCTTCTCTTCACCCAGGGGAGCCCAGAATCACAATGGATTCGACAGACACCCTCTCCTGTAGTCCCCTCTCCAGATGCTAAACCTCAGAGCCCTCTCTGATGACTTCTCAGGAGCACTGCCAGGCGTCCTCCCCTCTGTCCCCAGGCTGGCCTTCATCACCTGGGGGGTTGGGGGGGGCACACAGCCTCTCTTGAGCCTCCCACCCTGAAGCTGCAAGTTAGTGGCCCAGTTCAAAGGAGGTTGATGGTAACTGAATCCCCATTTCTCCAACCCCACCTGGCCCTGCAGGGGGTGGGCTGGAAAATCCTCTTCCGGGAGGATCCCGTGGGGCCCACCCTGTGTTGCACACGCAGGTGACCTCTCCAGCTCTCAGGCCCCGAGACCCTGGGGCCCAGCCAAGGACAGGTCCACAGCACCCACACAGAACAAAACACAGCACATACTTTGCCTGCGCATTGTCTCCATGGCCTCTTCTGAGGGACCGTGAAGGGACGTGGAGAGAGCCGGGGCCTCTTCTGAGGGACCGTGAAGGGACGTGGAGAGAGCCGGGGCCTCTTCTGAGGGATCGTGAAGGGATGTGGAGAGAGCCGGGGACTCGTGGTGCCCAACGGAAGGGTCTGCAAGGAAGGAGGGAGAGTGGTGAGGGCAGGGCTGATGTGGGACAGGGCACCCCCCGCTCTTCCTCCCCTAAGGCCCGCCGGCAGCCCCACCAGCCGCCCATCTGGCCCGCCAGCGATGGCGCATGCCTGCGCCTGCACGTGCCACCCATGGGTGCAGGCCGGCCGGGCCTTTCATCCTCATGGGAGCCCTGCACGGGAGGGACCATCATTCCTACTTTGTAGAAAAGGATCACAGTTCTCGACAAATCCAAAACACGAAAGCAAACAGCCAAGAACAGGCAAATCGACAGAGACAGAAAGTGCATTAGTGGCTGTAGGGACTGAGGGTGGGGGAGAACGGGGAGTGTTCGACAGTAAGGAGTTCCTTTCGGGGGACAGAAATGTCCTAAAATTAGATAGCGGTGCTGCTGGGACACCCCTGTGACTACTAACAGCCACTGAGTTTAGACACTTCAAAGGGATGATTTTTAAGGTATGTGGACTATACCTCAAAAAAGCTGTTGCAAAAAATAAAGACGACCAGACAGGAGGGAGGGAGAGGAGGAAGGAGGAAGGCAGGAAAGAAAGAGAAAAAAAAAGAGAAGAAAAGGACAAGGTAGGGTGCACCTGTCGCTGAGGACACGTATACACAAGATCTAGACCAGCCAGGCGGACCTCTGGTTCACGTGCACTCAGAGTTCAACAACAGTGACAACGGCTGACATCCGCGGGGGGCTTACTCGGTGCCGGGGCCTCTGCTACATCTGTTCTATACATTCTCATTCAGTCTCTGAAGCCATTTGTTAAATATATTTTCCAGAAGAGGGAAAGGAGGCTCAGAGATGCCAAGCACCTTGTTTCTAGCAAGTGGTAAAGCCTGTGTGATTCCCAAGTGCACGCTTTGAGCCCCTGCATTGCCCAAAACTACCTGCCGTGGCTAAGTGCTAAGGCCCGGAGGCTCGATGGGGTCCATTCCATTCTTTCAAGCTCCCTCAGAAAAAAAGGCTGCGCCTCTTACCCTCAGAGTCCACAGGTGCTTCCTTGGGTGTAACCTCAGTGTCCCCTGCCGCCCGAGTAAACCCACGTCCCCTCCCGTTCTATCCTTGGCAAGGCCGGGGTTAATGGGGACAGCCTGTCACGCACCATAGAAGCAGATGAAGGGTCTCGGGGACGAGCAGGCCAGTGCGGAGACTCTGGGGGAGTAGAGCGCGTAGGTGCGGAGCCCTGCGCACAGGCCCGTCCCCAACATGGGCACTTGAAGCCAGGTGGGGATACCGGCACCCAGGTCGCTCGACCAGCTCAGAGACTCAGAGGCCGCGTTGAAGTAGAGGCCGATCCAGGCCTCGGTCTCACTCGTGACGGACTTCAAGGCCTCCTGGCCGGCCTCGTCGGTCACCATCTGCAGGTCGGCCAGGTCTGTGTGGCGGCCGCGGCAGTACCGCAGGGCCTCGGGCCAGGTCATTTCTTGGTCGAATCGCATGAAGGTTTGTCGCCCAATCTGGACCTCAGCTAGGGACAAAAAAACCAGGCTTGAGGTCCTGGACCTCTGACAACCCAGGCCTCATTGCTCCCCTGGGACAGAGCTCTGGTCCGACTCAGCCCCTTGCCGCAGTCCCTGGGCGTTGGGTTTGAGAAAACCCACGATTTTATAGGCAGACTAAACACCACGTTGGGATAATGGAGGAGTATCGTGGCAGCAGCCGGGAGGAAGAAAATGAGGAAAAGCAGGGGGTCGGGGCCCTCCTGGTGGCCACAGTCCTTACAAGGACTGAGACTGCGTTTCTTCATTGGAGCAGTGCGGGTAATAATGTCACCGAGACTCATGGAAAGGCTTAAATGAAACGATGTATACAACTAGGTTCACACAGTGCATGCAAGTCATTAGCACTTGATTACGTGGCAGTGACACTTTGTGGGGAGGTGAGGACGCAGGTGGGACAGTCCTACTTTGGAGCCTCGTTGTGACTGCCGGCAGCTGTGCCTGTGGCGCTGGCTCTCAGAAGGCCCCAGGGCCGAGGCAGAATAGACAGAGGGTGTGACCGGCCTTTCTGTCAGGAGAGCCTGGCAGCAGACAAGCCTGGGGAGGGACAGGCCTGCGGGCCGGGAGGCGGAAGGTCCCCCAGTGAGCCCGACTCCTGGCGGGGCTCGGACAGCCCAGGATGCCAGCCTCCCACAGCCCGTACCCCCTACCCCGTCCTTGCCAGAAGCTGGCCTGGGCCCCCCACGGCCGCCTGCCCACCCACCCGCCCACCGGGCCCCTGGCCAGGCCCGTCTCATCTGCAGCACACAAGCCCACGTGTCTGATTCCAAACAGCGGGAGCTGGGGAAGGAGGTGGTACCAGTCCCCAGGGGCTGCTTCCAGAGCCCTGATGCAGGAAACACCTCTATTTGCAGAACAGAGAGCCACATCCTCCGATTCAAATAGGGCCTCCCAAACTCTGACACACACTGGTTCACCCAAGCCCGGCAAGATTTGCCTGCTATTTCCCTCATGTCTCCTATCTAAACTGAGATTTTATTTTTTTTTAATTTTTTTAATGTTTTATTTATTTCAGAGAGAGAGAGAGAGAGAGAGAGAGAGAGAGAGAGAGACAGCGTGAGCAGCAAAGGGTCAGAGAGAGAGGGAGACACAGAATGCGAAACAGGCTCCAGGCTCTGAGCTGTCAGCACAGAGTCCAATGCAGGGCTTGAACCCACAAACCGTGAGATCATGACCTGAGCCAAAGTCAGACGCTTAACCAACTGAGCCACCCAGGTGCCCCTAAACGGAGATTTTAAAGCCACCCCCTTATAAGCTAGGACTCCCCAGCCCCAAGCTGTGCATGTGGCAGACATCATCTTTTTAGGTTCCCACGATAATCCTGAGAGGTAGGTGCTATCAACCTCATCACACAGATGGGAAAATGGGGGCTCGTATTGCTGACGACTCGCCCAAACTCGTGCCATATTAAATGGCAAGACAAGATTCGGATGAGGTCCGCGTGCCTCGGATGCCGGCCATTGTCCCTCCACAACTCCATATTTCAGAGCACACAGAAAACCAGCTCTATAAAGCACATGGGGTGAGGAGTGTATTCCCTCTCTCATGCATTCTTTACACCCGATATGAAGGAAGTTTAAAAATATATATACCAGGGGCACGTAGGTAGCTCAGTCGGTTAAGCATCCGACTCTTAGTTTCGGCTCAGGTCATGATCTCGAGTTTCCCAAGTTCGAGCCCCGTGTTGGGCTCTGACAGTGTGGAGCCTGCTTGGGATTCTCTCTCTCTCCCTCTCTCTCTCTCTGCCCCTCCCCTGCTCACTCCCTCTCCCTCGAAATGAATCAGTAAACCTACAAAACAATTAAAAACATAAAATTCCAGGGCAGGAATATCAGAAGAGAAGTTCCCCTCACCAGCCAGCTGGGCCTGAGCCGCCAGGAGATGCTTCCCCCTCCCCCCACTCCCCCGAGCTGCTGAAGTGGGGGCCTCCCCAGAGCTGGGATGCAGCCTGAGCCACTGACGGCCACCCTCTGGTTGGTCACCTCCCTGTGGGGGCCCATCTGAATAATAAAACTGGACTGATTCTCTCCCTGGGGTTCAGCTCGGGGACAGCAAAGCCAGAGGACCCCTCTGCCAGGCAGGGGTGGGAGGAGCAAAGGGGACACGGCGGCAGGGTGGGACCCTGGGGGGGAATGACCCTGCCTGCCGGCCCAGGTGGACAAATCGGAGGGCAGGCAGAGCGCCCGGGTGGCTACCTGGCTTCGGAGAGGTGGTCAGGCTGAGAGCGGGCTTTGTGAAGACGCGGTGCCCCACAGCGGGGTCTGGAAAACAGAAGGAGCACGCATGACGGGCAGGGAACCTCTGCAGCCCCAGGGACCACCAAGCGGAAGCCAGGAGACGCCAAGCTCAAAGGTAAACAACCTCCTCCATCCCTATTGCATTTGTTCAAGAAATATACACAGGGAGAGAGACACACAGAGACAGAGACAGACAGAGCCCCTATTCTGTGCCAGACACTGTTCTAAACGCAGGGAAAATAGCAGAAATTAGACAAACAGGACCCCGGCTTCTGAAGGGAACAGGTAGGAGCCAGCCCTGCAAAGTGGTAGGAAGGAGACCCCAGGCAGAGCCCAGGCCACGACCCTGAGTGGGAAGGGGCAGCGTGTGTTTGAGGAGCAGCGGGCAGCCAGTGTGGCCAGGGGCAGGGGGAGGAGATGAGGCCAGAAAGGCCAGGCAGGGCCTGACTGGCCTCAAAAGGGATGCGATTCTAAGTGCTGAGGCACCTACTGAACATGTTGGTGCAGGGTGACCCGATTTGCATTTTAAAGAGCTCATTCTGAGTTGAGAACTGGCTGTGGGGGCAGGGCAGAACCCCCTCCCCACCAAAGACAAGGGCGGTGGACTTGTGGAGTCAGGACGTGCCTCAGTGGAGCCCAAGGACACCAGAGGGAGGGAGGGAGAGCCTGCGCCCAGGGCCCTTTCTTTGAGGGGCTCCCACCCCTGCACACTCAGCATTCCTCGATGTCTCTACTGGCTTGGGAATCCGAAGGTCAAGGCTTGCTGCTGTGGGCTGGGTTTCAAGGCCCCATGACCGGCACGGTGTGGCAGAAAACAGGATGCGTCAGGCGGTGCTCCGTGCCCCTATTTGAGGGGTTAGGGTGACACAGAGTAGGGCTGGGCTTCAGCTGACAGAGAAAAGCAGAACCTGGCCGTCTGATCATAACCATCCATGTGGTGATCTCAGCACCCTCCTAACACAGGACAGTGGCATGGGCTGTCCGGGCAGAGAGGGACCAGCAGGGGCAGGAAGGGGGCCAGGACAGGGGCAGGGTGGGGGCAGGATGGGGCCAGCAGGGGAAGGATGGGGCAGGGGCAGGATGGGCAGCAGGGGCAGGATGGGAGGAGACAGCAGGGGCAGGACGGACCAGCAGGGCAGGGGCAGCAGGGCAGGGGGCCAGCAGGGAAGGACGGGACAGCAGGGGCAGGACGGGCCAGCAGGGGCAGGATGGGGCCAGCAGGGGAAGGATGGGGCCAGCAGGGGAAGGATGGGACCAGCAGGAGAAGGATGGAGGCCAGCAGGAGAAGGATGGAGGCCAGCAGGAGAAGGATGGGGGAGCAGGGGCAGGACGGACCAGCAGGGGCAGGATGGGGCCAGCAGGGGCAGGATGGGGAAAGGAGGGGAAGGATGGGGCCAGCAGGGGGGATGGGGGCAGGATGGAGGCCAGCAGGGGCAGGATGGGCCAGCAGGGGCAGGATGGAGGCCAGCAGGGGCAGGATGGGGAAAGGAGGGGAAGGATGGGGCCAGCAGGGGAAGGATGGGGGCAGGATGGAGGCAGCAGGGGCAGGATGGGAGCAGCAGGGGCAGGATGGGGCCAGCAGGGGAAGGATGGGGGCAGGATGGGACAGCAGGGGCAGGATGGGGCCAGGAGGGGAAGGATGGGGCCAGCAGGGGAAGGATGGGGGCAGGATGGGATCAGCAGGGGAAAGATGGTGCCAGCAGGGGAAGGATGGGGCCAGCAGGGGAAGGATGGGGGCAGGATGGAGGCAGCAGGGGCAGGATGGGCCAGCAGGGGCAGGATGGAGGCCAGCAGGGGCAGGATGGGGAAAGGAGGGGAAGGATGGGGCCAGCAGGGAAGGATGGGGGCAGGATGGAGGCAGCAGGGGCAGGATGGGACAGCAGGGGCAGGATGGAGGACAGCAGGGGCAGGATGGGGAAAGGAGGGGAAGGATGGGGCCAGCAGGGGAAGGATGGGGGCAGGATGGAGACAGCAGGGGCAGGATGGGGAAAGGAGGGGAAGGATGGGGCCAGCAGGGGAAGGATGGGGCAGGATGGAGGACAGCAGGGGCAGGATGGGGACAGCAGGGGCAGGATGGGGGCAGGATGGGATCAGCAGGGGAAAGATGGGGCCAGCAGGGGAAGGATGGGGCCAGCAGGGGCAGGATGGAGGCAGGATGGGGCCAGAATGGGGGCAGGACAAGGGCAGGACCCAGGCGGGCCGGGCGTGGGACAGGACAAGGCCGATGGGGCCAGCAGGGGGCAGGATGGGGCCGGGACAGGGCCGCTTGAGCCCCGCAGCCGATTTCCTGCAGGGATGTCCGAAGGGGTTGGCTCCCACCCACTGCTCTCTCTGCCTCCATGAGACGTAAACCGAGACCTGTGCTCTGTGAAGAGAGCAGCTCTGAATTCTGCTGCCCTTGCGGCGTACATGCAAGCGGATCCCCAACCTGTCTTTACGTCTCTCCTCCCCTTCTTCCTCTTCCAAATCCCTAACTGGCAGGCGGGGACATTCCAGATCTTACATTCTCTCCACCCTGATTTACACCTGTTTCTCTGACAGAGTCCGAGGAATGAGGGGACCGAGGAGACAGAAACAAAGGCCGCAGAGAGGCATGTAGCAAAGGGGTTAACAGTCCGTTTCCTGCCCCTCCCCCAGCCCTCCCTCCGTCCCCCCCCCACCCCACCCCACCCCCAGGAAGCCCCGGCCCAGGCCCGGCTCCGAAGGCGCGGCCACACCGTAGTAGCAGATGAAGGGCTTCTGCGCCGTGCACGAGGCGGCGCCAAGGATGGGGAGGAAGGACACGGAGTACAGGGTGGCGCACATGCCCTCGGAGAAGATCGGCAGCGAGCTCCACGCCGGCGCCGTGAAGGCGGAGCCGCTGGACCAGCTCAGGCCGCGCACGCGCACGTCGAAGAAGAGGCCGATCCACGCCGCGGTGCTGCTGGTGAGCGAGTACAGGGAGCTCACGCTGCTCGCGCGGTTCATGCTCTGCAGGTCGGCCAGGTCTGTGTGGTGCAGCCGGCAGTACCGCAGGGCCTCAGACCAGCTCAGCTTCGCCTCCACCCTAGAGAACTTCTTGCCACCGCTCATCAGCTGCAGGGCTGGGACAGGAGAGGCGGTCGGCGCATGGCTGCCCGAGACCCACCCCTGGTCCTCAAAGAGCTTTCGCCCTCGACACAGGGAGCCCCCCCGACCTGTTTTTCCCCACGCCACCCCTTACCGCGGGCTCTCCACTCGCACACAGCTGTGCCTCTGGGCCTTTGCACCAGCTGTTCTCTTGGCCAGGAAGGACTAGCCACTCGCCACCCCCTGTTCCCCCTCGATCCCTCCTTCTCCAGTGTCCTAATCTCCCCCTTCCCCTTGTGCAACTAACTGCTCAGCCCTCTGCCCCGTGCTGAGTAGGCACTCTTCCATTTGTTCAGGGCCCCTTTGTTAGTGCTTAGTAACAATAGCCATTGTGGCCTGAGCACAAGCAGGTGCCTGCACCACGTGGACTCCTTCCAGTAACTCCCAGGATAGACGTCCCCTTGCCTGTTTTACAAATGAGGAAAGCCAGTCCCAGAGTTAAGGGACTTGACCAAGGCCACCCAGTGGGAAGGGACAGGGCCAGGACACTATGGGAGAAGTTCCCAGGTCCTGGCCCTGAATGGCGGCGGGGGACTGCCCTGTGGTAGGCAGGGCTGGGAACAGGGGAGTTTTCCCAATACACTGATGTGCAGGCCCACCCACAGCAAGGATCTGAATTTGCTGGGATGGCATCAGAATTTTGTAAACCATCCCCCGCCCCGGGGACAGGACCTTTTTGCTTGTCTGTCTCCACCACCAGGTGCAAGCAACTTGGGAGCAAAGAACGAGCCTTATTCATCCTTATATCCCCAGTGTCCAGCACATCAGAAGGAAATGAATGGAGGAAGGAAGGAAGGAACAAACGAACTAATGAGCAAGTCAAATCTCTCCCAAGAGCCACCCCCAAGCCCCAAGATCTCAGTGTTGGCTTCCTTCCTTCCTTCCTGACCCCATGCCCTTATGGGGTCCTCACAAACAGCTGGTCAGGGGCTACTCTGCCCCACCAGGCCTGGCAGGGATGCAAGGGTGGAGGGGGGTGAAGGGCCTGGTGCCAGGATGGTGGGGGCCAGTGGGTCCTAGGCCTTAAGGGATCAGCCTCAAGCCAGATGCCCTAGGAGAGGACCAGAAGACTGAAGAACTGTGCACACACAGTGGCCAGAATGTGTATAATCAGGAGGACAGAGACAGGGCTGACGAGACACTTGTCAAACAGGGTGAAGCTCGTCACACCCACCAGAGTCCAAGATGCTGCCTGTGGCTGAGAAAAGCTGGAGGACCCCTGCATCAGAGACGGAAAGGAAAAAAATCATTCTTACAAAGTGTGGTTCACTTTGATACTTTTTACTCTATTCTGTTTAATTTTTTAAAATCCCTGGCTGTGGCCCACTAGATTGATTTTAGGACCCAGTGGCTCACAACCCACAGTTTGAGAAACGCTGGCTGTAGACTCCGTGTCCCGATGCGTCCTCGACTCCATCCTCTGGCGCTGAGCTCTGTGTTTGTGTCCCACTGTGCGTCAGTCACACAGATAGATCCTCCCTGCCCGTGGGCTCTGCCCTGGGGCTCCCAGCTCATCGAAGGGCACCACTCACGCCAGCATCTCCCACCCCAACCCAGGGGTCATCGCTGGTCCCTCCCTGTCTCATATTCCTGGCATCCAATTGCACTGCAAATCCTGTCATTCCTCAGAGCTGGAACCGTCTAGAACTTTGCAGGCCTTTCCACGCCCACTGCTGCCCTGACCCAAGCCGCCATTTTCCCTCTGGGACTGATAGCACTGGCCCCAGGGGGTCCCTCTGCTTCTACTCCCCACCCCCCACCCCTCACCCCCAGCTGTCACAATACAGCTCCCTCTCCCCACATCCTAGGGGCTCCCACAGGTGACCATGGCTCCTTACCACAGCCCACGAGCCCTGGGGTCTTGGGCCTGCTCTTCTCGAAGCTGCCGCAGCCTCCTGCATGTGTTCCTCGTGCACACAGGCTCCTCCCTGTGCCCCGGCTGCTTTCCTGCCTTTATTCTTTGCACTTTGATTTACCCTTAGGCCCAGCCCAGATCTCCCTGTTCAGGGAAACCCCGCCACCCACGTGATCTGAAGACTTCCCCGCCTTGCCCATCGCTCCCTGTGACTCTTCCTTCTTGCCACCCGGCTCATCTCCGTCACTACACTGGTCACATTGTCTACTAATCGTGTTTGCTGTCTTCTTGCCAAAGGTCTTCTCCCCTCGTTACGACGTAAGCTCGGTGAGGTCAGGGGCCACATCTGACTGGCACCGACTAGGCACTTAGTAAACGTTTACTGGATAAATGCATAAATGAATAAATGAATGAGTGACGTTCTATGCAGAGCAGAGAACTCCAGTGCTGGGCCTGGGCCTGTGGGTTTGCAGGGGGAAGGAGCGAGGGGACCCCAGCCAGGGGCCGAGGCTGAGGCTTCCCCACCACGCCTGAGCTGACAGCTGGAAAACATTCATTTCTTTCCATGTTGTCTCCCCTTAACCTCAAAATCTGGGAGCCTCCGGGGAAGGGCGCCCTGTCTTCCGTCAGACCCAAGCCTGGGCATGCTTCGTCCCCGGGACGGGCGGGGGCGGCCTTACCTGCTGCACAGAGGGACACGGGGAGCCCCCGGACCAGCATGGTGGCAGCACAGGGCCCGCGCGGCGGGAGGACTCCTCCTCTCTGGCAGCGGCTGAGCCCGGCCTTCTGGGTTTTTATTCCTTGCTCTCCAGTCTTCTCCTCTTCCTACCAAAACCAACAGATTTTACTAAACAAATACTTACTCAGCGCCTACTGCATGCCGAGCACTGTGTGGGGTGCTGGGAATGCAGCCAGAATTAAGCAGAAAACATCCCTGCTCAGCTCTCAGGGAGGCGGCAGGGACCAGGGGTGCGGAGGAGCGGGGGCGGGGGCGGGGGGTGCGCGGCAGAAGGAACCGAAGTGTGTGGCCCAGCCTCTGCCGGACTATGCTCCCTGCTCACCCTCAGCAACCACAGCACCAGGGGGAGACTTCAGGATCCCCATTTTACAGGCGGGAAGGTTGTGGCTGGGAGAAGTGAAATGACTCAACAACTGCCTGCTGGGAAGTCGCAGGACAGCAGCTGAAGCTCAGGTCACGGGAAAGCAGGAGGTGGAGGCAATGAGGAGGCCGTTTCAGGGGCGTCAGAGGCCCCCCACCCTGGGCTGGGCTCTGGCTCCCTGATGAAGTACAGACCGGAGCCCAAGGCGCTGTTTCTGGGGAACCAAGAACAGCCTTCTCTCTCTCTCTCTCTCTCTCTCTCTCTCTCTCTCTCTCTCTCTTCCTCCCTCCCCCTCAACATCCTGTTTATCTCCAGAACTCTCTCCATTCCCTTAAGGGTTAAGCTTTGGGAAAGCAGAGTCTGGAAGTTTCTTTTCTGGCCTCTGTCCCTTCACACCCTCCCCAGCCCCTCTGACTGAAAGGGCAAAGGGAAAGAGAAAAATGGCTACTGCTTCGGCACAAATGTCCTGCCACAATATTCTCTCTGCAGTGACTTCACCCCGGTGGCCGAACACATCTGTGCCAGGGCCTCCCGGGGCCGCTCTCGGGGAAGGGAGAGAACCTGACAACCTGGCCGAGGTGGTCCCGTCCCTGCCACCGGGCAGCTCGGCCATTCACCCAGGTGTCCTCAGGTCTCCTGACTTAAGCACTGGGGCTTCCCCCTGGGAGCGTGGGGACCTCACCCCCCCGGGGAAGTGCAGCGAGTGTGGGGCGCAGGCGGAGCTGCTCCTGGAGGCTGCTGGCACTCCGGTCACCATTCCATTCACCTGTTTCCACCAGCACAACCCAGAGCGCTTGACAGCAGGGGCCGCGCTATAGTCACGAAGTGCTCGCCCATCACAAGGACAGCAAAACTCTCAATAGAGAGGCGGCGGGATGGTTTGTCTCAGGTTTGCTGGGTTGTGTCTTCCTTAGACGTCCCACGCCCGCCCAGGACTCTGTCTCGTACCCAGAGGTCCTGAACCCGTGAATGAGCCAGGAGGCTTCAGCCGGACGCCACAGGCTGGTGATGACAGAGAGATGACAGCCCTGCTTCCCAGGCTATGAGCCTCACTGGACAAAAGGAACAGAGGCACAAGGAAGCATCGGGCTTCCTAAGCGACCCAGAGACAAACCATTGCAGAAAGCAGTGGGGTTCCTGAAATTCCCCAGAGCTTCTTTCCCCGTTGCCCAAAGTAGGAATGCATTTGCGCCCAGACACGACACAGCCTTAGGTACAGGCTTATAACCTTCACTTTCCCACCTTCAATATATACCTTTTCTCTTTATTGTTTTAAAGTAGGCTCCATGCCCAGCGCGGAGCCTAACATGGGGCTTGAACTCACGACCCTGAGATCAAGATCGGAGCTGAGATCAAGAGTCGGATGCTCCACTGACAGAGCCACCCAGGTGCCCCTCTTTTCTCCCAAACCGACCAGATCTGTAACCCCGGAGTGGAAGCCGCATGGCCCACACTTGCTTTATTACGTGGACAGGATCTCAGCACCCCAGAGAGCAGGCAGGTGTTTTCCTACAAAGTGAGCTGCTAATGACCGTCTAGGGTCTTTGTTAGAGAGGCGCTTTGTGGCCACAGTGCCCCAGCCAAGCGCCACTCGGGTGGTTTTCCCTAAGCCTTGAGTCCTGTCAGATAATAGAACAATATGTAAAGGGAAAAAAAATGTACATTGGTTTCTGCTGTTTCTTGGCATGAAGCTTCTAAAACCCTTTTAGTTTCCTGGGTGACAGGAGTGACTTTTGTTCTAAGGAGGTGACGCTAGGTGGGCTCCTGGATGGAATGGGGAGCTGCCCATCAGAAAGATGAGAAGCTTGGAACTGTCAGCCCCCTCCCTTCTCCAGGGTTCATGACTGATCATGTGTACATGATGAAACCTCCGTAAAAATCCCCAAAGTCCGGGGTTCCAGGAGCTTCTGGGTGGGGGAGCCCATGGAGATCGGGTTGAGTGGTGAGCCTCGAGAGGGTATGGAAACTCTGTGCCTTCCCCGTCCCTCACCCTCTGCATCTCCTCTATCGTCTTTCCATTGGCTCTTATATCCTTTTGTAGGAAACCAGTGAGTGACCTAATAAGTAAAATGTTTCTTTCTCTGAGCCCCTGTAGCAAAGTAACCAAACCTGAGGAGGTTCCTGGGAACCTCCCTTCTACAGCCAGTTGGTCAAAAGCACGGATAACAACCTGGACTTGTGGCTCGTGTCTGAAGCAGGGGCGGGGTGGAAGGGATGCAGTCTTCTAGGGCAGGGCCCTTACCTGTGGGGTCCCTCCCTATCTCCAGGAGTACAGGGTCAGAGCTGAGTTAAATGGCAGGACTTTCCCGCCACCACGGCCCAAGCTGGTGTCACACAATTGCTTGTTACAGGGATTCCCCCGCCCAGAGGTGCTGTGAGCGTGGCCTTGGCGTCAGAGTGAGGGAGACTCACAGGAGGACGGGAGTGGGGAGGGGGGGGTCCTGAACAATTCCTTACCAGTGTTGCTAAGCCTTGACAAGGAGGTAATCATGGCTCTCCGACAACCGTACCATGAGGACTAAGTGGAATAATCGTGGCAGTGGGTCCGACACACCGCACCAGCTCTAGTGCAACAAAGTCGTACCTCTGGACGGTCTCTAAGTCAACCTAAGTGTCCTAAGGTGCACGCACGACAAAATGCATCTATTTGGAGTACACAGTTTGATCGGTCGTGCGGCACGTGTACACCAGTAGAACCGCCGCCACGTTTGGCTTCTAGAACATTACCAACACCCCAGGATGTTCCCTCCTGCCCCTTGCTGCAATCCCTGACCCTGCCCCAGCTCCAAGCAACCACCCATCTGCTTTCTGTCGCTACAGATTTGTTTCCTAGCATTTCGTTTGAATGGAATTTCCCTCAGCACAGTGTCTGTCAGATTCAGCATGTTGTCGCACACATCTGTACCTTCCTCCTCTTTACGGCTGAGTGCTGTTCCGGCGCAGGAGCATACCACGATTTGTTTATTCCAGTGTGAGGTCATGATGCTCAAGGCCTCTGTGAACATTCGAGAAAGTCTTTGCGTGGATATAGGTGCTCCTTTTTTTTTTTTTTTTGACAGCTCCTGCCACCAGCTTCTCTGCGCAAACAGCACAGCACAGCAGGCCCCCAGCCCCATGCAAACAGACGCCCGGGATCATATCGGTCTCTCCATCCTCCCACTGGCAAGCAGAAGCCTCTACACCAGAGACTTTGTGGGGGGCAGGGCACCTATGGGAGCCTGAGCCACAGCTGGAGCTGGAGCCGGGGTCGCAGCTGCGGCCTGGGCCTTGATTTGAGTCTTGGCCTTGGCCTTTGGCCAGCAAAGCCTGAGACCCTTGGCAATGGGGGCACGAGCATGTCTCCCGAGCTTGAGGTGAGAGGTGCAGGCAAGTCGATTGAACTTGCGGCTGCCAGTCCTTGGGATGTTGGGCTTGACGAGGGCCTTGAC
Organism: Proteles cristata cristata; assembly: GCA_017311185.1. Lineage (NCBI taxonomy): Eukaryota > Metazoa > Chordata > Mammalia > Carnivora > Hyaenidae > Proteles > Proteles cristata. Next base: position 214,590 of record JAESUZ010005399.1, read on the forward strand.
GGCCTCAGCACATGCGCTCGTGGCCTTGGCATTGCTGGCCTGCGTCTTCAGGCATCTCTTGTTGTGCTTCTTCGCAAAGCGCATGTTCTTCAGGAACTTGGGGTCTACCCATAAAAGATTCATATTTTTGTGACTGGGGTTTCTTGATGCCATTTCTGTGCCATTTTTGCGACTGGCTGTGCGTGATGTGGTTCTCGGACTTGGCCATGTCTGCACTGAAGCTGGGGGCTCCCAAAGCGCCTTGGAGCAGAAGAGAAAGAGAAAGACTGGGTGTCTGTTCTTACTTCCTCTAGGGGATGCCTAGGGGTGGGACGGCTGGGTGGCGTGGTAAGATATGTTAAGTGCACGCTGTTAAGACACTGCTAACTCTCTTGCAGTGAGCTTCCATCCCTTCCACACCTGCCACAGCGCAGGAGACTTCCAGGTTCTCTGCTACCGTGGCAACATGTAAATCAACTTAATTTTGACTCTGAGCTCTCACCCTGCCAGGTAAGAAAGAAGTTTAGCCTCATCTGTTTTCAGGGCCGTTCCCACAAAACACTCGCGCGCGCACACACACACACGCACACACACACACAGCGGGAGAAGAACAAAGCCTGAGTTTCATCCACACTGTGCCCTGTCTGCACTGCTTACCATGGAGACCTCCATTTTCCTGGATAATCTGAGGTCTGCCAGACCCCCGCCCCCTTGGCTGAGCCACCTCAGCAGCAGAATATGTTCCCAGAGACTGGGACCCACCCAGCTGCTCCTCTCTGAGGTCCTTCTCCAGCCCAGGGCCCTAGAAGAGAAACACAAGTTAATAGCTAAAAATGTTGCACTGTTCCAGTCCTGTCGGTGATGCTTAGTTAATGTTCTCTTTCCCTTAAGAAAGGGGAAAGTTGTTCTCTCCCCTGCGGAGATGCATTTTGAGCTGAAGGCTTGGCCTGACTGATAGACACACAGCACATCCGGCCTCTGAGAAGCCTCGGTCAGCCGTCTGGGCTGAGAACCAGCCGTAATGACCACTTGACTTCAGGCTGGCGCTACACCTTGGTCATTTTGTCGATACTGCAGAGCCATAAGCAATATTCCATTTAATAAAGGGACATCTCTGAAGTGTACTTGCTCACCACTGGCCTCCCTGAAAGTGGGGCTCTGGGGAGAGGGGTTCTTGACCTTTGTTCCTGCTCACTGTTCTGAAGCATTTATACAGGTTGTAACCCAAATCTGCTTCGACCATCTTCTGTTGCAAACATAAGTCTCAGTGCCTGGCAAACAGAGTGTTTGTTGGTACACATATTTACTGAGTAAATGAATGAATGAATCATTGACTGTTGGTGATTTTAAGGTGTGGACATGACCCGCTAAAGTGAGTTGTGCTTTGTGGGGCCATTTCTGCTTGAAGGAAATGTTCTGCTACAGCCAGCCTGCCTAACCCCTACACATCTGGGGAAAGCAGTAGGGCACCTGGGGTAAGACCCTTGGATCCTTTGGAAGAAGCATCTAGGGTGCTCTGCTCTTGGGCGCCCCCTACAGGCCAGGACTCAGTAACACATCCAGTCCTGCTTCCTTATGTTCTGAAGAAACATTTTCCCTGTTGCCTAAGAGGAGGATGAACCCTTGGACTCTAAACTACCACTGAATGTATTTTCCCTTTATTTTCCCCCCAGTTAAGTGCTGTTTTATTAACTAATCTTAAAGCCCAAATCCTACTGTAATCCTATAAAAATAAATATTTCAGCCAATAAACACATGAAAAAAAGATGCCCAACGTCACTAATCATTAGGGAAACGTAAATCAAAAGTGTAGTGAGGGGCACCTGGGTGGCTCAGTCCGTTAAGTGTCGGACTTCAGCTCACTTCATGATCTCAAGGTTCTTGGGTTCAAGCGCTGCATCGGGTTCTGTGCTGACAGCTCAAAGCCTAGAGGTTGCCTCAGATTGTCTCCCTCTCTCTCTGCCCCTCCCCCGCTGTGCTCTGTCTATTTGTCTCTAAAATAAATAAACATTAAAAAAAAAAAGCTGTAGTGAGCCACCAATACACATTCATTAGAATGGCAACTACCAAAAACCAAAACAAACAAACAAAACAACAAAAGAAAATAAAAGTTGGCAAGGATGTGTAGAAAAGGGAATCTTTACGCACTATTGGTGGAAGTGTAAACTGGTGCCGCCACTTTGGAAAATAGTATGGAGGTTCCTCAAAACATTAAAAACAGAACTACCATATAATCCAGCAATCCCACTTCTGGGTATGTACCCAAAAGAACTGAAAGCAGAGACTCAAAGGGATATTTATACGCGCGTGTTTATAGGAGCATTATTCACAGTTGCTATAAAAACATGGAAGCAACCCCAGTGTCCGTGGAGTGAAGAATGGGTAAGCAAAGTGTGGTCTATACATACACTGGAATATTCTTCTTCTGCCTTTAAAAGGAAGGACGTTCAGACATGAGCTACGACATGGATGAACTTTGAAGACATTATGCTGAATGAAAGAAGTCAGCCAGATGAAGACGAATATTGTGATTCCACTTAAACAAGGCACTTCGTCAAAATCATAAACATAGAAAGTAGAATGGGGGTTGCCAGTGACTGGAGAAGGGGAGGAGGAAGAGCTACTGGGTACAGAGGTTCAGTTTTACAAGATGAAAAGGGTTCTGAATATATTTAATCCCCCTAAACTATACACCTAAAAATGGTTGAGATGGTAAATTTTGTGTTTTATTACAATAAAAATTGGCAAACAAGTAAATGTTTCCTGAGTTCATTGTATCTACATAATTTGACCATTTTTCTTTTCTTTAACCTATTATGTGTATTATCTCCAATTTTGCTCATATTATCTCTCAAATTAATAAATATTATCTCTCAAATTACTAAATTCTTTTTGTTTCACGTAACTGTGTGCGTGTGCATGCCGCTTTTTGATTGTTCTTTTCTGTTTCTTTTTGTTGTTGTTCTGCTCTGCTTCATGTCATTTTCTTCAACAATTATTTCATCCTCTTAGAAGGTTCTATAACTTCATAGATTGATTATTCATCTCCTTTCAATATTTTATTTACTTCCTTTTAAGTATACAGTGCGGGGTTCCAGCAGGAGAGAGTTATTGGGGTACATACCACATGCACCTGGGTGTATCTGTGTCTGCTAAATCCCCCCCACCCTCTCCTCTAGCCTCACCCCCAAAACACTCCTGGGCTTGGTCCAGAGTGCCAGGGGTGGGGTGGGACTATAAATAAAAAAGTGGAATCAGGGGCATTTGGGTGGCTCAGTTGGTTAAGCGTCCAACTTTGGCTCAGGTCATGATCTCACAGTTCGTGGGTTCGAGCCCCACGTCGGGCTCTGTGCTGACAGCTCGGAGCCTGCTTTGGATCTTCTGTCCCCTTCTCTCTCTGTCCCTCTTCCCCCTTCAAAAATAAATATTTTTTAATATTTTTATTTTATTTCTAGGAAAGAGAGAGAGACAGCGTGAGCAGGGGAGGGTCAGAGAGAGAGGGAGTCACAGACTAAAACAGGCTCCAGGCTCTGAGCTGGCAGTCAGCACAGGGCCCGACGCAGGGCTCGAACCCGCGAACCGTGAAATCAAGACCTAAGCGAAAGTCGGACGCTCAACCGACTAAGCCACCCAGGCGCCCCAATAAATATTTTTTTTAAAGGAGGAATCACTAGTATCTTTAAGGGCTGCTTCCTGCCCTGAGAGGTCTCGGCCAGGGTGTAAGGAGTGGAGGGCATTGTCCTCGTGAAAGAGAGGACTTTGGAGCAGTTCCAGTTCACAGGGAGCTTTGCCACACCCCTTATATACGTTGCCTTATGTAATTCCAAGAGCTAAAATTCAAAAACCCTATGAGGCAGGTACTCTACTATTATCCTATTTTCCGGTGAGGAAACAAGTTCAGGGTGTCGAGGAAACCAGCTGAGGTCCTGTGACTAGTATGGAGAGGACCTGGGGTCTGAAGCCAGGTCTGTATGACACTACAGGCCTGTGCTCCCCAAAGTTGCTCTTTGAGGTTGCTATTCAAGGCCTCACCTCCAGGCTACTAAATGGGATGGAGGACGTGACGGAGTCTCCACATCGGCTTTGGGCAGGACACTCTCCTACAGGCAGGCAGGCCTGGCGTCTACTCAGTTATCTAGTTAACCCCTATTTTACAAATGTCAAGTGGGAAATGCTGGCGTGGGCTGCCGCGGGTGGGACAGAGAAGGTGGTGGGTCCTCACCGCTCCACTGAGGCCATCTGGGGCGGAGGTTAAACGCGCTGACCGGGTAGCCAGGCTGCCTGGGTTCATTTCATGTCCCTCCCACCTAGCTCTGTGCCTGCAGAAAAATGATTCAATGTTTGGTTAAACAGCTTCCTCATATGTGAGATGGAAACAACAATAATGCCTACTTCTTTTTTTCAGGTTTGTTTAGTTTTGAGAGAGAGAGAGAGTACGAGCAGAGGAGGGAGGGGCAGAGAGAGAGAGAGGATCCGAAGTGGACTCTATGCTGACAGCAAAGAGCCTGACTCGGGCTCGAACTTACAAAGGGGACATCATGACCTGAGCTGAAGCCAGCCGCTCAACCGACTGAGCCATCAGGTGCCCCCAGTGATCCCTCCATCTTAGGATCATTTGTGGATGGGGAAACACACACACACACACACACACACACACACACACATTCAAAATGTTGGGTTAAGACACTAGTCATCTTACTACAGTGATCCCCCATCTCTGTAGTTGAACCCTTGACTCTAGTTCATTCTGCAAGAAAAACACTGGCAGCGTTGCCAGGAAATCACTGAACCAGAGAATCCAGGTCCACCGGCCCGAAGCCCCTCCTTCATGCTAGGACGTCCACGCATGCGCCGCCCTGCCCTTCCGCAGGGACACGCGGCCGTGCAGGTGCCTCTGATCTGCACACTTGGTTGCCATTAACCGAGCTGTGCAACAGGCGGTGGAGACCGCAGAGGCGGTGGGGGCTGGCATCTAGATTTGCACTCTTGAGAGCAGGTCTAGGAGGAGCTCAGAAGGGAGCCAAAGCAGCATAAGCTGTGCAGCCGTGGCCCCGGGGCTGCTTCAGGGATCTAAACAGCAGAGAGTTCCCTCCTGGAAGAATGGGAGATGGGAAGGTATGGACAAATACTCCCTCCTACTTGATGGTTCCCAGGGCACGAAGTACTCTGAGTGAGTAGAGGGCGTTGGAGTGGGTCGATCCATAACGCTGAGCAGAGAGAAAGCAATGCCTTCCTGGAAGACTGCCTCGATATCACCAGGCATGGTGGCATGAAAGAAAGCTCTCGACAGGGTACAGGGGGGAAGGAAGGAAGGTTCTAGTATCAGAACATCCAAAGGCCAGCGTCTGAGTGGGAAGGACTGGAGAAGCCAGGGCCTCCGGCTAGGCCTGCCCTGAAAGGAAGTTGTGGAGGGCAAGGCCTGAGGCCAGTTACCTGGAGATCCAAGGCCACGCGTGCCATGACCAAAGGAATAAAATGAGCTACGCTCCAGGTGAAGTGATGGGTCAGGAAGGCAGCAAAAACAGGTAAGTGGTGTTAATTTTGTGTCCGCTTGATGGGGCCATGGGGTGGCCAGATATTTGGTGTCTGGGAGGGTGGTTTGAGATAAGATTAATATTTGAGCTGGTGGACCGAATAAAGCTGATTGTCCTCCCTAACGTGGGTGGGGCCTATCCCAGCCTGAGTAGAAGGAAGCCTAAGAAAAAATTCTTCCTCTCTGCTTGCCAGTCTTCGAGCTGGGACATCAGTCTTCTCTGTACCTGGATTAGAATTTACACCATTGGCTGTCCTGGGCCTCCAACCTGCAGACAGTAGAATCTGCGATCTCTCTGCCCATAATCACCTGAGCCAGTTCCTTAAAATGAATATCTTGACAGATAGATGAATGGATAAGTAGATCTCCGATTGACTCTGTTTCTCTGGAGAACTCTGGCTAATACAGGTAATCAAGCAGAGGACAAAAGAGAAGGTCCACACAATGTCCTGAGGGTTCTGGCTGCAGCAGGAAAGGGGTCAGGTAAGGCTACCGAGTGGAATCAACAAGAAGAATCTCGTAGGTATCAGACCGACACAGTGAAGTCTCCATGTGGACCTCGGGGCTTCCAATTTCTAATTCTCTGCATCCTGATTGCTGAGGGGGATTTATGTACAGAACCTCAGGGCTGTTACATTTACGAATATACCATTATTTCCTGAGGCAGGAACCTGCAGAGAATGTGTTGCCCGCACCCAGCCTGACGTGGTGAAATGTCAGCTTGACACACAGAGCTCAGAGGACACTTTGTTTTACACTGTTAGAGGGTGTACAGATTTCAGTGCAGTCCAAGCTGCTATATCTAGTGACAGGGCCAGGTAGAGGTGAACTTGGGCCAGATGGAGCAGAGAAGGCTGAGCTGGTATGCTGTGTGCCTGCTGGGACAGGCTAGGCCCTCTCTATGCTGGAAGACCCAGCTGACACAGCAGAGACAGGTGAACCCCGTCGAGGGCCCAGCATGGAGGGCGTGTGTTGGTCTGTAGCCCTCCTGGGAGCTTCCTGGGTGCAACCTGAAATTAGCCCCTGAACTCTGAGGGGAGGGAGAGACTGGAGAAAGAGGCAGTCATTCCAGGATGGTGGGTGGCGGTTTTCACGAGCAAAGGGGACTTACACACGAGTCTTGTCTTGGGCAGCATCAAGATGAATGGAACCGTGTACCTGTTCACCAACGGCTGTAAAGACGCCTTCACACGGTCTAGCCATGCACACCATGCACGTGTTTTCAACACCACACCACCTTGGGATATAGTCTCTGGGTGCAAGAAAGCAGAAACAACGATCCAAGGACAAGGGAGGGGGTGAGGAGCCTCTGAGTGCCAGGGTCCAGCTCCCGGGTCAGTTGGTGGCCACATCTTTTTGATGACCTTTCCAACCAGGGTAGCCCCGCTGATGAGTAGAGGGAGCGCATGTCTTCAGAGGGACTGGCAGGTATTGGCGGTTGCAGTCTGGCACATGGTGGGTAACATGGCGCTGCCTGGGGCCTGTCCCTGGGTTTAGAGAAGAACTGAGCTCTAGAGGAGCCAGGGTACTGGGAAGCTCACGAGGCCAGGAATGGAGCCCAGAAGAATATGGCAGAAAGCAGCGCCAAGAACTGGATTGTGCCTCTCTTCTGGGCTCCCTCTGCATAGTGTAAGGGAAATTCTGCTGCTTCCGTCAGCCCCATCAGTGATGAGTTCCCAGGGCCCTGCGCCATGTCTGTTATTTCTGTGCCCCTGGTGCCTGGCAGGGTGCCTAGCACATAATGAGTGCTCAGCGAGCATGTGCTGAAGGAACAGGGGACCCAGTGTGGAAACGCCCGCACAGAGAATCAGAGCTTCTTGCTCAGAACCAGCCTGGCCCTGGGCCTGGATAAACAGAGTCTGGCAGTGAGGTGGGGGGTTGCGACCCAGGCAGGCTCTGGGGTTCCCCATCCTCCGCATGGGTGTTTGTGGTCATGGTTTTTAGAGGTAGGGGAAGGAAGGGCATTACTTTGTTTTGATCAATAATTAGATAGAAATAAGTGAACGCTCGTACATAGGGGGCTCAGGAAAGAAGTGTGACCTCCTTCAGTGTTTGATGCCATCCAAGCTGTCTTTGCCCATGCCATGATTTTCACATGAGTTTTGCTGCCTAGAGGAGTAATGTCACTTAGCGCCTCCCTTCCTCAACTTCAGGTAGGAGCTCAGGGCCCCAGAAGGTGCTTCTCAAGAGGGTTCATTGGTCACATGGCCCAGGAACATCCCCGAGGCCTGTGGTGAGAAGAGCTGGGGCTGCAGAGAGCCTGCAGGAGGAAGGCGGCTGGCCTTGCAGGTGCTTCCCAAGCACCTGAACGAAGATTCTGGCAAAAGCAGTCCCTGCGGAACCAACATAACAGCGTCACATGCCATCAACCTCTTGTGAGGAAAGGGCCAGCCTGGGTGTCTTGATGTTATAAGAAGTGTCTGTCTGATGTTCGTCTGCCAGAAAAAGCCAAGCAAAAGTCTTACTGTAAAACAAAACCAAAAACTTGAAGGACTGGGTTTCACACCCTTTTCCCGTGGCCGCTAATTAAAATGACCAACTTTGAGAATCTATGGGACGTCACTAAATAGAAGTACTCGACATTTCCACAGGAGGTGTCTCCGTGGGCCACCAGACGGGAGTTCCCACCACGCATTTGTGACTTCCCACTGCGCGTTTGTGAGTTCCCACCGCGCGTTTGTGAGTTCCCACCGCGCGTTTGTGAGTTCCCACCGCGCGTTTGTGAGTTCCCACCGCGGGTTTGTGAGTTCCCACCGTGCGTTTGTGAGTTCCCACCACGCGTTTGTGAGTTCCCAAAGATCTGCAATTAGCAGAAATGTAGGACCAACTCTGTCAGTCAGGTTTAGTTGCAAAGAGAACCCAGGTTTACTTGTTGGGAGGGTCAGCAAGAGTGTGAACTCTCGGCTTCCAGGAGCAGAGTTGAGGCCCACATCAGAGAACTGGCTCCTTGAGAGCTGTGCCTTGGCTCCACCCGCGCAGCAGACCAGATGCTTCCACATGGGCATTTCCTCACGGGAGGATTGAGAGCTAGACAAAGGCTAGCTTCCTACTGGTGCCTTTTGCCAAAAGAGATAATCCACAGCCCGGCATAGAGCTCACTCCTGTGACAAGAAAGGAAGGAGCAGACTCGGAAACCACCCAATTCTTAGTCCTTAGGTGCACTGGGTTTCCCTCACACTTCGGCCCCCCGTGAGAGCCCTGCAGGCTGCCTCTGCCCGTGCCGGGAATGCTTCTCTCCCTTCTCCACGGTGGCTCTCAGAATCTGCCTCTGGCTCCCCTGTCTGGAGACGGGAAGACTTCTCTGGCTCCTTGACCTTTCCATGTGACTCTTGAGTGCAGCAGCCTCCTTGCTTTGATCACCACCTACAGCTCCAGGTCAGAGATCCCCCTTTTCTCAGCTCAAGCCCTGGAACTCCTACCAAAGGAAGAAGGTTCACACCTTCCAGAGCATTCTTCACATGGACCCAGCTCTGAGGTGCTAATGACCCTGGGGACAAAATGGGCAAGAGCAGAATGTAAACCAGGTGTGAAAAAGGCAACGGCCAGGCTGACTCTGCAGAAGGTCGGCCAGTGTCCAGTCTCTAAATGATGGAAAACTTTGGTCCAGACGAGGCTGTTGTCCATGTCTGTGGGTGGGGCCCAGCAGTAGGTGTCACCATGCAGGAGTCATGTTCAGGTTGCTTCACGGGGCTAGACCTACATGGTCACCTGCAGCAGGTTATGACTGTCAGCCAAGGGTGAGGCCCATCCTCCAGGGAAGGTGCTGGCAGAGACGAGGCAATATGCTTGGGCCCCAGTTCTGCTCAGAGGGCTTAGAACTCAAGAGAAGCTTCAGAGCAGATTGACATTCTGGTACCCATAGGAGGGGAGGGAGATTTGTAGAATGGATCTGGGATAGACTGGGATTATTACAGTATAAATCTGGGATAAACGGGATCATTATTACAACCTCTATCTCAGCATCCCAGCCTGTTGGCCATTCCGATGACAAGAAGGGGGCCCTTAAGCTGAACTCCAGCTCTGCCAGCCCACACTCATTGGGAGATTTAATCCTGGCTTCGGCGTCTTGTGTATTCTTCCCTTTTGATCTTGTCAGCTTCCTCCCTTTGCACAAAAATCAGAGGAATGTGAACCCAAGTTTTCTTATGAGGGGACTTGTCAGAATGAACTGGGAAGGATGGGCTGCATCAAGAAGGTGTGGCAGAGATTGGCTACCTGCTCCTTACACCTATTTCCTCTTGGGAGAGATCCAGCCACGTGTCCCAGCCTGCTCTGCAGGTAGGTGTGGCTGTGTGGTTGTGTTCCAGCCAAAAAATGGGGAGCAAAGGGCGTGCTGGCTGCTCCCAGGACTAACCCTCAGAACCCCGCCATTTGTGATCTTCCGCATACACTGTGCGAGGCATAGTCCCCAAAAGGCCAATCCAAAGAGGGTATTGTGCCACTCAGATGTATGGCGTCGGTGATACATGGGGATTTGGAGGTGTCAGAGGTAGAGAGGGGCTTTAAGGGACCTGGAGAGCATCGGTAGAGAATCTTTGAGCAGGGATGCCAAAATAGGCAGGAATATAATTGCCATCCACTGTCTGGATTCCATCCAAAGAGAGAAAAGGGACACCAGCCAAGTAAAGAGGCCCCAGGAGCCATATTCAGTAGGAGCAGGGGAGCCTCTGGCTGTTGGCGGCTCTTACTTTATCTCACACAGCAGGCTGTTCTGTAATGGCTGGCTGTGGGAAGAGTGACAGGTTCCTCTGGGTCCTGAAAGGCCCTGGCAAACATGTCCCTGGCCTTGTCCCTCCTGGTGAATGTACAGAAGAAAAAAGCCTGTAGTCCTCATACAATACATATAGTACATTTGCTCTGACTTTTTACTTATCATGAGCTGTCTTGAATTATCTGGAGATTTACAATTACCTGTTCAGAATATTCTATTTTGTTCCTGAAATAGAGGTACTAGAAGTTCATGACAGAAACTAGATGTAATTTTTCCACAGGAACAATATAATAGGGCTGTGATTCTAGCCAAGGTCTGATACTATACTTACAGAAATGTTCAGAAATTGTAGAGTAACCAATGTGTCCATAAGAAGCCTACCCTGACACAGCGTGGAGTGTTCTGAAGCCTCTATAAATCAGTCAAGTAGGACAGTGCAGTAATTAATTACAGTAAAGCTCTAAAAATTTTATGTGAGAATTTCCCTGGGGGTTTGGAACCAGAGAGCCCTCTGGCCGAAGGCAGCAGCCAGACCGGACGGTACATCTGCAGAGTGTTTTAGAACAAATTACCCAGGTCATCTGTTGAACCGTGTTAGCCCAAGGTTGACTGGAGACCACAGCTGTCAGGATTCTGGACACCTTTATGAAATATTGTCCTCATCAAAGGGCTTTAGAACACTGGGTCACCCCTGGAATTATAAGAGGCCAAACTCAGAGGCCCAAGGCCATTTTTATTTTATTTGTTTGTTTATTCATTTTTAAAGTTCACTTATTTTGAGAGAGAGAGAGAGAGAGAGAGAGAGCGTGTGCATAGCAGGGGCAGAGAAAGAGGGAAGAGAGAGGATCCCAAGCACTGTCTGCACAGAGCCCAATGCAGGGTCCGAACCCCCAAACTTGGAGATCATGACCAGAGCCCAAAGCAAGAGTCCCAACGCTTAACCCTGAGCCACCCACGCACCCCCCCCAAGGCCGTTTTAAAATCCCTCTCCCCCAGCAGCCTCCCACACAACATGGCCTTCGTGAAACCTAAAAACCAGGACCTTTGTAAAGAAAAGGAAATTCAAATGACATCAACTTGGAGAAAAGAGACGTGAGACTGCTTCTTTCTCTCCGTTGTGAATATCCCTCTTCCACCAAACTCCATTGGAGCGCCTGTGGGCTTTATGTTCCTGGCCCTTGTCCCCGTGGGTTTTGCCAGGAAGAGGGGGGGCCAGAAAAAGCCCAACTGGCGTTCCTTGGGTAAGAACAGCCCAGGGCTCTCGTATACCCACGTTCTGCCAGCCAGTGCCTGGCGCCACTGCAGAGTTTCAGAGCAGAGGAGAATAACGCAAGGTTCATTTATTCAGGCTCACCAATTGTATTTTCTCAGCCTTTCCAGAACACGCTGGTGACAACAGGGATGGATCCGGGCTCAGGACCCATGGATGCTGTGAGGAGGCACAGGCCTGGAGCTATGGGTCAGTAGTGATCATCTGTTCGAATGATGGTCATTATATATGTATAGTTGATGAAGACCCTGATTTCTTTTAGACCCAATTTTCTGGTGCATGGGCCAGTGGGCTCATGTGAACTGCTTGGCCGGAAGGGGGCTCATTTAGCAACCAATCAGCCAAGAGAAGAAGCTCTGCCATTGGCCTAGGAGGATCTCGAGCCAAACGAGAGAGGAGACGGGGCCGCTTCCACCAGGCTAGTGAAGGTTGAGAGAAGGTCTGTTGTCTTCCCTGCAGTCCCCTGAACCTGAGCAGAAAGGGCTCTGTGGCCGGTGGATCTGCAAGGACTGAGTACAGGGATCAAGGGACCCTTTGACCTGACATTTCACCCTTCATTTACCAGCCGGGGAGGAAGCCTGGGAAGCTCATCATGCCTCTCCCCAACTGAATAGTGTGATAGGCACTTTTTCCTTTGGCTGTGATGGAGTAAGAGCAATGACTGTCACCAGGTTGGGGGCTGTGAAATAACCCCCCAGAAATGCATTGGAAACACTGTCACGCTCCAGAGAAGGCTCTAGAGCTCACGGCCTCTGTGAGGGATGGAATGAGGGAGAGGGAAGGAGGGTGCATACACGTGCTTCCTGTGCAGTTTGCATCCCTTCCTGTATCCCAGGCTGGCTGTCCTCAGACTTTCTATGTTGGCCTTTCTGATAGCAACTAAGAGTTGAAACAAGAGCGAAGGAGGTAAAATGCCCAAGAATACCAAGAAAAAAGAAATTAGGCTCGCCAGCTGTATTCCGAATGATTTTAGGTCCCACAAGAGGCCACAATCCATGGACTCTTTAGGCACAAATTATACCCCCTTCAGAATATGCTCCCCACCCCCAGAGGCTTCTCCTTCTCAGCACCGTCCACATTTTGCTTCCTGCTTCAGCCCTCTTCCAGGACGATAGAAGAGACTGGGTGGTGCGGGGGAGAGAGGGGACAGGCCCAGCCGTGTGGTTAGGCCAGGGTGTCAGAAGTCATCCTGCGAAGATCAGCACCCCCTCCGCCCCCCGGCATAGAGAACCCCAGGTTAGCAGGAGGGACTTCAAGGCATCTCAACCCAAGACGGCTTCGGGCCCAAGGAAAGGTCCGTCCACGTGGGGAAGGTACACCATGCAGAACCCGTGCGCGGTGGGGGAGGGGAGCTGGCTGTTCGGGGCAGACCCTTCCTGGTCGGTAAGTCCCGCTCAGGGAGAAGACAGAACTCTTGCTTCTGGTGAGGCGTGCCTTCCGCCAAGGCCGTAACAGGCCAGGTCGTCCCCCCGGGGGGTTGTGCAGGAGACCCCCTGCCCCCTTGCAGGAGGGAAGCCTCTTGGGTTTGGAACCTGACCTATCCCTCAGCTCAGTGGCCGAGGCACCCGAGGCTCAAAGCTGTAGTGTCACTCCAGGCCAGTATGCGGGACCGGGGCATTGTGACCTCAGCTGTTTTGTACACAGATAGGTGGCCGTCCTCCCTCACCTTGGCCTGTAATCTACATAGGACAGTGGCCTGGTCACAGGGGCCCGTGTGGGAAGGTTGGGAAGTTAAAGAACACTCTGGCCTCCTCCATCATGTCGGCCAAGAGGGTGGAACTGAAGAAGTCAAGCCTGGTAAAGGAGAAACATTGGCTGGACAATGTGGGGCCGCTTTGAGTCCTCACTGAAAGGAGGTGTAGGGTGGGCGTAGGGGGACACAGAGAACTTTCTGGTGAATGCTCGGCTCTTCCCTCTCCATTCTAAGCATGAGGTGGCCTTTGAGCCTGGAAGGGGGGTGGGATTCATCCCTGGCGGTGGGGTGGGAAGGAAGGAGGCCTCTGCCGACTCCCTTTGGGACGAGGAGCCATGTAATACCCACACCACCTCCAAGCACCCCCGGGGCCACGCCTCCGGGCCAGGCCGGTGCCAGGCCTGCGTCCGCAGGCACATCTAAGGCACACAAGCACCTTATTAGATAATGTGATGAGTTCCCCCAATTTGCAGATGAGGAAGGGAGGCGTGGAGGGAGTAGATAGCCTGCCCGGGTGGCACAGGTAGGGGACAAGCAAGGTGAGATCAGATTGCAAGTCAGTCTGTCCCCAAAGCCTGAACTAATCCACGGCTCCCATAAAGTCATCTTCTAGTACATTCCCGGCTCAGGCCCCCCAGCGGGGAGAGGGCTGCCTGGTGGCTGGGCAGGTGCGTGTTCAGAAAAGGAAGAGAACACAACAAAGTTTGGGTTGTCTTGAATCAGGCCCTTGGGAGGGGGTGGGCTATGTGGGCCCGAGCTCGGGGGCAGCTGGACAGGCAGGACTGGGTAGGGGGGCCCTTGTTGAGGAGGCTGGCGCCCGACAGGGGCACTGCCAGGCTCCTCTCTCTACAGCACAAGGACTACAGGGCCGTGTGCCTGGAATTGAAGCCCCAGCCGACCAAAGTAAGAAGCTTTTGTGAGGCCATGCCGGCAGCCAGGCCTGAGACCCGTGGGGAGGTGACTTGGAGCCAGGGGTCATTCGCTGTTCCTGGCAGCCGAGACCTGTCCCAGGTGCTGGGGGAGACACTGAGAGAGAGAGAGACAAGCTCTCTGCTCTCACAGAACTTCACACTTGCAGTGACCTGATACAGAAACCAACAAGGAAAATTCGGTAGTGGTACCTGCTAGGCAGAGAACTGAAGTAGGGAGGTCTGACAGGGTAGCTGCTGGGCCCAGGGGGTCGGGAAAGGCCCCAGGCTGGGCTGGGAGCTGAAGCCACGGCCACAGAAGGGCTGAGGAAGGGCAGTGTGTGTGTGGGGAGGGGGGGAAGGAGCATGGTCGTTCAGGGGCCAGGAAGGGTGGCGGCGTGACGAGCTCAGAGCAGAGCAGATGGTGGAGCTTGCGGTGCAGGTGGGGCCGCCGGCTCTCACCCCTGCCCTGGCCCGAAAGGAGGAACAGAAACTTGGGAAGATCTCTCCTGCCTCACCCACCCCACACCCGCGACGTCCAACATTCTGTGTTTCTGTTTTCAACCAACAGAGCTATGACTACAAAGGACTTAAACAGGAAGGGCTGGTTACCAAACCAGGAGGGACACAGGAGCTGAGGGTAGGTGGGGCGGCCCCGGCAGCCGGCCGCTCCGTGGTGGGTACACGGCTGGGGTCTGTGGTTCTGCTCCGGGCCCGGGGCCTCATCCCCTTCCATTCTGTTCTGTCCTAAGTCTTTGTTTTGAAGTAATTTCAGACTTATGGAAAATTTTCAAAAACACTGTACAATGAATTCTAGTACACCCTTCACTCAGATTTCCCAAATGTTGGCATTTGATGATTCTCTCTCTCCCCCCTCCCTCCCTCTCTCTCTATGTATTCACACACACATACGTATAATGTTCTCTGAATCATCTGAGAGCATGTTTCTCTCAAATTTCAGTGCCTATTGCCCTAAAAACAAGAACGGCCTGTTACACAATGAGCAAAATATCAAAACCAGGACACGAACATTGATTCAGTCCTAATTGTATCAATTATTCTAATTTTATCAGTTATTCCACTTGCACCTTTCACGACGAAAGAACGTGGGAGCCAGTCCAGGACCACACACTGCGGCGAGGCTCCGCGCCTCTCTAGTTGCCTTTCGTCTGGAATAGCTCTCCAACCTTGGTTTTTGGGACATTGTCATTTAGGAGGATTATAGGTCATTTATCTTGTAGACTGGCCCTTCATGTGGAGGTCTGAGGCTTCCTGGTGACCAGATGCAGCTATGCATTTTGGGGGGTGACGTCACAGAAGTGAAGGTGTCCCCTTCAGGGCATCATATCGGGAGACACGGGCTATCTATATGGGCCACAGCATCCTTTCTTTTCTCCCTGGCGGGAGGCAGCTCTCCATTCCTCCTTATTAGCAATGCCCCAGGATCTTTCCCTTCCGTCCCAGACTTTGCCTTACTCCTTCTCTTCCCTATTTTATTTCCTCAGAATGAACTCAGGGAGGTGAGGGAAGAGCTCAAGGAAAAAATGGATGAGATCAAACAGGTAACAGGATGAGACCTTTCAGGACATGGAGGGAAAAGGGTGCCTTCCAGGAAAATGCACTGGCTGACTTCAGATCACAAGGGGAATCAGGAATTGCATGGAAAAAGCATCCGCCTGGCTCAGCCCGCGCCCCTCCAGTGTTTCAGTGCTGAGCCGCTTAGGGTAGCAATGCCTTGTCTTGTCTGATGCTTAACCCCAGGTTTTGAATGACAAGAACTCTCTAAGGCATCACATTGAGGAGCAGGAGGTATAGCCCCAGTGACAGAGGGAGAGGGGCTGACCCGGACATGGGGGACGTCAGGGGCCAATTCCATTCTCCTTCCTCCTCTTCCCGGAGCAAGTCTCCGAGCAGGAAGGCTCTTGCTGCTTTGCTGGAACCGCTGATCTCGTGCGCAGGGTGAGAGGGAAGCCTGAAGAAAGAAGGTGTGACTGAAGCTGTGGTCTGAGCCCCACAAGGAAACCTTGTAGCAGCCAGATCTAAGCCCCCCCGAGGCTGCTGCTGCTGGTGACTTCATGGCACATGCGCCCTAGTGCCTTCATAGACTCCTTGGGAAGAAAGGGGCTTTAATTGGCCACCACAAGTCCGTTCCTTGCGTTTTATCCAAGAAGCAGCTGATGCCCTTTGTTTAAAATGCCCCAGAGGTGACTCCACATTCAGTAATATGTGCCGTACCTTTCTTCTCCATTAGATAAAGGGTGTAATGGACAAGGATTTTGATAAACTCCAGGAAGTCGTGGAGATTATGAAGGTAAGCATTTACTGAGTGCCTCCCATGGGCCAGTACCCCTCTGGGAATTACGGAAGGAGACTGCACAGGAAACTGCCCTGTAGTTGCTTACCGTCTAGCAGAAGACCCAAACTCTATGGCAAGGGAGAAGTAAATAACAAGGAAGTACCGAGTTCCATGACAACTGGCTGTCCGTTTATCAGGAGCCCGGAGAATGAGTCATGAATGTGGCGTTGGGGTAACCACACAAAGCCTTACAGAGAAGGTGAATCTTCCTGTGAGCTTTGAAGGCTACATGGAAAACTCTAACCAAAAGCCCAGTAAGATGAGTTTTGAACTCAACAATTACTAAGAGGAACACCTAGACTCTAGAATAGTGGTTCTCAGGGTGCCTGGGTGGCTCAATCAGTTGAGCATCCTACTTCAGCTCAGGTCATGATCTCGTTTGTGGGTTCGAGCCCTGCATCAGGCTCTGTGCTGACAGAGCCTGGAGCCTGTTTCAGATTCTGTCTCCCCTCTCCTTGCCCCTCCCCCACTTGCGTGCTTTCTCTCTCTCTGTCTCAAAAATAAACATTAAAGAAAATGTTTAGAATAGTGGTTCTCAAACCTTGATGTGTAGGGGGCTTAGATCCTTGAATTTCTCTCAAGTTTCCCAAGTGAAAATTTGAGAACTACTGATATAGAAGGATAAATAGGCAAAGCAGATATCTTAAAATTTTTAAGAGTTATAAAAGGGCAGTACCCCTACCAGATACATAAAATTCATATAAAACCACAATAATCTTGTGTAGATAACCAGCCATATGAACAAAAGCAGTGTATATAACCCTGTATCAACCTCTGCCAAGGATACACAGGATTTTAAACCTCTGTATACTCAGGCCTGGTCAGATGAACTGAGTAAAAATCTCCAGAGGGGGGCGCAGTTCCTTCAAACTCTAAAACTGATGCTGATGCTTTCCCCTGGATAAGAACTGCATCCTACACACCTTAGCAGTAGTTTTTAATCTTGCCTGCATATTGCCCGCACCTGTACTGTGGCTTTGACCTTATACCCAAGCTGCACCCCATAATACAGGTCCAGGCATCAGTAGCTTTTAAAGATCACTAGGTGATTCTCTTGTACCCTGATGTTTTGGGCAGCACAACTCTATACATTTTAGAAGACAATAAAGATGATTTTTTAAATGTTGGAAAAAATAATGTATTCATATTAAGAATCTTGATTATATGAAGAAGAACTTAATTCAACTAACACTGTAAAACTGAAATGGTCCTTAAAGTGAATTTAAATGATAAAAACCAATAAGAATAAGTTATATATAAATATTTAACTGTAGGGTCTAAAAAAATACAACAGAAGAAATCATTAAGGATATGTTGATATATTTAATAATATAAAAAAATTTTTAAATGATAACAGCAAAGCACCGTATACAGAATTAAGAAGCAAACAGTTTGGGGGAAGAAATTTTCCACAAATAGGATAAACATTGATAAATGGTTTTTTATCTGTAACGTTTAAATCTCACACTAATCAATAAGGACTAAAATGGAAAATGGGCACAGGGTGTGAACAAACAATACACAAAAGAGAATACAACTAAAATACAGTAAATATATTGAAAAGGTTTACCTCATGAATAATCAATGAAATGCCAAATGAAAACAATACTTCAGTCATTGTCACATTCAAATAGGCAAACCTTTTATTTATGACACTTATAGAACAGGGCAGGAATGTACTTATGCTGCTGATCAAAGTATAGTTTTGTACAAAACTGGAAAGGAATTAGACAATAGGTATCAAAAAATATCAAACTGTTTGACCTATTAGTTTCATTTCCTGGAATTTAGCCTATGAAAATAATCAGAAATACTAGCATGGGTATCTGTAAAAAGATATTCATCACATGATTATATATAACAGCAAAAATTTGCAAACCACAATTTTCAACAGTAGAAGAATAGCCAAATAAATTATGGTATATCCATGGAATGAAAATTAGGAACTACTGGAGAAAATGTTTCTGGGCGCACCTGCCTGGCTCAGTCAGTAGAACATGTGTCTCATATGAGTTCTAAGCCCACATTGGGGGTTATGAGTTCAAGGCCCACACTGGGCATGGAGCTTACTTAAAAATAATTGGGGCACCTGGGTGACTCAGTCGATTAAGCATCTGACTCTTGGTTTGGCTCAGGTCATGATCTCATGGTTCACAAGTTCGAATCTTGCATCGGGCTCCACGCTGACACTATGGAGCCCTCTTCGGATTCCCTCTCTCTCCCTCTCTCTCTGCCCCTCTCCCATTCACTCTCTCTCAAAAATAAATAAATAAACTTAAAAAAATTTCAGTTAAGGGCAATGCCATGATTGGGTTAGATGTTAACATTAAGGGGAAACTGAATGAAAGGTATATGGGAACTCTTTCTACTATCTTTGCAACTTTCAGTAAAGCCCAAACTATTCTGATATAAAAAGCTTATTTAAAAAAAAAAAGAATGCTTATAGAGAGAAGGAAGAAAGCAAGATACAATCTATATAGGCTGATCTCAGTTAAATGGGGGAAAAAATAGCAAAGTAAATATTTAGAAAAAAGACTGAAAAGAAATACACCAAAGGGGTTAATAAGGGTTATTGCTCAGTGATGAGATTAATTTGCTTTTATATTCCTCTATATTGTCCAAATTTTCTACAAAGGGCATGTGTTATCTCTACGTTAAAATGCAGACACAGTAACGTTTTGTCAGTGGGCAGGACTGGCTATGGGAAGGCACAGAGGAGGCTATTTTGGGACTGGGAACAGCTTGCACACAGCGTGGAAGCAGGAAGAGCGTGAAGTGGATCACGGTCAGTGGGGAGATCAGTCATGAAAGTGGGATCATCTGGGAAAACTGTGAGAAATAAGCTGGATTGGGCACAAAGGCGGTGGATAATGAAGGCTTTTGAAAGACAGGCGGACAGGTTGGGACTTGGTTGTGTAAGCAGTAAGAGGCCTCTGGAGATTTTTAATCAAAGAACATGCTAGAAGCAGCACTTCAGAACGGCTGAGCGGGCAACTGTTTGCAAGGTGGGTGGGGAGGGGGGCGGGAAGTAGGGGTGGGGGCCCCTCTGGAGCTAGACTATCAGGCAGGAAGCTACATCCCTGCTCAAGATGAGGAGCACTGGACCAGGTCTAGGAACAGAAGGGAAACGATAAACCCGAAAGGTGCACCGAAGGAAAAATAACATTCTTGGTGGTCGACCCAACACAGAGAATGAAGGAGAAGCAAGCGTCCATGACCCCACCAGGCAATCTGGACAGTTAGAAGAAAGTGATGACGATGGCAAGGACAGTTGGCAAACAGATTTAGAAGAGAAAACGAGGAGATCACTTCGGGACATGAATTTGAAGTCATAGTGACACTTCTAAGAATAAGAGACATACTGACTCTGATTTTTTGAGGCCAGCGGCCATTTTCCCATCAAGGATATTTTCACTCTATGAATATGGATATTTTATTCAAGATGTATATCACCACTTAAAAATGCTTTTTTTTTTTAATTTGTTTTTAATGTTTTATTTATTTCTAGGAGAGAGAGAGAGAGAGAGAGAGACAGCGTGAGCAGGGAGGGTCAGAGAGGGAGGGAGTCACAGACTGAAACAGGCTCCAGGCTCTGAGCTGGCAGTCAGCACAGAGCCCGACGCGGGGCTCGAACCCACGAACCGCGACATCATGACCTAAGCGAAGTCGGACGCCGACTAAGCCACCCAGGCGCCCCTAAAAATGCTTTTCAAGAAGGGGGGGCCACCTGGGTGGCTAGGTCGGTTAAACGTCCTGCTTCGGCTCAGGTCATGATCTCACGGTTTGTGAGTTCGAGCCCCTCATCAGGCTCTGTGCTGTCAGTACAGAGCCTGCTTCAGACTCTGCATCCCCCTCCCCCTCTGCCTCTTCCTCTCCCACTGCCCCTCCCCAGCACGCATACATTCTCTCTCAAAAATAAACATTTTAAAAAAATGAAGCTATTTTTTGAAATCATCTCTACCCATACAGTATAATTCCTTGATCAGTTTTCTACCACCTTTCAGTAAACTGCTGTCCAATCTTTCATTTTTATTAGAATTATTTTCCTTGAAGCAAATTATTTTTCATGTGGATTTTATAATGTTCAAGCCAACCCTGTTTGTGTCCATAACAGATGCTGTTGATGATATCTGCCATCTTAGACATTCTTTGGTGACCACTATTTCTTTTTTTTTATTGATTTTTTAATTTACATCCAAGTTAGCTAGCATATAGTGCAACAGTGATTTCAGGAGTAGATTCTTTAAGGCCCCTCACCCATTTAGCCCCTCCCCCCTCCCCCAACCCCACCAGCAACCCTCTGTTTGTTTTCTATATTTAAGGGTCTCTTATGTTTTGTCCCCCTTCCTCTTTTTATATTATTTTTGCTCCCCTTCCCTTATGTTCATCTGTTTTGTATCTTAAAGTCCTCATGAGTGAAGTGATGACCACTGTTTCTATTCCAATGTCTCTGAGTCAAATTTTACAGATCTAAACTCGGCAAGATTTTACTATTCTTTCGGGTCTTAGTAAATAATAAATCTGAGGGGCCCGTGGCACTAGTGTCCGTTTTATGCTGACCATTCCTGCCAGAAATCAGATACAAGATGAAGCAGATGCACATGTGCAGAATCCAGGTGCCCGGCAGGGGCCAAAACATTGGAAACAAAAGTGCCTTTGCAGGGAAAAGTCACAAGATTCGTCTTCCTGCGTCCGTCATTGTCTAGGCATCGAGCCAAAGCCAGAGCATAATGGTCTCATCCAGGTGTGGGCTCAGGTGAAAGGCTTCCTATCCTCTGACTCATCTGGAAACGTTGGATGAGCCCCTAATGACCCTGCCTGTGCTTTGGCCTCATCCTGGAATGGGGGAGGGGAAAGGGAGAGGTGACATGTGTCACCCAAGGCCGGTGAGGATTCCCGAGCAGGTAAGACGCTGAGGTGATCTCTGCGTGGTTGGCAGAGAGAGACAAGAGAAAAGGGTTTGAGAAGCCCTTCAGGATGATAATGCTAAGCTTTGATTTTCCCTTGAAGGAAATGCAGAAGGATATGGACGAGAAGATGGATGTTTTAATAAATATACAAAAGGGCAGCAAGCTGTAAGTGTGACCTGCACCCATCCCTCCTCATCCCTAAAGAATCTCCTCCCTTCACTTTGCTAAGTGTCCTCGGGCTCAGAGGACCCTCAGACTCTTCAAGGACCTGCTTTGGTTTCTCTTCTCCCAATGGCTTGGATGTCAAGGCTCTCGATGGCCACGCACACTATGGTTGTCTCCCTGTCATGCTGGAAATTGTTCCCCAACTCTGCCCTTCCCTAACCTCCGCCCCCAGACCCCTTAGAAGAAGGCCAAAGGAGCCCCAGGAACTGAGGCTGACGGCAAAGACCGACACAGACCCACAGCTCCGGCTCAAGAAAATGGATGGAGTCGACGGCACACCACTTACTCTTCACAGGAGGATGATGGCACTTCAAAAAACCAAAAAGGACCCACTGGATTCCCTTCAGCAATGCGGGGCCTGCTGTGTAAGTGAAGCCTTACCCCCTGCCCTGCGCTGGTGCGACAGCCCTGACTCCTGCCTTCCCCTGACTGGCCTGGGCCCTCTCGCTCCCTCACCTCCTGCTGTAAAGGGACGGGTTCCTCCCCTCCGCTGGCCCCAGATGCCTCCCCAGCCCAGAGCCCTCCCTGGGAACTTGCCCTCTGAGCCTGGGGAGATTCCCCAGCCATGACCAAGTCAGCCTCAACACTGGAAGTGCCGGCTTGCCAAGCGCCACCATCTTGTTCTGCGCTTTCCGCTAGCAAGACCCGATGAGGTGCCCAGCAGGCTGGCCATCTTGGACCAGGGCAAAATGATCATTCTTGTGCCGTTTCTGTCCTCTACAGGAAAAATGTTTGTTGTGTGCCCAAAAGAACAACTACAATCAGGGGTAGGTAGACCCACACGGGAAGTCCTCGTCCCAGTCGGGGGCCCCATCATCCCAAAGGCCAAGTGCTCTGGCTGTTATTTGCCTCCAGTCTCACCCACGGTTGTGAGACGCTGCCCCCGACCTCATCTACTCAGGCGTAGAGGACATGGCACAAGGCAGGGGGACCCGGGGCCCCCAGCCCAGAGCCTGCGGCCCAGACGCTCCCTCAGGGAGGGGAGCCTCTCCAGCAGCTGAGCTGACCCTGCCTCAGGTTCTGCCTTTCTCTTCATCTAGCAGAAAACTTCCGTGCAATGCCTGGGCACCCTTTTCATCCTTGGCATCTGGAGCTGCTTTCTGATGTATCTGTGCTTCAAGTCCTACGTCGGGGAAGATGTCTTTCCAACCTAGAGCCACCGCGGAGCCCACCGGCAGCCCCGGGCCTTCCTCTCTGCTCCTTGAGCTGCGCGGTGAAGGCGTGCGGGCCCCCTGACCACCCCGCCCCAGGCCTCCTCCCACCCGGAGATTAAAACCTTCACTTTAAAGCCAAAGCAGTATCGTGGTTTTGAATATCGGCCCCAAACTTCAGTGTGCCAGAATGTCACTTTTTTGGTTCCAAATCCCTGTATTTCGGACTCCAAGCCCTCTTCCTGTTTCCTGTTGGATTGTGGGAAATTCTATCTTGGTCATTCTCAGGGCCTTTCCCCCACCAACACTCTGTGTGGTTGCAGGAGAGACCTCCACTGTCCTGTACCGGCACCCCTGGGTCCGCAACTCCTGCCTGTGTGCGTGGTGGAGGGACCCAAGAGTCTTGGGGACCCCCAGGCCCAGGGTCTAGCTTGCTCTGCTTCCCTCTGAGGTCTTGTCATAAGCAGCGCTCAGGGCCCCACTGCTCACGGGAACTTGATTCCCTTTGCGGCCTCTGGCGATCTGCCCTCCTACCCTCCTGAGGGTCTCCTGTCCCCCCCCAAAAAGGAGACCTATCTCTGAGGTTTTGCAGAGGCCTCAGGCCTTTACAAAGGTGGGGATGAGACAGTGACCTTCAACTGCTCCCCTCTCTGTCCTGCCCCAAATCTCACTGGGCAGCTGTTACCTCTGCGGCCTCCCCTCTCTTTTGACTTGAGACCTTTGCAGAACCAGGCAAGATGGAGGGAGGTGGAGGGTGGGGATGGCCCTGAGAATGACCAAGATAGAATAGAAAGATACAGAGGAAAATAGTATCTCATTAAACTCTCCCGTCATGAGTGATTCTTTGGGTTTAGTTTAATGGAGGTGGAATTAATAGGATTCCATGTTTTATTTCACACCAGCTTGCTTTCTTCTTCTTTTTTTAAATGTTTATTTATTTTTGAAAGAGAGGGAGGGAGACAGAGCATGAGCTGGGGGTGGGGGGTGCAGAAAGAAAGGGAGACACAGAATCTGAAGCAGGCTCCAGGCTCCCAGCTGTCAGCAAGAGCCCGTAGTGGGACCCAAACCCACGAACAAGATCATGGCCTGAGCCAAAGTCAGAGGGGTAACTAACTGAGCCACCAGGGGCCCCTCACACCAACATTCTTGTTTCATCTCCTTGCTAGGTGGGCTGCTTGCACTTGTAGTCAGTCTAGTGAATAACTGACCAAGTTCACAGCTACATAGTAGTGAGAGATGTATTGGGCTTCTGACTTATATTTAACAAACAAACAAAAACCAAAGCAAAACTTAGGCCTTGCCCTCAAGAAGCTTATAGCTTCAAAAGGAGACATGGTAAACATGTATATTAAAAAATATGGACCATATGACAACAAGGACAAATCGTAGCATGTGATGAAAGCAGAAGTGAGTTAGAAATGAGGGAAGGAGAAGGGTGGGTGTGGACTGTGCTCATTTCCTATTGCTGCAGTAACAAATTACCACACAGCTAATGGCTTAAGACAACACAAGGTGGGGGCCACCTGGGTGGCTCAGTCGGTTAAGCGTCCGACTTTGGCTCAGGTCATGATCTCGTGGTTCACGGGTTTGAGCCCTGCATCAGGCTCTGTGCTGACAGCTCAGAGCCTGGAGCCTGGTTCATCGATTCTATCTCCCCCTCTCTACCCCTCCCCGACTCATGCTCTGTCTCTTTCTAAAAAATAAATTAAAAAAAAATTAAAAACAACAACAACACAAGATGGGTCCAAAATGGGTCTCACGGGGCTAGTATCAAGATGTTGGTGGGCTTGCATTCCTTCTGGAGGCTCCAGGGGAGAATCTGCTGGTCTGTTTTGGCTCCTAGAGGCTTTCTGCGTCCCTTGGCACACGGCCCCTTCCATGTTCAAAGGCAGCAATGGCCAGCTGCGCCTCTCTCATTCTGTGTCATGCTGACCCTGATTCTTCTTCTGCTACCTCTTTCCACTTTTAAGGCCCCTTGTGATTATGCCGGGCCCACCCGGATAATCATGAGGATAATAATTACCTTAAAGTAATAAGTCACTTAAAGGTCAGCTAATGAACAACCTTACTTCCCCTTTGCTATGTAACATAGCCTGTTCACGGGTTCTGGGGACCAGAACATGCACATCTTTGGGGGCTGCTATTCTGCCAACACAAGGGACTCCCCAGACCCTGTCCCTTGACCTCTAGACCTTCAATCGCTTGGGAACACTGCATTGTGTAGTTTTGTGCTGTTGTAATAGACCCACAAATCCTTATACCCTTTCAAGAGGAGCCTAATTTCTCTCCCCTCAAGTGAGGCCTGGACATAGTGACTCACTTCTAGTGAGTAGAATATGGCAGGAGTGATGGTGCGTTACTTCCGAGACTAAATCATAGAAGACACGGTGGCTTCATCTTGCTCTCTCTTAGATACCCAGCCTGGGGGAAACTCCCGGCTTGGGTGACGACACCCAAGTGGTCCCCTGGAATGGGCCACAGGCAAGACACTGAGACCTGTTGCCAGTGGTCACCTTCAGGTGACAGCAGCCCCCGCCAGCGTCTTGACTGCAACCTTATGAAAAGACCCTGAGCCAGAACCACCCAGTTAGGCACCCCTGGACTTGGCATTTCTGATCTGATCTTAGGTGTCTGAACTTCTCTCCCCCTCTTCCCATCTGTAAACCTATAGTCTAGGGTCCCGCATGTGCCCTGCGCATCCCACTCCTGACGCCTTGCCTCTGCTCACCTCATCCTCCCACCTCCGTGAGCCCCCATCATCCCTGCCGGACCGCTCTCTGCCCCCACTCAGCTCCTCAAGGACCTAGTGAGAGGGTTGCTCAGCCTCTCACAGACGTTCCCACGCCCCTACTGGCTCTGGGCCGCGCGTCCTTCCTCCCCCCGCAGCTTGTCAGTTTCTGGAGCCAGCGGTCACTCGTCTTCGTTCATCTTCATCCCCAGCCTGGAGGTCAGAGCCCTGCACGCGGCAGGTTCTTAGGAAATGTTTGTCACCTGGGCTGCTGCTGCCGAGGCTGCGCTGGCTTCTTGACCGCCTCCGGGACTTGCAGCCTTGGCACTGAGCCCCCAGCAGGAGGACGCCCCCCGCGTGGATTCCCCCAAGACTGAGCAGGCCCTGGGGAGGTGCTGAGAAAACTCTTCGGGCTCTCCGGATTTCCATCCCGGATCGTGTCGGGAACTATATGGGACTGTGCTCTGTGTTCAGTTTGGCTCCTGGGATGGGATGGGGTGGGGTGTCCCTCTTGAGACTTGATTCTTGCGGCCAGATTCCCCTCAGTATGTTTCCAAACCGAAGCAGATGCCAGTTTTAAGAACTAAAGCAAGGTCCTCGGGGAAATAGGTGCCGAGTCCTCTCTGTGCAAATGATCTGCAGTGCCCGTCAGGCCCTGGGGACTGATGATGGTGACTCTGCAGTCCCTGTCCCCTGACTCTCCCCGTGCCCCCTTTCCACGTCTCCCGATGCAGAGGCAGCAGAAGGACAGCAGTGTGTGCTGAGGGGACACGTCTTCCCGGCTGTCAAACAGCTGTCACATCTGCCCTTGGGAACGGACCTTCCGGGAACCAAAGCTGTCATTCCTGCTGACACCACATGTAGACCAGCTTTGCGGTGAGCTCGTGCTTTCTCTGGGGAGACTCACTGTCACCTCGCCTGAAGTGTGATTATGCTCCTCTCTTCTCTCAAAGCCGCTGTTCCTGTCCCCAGCTTGGGGGGGCCTCTCCCCAACCCCTTTGTGCCATAGGTCCCAGTTGACCCGACCAAGGTAGATCTCCAGATCTTGCCCAACCAGAGTTCTTCCCCTGGGAATTTGGAATTGGAATTTGGGGAGATTCCACTGGTCCCCAGAACCAAGCACTTCTAATCGGTGGCTGGAGAGGCATCCGGCACCATTGGCCCAAGAAGCAGAAAAAGCCGGTCTGTAGAAAAAGACAAGCAGAGGCACCTGGGTGGCTCAGTTGGTTAAACATCTGACTTGGGCTCAGGTCATGATCTCATGGTTTGTGGGTTTGAGCCTGCGTCGGGCTCTCTGCTGACAGAGCCTGGAGCCTGTCTTCAGATTCTGTATCTCCCTCTCTCTTTGACCCTCCCCTGCTCACGCTGTCTCTTGCTCTCAAGAATAATTAAACATTTAAAAAATTTTTTAAAAAAGGAAAGAAAAAGACAAGCAGTTTGCGGAGAGCAAAGAAACAGAGAAGCTGAGAGAAGGGGAGAGCCATGCAGTCCCAGAGAGGGGCTGCCAGAGCCACCCCCTTAGCTTTGTGTCTGCCCCCCGGGGCTGTTGGACTTCGGTGCCCTTTGCTGTGACAGTAGAGTGGCTTCCGGTTACTATGGAACTAGCCCCCCCCCACCCCCACCCCCGCAGTCAGGAGTCTCAGAGATCATCCGTGCCAATCTCTTCAACTTTCTATGGGAAGTCCAAGGCCCAGAGTGGTGCAGCAAGTTGCCCTCAGCCACACAGCCAATTTGTAGCAAAGCCAGGGCCACAACCCCAGTTTTCTGACTCTGGGCCCAGGGCTCTCTGCTCCCTTTGCTCTGTGGCTCACTGGGGATGAGGAGGAGGGAGCATCTAGCTCTTGAGGTCAGCCAGATCTGGGTTGTACTAGTGGTATGACTGCAGGTCAGTCCCTTCCCCTCTCTGAGACTCAAGGTTTCATCCAGGACTTGGGGATACAAACGCCTAATTAACAGGGGTGTTGTGAGGGTTAAATCAGAGTATATGTAGAGAAGTTAATTTTTTTAAGTTTTTTTATTTTTTAATTTTATTTTATTTTATTTTTTTAAATATTTTTATTTATTTCTAGGAGAGAGAGAGAAAGACAGCGTGAGCAGGGGAGGGTCAGAGAGAGAGGGAGTCACAGACTGAACAGGCTCTAGGCTCTGAGCTGGCAGTCAGCACAGAGCCCGATGCGGGGCTCGAACCCATGAACCGTGAGATCATGACCTAAGCGAAAGTCGGACGCTTAACCGACTAAGCCACCCAGGCGCCCCAATTTTTTTAAGTTTTTTTAATAAAATACTTTATTTTGAGAGTGGCACCTGGGTTGCTCTGTTGGTTAAGGGCCCAACTTCGGCTTAGGTCATAATCTCGAGGTTCATGGGTTTGAGCCCTGTGTCGGGCTCTGTGCTGACAGCTCAGAGCCTGGAGCCTGCTTCAGATTCTGTGTCTCCCTCTCTCTCCATGCATCCCCTGCTTGTGCTCTGTCTCTCTCTCAAAAGATAAACTTAAATTAAAAAAAAAAATTATTTTGAAAGAGAGAGAGAGGGAGAGAGAATCCCCAATACTCTTCTTGCTGTTAGCACTGAGCCCACCATAGGGCTTGAACTCACAAACCGTGAGATCATGGCCTGACCCGAAATCAAGAGTTAGATGCTTACCTGACCAAGCCACCAGGTGCCCCAGAGGAGTAATGTTTAAATAAAAACTGCAGGGACAGTGACAACAGTGAGGGCAGAATTGCCTTTCCCAGGCTAAAAGGCCTTCAATTCCCAGTCCTGATTTCCTGCCTCTTTGACTGATTCCAGTCACAGCCAGTGAGATGAATGTGGATTTACTTTTACTTAAAAAATAAACAAATGGGTTGCCTGGGTGGCTTAGTCGGTTAAGCGTCCAACTTTCGCTTAGGTCATGATCTCGCGGTTCGTGGGTTCGGGCCCCGCGTCGGGCTCTGTGCTGACTGCCAGCTCAGAGCCTGGAGCCTGTTTCAGTCTGTGACTCCCTCTCTCTCTGACCCTCCCCTGCTCACACCCTCTCTCTCTCTCTCCTAGAAATAAAAAATAAATAAATAAACAAATGATCTGTGGCTTTTTTGAGAGGAGGAAGGATGTGTATGATAGGAGACCAAACAATAGGAAACTATAAGAATGGTTTGGGGTTGGGACAGGCTCTTCCAGAGGACAGATAGGCAGGTCCTTGTGACACAGCGTGTGATTCCCACAGGGCGAGGTGCGATTGGCCCACCTAGCCCACCCACAGGTAACAGGTGCGCAGCCCCAGGCCCCGACTCAGAGAGGCACATGGCTGAGACACTGGGTGGCAACCAGGTGGGCAGGGCTGGGCCCAGGAGGAGGCTGGGCCCTGTCATCCATTCGCATCCCTGCCACGGGGTCCCCCTGGGTGCTGACTCCCTGCATCCCTTCTCCTGGGTCGTCCTCCTGAGCCTCCACCACCATGGAAGGGAGCTCACATCAGTCTCTCAGACTTACCAGGTTTGATTCTACCCATTTCCATGCCAATTGGCTACCTACCCGCTTTCTTCAGCGGGCTCCGCTGACTGGCCCAGGGGCTCTTAAAGCCTCCCTGCATCCCCGTCAGTATTTCAGAGGTGATTTGTCCTCCTGTGTGTGATCGAGGTGACTCTTTGGTACTTCTCTCTGTATTAAAACAAAGACAGCGAAGCAAGTTCAGTCTTCAGAATTGAGATGAAAGAACGAGCGAAAGCCTGACCCTGATTCCAACAGTTGAAAACCCAGAAGGTGGAGAAGCGTGCCCTTAGCAGGTGATGGAGGGATGTTTAACGGTAGTTCTGCCCGTGATATCCATCATATGGATATCAGCTTTTCAAAACGGTGACCAAGAAGGGTTCTGTGTGTGTGTGTGTGTGTGTGTGTGTGTGTGTGTGTGTGTGTTTAATGACTGATGAGTTTGAAGGCGAAGAGCAACTCCAGTGAGAGTCTACTTAGCATGGTATTTCTGACGGGCAGTCTGGTGATACACATCAGATGCCTTAAAAGATAGAGGAAGAAATTAGGGAAGGATGCCAAGGAAGATTTAGCTACAAGGATATGCCTCGTGGGGTCACTGATTCTTTTTTCTTTTTTTTTTAAGATTTTATTCTTGGAGAGAGCATGAGTGGAGTTGAGGTACGGAGGGAGAGGAGGGAGAGAGAGAGAGAGAGAGAGAGAGAGAGAGAATCTTAAGCAGGCTCCATGCTCAGTGCAAAGCCCAATGCAAGGCTCAATCCCACGACCTTGGGATCATGACCTGAGCCAAAACCAAGAGTCAGTCGCTCAACCAACTGAGCCACCCAGGCACCCTATAGAGTCATTTGTAATATATACCTAAACATCAGAAACAATATAAATGGACACCAACTGATTAAATAAATTATGTCGCACCCATAAAGTGGAATGTTCTACTGACATTAAGAATAATATAGTTGGGGCACCTGGGTGGCTCAGTCAGTTAAGTGTCCAACTTTGGCTCAAGTCATGATCTAATGGTTGTTGAGTTCGAACCCTGCATCAGGCCCTGCACTGAGCGTGCAGAGCAGGCCTCTCATCAGGCTCTGCACTGATTCACTGAATCTCTGCTTGGGATTCTCTCTCTCAGCCTCTCTCTCTGCCCCTCTCTGACTTACGCTTTCTCTCTCTCAAAATAAATAAATAAACTTAAAAAAACGAAAAAGCATATTGTTGAAATATATTTAATGCCATCAAAAGATGTTAATAATATAATGTTAATTGAAAAACAGCAAATGATGAAATGTTATGAGAGTATAATCCCATTTTTGATAAGACGGTGTATGTGTATGTGGGCGGTGTGTGTGTACACGTGTGCATAGAGGCATACATGAACTGAAAAGACTTAGAAGGACACACACAAGAGTAACAGCAGTAATTTTCTTGGCATAGAAGGATTATGACAAATTTTTCTGTCATTCTTTATGCTTACCTATAATATGTTTCTACAATGAGCATGCATTATTTGTATAATAAAAAAATAACTTTTTTTTTAAGGAAGAGGAAGATGGCCTAGGAAGGACTCTTTAGGATTGAGGCAAAGTCAATTGAGACCTCCTAAAATTTCTTCTGATGGAAGGCACCTTTGACCTTCTATTTCCTAGGAATGACCTAGTGAGGTTCTGCCTCAGGGCCTTTGCACTTGCAAATGTTCCCTCCCATTTCTTCAGCTATCCATATGCCTGGCTTCCTCACTTCAAAAGTACCTTCTCAGTGACACTTTCCCTCTTATTCCATACAATGTCCCCAACCTCAGGATCCCTTATGGTCTGAACTCTGCTTCATTCTTCTCTCCAGTATACATATCACCAACTTACATAGTATATATTCTACTTGTGTGTTGTTTCTCTTCTACTACTACGTGGGCTCCTCGAGAACAGAGATTTCATTTCTGTCACTGCTGTCTCCCAGGGCCTATGGCAGTCCCGGGCATAGAAAATAGGATCAATACACACTTGCTAGAAGGACATGGGAAAACAAAGCTGTTTACCATATCCCGGACACGTAAGGCTCCGTGCTAAGAGCTTCACCTGCACGGTTTCACTTGGTTCTTACAGCAACTCTATGAAGTCATTCTATTTCACGAAGCCATTCAAACTGCCATTCTCCCTATCTTAACCTGGATGAAACAGGCTGGGAGAGAGGTGGTGGTGAACATAATCTGCCCAAGGACATGGCAAGAGGGGGAGAGTTGGATTTTGACCCGGGGCATTCTGATTTCAGAACCTATTTCCTCTACACTCTTGCTTCTCACTAGACGGTGCCCCCAGCCCAGCACCATCAGCATCACCTTGTTAGAAATGCAGAGTCTTGGGCTGTATCCCAGACCTGCCGAATCAGGGTCCGCCAGCCTCCCGGACAGCTCCATGCCGTCCAAGTCTGAGAAGCTGTGTTCCAATCTATGCTATCAGGTGCATGGAAAATAGGGGGCCTCAATCTGACCACGATGGTGCCTTCGGTCTGGGTGAGTTTAGCCGTGGGTTCTATATCCCCGTGGGCTGTTCTTCCTGCCCACTGCTCCCAAGCCCAGAGCTCTTCGGTATCCACTGTTGTGATCCCAGGGAGATACTGAAAAGGGTCTGGCACAGATAGCAAACCATTTGGCTCCTCTCTACAGCCCCCCTTGGGCCTATGGGGGAGAGACAGAGCTTCATGTGGGTTAGTGAACGCTCAGTGCCAGCCTCTGCCCAGGAACCAGGCCCGTTGTGGACAGCGTTTCTTCTCTTGCTTGGAGGACACCTCCCAGTTCACTTAGGGAAAACCAGACCTGTGCCTCTCGAACACATGTGGCAGAGCCCATGTCATCAGAGATGGAGGGCTGAGCCAAGACTAGAAGCTATTGAGACTTGACTCTTAGTCCAGGGAGATTGTTCAAATAAAAACAAAAGCTACTTTCAGTGGAATTACTAATGCCTGGGAACCCACCCTGGCACTCATTTTTATCACTAGGAGCCACGTTCAGACTTGACATTCACTGAACAGTTGGCCTGAAGTAAAACCAGAAACCCTCACTCCTAGCCTTGCTCAAGCACATTAAAAACAAGAGTGTGTATAAACCCATCTGCAAAAGCTGCCTCTTGAAAAATGGACCAGCAGAGGGCGCTAGAGCCCCATCAGTCCCAGCCCACTGACCTCTCCTGAAGGAAAGTCTGCAAAGTGGCAGAAAAGGAAATCAGACAAGATGGGTGGGGAGAGGGAATATCTCGACCCTGGGTGCCAGCCTGGCTTCATCTTTGTAATT
Organism: Proteles cristata cristata; assembly: GCA_017311185.1. Taxonomy (NCBI): domain Eukaryota; kingdom Metazoa; phylum Chordata; class Mammalia; order Carnivora; family Hyaenidae; genus Proteles; species Proteles cristata. The sequence goes on from JAESUZ010005399.1 coordinate 246,802, forward strand.
TTGTGGGGTCCCAGGACGATGATACCTGTGATTTGTACCTACAGGAGAGCCAGGGGGAACCCACCTAAAGAAATCAGTTCCAAAAGGCTTCCCCCAAACCCAGTGTCTGGAACGCACAAGAAGTGACCTACATTCATTCCTTTACCTGCTTACCCAGCATTTGCTGAGCACCTACTATGCCCAGACACAGGGCTAGACCACTGCATTTTCCCATAAAGTGGTGCTTTAACAATAGATTCCAAGGCTAGCCCTCAAACCTTTGAAGTCTTTAGTATGGAGAGAATGGAATTAGACTATTTTCTGTTCTGGGATAGAGAGAAGGAATCGAGGAAGGACAATATGGAAGAGAAGAGAAAGTGTGGGAAGAGAAGACGGAGAAGAGAGTAGGAAGGAATGAGAGGACCCTGGGGTAGAGGAACAGAAGTTGGGTTTCACCCCTTGCCTGGTATATATCAAATATTAAACCTCGAAAAGTTTGTCTTCGGCACCCTCTCATTTCCCTTTCCAGACCCTGAGTTGGGTGTAGACCCTCGTCTCCCCAGAGCCTCGGGGTTGCGTGAGGCACACCCAGAACTCCTTCCTGCAGCCCAGCCCAGCCCCACCTGCCCATCATGGCTGCCACGTTCCAGAGTTTTCTGTTCTGTTCTGAACTCCTGTTCAACCCCTCTCCTACAGCTGCCCTTCTCAGCTGGGTGTGGGGAGGACCGCAATACACTAAGCTAATGTCCTGTGGGACACACTGTCCCTCCCAGGGACATGCGCATATTTTAAAGAGCATCCATCCCTATTCATCTTTCACGGATACATTCCCAGACAGCAGGCTGGAGGGTCATGGCAATTTTCAGGCTGTTTGTGTTGGGGATTTTATTTGGGAGCCAGGCTGCTGGCCGGGGGGGGGGGCTGGGGGGGTCCTGGGGGGGTCCCCACACAATGTCTGAGAGGAGCTGGCAGGTGGAGCCTCTGGGGGGTGAGGGGCTGGTCCGGAAAGGTCATTGGCAAGTCAAGGATTTGAAGGTCAGGGATGAATGTCTCTGAGCAGTTTTGAGTGTGTGACAGTGACTTCACAAGTGTGATTCTGGGGCGCCTGGGTGGCTTAGTCGGTTAAGCGTCCGACTTTCGCTTAGGTCATGATCTCGCAGTTCGTGGGTTCGAGCCCCGCGTCGGGCTCTGTGCTGACTGCCAGCTCAGAGCCTGGAGCCTGTTTCAGCCTGTGACTCCCTCTCTCTCTGACCCTCCCCAGCTCACGCTGTCTCTCTCTCTCTCTCCTAGAAATAAATAAAACGTTAAAAATTAAAAAAAAAACAAAAACAAAAACAAAAAACAAGTGTGATTCTGTGTGCTGGACACGGCCAGAGGGAGGCGGTCAGCTCAGGGGGGAAGGAGGAGGTACAGGGCTGGATGCAGGAGAACCACGGAGGCAAGAAAGGCCCTGGCCACGGCAGCTGCAGGCTCGGCTGTCCCCAGGGCCACCGTCGGGAGGCGCTCCCCCCTCCCCCCGCCCCCTATCCCCGGGCTCTGCGGCAGCCGGCGCCACGGAACCCAACAGAGGATGCCCACTGCTCACTGCGCTCGCGCAGCTCCCTGCTGGTGGGAGAGCAGGTGCCCGCGTCTTGCTTCAGCTGCGCGGGGAGCTCAGGCCCAAGAGAGCGTGCAGGTGGGACGTTATCGGGACCAGAGGGGCCCGGGACGACGGCTGTGTGACGGGCCATTGCACAGGTCTCAGAGGGGCTGGACCGAGGCCCTTCACGCTGAACTTGTCCTTTATGGTGAGCCTTGGGCGCGTTGCTTGCCCGCCTCAGCTGCCTCCGAGGCCTGCCAGGGGGTCCCAGGTGAGAAGCCCACCCGCTTGTTGCTTCTGTGAAAGGGCTTCTCTGGCTGTGCAGGAGGCGGGCGGAGGAGGGAGGAGGCCAGCTTGCTCACCAGGCCTCGGCGGGATGACAGGGCGGTCTGGGCACCTGCCTTCGCAGAGTTTGGAGCTGGGGTCTCCCGGCCTCGTTTGCCGATGCCGCTCCCACCAGAGCCAACGGACCCCAGTTCTACTCCTCAGAGCCCCAGCCATCAGGGGGACAGAAGTCAAGCAGGGTTACCTTCAGGATGTGGGGGGAGGCACAGGGGAGGGTCCTGGGGTGCTGGTAGTATTACACTTACTGATCTGGTGCTGTGGTATGTGTACCCAGTGTGTGCTATGCGTAAAAAAAATATTCATCAAGCTACAAAGACGGTGCAGTTGCTTTGGAAAATAGTATGTCGATTCCTCAAAACTTAACATGGATTTACTGTGGGGCCCAGAAATTCTTCTCCTAAGTACTACCCCCAAAGAATTGAAAACATGTCCAGACAAAAAGGTGTACGTGAATGTTCATAGCAGCGTTATTCATAATGGCTAAAAGATGGAAACCCGCAAATGTCCTCAGCTGGTGATGAATGGATAAACAAAAACGTGGTCTCTCTACAATGGAATATTATTCAGCTGTAGAAAGGGGATAATATACCGACACGCTGCAACATTGATAAACCTTGCAAACATTCTAAGTGAAAGAAGACAGCCACAAAAGACTACACTTTGTATGATTCCATTTATATGAAAAGTCCAGGATGGGCAAATCTACAGAGCTAGAAAATAGATTAGAGACTGCCAGGGACTGGAGGAGGGGAAATGGATATGGGATTCCTTTGGGGGAAGTGATGAAAATGTCCTGGCATTAGACAGTAGCAGCAGCTGTCCAACTCTGTGAATGTACTATCAACTAACAAATTGTACACTTGAAAAGGGCGAATTTTACAATGTGAATTGTAGCTCAAAAAATGGATCAAGCTATATACTTAGGATTTGTACCCTTTGTCCTAACCATGTTATACCTTAATACTAACTCTTTAAAAAAATTTACCTTAAAAGTGAAGGTGCCATATGACTCTGTTTCTCTGGCTCCTGATTAAAAGGAAAATCCCAGGGGTGCCTGGGTGGTTCAGTCAGTTAAGCATCATATTTTTGATCTCAGCTTAGGTCTTGATCTCAGGGGTGTGAGTTCAAGTGCTGTGGGCTTTACTCTGGATGTGAAGCCTACTTATATATATAAAATATCCCAGCCACTAGCCAAAATGCTACCTCCTCAATGAAGGCTTCCTTGCCTCCCTCCTTTGAGTTCCTGCAGCATTTAGTGCCAACACCCTGCTTACTACTTATTACTTTCGGAGCCTGGCCAGAGTGTGGCGCACGGACCCGCATCACCCAGGGACTAGCTAGATCTACAGCCTTTCGGCTCCCCAGCCTACTCTGCATGTTAACGAGGCACCCAGGTAATCTGTGTGCACATTCAGAGTTGAGAAGCACTGCTCCAGGGGATTCCCCACCACACACCTGATGCTCCTCACCACATACCTGATGCTCCTCAGGACTGTCCGTCTGTCTGTCTCCACCAACTCTGTGATGATAAATATTTGTTGATTCAGAGGTTACACATGTTCATCCCCTAAGAATGCTAAGTGGTCTCAGCACTACAGCCAGCACCTCCTCTGAATTTAAGGCCAGAACAGACTAAAAGTTGAGGTTACTTTAATTAGATAGGAGAATAGGTAAACAGACATTCAGGGTGAGATCTCCAAATACCGTTTCCCACTAAAAGCAGTGAGGGCTCCTTGGACAAATGGCTGATTCTAGGTCTGGGCAGAAAACGTACACGAGGAGTTTTGTACAAAATTTAAGAGACTTTAAGAACTAAGGAGCCAAATAGAAGAGACTCCCATTGGCCAAAAGGGGGCCACGTGAGCCTCAGTAATATGGGCTACCATGGGTTGAAGCACATCACATGTATTAAAATCCCATGAATTAACAGTAACACTCAAAATAGCAAAACAGAACTTTGTCCACTGTTGCAGGATGCTAGGAAAGCAGCTCGTTATTTTGAAAATGATAAATATAGGGGGTGGTGGTGGTGGGAATCAAGCAATTATCCTGGGTGCCTAATAATAGATGATAGTGCTATTTGTCATTCCTCCTTCACCGATAAGCTGGAATACTTCTATGAAGGAGAAATGCTGGAACCAGATATCACTATTCTAAAGTGTTTGATGAACCCAAAGATTCAAGCACCGGTCCTCTGTAGTATCTACTGTCACAGAAAGAGGCAACCAGACATCATGTACGTCCTGTTGGAAGAGTAGAGCACCACTAAAACCAAACCTGAATCTGATTAAGCACCAGATCCTGTGCCAATTTACAGGAAAAATAGGGACACATAAACTACACCATAAGGAGATCGTCAGCAAAGTCTAGATTGTGGGCAAATCTACTGGGTAAACAACCTGTGTCTTCAACAAACTTCAAGGAAAAAAAAAAAACAGAAGTAGCCTATAGATTAGAATAGCCTTAAAAGTTATATCAACCAAATCAACCTGTGAACCTCATTTGGACCTTGATTCAAACTCTTTTTTACTTTTTTTATTATTGAAATATAGTTAATATCCAATGTTATATTAGTTTCAGGTGTACAACATAGTCACTCAAGAATTCTGTTTATTATTCTGTGCTACCACAGTAAGTGAGGTCACCATCTGTCACCACACATCGTTATTACAATACTATGAACTATATTCCCCTTCTGTGCTTCTCATCTCTGTGACTTATTTATTTTATAACTGCAAGTGTATAAACTCTGAACCCCTTTCCCTATTTTGCCCCTCCTTCTCCCCCTGACAACTACCAATTTCTTCTATATATTTCAGGACTCTGTTTCTGGTGTTTTGTTTGTTTCAATTTTTAGATCCTGCATGTAAGTGAAATCATATGATATTTGTCTTTCCCTGTCTGACTTATTCCACCTAGCATACCACCTTCTAGGCCCATCTAGGTCCAGGTTGTTACAAATGGCAAGATGTTTTTCTTTTTTATGACTGAGTGATATTCAAACTATTCTTTTAATCTATTTATGGTAATTTTGAGACATTGGGAAATTCGAACAATAGGAATCATTGTTGTTTTGATGTATGACAGAATTGTGGCTATGTTACAAAAAGAATTCTTTTGGAATGATTTACTAAAACTTTTAAAGATGAAACAGTATGGAATCTGGGATTTGCTTCAAAGTAACAGAAGATGGGCTATACTGATGGGTGTAGGGTGTGGGGCCGGTTTGGTCATTCTTGTGGGGCGGGGCGGCCAGGTGTGCGATAGTTCATGATGCTATTCTGTCTACTTTTGTGTATGTTCAAACATCTCTAAAATATAAAAAGCTAAAACAGGAGCACCTAGGTGGCTCAGTCGGTTAAGTGTCCAGCTTCAGCTCAGGTCATGATCTCACAGTCCGTGAGTTCAAGCCCCACGTCAGGCTCTGTGCTGACAGCTCAGAGCCTGGAGCCCACTTCAGATTCTGTGTCTCGCTCTCTCTCTGCCCCTCCCCCAATTGTGCTCGCCCTCTCTCTCTCTCTCAAAAAATAGTAACCATTAAAAAAAAATTTTAATAAAGGAAAAGCTTAAACAAACAAAAGATAAATAACAAAGTGTTAAAGACAAAACAGACTAGATCAAGGATCCAAAACCATGTAAGAACAATAGGATAACCTTTCCCGTCTCCTTCCCAGCCTACTTTTCCATAATTAGAGTTTTTATAATGTAACAATTTCCTTCAGAGGTGTACTGAAGACTCTCTCAACTCACAGTCCAGAGGATGTGGCAGAAACCTAAAATGTATCAAACCTCGGGGAGAAGGAATTGGATACAGAAATAATTAGAGAAGATGGGGATCAGGAATGAGCATAGCTGAGGTCACAACCGAAGTCCACTGACGGGAAGCCCGAGCCAGGCCCCAGATGTGTTCAGCACCGAGCTGGGGACGGAAATAGGGTGTCCGCTTAGCATCCTCCTCCTCAACAGAATCAAGTGTTAGAGGCGTGGGTCTCCCCAGCGGCTGCACATTCCAGTCACCTGCAGAGCTCTGGAAACCTGCCCCCACCCCGACCAGTTAAAGGAGCTCTCGGCAGGAGGCCGGGCTCCCCAGGTGGCATCCAGGTGCACCCAGAGTTGAGGCTCTTGGTGTCCCAGGCAAGCTTGGGATTTTAGCCTCTTCCGCACACACTTGACCACAGCCCGGAAATGGTGGCAGCCACTGCCGGGTAAATGCCGACGTGAGTTGATGAGTGAAACGCTGGGTGTCAACTTCATTCTGTTTGCTGTGTGTCCCCTGAGGTCATTAGGAGCCACTGTCTGACCTGAGCCACTTCTCCCTGGGTCTCTGGGGGGGCTGAGATCCGAGGGGGCCAGACCTTGGCTTCCCGGGGCGGTGCCAGCAGCTCGGCACGTCCCAAGGGTAAACAGCTGCTTGAGGGGCCGGCAGGGGAAGGCTGGAGGGCAGCCTCGCGCTGTGTGGGCTGTGAGTCCGGCCGAGTGGCAGCCAGCGCCCGGCAGCAGTGCCGAGCGGGGCTTCCTGGTGACACATCAGCCATATCCCTCCTGCAGGATCTGTGCACCGATGAGTGACTGGCACCGAGGAGTGACTGGCACCGAGGAGTGACTGCAGTCAGTGACCCGGCAGAGAGCTCCCCTGGCCTGCCCGCCAGGGAGCAGAGAGACTGCAAGTGACCGTGTCAGGAGCCATGGGTCGCCGGCAGCTGGGGTCAGGGAGGGCAGTTTCTCAGCAACCGGGACACACCATGGGGAGAGGTGACTCAGGTTTCTTAAATGCCGTTCTCGGGGGTCCGCTGGGGCTCCGAGCAAGGCCCCGCCGCCAGCCCCGGCCCGGTGGCAGTGGGACGGACAGGTCCTTCCCCGGCACGGGTGCTGCTTGGCTTCCTGCTCCTCTAGCAGGCGACTGCCACTTTCAGGCCCATGTGGCCCAGAGGGGCGGCTCCCACCCATCCAGGGCCTGTGACTAAGCTGACCTTCAACCACACTCTCCTGCTCCAGGTGTGGCCCCTGTGCCTCAGCCCCACCCAAGATTACCAGCCCAGCATCGCTCAGGCCCCCCGCCCCCAGCCTGGGTCCTTCTCGGCCTCTCAAGAACTTCCCTTCTGAGGCAGCCTTACAGGTGCCACCGAGTCTCCTTGGGACCTTCCCCCCTCTGGCCGTGGCCCTAAAGGTCCCGGTGTCACTTACCTGCTGCCAGGCAACAATAGGAAGGATCTGGAAGCAACCAACCTAACAAGCAATGAGAAGTTTAAGACACTCAAAGAACTTCAAGCAAGCCATCTTTGGTGAGGCAGGGTCCATAGGAGGCCAGGGGAGGGCAAAGTGATGTGGGTGTGAGGACTGTGCAATCAGGATGGCTTCCTGGAGGAGGCTGGACTTGAACCCGGTAAGGAGGACGTGCTGGATATTAGTATGGTGCTGAGAACTGGTGGGACTGGGCAGCCGGTGCATCGTATGGGAGAAAAGACAGGAGCAAATGGGCTCTGAGAACGCTTGTGGGCAGGCACGAGTGGTACCCACTGACCCTGACCCACCGGAGCCTGGAAGTGTTGGCTGAGCCAGCCGTGACCCTCTCATTGCTGGATTGGGGGAGGGGGGGGTCTCCTGGGAGAAGACCAGGGTAATGAGGGGCAGGTGGCATTTGTGTTGGGGGTAGGGGTTCCCCCTTACCAGCTTACCAGCCAGGGTGGAAGTGGGTGGCTGTGAGTGGTGTGCGCTGACTGTGCGCACTGACCGAACTGCAGCCCTGCGCAGCCTGCGTGCGGGGCAGTGGCCAGGAGATGTGAGCTCAGCACCCACACACTGGGATGGGGCACCTTAGCCACAGACTCGTCTGCAAGAGCACACGGTTGTGAGTCAGGAGCACCCGCCTTCTCTCCTTCTTGGAAAGAGTTATGTTCTGGCGTAGCACAGAGGGCTCAGAGGGCAGCCGCCGCTTCCGGAAGAGCTGAGACGCCTCTTGCCGGGCCCAGCCATCACCCGAACACAGCCCAGGCCCTGCCCCGACAAGCCGGGAGCCTCACAGCCCGTCTCTGACTCAGAGGCTTGCAATCCCCTCGGAAGTCAGACTCCAGCCTTGGTTGGTCTCCTGGAGTCGTGAAAATGTCCAGGGACCGTGAGACCAGGCGGTCTGATGGCTTGTCACACCTCACACAGAGCAGAAAAATCCACACATGTCCCTGGAAAGTGACGGTGGCTGTTACGACCCCTGCGATTGGGTCTGGCCCTCGTCTTTACAGAGGGCACGGACATTCGGAGGCAGCGGTAGGTATCTGGTAGGGGCCGCAAGGCAAGACGTGGACAGGCCGGGAACACTAAGCTCAGGGACAGGCAGGAGACTCCCCAGTGTCACTGTGTAGCAGAGGGAGACAGCCGCCGAAAGCCCAGCACAGCCACGCAGCGGGAGTCCCCGGAGGCTGGTGTGATGCCAGCAGGGAGGGAACACACCGAGTGGACGTGGAGGCCCATGCAGTCACATGTCGGTGGGGATGCCAGGGGGGCCATGCTGGGGACACGGGCATGTCCCATGGCAGGCCAAGGCCACGCCACTGCTGAGACGGCCACCACCACACACCGGCCACTGCCTTCGTGGTGGTCCCTGGGTCTGGTGCCATTGCTGTAAACATCTTCTTTTCTGTCTCTGTACCTTTCCCCTCAGGGTCGGAGCCCTCGGGTGGCTGGACCGGGATCGCAAGGTCAGCAGGGGAGAAAGCACCTGGTGCCTCCAACTGCCAGGGGGCCTGATGGATCCCGTCCCCCCCTCCCTGGGTTCACACAGGGGGGTTTGCCCCAGAGAGGGCGGGTCCTGGGAGCTGGGAGCAGCTGAAACAGACAAGCGCAGCATCAGATGCCCACTGTCCGCGAGAAGCAACCTTGTGACGGAAACAGAGGAGCGAGCAAGCCTTCTCTTTCACCGTAGAGGACGCCCAGATTACAGCATCACCGATGGGCGAGCGAAGGAGCTTAACACTCTGTGTGAGTATATTCTCCTATCCCACACAGGGCCACATTCAAAGCAAACATTTCCAAGTGTAACCCCTGGGGAAGTGGGGGCCTGGTGGGGGGCTGCGGAGGTCTGCTCTACACAGGCACTTAAAAATGACTCAAATCTCACCCTCCAGGGAGTTTACTCTTCCAATGGCGTGGTTCATACTTCATGCAGACGGAGAGGGTGGTGTGACGTACGGAGACTTGATCAGGGGACCGTCAGGCCCTACCAGATGTGGTGACCTCTGGTTGTTGCTGGAGAAGCGAGGCTTGACAGTAACACCAGAATGGTCTGCGGGTGGCTCCTGAGGGCCCAGGAATTCCCAAAATGTGTAGAAAAAAATGGCACATGTATGCACGTGTAATTTTTCTGGAGCAAGGTCAGAGCCTTCATGGGATCCTCAGAAAAAAACAAGGACTGCTTTAGAATGATACTTACTCAGCACTTTCCTCAAGCCCATGAGGCCTGATGGAATACTCTGAAAGATCAATTTCTATCCCCATCCATTCAAGTCAGGCATTTAATCCCACCTTCTAGCCTCCCTCTGTCCTCACTCCTGGCTGCAGTAACACTCCAGACTCAGAGGCTGCCTCCCTGCCACCCGGGGCCGGAATCATACCCTAACTTGAATGTTGAAAAGTCATCTCATCTGATCACGTCTCAGCTGGAACTCTGATTCATGTCACACCCACCGCCCTTGCAAAGCCCCATTCTCCCCCAGTCTTCCCCCATCACAGTTAGTGGTATTCTTCCTTTTTACACAGAGGGAGAACTGTTGGGTGGCTCAGTCAGTTGAGCGACCGACTCTTGACTTCAGCTCAGGTCATGATCTCGCAGTTCATGGGATCAAGCCCCACGCTGAGCTCCCGCACTGACATTGTGGAGCCTGCTTGGGACTCTCTCTCTCCCTCTCTTTCTCTGCCCCTCCTCTGCTCCAGCTGTCTGTCTCTCTCAAAATAAATAAATGTTTTTTAAAAAATAAAACAGGGAGAACTGTTAAACTCTGGGTTCAAATCCCAGCTTTGCTACTTACTGGTTGTGTGACTTTATGCAAATTGATTAAACTCTCTGTGCCTCAATCTCCTCTTCTGTAAAATGGGGATAGCAGGACGTAGTTCATAGGAGTGTTGTGAGAATTAAGTGGCTTTCAAAGATGTCAAGGGGTTAGAGGAGTGTCTGCTTAACAGTGAATATTAGCAATTGTCATTCTCCCATTTGCTCCAAACAAAATCCTAAGAATGAGGCTTTCTTCCTTTCTCTTCCACATCACATCCCAATCCATCAGAGATTTCCTATACTCTGGTTGCTCTTCAGATCGCATAAATCTTTCGCCTTTCACCAGTCCATCAGAGATTCCCATCCACTCTGCCTTCAGATACGTATCGCAAATCTGGTCCATCTCCATCGCTGCTGGCCTTGTCCAAGCCACGGTGCACTCCCACTGACCCCCTACACGCTCGCCCTGCTTCTGCGATTCCCATCCTCCCCACACGGCAGCCAGAAAGATCTTTTACAAATGTAAATCAGACCATAGCCCACCTCCGCAGACTCACACCCCTTGTTACAGCTGACAAGACCCTACCTGCTCTGGCCCTTGTCCACCTGACACGCCTCACCTCACTTCCCTTCCCCCCTTGGCTCCCCTCTGCCTAGAACAATTCCAGAGCAGAGGAGGGGCAATCAGGGGCTGTTTGCCTAGGGTGAGGGGACATTCCTCTGAGGTGGCATGTGGACACACTTGAATAAGGACTGGAGGGAGGCACACGATGCCTGGTGTGGGGAAGCACACACCCATGCATGCATTTCTTCACAGTGACCTGATTGTCTACAACAGGTGATGGTGCTCCGCGCAGCTCCTAGACCCCTGCGGGGAGACAGGCACAGTCCTAGGCAGCCGCAGGCCTGGGGATGGATGGGGGAGCTGGAGGGGCTCCGCCCTGGCTGCCAGGACCACCTTCCTCCTCCCACATCAGCCAGGCGCAGGGTGTGCAGAGCCTGTGAGTGGCCAGGATGAGCACTGTGGATTCAGGTGTCCTATGAGCGCCTGGCTTGAAGCCGCATCCTCAGGGCCCGGAGGCACACCAAGCCTCCCTTCCCCTCTCTGCGCCCTTCTCTGCTCCCACTGCTAAGGGAAGTTACCAGCGGAAAAGATCTCTTCGCTTTTCGGAGGCCACGAGAGACAGACCCCGAGACGCCTAGCCGAGCTGCCCTGCCCCAGGAGAGGGGGCAGCGCCCTGGGCGGCTTCCGTGCAGGTGGCAGGGACTACGGTGTAAAGGGAAAGGGCCGTTCAGTGAATAAATGGATGCTCCTCGGTCATGTTTCGCCCGGGACTCCAAGACACAGAGTGGCAACGGTCCTACAGACCTCCGGACTCTGCCACCCGCTGTAACAGTCCAGTGGCCCAGAATGTGCACAATTGGGGAAATTTAAAGCGCCATTGAAATAGTAGATGTTACCGTCTTCGTCTGCACTGTTGGTATTACTGCCATTCCGGGTTCTTCTTTTGCTAAAAGTGGATTCGTTCCTGGCACAGAATGATAGCAACATTACACCGAGCAGTGCGCGGCGCCAGGCATTGTTCTTAATTGTCTGGGTGCTCAGCCCGCCGTGGGAGGGAGCTGGGATCGCGGGGGCGTGCAGTTCCCGCCGCGCCCACTGGGTGGCGCAGGCACAGCACTTTGTCCGGAGCTCCGTGTCGAGGCGAAGCGCGAGGGGCTGACCTCGGGACCCCCATCTGCGACCCTGGACCCCGGTGCCCGGTCTAGACCCGGGCAGGCCTCAGAGGCCTGACCAGGCCTCGGGCTCTGACAAAGCCCTTCCCTTTGGAAGAAACTTTGGGGGGATTCCCATCTGACAGAGCAGGTTTCAAGGCCATGGGATTGGCCACAGACAACTGGAATAGTGGGTGGAGGTGAGACTGTTGGGGAGGGGGCGGAGGGAGGGAGATGGGAGGGTGGGTGGCCACACACCTTGTCAGGTAAGGCCGGGTCTGTCAGGTACCCCCCCCCCCCCTTCCACCCAGGTGTCCTTGGCTCGGCATTTTCTCGGAAGTTCCCAGAGTCCTGTGGGAAATGGTCCTCTTAACTTGACCCTTCCTCCACATCTGGGCAGAGAACCATTTGGCCAGTTTGAATTTGGTTTTCGGCTTGTGAGAAGAAAAACCGGTGCAGCTGAAGCGCTGGAGCTCCCTGTGAACAGCAGCCAGCAAGCAAGTTGATGGACACTTCTAGTGTGAGCCCCTTGGGGCACAAAACCACCTTCTGCTTCTTTGGCCCATCCTCACGACACCTAGGATGCTCCTCCGGACACAGCAGGGACCTGATACATGCTCTTTGTCTGACAATGTAACAGGGAGCTGGAGAGCAAGCACCATCAGGACAGTGAACCCCTGGGCTATTTGTATCGGAGGCAGATACATTCCTTTTTTTTTAATTTCTAGGAGAGAGAGAGACAGCGTGAGCAGGGGAGGGTCATAGAGAGAGGGAGTCACAGACTGAAACTGGCTCCAGGCTCTGAGCTGGCAGTCAGCACAGAACCCGACGCGGGGCTCGAACCCACGAACCGCGAGATCATGACCTAAGCGAAAGTCTTCGGACGCTTAACCGACTAAGCCACCCAGGCGCCCCGGAGGCAGATACATTCTTAAAGGTTCTGATTCAGGAAGATGAGGATGGGACCCAGGAATCTGCATTTTTAAGAAGCCGCCTTTCCTGCAAAGCAGTTCCGAGGCAGTAGGGGGTAGTCCACACTTGGATGAGTATCAGCCAAAGCTTTCAGGTACCAGTGTGCCATGAGAAGGGTGGAGTCCACAGTCCCGCCTTCCTTTCTGAGACTTCCTCTGTCTTGATGTGGCTTCCCCCTCCCCGTAGGTAGCATTCTGCCCCCTGCTCCTCCGCCCCTTCAGTTTTCCCAGGCCTGGATTTGTTTGTTTGTGTTCCTGACCTCCCTGGAATGTTGAGCCTGATTCCTTCAGAAGGTAAGCTCTTCATTGGCATCAACCTGAACTCTTGGGAAGCTTCGAACCCTTGTGCAGTGTGAGATGAACTCCACGATAAATGAAATTTTCATTCTGTAGCCATTCTTCTAGAACCTGAATTCTGCAACCACTTCATTTTCTTTTCTTCTTTTTAAATATTTTTTAACATTTATTTATTTTTGAGAGAGAGCGTGCACAAGTGAGGGAGGGGCAGAGAGAGAGGGAGAAACAGAATCTGAAGCAGGCTCCAGGCTCTGAGCTGTCAGCACAGAGCCCTATGCGGGGCTCAAACCTACAAACCGTGAGATCATGACCTGAGCTGAAGTCAGATGCTCAACTGACTGAGCCACCCAGGCGCCCCCATTTTCTTTTCTTAAATGGAGGAGTTTGGATCTGAGCCCAAGCCACCCCCACTCCTCTCACCCCCAATTCTCTGAGCTTCCTGAACTGTAGTTCTCAGGGCTGTCAATCACAATTACTAATTTCTAGACTCTTCCTGGAATTGGGGAGGGGGGCAGATTTATGTATGTATGTATTTGAAATAAATTAGAAAATGCCCACATTTCTTTATCTACTGGAAGAATGTGAGGTAAGTGTGCTTCTTTGGGGTTTATTTTTCCTCAGCTCTACCTTCCATCATAAAAATATAAGGTTGGCTGACAAATAAATTATGCTGAAAGTCCTCAGTTGGGTATTTGATATTGCATTGTTCAAGGCATATTTTATAATGGCTGTGATAATACCAGGGATGGGGTTTGTGACGGTGAGTTAGCGGCACCTTCCTTGCTGGTGTCTGCCCTCTAATAACCCCGTGGGATGGGTATGCCGCTCCGCGAGGGATCATCACAGAACATTAATAAGGTGGCAGGCTGAGTGCTGGCGCCGGAGGCTTCAGAGACAGAGAGCAGGAGCTAGGCCAGACAGGCCCGTTGTTTCTGTGCTGTGAGAGAGAAGTGAGAAATGGAAAATGGTCTCTTACCTTCCCAGCAAATATAGCGCCTTGCCAGAATTTCCTCCGACTTTGTCTGGGAGACCCTGGCTGCCTGATTGATTAATTACAGGGAGTTGGGTCAAGGCAAAAACTGTCTGTGAGAGTTCAGGAAAATGAATGTCCTCTCAACACTGAGAGCGCTCATGGGGTCCACGTGGGGTGAGAGAACTTGGGAGAGGGTCGTAACAGAGCTCCTCCTAGATGGCATTTGGAACCTTCTAGAAGGCTGGGCAGGTCCACTGCAGTCACTTTCCAGAAGTTATACTTTGAAGTTAAGTTTGGCAATGTTTTTGCCAATGTTTAATGAGGCTTCGGGAGAGAGTGCATTTCCTTCTTCGTTGGCAGGGTGCTGAATCTGCTGGGACCTTCTCTGCTACAGCTACAGAGACAGCAGTTCAGTTTTACTTGCCACGCACAGAGAACTTGCTCTGGGACAGCTCTGAGTGGTCTGGGGACCCTCCCCACTTCTGGCGGACCACAAATGCACACCCAGGTCTTCCAGCAGCTGCTGGGTCCCAGGACAGTGACTCAAGGATTTATTTTGACCACCCAAGTGCCAGGTGTCCCGTTTCCACTTCTTTAAATTTCCCAGAATCCCTGAGAGGTGTCTGTGTGATCACCTGCTTACAGACGAGGAACTGGAGGTCGTGGGAGGCTAATGGCTTGGCCCCAAGTCACAATCACCTACTGAATATGGTGCCACCCACCTGGGCACCCTAGCTGCCTCTAGCACTGAGAGCTTCAGTAAGTGCACCTGCAGTGAGGGAGAGAAGACAGCTTCGGGGACCAAGCCCGTTGTGATTCACGGTCCAAATTCTTTCCTGAAAAGCCACAATGGAGATTTCAGCCTTTTCACTGGAGACCCAAGAAATCTGTGATCCTACCTCTTCTGCTTTCACTCTGGAGCTGAGTGAGCCAGTGATCATGCCATGACCTAAACTAAAGAATAAACCCCATAGTTATAAACACACATTCCAGAGACAAGCCTGGCCAGTGGTGGAGGCAATTATCTACAAGACAGCTGCTCGGAGCCTTGGGATTTACGTCTCAAGTCACCCCCGGGACTTCCCAGGATGGCATTTTAGAGAAAGGGAAAAGCAAAACATTCCCACTCTGCTTTGTTACTGGTCATAACGCCGAGTGGATGACCAAGAGAGCAATTCTGGGCCACACTCGAAAAGCCAGGAGGAAAGCACCTGTGTAGCATCGACACAATTCAGAGCAGCCTGTTCCGGGCAAGACATTTTGCTTCCGGAACATCTGAAACTATCTTGACCCTTGAGTGTGGTATTACCATTTTAGAATCCATGGTAGTGTGCAGGCAGCGAGTGGTGCTCTTTAAGTAGCGTGTCTTCATTTCGGAGGGCATACAAAATAAGATGGGCAGAGAGCAGAGGTCTTGCCAAAATGGTTTTCCAGACAAAAACTTTTAAAAAGGCCCCAGAAAAATACATGATGAGACTGACAATAACAGAGAAAAAGGCCATCCTAAATTCTAATTAAAACTATAACAGATATTTCTCTACTTTGTTTGAGACCCGGTTCGGGTCTCACCTCCTCCAGGGAGGCTCGTGTAGCAACGCTAGCATCGAAACTCTCTCCCGTCGTTGACCTCATCTAAAGTTTTTATAACGTGTAGAATATTCCACAGTGTTCAAAACAATCCATTCTTATATTTGTTTAAACTTCATTCTCCAATACCCAGACTGGGATCAGTAGCTACATCTTCTGTGAAAAAAGAATGAGAATGCCTTTAGATCCAGGCAAGGATTTCTTTCAAGGGATAAGCCCATATCCTCCTTTCTGGAACATTTTTCAGAGACCGAGGACCCCTTCCTGGGTGTGTCTTCCCCGGGTGGACGGTGTTGCCAGTCCTTGGAATGGCCAGTAAGCAGCCACTTGCAGAGTCTGCTGGGATGCAGAAGTGGGTGGCCACGTGCCTGTACGAGAGAGGTTTCATGGCCCCAGAGCCTTTCTTCTTTCTTGGGCAGGAAAGAGGGGTGGCTGCAGACTGGGTGCTAGGGACCACCTCCCCGTGCCACCACATTCTAGTATGGAGTTTCGAGGAGGCCAAGAATTCTCCATTTGAACTGGACTTTCCAGCCTCTATGGCTCTGAGAAAGGCAATGAGATGCGGGCGCTGATGGGCAGCAGTTGCCTGGAGACTGGCTCGGAGTGGGAGGGGCCGGAGAGGTCCCCCAGCCGCCAGCGGACCTCTTTCTCCAGGTGCCACACGTGCTGGAGGCGGTCTGGGTATGTCCCGGCCAGCTCAGTCCCTGAATGCTCTGTTTAACTCTCATCTTGCTATTACTGAAACCCGTCTGGAGCCAAGAAACGAGTCACCAAAGTAATGAAGTGCCTAGCTTAAACACAAAACCATGGGGAATTTCTGAATAAGTGAGTTATGAAAAACAAAGTGGAAATTGCAGGTCCCTGTGATGAATTCAAAGATTATTCCAAGGTGGAAAATAATGTTAAACGAGGGAGCTGAAAACAAAGGGGGTGGTTGGGAGAGAAAAGCAACTAACACTGAACTGAGAATGTACCAAGGCTCTGTCTCAAAGACGAATGTGCATTATGCATAGTAGGCGTTCTGTAGGCTGCTATAGTGATTTAAAATACATGTATTAATTAGGCACCACCAATTAAAATGTGGGCAGGTATACACAGTTAGCCTGGACTGTCGCTGTCTTCCACACATTTAGAAGAAAAGATTTACTAAGAAAACTCAGAGAACAAACAAGAGTACAAGGGGAATGGTAGGTTTAATTAAGCAGTCAGCTCTTTAAAGGACTTCAGTACAATAATTGTTGGTATGTGAATGTGTGGCGAATTATGTATGAGTCATCCGTTCTTTGAAGAAGACAGAACAGGATCTCTTCTTGGAAGGACGTGGGGAGCACTTGGAGTTGTTGAAAGGTAGCAAATTGCATTTCGTGCTCATCAGGCAATAATTACAGTGTCCTTTTAAGCCTAACAACAACAGGTAACATCTGTTAGATGTTTATTACATGGTGGGCCCTTGGTTGAGTGCCTTCCAGATGTTTAGCCCTCACCATAGACCTATGAAGGACTGGATACTAGTATTGTGGCCATTTCACAGATGAAGAAACTGAGGCCCTTGGCACCTTGCCCAAATTACCCAGCAACAGGTGCAACATGCTCTGTGCTCTTAAAAGTTCGCTGTCTGGTATTTAAGGTTGTACATTTTCTAATTTTATTAAGTTCAGGTCAGCTTCATCTCCCAGCTGATCCGAATTCAGTAAGCTTCACTAAAATAAAATAATATCAAGTATTTTTCTAGCCAATTATCTACTGTCATGTATTATAATAGGAATGAGGGGGAAACTCATTGTCGTATGGAACACCCAATCCACACTTGGGAATCGACTGCCCAAAGAGCATGGTTCTTTCTAGATTGTAGCGGAGCATTTATTATGCCTGAACAATGACAGGAACAGAGATGATTTTGTAACAAAACCTCAGGGAAGCTATTAACAAGTTGGCATTTCTAATTCGTGTGGAAATGCTCATCTTATTTATCAGAAAATTATAGCAATGGTGTTCACTTAAGAATTGGTACTGTGGAAGGGAATTGTGTGTATGTGTGTGTGTGTGAAGTTTCTAATATTGCAAACATGAATGGGAGTGCAAAAGAAAACTGGTTCAGTATCTAAATATCAGCTTATTTTCCTTTGAACCTCTTACTTTACATGATTTTAGAGCTGCTTAATAAGGGAATGATATAAAGGCATTGCATCACTTTACAAGATTTTAGGGCAAATTCATGTAAGTAGGAACTGCATGGGGCTCATAAGTGGCCCCAAAGAAAAGGACGTCCAACTTTTGACAACTAAGGAAACTATCTGTACCACAAGGCAGCTTAAGATCTAGTGGCTTTTTTCAACTGCCAATAAAGCTTTGGTACGGCTTCACCCGCGTGATAGGTATTATAAAACCAAAAGAATGAGAATGGTTTGAATGAGAAAGGATCCAAGAAAGGCAGAGAACTTGAGAAAAGCTGGACACTGGAAGGAGAGAAAGAAATGGGGCGGGGGGCAGAGGAGAAGACCCTCTGTTGGTGGCTGACTCCCACAGCTTCACCAGGAAACGATGCTCAGCTCCGGGCAGCTCTGGTTATCTGCTGGCTCCAAGCACCCACAGGCGGGTGTGCCCCTGCATGGCCCAGCCTCCCTGAGCCACCTCACTCCAAGGTCTGGATTCACTTGTTCATGGTAAGCAGTTTTACAGTAATTGTGTGCCAGGCACTGGGCTGGGTCAGGGGACACACCCATGAACAAGGAAAGCAGATCCCTGGCCTCTCGGAGCAGACATTCTGGTCAGAGGAGCCAGTCTATAAACAAGGAGACACATAATTGTGCGAGTGGCAGATGGTGATCTGTGCTATGAAGAAAATAAAGCAAGGTAAGGGAATTGAGTGTGCTGGAGAGGCAGGGGAACTATTTAAATAGGTGATTAGGAAGGTGTCTCTGAAGTCATGACATCTCAGCAGGGAAGGAGCCAGCCATGGGAGGCTCCATGGGGAGAGCACTCCAGGTAGAGCAAGTGCTCAGGCCCCAGGGCAGGAAGGAGCTGGATGAATTTGAGGACAAGCAAGAAGGTGCCAATATAATTGAACTGTAGAAGGGGAGAGAGTAGACGTCACAGAGGCTAGATCACGTGGCCTTCGAAGCATGGCCAGATCTCTTGGATTCCCTTCTAGTGGAGTGGGAAGTCATCAGAAGGTCTTAAGCAGGGAAGTGGTAAGACCGATTTACATTTACAATATGACCCTGCGGAGACTACATTATAGGAAGAGGAGACCTGTGACCCTGGCACGGGGAGAATTGCATGTTTTCTGTCCGAACATCCAAGTTATTCATTTTCCAGGGCGATGTTGTGGGACCTATAAGCAATACAGCAGCTAAGAATTCTTTGTAAAAAATCAAAATGATGTTTAAAGAAACAAACAAAAAAACAAAGAAACCCAAGAAAACAAACAAGGACAATGCCTTTGGAGTATACCATATGGGGCAAAGCAAAATTAATTGGCAAGGATTTCTTTTAAATTGTAGAGAATGGGGTCACCTGGGTGGCTCAGTCTGTTAAGCCTTAGACTCTTGATTTTGGCTCAGGTCATGATCTCGCGGTTTGGTTTGGTTGGGTGTGTGGGTTTGAGCCCCACTTGGGGCTCTGCGCTGACCACATGGAGGCTGCTTGGGATTCTCTATCCCTCTCTCTCTCTGCCCCTCCCCCACTCACACACTCTAGCTCTCTCTCTCTCTCAAAATAAACACTTTTAAAAAATAAAATGTGGGGAAAGATCCTGAACACGTCCTACACATTCTAATGGAAATTAATAAAGATGAACAATTTTCACAAGCATTGTCTGCATTGTGTGTGTGGTGTCCTGGTTAGTTTATTGTCGTGGATGCCGAATGTTCAGAGGTTTTTACAGCTGCTCTCCTGCCTCCGGTCCCAGCTCTGGTTTTCCCTCAAGGGTTCAAGTTCTCCTGCCACGAACTGTCTACGAGAGAGGTCTCAGCCTCAGCCCCCGCAGCTGGGGGAGTTGGGGGGCGGGGGTCTGGCAGCAGCGGAGGGAGGGAGGGTCAGGCTGAGTCACGGTGGCTGCTCAGCACGCAGGGTGAGGACCCTGCAGCAGTCGTGGACGTGAGACGTGGAAGGAGGTGGGACACGCTTCACGCGACGGCAGGGAGGCTCTGCGTCGCTTCCCAGGCGCTGCTGCCCCTCCACGTGGTCTTCGCCTCCTCCAGCCTGGCTTCAACACAGACGCCCGGAGGCCTCGCGGGCTCCACCACGCGCGACAGACGCGGTCCACAAGGAGCGTCTAGGAAGTGCTGCGTGCCCGTGCGCGCGCATGCGTGTTAGCGGCCGGTGCGCTCACGCTTCCCCCTCTGACCGGAGCTCCCTCTCTCCAGTCGCGGGTCTAGGTGTCCGGACCGGGCCGCAGTTGGGTGTCAGCTACCAGCCTTTGCTCAGCCAGTCACTGAGGCTTGTACTCCTCACACAGTCCAGTCTGTCATTGTCACTGCGAAGAGTTCTTTCCCAGGCCGGGCAGCGCCTGAGTCCCTCAGGTAAGGAGGCCTCAGGGAGGCCAGTTCCACTGGTTCGCCTGGCACGTCTAGGCACACCTAGGCACACCCGCCCCCAGCCTGTCGCCCAACCAGCCCTCCCGCCGGGCACCTAAACCAAGGGGCTGAGACGGGCAGCCAAGGACAGGATGGCAGCCTGCGACGGAATCTCCTGGAGACGTTAAAAATACGGATTCCTGGCCCCACGCCGCAGGGGCTCAGTCCCGAGGAGGGGCCTGAGAATCTGCATTTCAGACCCCTGCTCTAGCCTCGCCCCCGTGGTTCTGATACGTGGACTGTGTGACCCTAGACCGGATTAGGGCAAAGCAAAGCTGGAGGTCAGGAGACTGGCGCGAGCTGCTTTGTGCGTGACAGATGGCAGAGGCCTGAAGGCCCCAGACAGCCCCAGGGAGAGGGAGGGGAGGAGATGGACCCCAGGGACGGAGGACGGAGGGGGGTTCGAGAAGACGGCCTTCTGCTGGATGGGAGAGGAAAGGAGGCCCGGAGGCAGCCGGACGCAGGCCAGGTGCTTTCCCAGGAGGGTGTGTGGCTCTCACACCTGCAGTGAAGGGCCCGCCCCCCACGTCCCTTTGTCTCCTGCTGCTGGTTCTGGATGGTTCCGCCCCCTGCCAGCAGCTCCCCACTGGAGGACTCCCCAGGGCCCCTCCCTGGGGGCACTCAGGTTACAGCTGTGCCGGCGGCCTTTCCATGGCTCCCGCCTGATAAAGTTACCAAATTCAAAATGTGGCAGATTTTTGGAAGAAGACAAGAGTAGAAACCATGGCTGACCCCAAGCCCGGAACTCAGTCAGTGGAAACCGCAGCACCTGATGTTTCCACACCCTCCTGTTTTGGGGGATTTGAAAATGCCTCAACTCCACATGCGCTTCATGACCCCAGACTTTTTTTTAAATGACATGCACAGTAGATTGTCACACAAGAGTGTAAAAGTTACTTTTCTTTTTCATCTGTTTGTTATTAAGTCGAAGGAACATTAATCCGTTTTACAGATAGGGATCATTTCTGGATCTAAATGGCCTCCTAAGTTTGGAGATTCCACCTTGACCCTGCTCTTTGCTTAGAGCTGCCCCTTTTAGACCATCCCTGTGGGTGGTACCAGGGGCCTTTCCAGCCATTTTGACCTGAGAGGTTCACCTGAGAGACTCACCTTCTGCGGCTTTGTGTTCATCTGGAGCACCTGGCTCGGGGCTCCGCCCACAATGGTGGCCTCCTAAGTGCTGCTGGTCCGGGAGATGGGTCTGGGCTCCATCAAGGGAAGGAGAGATTATGAGATCCTTTCCACAGATGAGGTAGGAAATGGGGACTTGGGTCGAAGGGGTTATCTGAACTCTCTGGAAAAAAGTATCTGGGGCACAGTGTGTGTGCTAAGGCTTAATTGGCATACGCAGTAGCATCAGGGCAGCAAGAGTGAGAGAAGTTAGGCAGGCAGGCAGGAAAGCAAACGTAAGGGAATGTGTGACCGGCCTCGCCGCAGAATCACCGAGAAATTCAGCCTTTTGCCAGATTACACAGCATGTCTTCCAGACGGGCCAAGTGGATCTGCCACACTCCAGAGTGTGCTGGCTTTTCCCTGTTCTCTTGTCGATGTTCTTTCCGGGGCGTGTTCCTTCCCCAGTTTGGAGCTGTGTCGCCTGGCCTCTCTAGGAGTCACTGGTGAAGCCACGTCTCATGTCCTACATTTCACTCATTTGGATTTGGCCTCGTGTTAGGCATATGATAAAACATATACAGAAGGCCAGTGTGCACCCAGGAGTGTGAGGAACAGCAGCTGAGGCCAGGGGACAGGTGGGGCCGAACAGTCCTGGGAGACACATGCACCCCTAGCTTGGCTCCGTGGTAAACAAGGAGTCAGGGGATTTTAAAAGGATGTGATTCTTTTGTCTTCCCACTGAAACTGTGGCCCCATTAGACCTCCAAATGCCATTTACAACTCATTCCTTCCTCTAGACTCACATCTGTCTTTAGTAACATATGGCAGTGAGAAGGAAAGTTCTGGAGAGGTAGTGGGGGAAAAAACTCAAATACCCTCACTTCACAAACCACCCCATCTCATTTCTGCGCCATGCTCTAATAGATACTGTGTGGCCCGTGGAAGTCACTTCACCTCTCTGCGATGATATGACAATTTCATTAGGGTCGACGCAATGCATACAACACAGGATCCTTTTGGGAAATCAGTGAAACAAATGAATGCATAAGCTCTTTTAAAACGCGGGCGTGCTCTGGTGACAGGCGGCTACTACTACTCCCCTTCTTCCTGCAGCGCCACACACCATCCCTCTTGAGACAGTTCAGGCTTCTTTCTAGGACTCTGTTGACCTTGGTCCCAGCTCTGTTTCTAGCAAGTCTCCCTCCATTCTGACCGCCACCTGCTCTGCTCCTTCAGGCTCATCTACCCCTTGAAACAATGTCTCCTGGACATTCTCTTAGGGAGACTGTTGACATTCATATCAGCGATCTGTTAGCTATAATGGTTTGCTAGGGCAATGGTTTCGCAACTTGACAATAAAAGGAGCTTTCTTTTGAAACAACGAGTAAGCTTTGCGCAAGTACCAACACGTCAGGAAGCAGAACAGCTTGCATGGGAAACGCTGCTCTCCCGTGTCCTAGCGCCTTTGCATCAGGCCGAAAAGCAGCGCAGGTCAGCGTGTTCGTTTCATGGCTAAGCCTTTGTTCCGCCTTCACGTCCTTTGCTATGTATTGTCTCATTTCAGCTCCCAGTAACCCCTCCACAGAAGGAGGGGCACCTCCATCTTCTAGTGGAGGAAGCAGAAGTTCAGAAACACGGACTGATTTGCCCAAGGCCCAAAGCAGCCAGTCTGAGGCCATGCAAGACAACAAACTGTGTCTTCTAGTTCCAAGTATTTTCTCTCAAACGCTGCTGCCGTTTGTTTTGGCTTGTCCTTACTCTCTTTATTCTTGATTTTCACAGCGGCTTCCTTCTGCAGGGAGAGTGCCCTGGCTCCTACCAGGTGTTCTGGCTCACAATTTCTTTAACTCACTGAGAAAGCCATAGAGCCATCAGTTGGGAGGGGTCAGCCGGAGACCATGAGGCCAGCCTCCTGCCCTGAGCTCAGTGGAGGCCTAAACCCCGGTTCCTGGCTGGTTGAGGGGGCCTCGGGATGCCATGACCCGCCCTGTAGTTCAGAACAGAGGAAAGATCTGAGTCTCTCTCAACTCAGCCTCATGTTTTGGGGCTCCCCTTGGGATGGGGGTACCTGGGCCCCACCCTCCACTGCCCTGTGACGTCATGGCCAGACTGGGTAACTACAGGTCTTTTACTGTGCTGTTGTTCTGCTGGTTTCTGTTGGTCTGAGGGGACTGCGAGGCAGTGGTATTTTGAGAGGGGATCTGGGGGATGGAGTGGAGTGAGCAGGGGACAGAGGCTGGGGAGGCGGGAAAGGAGAGCGAGAGAGGACGTCAGGAGAAAGATATGCCAAAGGGGATGGAATGTGGCTCCATGTTGTCCCTTTACTCCTTTTGTTTCCTTGTGAAAGGTTCTGTCAGACTTCTGTTACTAATTGGTGCTTCAGGAGTTGGTGTGTGTGTGAGTCAGAAGTGGGATGGTACTAGTCGGGCGTGAGATTAAAACGGGCAGCCTAGGGGCGCCTGGGTGGCTCAGTCGGTTGAGCGTCCGACTTCGGCTCAGGTCATGATCTCACGGTTCGTGGGTTCAAGCCCCGCGTCGGGCTCTGTGCTGACAGCTTAGAGCCTGGAGCCTGTTTCGGATTCTGTGTCCTTCTCTTGCTCTGCTCCTTCCCTGCTCATTCTCTGTCTCTCTCACTCTCTCAAGGATAAATAAACATTAAAAATTTAAAAAAAAAAAAAAAGCAAGGGTAGCCTAAATGCTCCTGGTCACATGCAGGTCACAAAATGCTGGCCTACGTCATCAGGGCATCAGTCTCTGAATCTAGAGACAGATGTTTATCATGAATTCCTCCTTTATATCAATTCCAAATCATTCCTCTTTTAACTCAAATTTAAAGTCCATTTCTTTTGGTTTGACTCAAGTCAAATCCTTGCCAGCGAACCAAACTTTAACCCACAAAACCCAGAACTATAGAAAAAGAAGTAGCTGAGGAAGGAAGATGTGGCCAGAGTCGAGCTGTGGCAAATGCAGGACACTGTTCCAGAGGTTGGGGCTGTCGCCATAGGAAGGGGCTGCTGCTACTGCTCTGCAGGGAAGATAGTGAATGATTCCCACTTGGCGAATACAGGGGAAGACAGCACACCTGGCTTTTCCAGAGGTGTAAGTTCTCTTGTTGATCGACACCAATCTGAAGGAGTCAACAACACTGACCGCAATACGGAACAATGGCATTCATCATTAGTTCAAACGTGTCCAAAATTTGTCAGTCACCATTTTATCTCCTCTGCCCCATTCTACCCCACATGCAAATCCAGCTTCTGTCTCCATGTATGATGGCCAGACCTAAGCCCGTACCTCCTTTCTCAGCGTGAAAGGCTTCCTTACTTAACATAGTCCCTTCTTGTTAAGCTAAGGGTGTTGTGTGCAGAAACACACCAAGTGCCTGCCTTGGTCCTTTCAGCTGTTATAACGAAATGCCACAGACTGGGTGGCTTGTAGACAACAGATTATTTCCTACCGTTCTGGAGACTGAAGGTCTGAGATCAAGGTACCAATGTGCTCGGATGAGGATCTCTTCCAGGTCACAAACTTCTCATTGTGTCCTCACATGGTGGAAGGGGCTAGGGAGCTCTGTGGGCTCTTTTTATTATAAGGGGCACTAACCCCTGTCACGAGGGTCCAGTCCTCATGACCTAATCCCTTCCCAAAGACCCTGCCTCCTAAAACCATCACAGTGGGCATTAGAATTTGGCATATGAATTTGGAGAGGACACAGTCAGACCATAGCAGTGCTACAGCTTTGCAAACTTAGTGTCTACCTGCATACCGGGTCCCCACTTTAGAGGTAACTAGGTGTTACTGTATGTGTTTTTAAAATTGAAGATGCAAATACTTATCCATATTCACATATGCATATGTTGTACATTTACAAATCAAAGGCAGGGAAGGTAACTAGGTCTTCAATGACAACCACATATCTGTTTTTGAGGATCATTTTTTTTTTTTTTATCAGCTACCATTTAGATTTCAAGGCACATTTTCTCATTTCACTTGACACATGAGAAAATTGTTGCCAGCTAGTTGAGCGGTAAGGTGAACTTGACTGTGATAATGGGGCACAGCTCAGCAAAGACAGCAAGGTCAGCTGACCGGTGTTCTGTTCTCCTGTGCATGCTATATCTACTGACCTCGTTCAGGATCACCTCTTTGTTCTCCAGAGGACTATCAGATAGCACCAGCATGGCCCAAGAATGTCTTTTGTACAATTAACCGGTAAGATTCAAAGAGGTTGATTAATATTTAAAATTAATCCCAGAAAGCTAACCTTGCATTGAGCTGTCAGCCTAAATTCCTTTGCTCAGATGGGTCTGGAGATTCTTAGGCAGCTAGGGAAAATATCTCGCATAGAACATAATCTGTTTAAATCTCTATTCCTGCTATGCCTACTGTATCAGTCAGATCAACTAGAGATGCTAGAGTGAAAAACAGACCCCAAAGCTTCGGATTTATGCAACTGGAGTTTATAGCTCACACCCTGTCTGCTGTAGGTTTGGGCACTTATCCAGGGCAGCTGTCCTCCCGTGTTGATTCAACATTCCGCTCAGTCTTCTTGCTCTTCCTGGCCAATGCACACTTCTCTGATTGCCACGGCAGGGAGAGAGCAAAGGGGAGCAAGTCAGTGTTTCCGCCCGGAAGTGACATGTGTCTCATCATGTGTCACATTTCATTTGTGACATGTCCCATGGCCACACTGCACTCTAAGCAGACAGGTATATGTATTACTGGTTTCTGTAAAACAAACCACTCCAAACTTGTGTTTTTTACAACACAGTTTATTATTTCTCATGTTTCTGTGAGTAGGCCGGACAACCCCTTTACTTGTATAAGTAAACTCCTTGGCTTACTTATACAGCTGTTTTTGGCTGGAGGACAGCTGGGCTGAATTAATGTCCTTGATTCACATGTCTGGCCGTTGGTGCTGCCTATTGGCTGGGGTGCCTTGGTTCTTTGCCAAAGGGCTTCTCATCCCCCTGGAGGCTCAGCTGACTTCCTTACATGACAGTCTCAGGACGGTGTCCCCAGAGGACAAAGGCAAGAGCTACAAGGTCTCTTAAGCCCTTGCCCCAAAACCCACACGACACTTTTGGTCAAGGTCAGTTACAAGGTCAGCTCAGATTCAAAGAATGGGGAAATAGTCTCTTGATAGAAAGAATTATAGATATTGTACCCTTGTGATTTAATCTATTACAGCAGGGCACATGTATAGGCTGTTGTTATTTGCAGTAGTTATGTGCTATAAAGTCATCGTGAACACTGAATTAGAGAATATTGAGCCATTACTCCTAAGGGAAATACAGGGTTAGGTTCCTGTGAGTCTCTGGATACAGCATTTTCAGCAAGTGATCAATAGCCTTGTTTTATGTGCACACCTATTTAATGACACCTTATTTAGTATGTATTGTTGAGTCATTAGCCTGAACTCATGGCTAACAGTGCTGTAACTCGCGCTAATAAGCCTAAATGAAGCTTATTTAATATGTATTTTCTCCGTAAGACACATCACAGCCTTCCTGTGCTTCAGAACACTAGAAAGCATTTTGGCATTACACTTGGAGGCCATTTAAATATGAAATCACCAACAAAAAGTACAAAAATGTGGTAAAAATGTCACTAATTAGCCCCCCAAAAGGACATGTCTATAGTCCTTTAAGAGCTAAAACAAGAAGGCAAAACGACACCTTTGTTTTACCTCAGCAGGGAATGTGTGTGTGTCAGACAAATCGACTTTGTCACCCTCTGCATGTGTCCACGAATGACCATGAAGGCAGAGTGAGCATTGATTTGTACGTTACAAATGAATTTTAGCAAGTAGGCACATTTTCAAGTGTAGAACGCACAATAATGAGGATTGACTGTATATAGAAGAGGGAAACCAGATTAGTAAATAGTAGTAAATTCACGCTCATCATGGGAAAACAGGAAAGAAATGAACATTTATGGAGTACTTATTATGTGCTAGCCTTATGCACTTATTATAGTTTATAATATACTTTATCATCTGTTTTATATGTTGCTGGATTCAGTTTGCTGGTGTTTTGTTGAGAGCTTTTTCTTGCGATGTCTTGGTCTAGTTTTGATATCAAAATCCTCTTAGAATGAATTAGGATGTATTCCCTTCTCTTGTGTTTTTCAATAGAGTTTATAAAAG
The DNA here is from genome assembly GCA_017311185.1 of Proteles cristata cristata. Lineage (NCBI taxonomy): Eukaryota > Metazoa > Chordata > Mammalia > Carnivora > Hyaenidae > Proteles > Proteles cristata. Next base: position 274,068 of record JAESUZ010005399.1, read on the forward strand.
AATTAACATAATCCTTGATAAACTTTTAGTAGAATTCACCATTGAAGCCATCGGTACAGGGCTTTTCCTTGTGGGAAAATTTTTATTAATAATTCAGTTTCTTGGTTTAGGTCTAGTCAGATTTTCTTTTCTTTTTTTGAGAGAGAGAGAGCATGCACCAACAGCAGAGGGAGAGAGAATTTCTTCACGCTGGAGGAGGAGCCTAATGCAGGCTCAACCGTGAGATTATGACCTGAGCTGAAATCAAGAGTTGGATGCGCAACAGACTGAACCACCCAGGTGCCCCAGATTTTCTATTTTATCTTGAGTCAGTATTGGTAGTTGTGTCTTTCTAGGAATTTGTCCATTTCAGCTGGGTGATCTAATTTGTAGAAATACAGTTGTTCATAGTATTCTCTTAGAATCCTTTATTCCTATGAGGTCAGTGTAATCTCTCTGTCATCTCCGATTTTGATAATTTGGGCGTTCTCTCTATTTTTTGGTTAATGTAACTAAAAGTTTGTCAATTCTTTTTCTTTTTTCAAAGACCCAACTTTTAGTTTTCTTGATTATTTCTATTTTTCCTCTTTATTTCATTTATTTTCACTCTAATGTTTATTGCTTTGTTCTCCTGCTTCCTTTGGATTTTGTTTGTTCTTCCTTTCTAATTTCTTTTTATTTATGTTTATTTTTGAGAGAGAGAAACAGAGTACAGGCTGTGGAGAGGGGCCAGAGAGAGAGGGAGACACAGAATCCAAAGCAGGCTGTAGAGTCTGAGCTGTCAGTACAGACACAAACGTGAGATCATGACCTGAGCCAAAGTCAAACGAACACTCAACCGACTGAGCCACCCAAGTGCCCCTTTCCTTTCTAATTTCTTAAGGTACAAATTGATTTCTTCTTTTTTAATATAGGCATTCACAGCTCCGAAGCAGTTTCTGCTATATCCCACAAGATTTGGTTTATTGTGTTTTATTTTCATTTATATCAAACTTGGTATTCCAATGTCCGTTGCTATTTCTTTTTTTGATCCATTGGTTATTTAGGAATGTATTTAATTTCTATATATTTGTAAATTTCCCAAATTCTCTTCTGTTATTTCTAATTTCATTCTTTTGTGGTTGAAGAATGTACTTTCTATCATCTTAATCATTTAAAAATTATTGAGACTTGTTTTCTAATGAAACATGTGGTCTATCCTGGAAAAAGTTCCACATGCAGTTGAAGAATATGTATTCTGTTGTTATTGGGTGAAGTATTCTATAGATATATCATGTTAGTTGGGTTATGGTGTTATTCAAGTCTTCGGTTTCCTTGTTGATCTTCTATCTGGTTTTTATATTCATTATTGAAAGTGAGATTTTGAGGTTTCCACCTGTTTTTGAATTATCTATTTCAATTCTGTCATTTTGCTTGGATTTTGAGACTGTTGTTAAGTGTATAGATGTTTGTTATTGTTTTATCTTTTTTGAGAATTGACCCTTTCATCAGAGAATTTCTTTTTCTCGAGCAAAAATTTTGCTATTTACTGGTATGATACTGTAAAATTAATTAGTTTAGTATTTTTGCCTGATATTAGTAAAGTTACTCTAGCTCCCTTCTGTTTACATGATATATTGCTTTCCATTGTTTTACTTCCAACATAGCTATGTCTTTAGATCTACAGCATATCCTTTACAGAAAGCATACATTTGTATTAGGTTTATTAATTTTTATCCATTCTGCCAATACCTGCCTGTTAATTGGAGTGGTTACATGTTAATCTTATTGAGGATCCTTTCTATGTGATGAGTTGATTCTCTCTTGTTATTTTCAAGATTTTCACTTTGCCTTTGGCTTTTGATGATTTGATTGGTTTAGTTTTGTTTTAATGTCTCTGAAAATCATAAGTGAAACTCAAGCTCTTCCCCAAAATTGACATAAGCTAATCACTTTTAACCAATCCCCTATCACTAGGAAAACTCTAGTGCTATAGCCAATCATTTAAAAAAATAAACAGCCTCTGTATTTTCACTGTAAAAGCTGTTCTAAAATAATAATCCTCTGAGCCTCGTTCTACCATTGGTTTTTTTTTTCTACCATTGGTTTGAATGCTCCCAGGTTGCAAACTTTTTTTATGTGCACAATAAACTTTCACTAATTTAATGATCTGGTGGTATGATTTAATTTTGCTATTTCTGTTTTTTTTGACAGTATCTAATACATAAATAGTAGATTTATTGTGAGGATAATACAGGCAAATTTATGTAAACCCCAGTAACAAGGTCTCAATACTATGGTAATTTTTTCTCTTTTTGGAAACTCCAATTGATGTCAGATTATTATTTTTTTATTGAGGTATAATTGACACATAACATTATATTAGTTTTGGGTATACAACATAGTGATTTGATATTTGTAAACATTGTGAAACGATCCCCACAGTAAGTCTAATTAACATCTGTCACCACACATAGTTACAAAAAAATTTTTTTTCTTGTAATGAGGACCTTAACAATTTACACTTAGCAACTTTCAAATATGCAATACAGTTTTCTTAATACAGTCATCCTGGTTTACTTGATATCGCCATGACTTATTTATTTTATAACTGGAAGTTTATACCTTTTAGCCCCCTTCACTCATTCATCGTACCAGCCCTACATTTCGCCCCCTCCCCCCAACCACCAGTCTGTCCTCTGTACCTTTGAGATGGTTTTCCTTTTGTATAGTTGGTTTTTTAGATTCCACATAAAAGTAAGATCATACAGCATCTGTTTTTCTCTTTGTGATTGATGTCACTTAGCATAGGTCCATCCATGTTGTTGCAAATTGCACAGATTCATTCTTTTATGGCTGATTAGTATTGCACGGTGTGTGTGTGTGTGTGTGTGAGAGAGAGAGAGAGAGAGAGAGAGAGAGAGAGAGAGACATCTTTATCCATTGATCCAGTGATGGACGCTTTGGTTGTTTCCATATCTTAGCTATTGTAAACAATGCTGTAATGAACACAGAGGTTCATATATCTCTTCAAATTACTGTTTCTGTTTTCTTCACAGAAATACCTAGACCTGGAATTGCTGGATTATATGACAGTTCTGTTTCTAATTTTAATTTAATTAATTAACTAATTAATTAATTTTTACATAGTTTATAGTCAAGTTGGTTTCCATATAACACCCAGTGCTCATGCCCATCACCCCCCTTCCCCTCACCCCCACCCCCATCAGTCCTCAGTCTGTTCTCAACATTCAAGAGTCTCTCATAGTTTGCCTCCTTGCCTCTCCCCCACTACTTTTCCCCTTCTTCTCCCCCATGGTCCTCTGAGAAGTTCCTCCTCATCCACCTATACGTGCAAACATATGATATTTGTCCTTCTCTGCCTGACTTATTTCGCTCAGCATAACACCCTCAAGGTCCATCCATGTTGCCACACATGGCCAGATTTCATTCTTTCTCATTGCCATGTAGTATTCCATGGTATAGATAAACCATATCTTCTTGATCCATTCGTCCGTTGATGGACACTTAGGCTCTTCCCATGTTTTGGCTATTGTTGAGAGTGCTGCTATGAACATTGGGATCCATGTGCCCCTATGCATCAGCACTCCTGTATCCCTTGGGTAAATTCCTAGCAGTGCTATTGCTGGGTCATAGGGGAGTTCTATTGTTAATTTTTGAGGAACCTCCACACTGTTTTCCAGAGGGGCTGCACCAGTGTACATTCCCACCAACAGTATAGGAGGGTGCCCATTTCTCCACATCCTCACCAGCATCTATAGCCTCCTGATGTGTTCATTTTAGTCACTCTGACCGGCGTGAGGTGATATCTCAGTGTGGTTTTGATTTGTAGTTCCCTGATGATGAGGGACGCTGAGCATCGTTTCATGTATCTGTTGGCTATCTGGATGTCCTCTTTGGAGAAGTGTCTGTTCATGTCTTCTTCCCATTTCTTCACTGGATTGTTTGTTTTTCTGGTATGGAGTTTGGTGAGTTCCTTATAGATTTTGGATAGTAGCCCTTTATCTGATACCTGTCATTTGCAACTATCTTTTCCCATTCCGTTGGTTGCCTATTAGTTTTCTGGGTTGTTTCCTTTGCTGGGCAGAAGGTTTTTATCTTGATGAGGTCCCAGTAGTTAATTTTTGCTTTTGATTCCCTTCCCTTTGGGGATTTGTCAAGTAAGAAATTGCTGTGGTTGAGGTCATGGAGTTTGTTTCCTGCTTTCTCCTCTAGGGTTTTGATGGTTTCCTGTCTCACGTTCAGGTCCTTTATCCATTTTGAGTTTAGTTTTGTATATGCTGTGAGAAAATGATCTAGTTTCATTCTTCTGCATGTTGCTGTCCAGTTCTCCCAGCACCATCTGTTAAAGAGGGTGTCTTTTTTTCCGTTGGATACTCTTTCCTGCTTTGTCAAAGATTAGTTGGCCATACATTTGTGGGTCCAATTCTGACTTCTCTATTCTATTCCATTGGTCTATGTGTCTGTTTTTGTGCCAATAGCATACTGTCTTAATGATTACAGCTTTGTAGTAGAGGCTAAAGTCTGGGAGGGTGATGACTCCCATTTTGGTTTTCTTCTTCAATATTACTTTGGCTATTCGAGGCCTTTTGTGGTTCCATACAAATTTTAAGATAGTTTGTTCTAGTCTTGAGAATGATGCTGGTGCAATTTTGATTGGGAATGCATTAAATGTGTAGATTGCGTTGGGTAGTAATAACATTTTAACAATATTTATTCTTTCGATCCATGAGCATGGAATATTTTTCCATTTCTTCATGTCTTCTTCAATTTCCTTCATAAGTTTTCTATAGTTGTCATCATACAGATCACTTATATCTTTGGTTAGGTTTATTCTTGATATGTTATGGTTTTTTGTGTAATTGTGAATGGGATCAGCTTCTTGATTTCTCTTCATTGTTGGTGTATAAAAATGCAACCGATTTCTGTACGTTGATTTTGTATCCTCCAACTTTGCTGAATTCATGGATCAGCTCCATTAGACCTCTGGTGGAGTCTGTTGGGTTTTCTATGTAGAGTATCATGTCATCTGCAAAAAGTGAAAGTTTGGCTTCTTCTTTGCCAATTCTGATGCCTTTGATTTCCTTTTGTTGTCTGATGGCTGATGCTAGGACTTTCAGCGCTATGTTAAACAACAGTGTTGAGAGTGGACATCCCTGTCGTGTTCCTGACTTCAGGGGGAAAGCTCTCAGTTTTTCCGCATTCAGGATGATATTAGCTGAGGGCTTCTCATAGATGGCTTTTATGATGTTTAAGTAAGTTCCTTCTATCCTGACTTTCTCAAGGGTCTTTATTAAGAAGGGATTCTGTATCTTGTCAAATGTTTTTTCTGCATCTTTCGACAGGATCATATGGTTTTTATCTTTTCTTTTGTTAATGTGATGCATCACATTAATTGATTTGTGAATATGAAACCAGCCCTGTAACCCAGGAATGAATTCCACTTGATTATGGTGAAGACTTCTTTTTATGTGCTGTTGGATTCGGTTTGCAAGTATCTTGTTGAGGATTTTGCATATGTATTCATCAAGGATATTGGCCTATAGTTCTCTTTTTTTGCTGGGTCTCTGTCTGGCTTGGGAATCAAAGTGATGCTGGCTTCGTAGAATGAATCCGGAAGTTTTCCTTCGATTCCTATTTTTGGGAATAGCTTGCAAAGAATGGGTATTAATTCTATTTTAAATGTCTGGTAGAATTCCCCAGGGAAGCCATCTGGTCCAGGATTCTTATTTGTTGGGAGTTTTTTTTTTTAATGTTTTATTTATTTCTAAGAGAGAGAGAGAGAGAGACAGCATGAGCAGGGGAGAGTCAGAGAGAGAGGGCGATACAGAATCTGAAGCAGTCTCCAGGCTCTAAGCTAGCTGTCAACACAGAGCCCGATGCGAGGCTCAAACCCACAAACCGTGAGATCATAACCTGAACTGAAGCCGGACACTTAACTGACTGAGCCACCCAGGTGCCCCTGCTGGGAGATTTTTGATAAGTGATTCAATTTCTTCACTAGTTATGGGTCTGTTCAGATCTTCTATCTCTTCCCATGTGAATTTTGGTAATGAGTGTGTGTTTAGGAATTTGTCCATTTCTTCTAAGTTGTCCAGTTTGTTGGCATATAATTTTTCATAATATTTCCTGATAATTGCTTGGATTGCTGAGGGATTGGTTGTAATAAGTCCATTTTTATTGATGATTTTGTCTACTTGAGTGCTCTCTCTTTTCTTTTGGAGAAGCCTGGCTAGAGGTTTGTCAATTTTGTTTATTTTTTCAAAAAAAAAAAAAAAACTCTTGGTTTCATTGATCTGTTCAACTGTTTTTTTGGGATTCTATATTGTTTATTTCTGCCCTGGTTTTTATTATTTCTCTTCTCCTACTGGGTTTGAGGTGCTTTTGTTGCTCTCCTTCTAGTTCCTTTAGATGTGCTGTTAGATTTTATACTTGTGCTTTTTCTAAGTTCTTGAAATAGTCCTGGAGTGCAATGTACTTTCCTCTTAGGACTGTCTTTGCCGCATCCCATAAAGTTTGGATTGTTGTATTTTCATTTTCATTTGTTTCCATATATTTTTAAATTTCTTCTCTAAGTGCCTCATTGGCCTGTTAGTTCTTTAGTAGGGTGTTCTTTAGCCTCCATGTTTTCGGAGGTTTTCCAGACTTCTTCCCGTGATTGATTTCAATTTTCATAGCATTGTGATCTTAAAGTGTGCCTGGTATGATCCCAATTCTTTTATATTTATTGAGGGCTGCTTTATGTCCCAGTATGTGATCTATCTTGGAGAATGTGCCATGCACATATGAGAAGAAAGTGAATCCCATGGCCTCAGGACATAGAGTTCTAAATACATCTGTCAGATACATCTGGTCCAATGTATCATTCAAGTCCATTGTTTCTTTAGTGATTTTCTGGCTAGTTGATCTATCCATTGCTGTAAGTGGAGTATTAAAGTCCCCTTCTATTAGCACATTCTTATTCATAAGATGGTTTCTGTTTGTGATTGTTTTATGTATTTAGGTGCTCACACATTCAGTGCAGAGACATTTATAATTGTTAGCTCTTCCTGATGGATAGACCCTGTAATTATTATATAATGCCCTTCTTCATCCCTTGTTACTGCCTTTACTTTAAAGTCCAGTTTGTCGGTATAAGTATGGCTACTCCAGCTTTCTTTTGACTTCTAGTAGCATGATAGATATTTCTCCATCCCCTTACTTTCAATCGAAGGTGTCTTCATGTCTAAAATGAGTTTCTTGTAAACAGCAAATAGGTGAATTTTGTTTTTTTTATGCATTCTGCTACCCTATGTCTTTTGATTGGAGCATTTAGTCAATTTACAATCAGTGATGTTATTGAAAACTAGGGTTTAGAGTCATTGTGTTCTTTGTAGGATTCATGCTTGTGGTGGTGTCTCTGGTACCTTGCGTTCCTTGCAACATTTCCCACGTGGAGTCCCCCTTAGGATTTCTAGTAGGGCTGGTTTAGTGGTGACGAATTCTTTCCATTTTTGTTTTTTTGGGAAGACTTTTATCTCTCCTTCTATTCCAAATGACAGGCTTGCTGGATAGAGGGTTCTTGGTTGCATATTCTTTCTGTTCATCACATTGTAGATTTCCTGCCATTCCTTTCTGGCCTGCCACGTTTCAGTAGATCGGTCTGTCACCACTCTGATAGGTTTCCCTTTGTATGTTAGGACCCTTTTATCCCTAGCTGCTTTCTGAGTTCTCTCTTTGTCCTTATATTTTGTGAGTTTCACTATGATATGTCATGCAGAAGATCGATTCAAGTTATGTTTGAGGGGAGTTCTGGTGCCTCTTGGATTTCAATGTCCGTTTCCTTCCCCAGATTGGGAAAGTTCTCTGCTCTAATTTGTTCAAGGACTCTTTCAGCGCCTTTCCCTCTCTCTTCCTCTTCTGGAATTCCTATGATATGGATATTCTTCCATTTGATTGTATCGCTCAGCTCTTGAACTCTCCTTTCGTGTTCCTGGATCAGTTTCTCTCTTTTTCCAGCTTCCTCTTTTTCTATAATTTTGTCTTCTAATTCACCTATTCGCCTCTCTGCCTCTTCAGTCTGTGCATTGTATGCCTCCATTTTATTATGCATCTCATTTATAGCATTTTTAAATTCATCACAACTATTTTTAAGCTCCATCGTCTTTGTAGCAATAGTTTCTCTGATGTCTTCCATGCCTTTTTCAAGCCCAGCGATTAATTTTATGACTATTGTTCTAAATTCTTGTTCAGTTATGTTGCTTATATCTGTTTTGAGCAGTTCTTTAGCTGTATTTTCTTCCTGGAATTTCTTTAGAGGAGAGTTCTTCTGTTTTGTCATTTTGGCTAGCTTTCTGTCTCTTGTTAGTTTTAAAAGCTTGTTATGCACTCTGTACCTGCAAGTACTGCTTTATTAGAGAGGGCTCTTTGACTGTCCAGCGTCTGTCTGTTCAGGAAGTGTTCTTTGAATGGTGTCTCTTGGTCTCTCTTGTTGAGACTTTGGTTATTTTATTTTCCTACTCATAGTGATATTTGGGACTCTCCATCATGTGTACTTTGGCTTGTTTCTTGAGGTAGCCCTGGAAAAGAAAACAGACAAACACAGGGAACAAAGGCACAGAAACGCACAGACAAACCCAACAGACATGCAAACTGAAAGGGAAAAAGAAATAGAAAAAAAGGAAGGGAAAAAAAGAGGAAGGAGAAAGACAAATAATAAAAATAAATAAAAAAGTAGAAAAGAAGAAAGAAAAAAAACCTCAAAAGACAAAGGACAGTCTAAAAGCACAAAACCAGAATTCCCAGCTACAAATAAAAAGCTGGATGTATGCAGTGCTGATGGAAAAGCATATACAAAAAGAGAAATGACAGGGTGGAGAGGAAGCGAAATTGAAAGAGAAATGACCAGGGAGAGAGACTAAGGCTTAATTCAGAGAAAGAAAGAGAATATGATAAGAGGCAAGGAGAAAGAAATGAAGATGTTACTCAGAGAAACTATACAGTCTGATTACTCCAGAGAGAGAGAGAAAGGTAGCGGAGGAGGTGTAGAATATACATCTAGAGAATGGATTACATGTGACTGTTTAAGCAGACGAGTGATCAGAGTGCCCAGTCCCTTAGAGGGGAGTGAAAGGAATGAGACAAGGGAAAATATATCTGAATAGAAAGAATTGCTCTAGAATTAATCACAGCAGTGTATCCATGTTGGTTTTGCCCTGGGCTCCAGTAAAAAAAATAAATAAAATAAAAATTTAAAAAGGCAGTTCTCTAGCAGGGATGGGCGTGGTTTGGTGTAGGCGGGTCTTAGCCTCCACTAAGGTCACTCCCGCTGCTCCCTGAGGTGGTTGTTCAGAGAAAAATGGCGGCGCCCTAGTCCCTTCTTGAACCAAGCATCATCACAACTTGCTCTTCTGGGTCTGATCTTCCTGTTCCGTGGGCATAGCCAAGGTGGGCTGTGCTCTATGTCCCAAGGCCCGCCTCGTTTCCAGATCTTAGTCCACGCCACATTGATACCACCTGAAATATAAACCCTCTGGCGAGTCCTTCCGAGCAGTTTCAAGCCTCTCGCCTCCCCCCTGGGGATCAAGCATCGCCAGAAGCACAAAGGTGCGGCTTCAAGCTCTGTCGTGTCTCCTCCAGGTTGAGCTGGCGAGCAGAGGAGCAGCTCCTCCTGGGGCCACCTGGGACCAGTGCGTCCCGCTCAGGGTCCGCTGGACAGCAGAAAGCCGGATCCCTCTGCGTCCCGAGCTGAGGTTTTCCTCTTCTCCAAGGACAGGGACAGTTCCTTAAGCAGTTTCAGCGACTGTTTCTTTTCCCCTCCACTCATCGCGGCTCCCCACAAAGGGGGGCTCCCTCCCCTCCCTCCGTGTCTCCGGTTCCGCCCGTTTTTATCTTCCCCAGTTTGCACTCACACTATAAGGTTTTCTCAGCGGACTCTGTCTCCTTTTCCTCCCCAACTCCTGGATTCTGTAGGGGTTCCTATGGCTTCAGGCCTTCTCTGTTTGAGAGATGGAGGCGAGTGAAATGTATGGAGCTCCCTACTTCTCTGCCATCTTGCCTCCTCCTTATTTTTAATTTTTTGAGGAACCTCCACACCATTTTCCACAGTGGCTGCACCACTTACATTCCTACTAGCAGTGCACAAGGGTTCCTCTTCTCCACATCTTTGCCAATACTGATTATTCCTTTGACAGTTTGATTTTGCTATGGTTAAGGTATTTGAAGTTCGTTGAGCTTCTTGATGTGTAGGTTAAGATCTTTCATTCTGTCTGGGAAGTCTTCAGTCATTATTTCTTCAGATAGTCTTTTGCCCTTTCTTTGTTTTCTGGAACTCCAATTATGCATATGTTGGTACACACATGTTCACAGGACCCTACAAAGCATATAACCCTGTAGATTCCAAGGAATGTGTTGGAGTTTTTCCAAACCCTATAAATGTTTCATTCTATACATTTTCCATTTAAACTTTTTGGTTAGCCTACTGCTCATCCCAACTGTTATCCATCACCTAAAGGAGCATAGTTGCCTCTAGTTGTTGTTGACAAACATACCAGGGTAAAAGGCTTTTCACACTGGGTAGGCTCTAAGATAGGTCAAATCAAGATAGTTGTGTCCGTGGGGTCTGTCAGGAAATCACCAGACAGATCAAATACTGACAGTTCTCTGGGGATGGAGTTTTAAAGGTGTTCCAATCCTGTTTTGTCCCCTCTGGTGGTTGGCAGTTTGTAGTTTACACTACAATTGGAGGCTTTTGGTTTTCAAGGCCACCAGGGAACTGGAGGGAGAGCACAGTAAAATGCCAGAAAGTTGGGGCTTCTGGCTGGCTTTCTTTCTGAAGTGGGATTAAGGAACCAGGAAGGTACAGGCTGTGAATTGTTATTAAGAAATCAAGGGCTCCTGGGTGGCTCAGTCAATTGAACATCCAACTCTTGCTTTTGGCTCAGATCATGATCTCATGGTTTGTGGGATCGAGCCCTACATCGGGCTCAGTGTTAACAGCACAGAGAGCCTGCTTAGGACTCTCTCTCTCTCTCTCTGCCCCTCCCTCCCACATTCTCTCTCTCCCAAAATAAATAAACTTAAAAAGAAAAAAAAGGAAATCAGTATTGGGGCACCTGGGTAGCTCAGTCAGCTGAACATCTGACTCTTGACTTTGGCTTAGGTTGTGATCCCAGAGTTAGGGGATCAGGCCCCACATTGGACTCCACACTTAGCATGGAACCTGCTTAAGATTCTTTCTCTCAGGGAAGTCTGGGTGATTTAGCAGGTTGGGTGGCCGACTTCGGCTCAGGTCATTATCTCACGGTTCGTGAGCTCAAGCCATGCGTCAAGCTCTGTGCTGACACTCAGAGCCTGGACCCTGCTTTGGATTCTGTGTTTCCCTCTCTCTATTCCTCCCTCACTTGCACTCTTCTCTGTCTGTCTCAAAAATAAATAAACATTAAAAGATTCTCTCTCTTTCTCTCACCATCCCCCTGCCCCTCTCCCCCGGTGCTCTCTCTCTAAAATTAAAAAAAAAAAAATTATTGAGACTTACAATTTTGAACAGAACCATAAGTACATTTTATTTGCCACCCATCTCCTGGACCCCCAGCTCCCCTCCAACGAGTCAGGAGTTTGTATTAGTCGTTTCCATTCACATCCAGCTCTAGGTGGGCAAGACCCAGAGTGAGCCCAGGCCATAAGCTTCCCTTGCACCTACCCAAGGCCTAAGAAAACCCATCCCAGTGCTTGCCTTGGCTCACCCATTTCTTTTCTTTCTTTGTCAACTCTTTTTTTTTCTTCACCTTGGATTATCCTAAAGCTGAGTTAATGGAGATCTCAATAAGGTCATATAGTAATTACAAATTCAGAACAGGTTTTCAATTCAACTGGATGAATTTGCATGGTGCATACAGAGGCAGTATCAATGGAATTGCAGTTTGATAACCAAACAGAAGCACAATGGAAGATTGTGGTGATTAATACAGCCCCATTCACAGCCACCCAAAGAGAATCCACTGTTCCCTGTGGTTTGAATCCATCAGAAAGGGGGGGGGGCCAGAAAAGGATTTGGTTCCAGTAATTGGAATAATTCTGCGTTTAGCTAATGGTGTATGTTTGGGTTACTGAGGTTAAAAAACTCCTGGTTGGACCTTAAGCCCCATAGGAAGCTGCCACCTGTCCCCTCTTTTGCCTCTGGAACCTTCCTCACTAGCACATGGCAGATCCCTAGTGTTAAGCACACCCTCCCCACCCTGCCCTGACACTCTGAAAATAACCTCTGCTGGTACCTTCCCTTCACACACATGTATGTGCAGAGAGTCAGGTGCGTGCACGTGTGCACGCGCACACACACACACACACACACACACACTCACTCACTCACAGGAATAGCTCTGCCTCTGCCTTTGTCCTGTACTTTGAACTTTTTCTCAGGCTTTCCCACTGGTCTTCCTTTAGCTGCATACCTGGATTCTCTCTCTCTATGACAAGGTTAACAGATGTCTATCACAAGAATATCAGGTTTCATTAAATTTTAAAAATGTAATTAAACACTTTATTTGGAGATAGTTACAGATTCACATGCAGTGGTAAGAAATAATACAGGGAGATACCATGTGTTCTTCACCAGGTTTCTCCAAGTGATAACATCTTGCAAAACTATAGTACAAATGTCAACCGGGATATTGACACTGGCAGAATCCCCAGATCGTGTTCCCATCTCGCACGTACACATCTGTGTGTGCACATTTAGTTCTATGCTATTTTATCACAAGTGGAGGTTTGCATATCAGTCATCATCTCTCATGTTAGTTTTGTATAACCCCACCCATCTTCCTCTCCCCACCCCCTCCTCAGCTCCCAAACCGAACCACTAATTTATTCTCCATTGCTATAATTTTGTTGTTTTCAGTAGTGTTTTTTATAAATGAACGCATAAGGGGCACCTGGGTGACTCAGGGGGTTAAGGATCCAACTTAGGCTTGGGTCATGATCTCCTCGCTTGTGGATTTGAGCCCTGCCTCAGGCTCTGTGCTGACAGCTCAGAACCTGGAGCCGGCTTCGGATTCTGTGTCTCCCTCTCTCTCTCTCTACCCCTCTCCCGATCTTGCTTTCTCTTGCGTGTGCTCTCTCTCTCAAAAATAAACACTTAAAAAATGAACTCCTAACATATGTAACCTTTAGCTTTTTTCACTCGGCCTAATTCTCTTGGGACCCACCTACGGTTTTCTGTACGTCAGTGGTTCCCAGGTATAGATGTGCCACATTTGGTTTAACTGTTTACCCACTGAGTATCTAGGATGTTCACGACATCTGGGTTTCCAGTTTGGGGCTATTCTGAATAAAGCTGCTATGAACATTCATATACAGGCTTTTGTGTAAACATAAAACCTATGTTTTTATTTCTCTGGGATAAGTGCCCAAGAGCACAGCTGCTGGGTCACATGGTAATTGCATGTTTAGATTTATAAGAAACTACCGAATGTTCTCCAGAGCGATTGTATGTACCAGCAATGCATGCGTGATCTAGTTTCTCTGCATTCTTGCCAGCAATTGGTATTATCACATTTTTAAAAATTTAATTTAATTAGCCACTCTAATAGGTGTACAGTGAAATCTCATTCACTCATTAAAAATGTAATTTTTTAAAAATCTAGTTTAATATTTTAACTTTTATTATTATCGATCACTTGTACAGCTTTCATAGATTTTTATTTTTCAGAAGCTTATTTACAACTGAACAATTGTGTGAAGTGCTGAAAAATTCCAAATACTATTTCATGTAATTTCATTTCACTCATTTGGTCACACATTTTTCAGTATGCCAAGAATTCTATTAGTGCCTGCTTTTGAGACATGACTTGATATACAATATTAAAACCTTTTCAGCAATTGTCAACTCAAAAGTTAACATGACATACACTGACTGTATGAGTAATGTAGTTAAATGACTATTCTGGCCTTTGTAGGCCTATTATAAAGGAAATTGCTTTGTCTACATACCAGTTATATTTCTGTATCTATAAAATACTTTTCTGTTTTCAAAGGTTTTTATTTATTTTTATTTTATTTATTTTTGAGACAGAGAAGAGAGCAGGTGTGAGCGGGGGAGGGGCAGAGGGTGAGAGAGAATCTGAAGCAGGCTCCAAGCTGTCAGCGCAGAGTCCAATGGGGGGGTTCAGTCTCACAAACCTGGAGATCATGACCTGAGCCGAAAGCAGGAGTCAGCCACTTAACCGACTGAGCCATCCAGGCGCCCCATAAAATATTTTTCTAATCAAAAAGCTTCACCATGAAAAAACAGACACCTGACTATTTCTCTTCCAGTCCTTCCAAAATGAGAATTCATTTATGCTGTCTCCTTGGTTCCTCAACTCTGTGCAACCCAAGTCTCACCCCAGCTTTCAGACCATCGTGCCCATACCTCAGAGAGAAGAAAGACGTAAGGGGGAGAAGACCCAATGTTTCGGGCTCCTACTTGTCTAGGAGGGAAATCTGACATTTTTAGCTGAAGCCTAAAACGTTTACTTTGAAAAAAAGTAGAGACCCAGTTGCCTAGATACCGTCAGGAATACATGTCATTGAATCTGTGGGTGACCTGTCGTTTCTTTGTCCCTATTTGAGTGTCCAACGTGCTAAGGGGGAAATGACACAGCTCTAACAAACAACCCAGAGCTGCTCGGGCTCTCTCTGTGGCCTTCTGGGCATGTAGGTGTGTGCATCACACACCCACACTTATGCACGTATGAATAGCTTATTATAAAAACGCTACAACAAATACCAATTCTGTAAATTGCCAGGGAGTCCTGATTGGGTTTGCTAGCAAAGCAACTTCTGTAAAGACTATAAATAGTAGGCACACGCCTCCGTAAGCAGTGCAGCTATTTCTTCTTTAATAGGGGATTCTCATGTTCCAAGGACATCACAGATTACTGAATAATTTATTCAATGGTACATTGTATGGCTTCAGCCTTTGCCAGTGAGCTTGTGGTCCAAATGTCTAAAGAAGATAAGGTGAGCAAAAGCTAGAGCTGAGGCTTGGGTGAGCTGCTGATTATTATTATTATTTTTTACTAGATATGTATGGCTATGATAGCCATATACACATATTTTACTTGATATCATCTCAACTTCAAAGGTCATAAATAGAATAGAGGCACCATTTTATTATTGACATTTAGCTAACTCATAACAGTGTACTCCACACACAGCACTGAGAAATACAGAATAGAATGATGACCTTGTCTACACTTGGTGATTTTAACAAAGGGCTGTGATATATAGGGGAATGTTCGTTCTCTATGAAAATGTAGGGAACCAAGAGAGGGCAAAATTCAATAAGAGGATGTTAGATGTGGAAAATGGAAACAAGAAGAAAAGATTTGGATGGCTGTTTTTCAGTGAACCCCTGTTGTTATCGTTTCAATGATGTGGAGTTGAAAAACAATTACTTCTAAGCTTACTGATCTTTGACAGTTTCCCTTGAACTATGTACAGCTCTCAGGTGAGCAGAGGTACCTTGGAAGACGGGTACACTTGTCTGTCAAATGTAATTTTGATGGTTAAATTTGTTTAAAGAGAAAATTTAAATCTGACAGTGGAAAGATGGCAAAAGGGGGTGCCTGGGTGGCTCAGTCGGTTACGTGTCCAACTTTGGCTCAGGTCATGACCTCACGGTTCGTGGGTTCGAGCCCCGCTTCGGGCTCTGTACTGACAGCTAGCTCAGAGCCTGGAGCCTGTTTCAGATTCTGTGTCTCCCTCTCTCTCTGACCCTTCCCTGCTCAAGCTGTCTGTCTCTCTCAGAAATAAAATAAAAACATTTTTAAAATTTTAAAAAAGAAAGAAAGATGGCAAAAGCCTGGAACAGGTACATCACAACATAAGAGGAAATTTATGTGACCAAAAAGTGTGGCAAAAGGTGCTTCATTTCATTAGTAATCAGGGAAATACCAACGAGATATCCCTACACACCCACTGACCAGTTAAAATTTCCTGTTTGAAAACAGCAAGTGTTAATGAGAATGGGAGAATAATGGGAGCAACTGCTGGGGGGGGAGTGCGGGGGGGGAGTTGGAGTTGGCATTGAAGCAATGATTTTAGAAAGTTGTCACCATTATCAACTGAGGTCTAAAACTCACACACTTCATTCCCCACAGAAGAGATGGCATTGTGGGAAAATGCCCTAGAGTGAGGTGTATAGTCTATGCTCGGAGACATATACAAAAATGTTTTCAGAGAGGTGCCTGGGTGACTCAGTCGGTTAGGTGTCCAACTTCAGCTCAGGTCATGATCTCATGGCTTGTGGGTTCGAGTTCCGTGTCGGGCTCTGTGCTGACAGCTCAAAGCGTGGAGCCTGTTTTGTATTCTGTGTCTCCCTCTCTCTCTGACCCTCCCTTGCTCACGCTGTCTCTCTCTCTCAGAAATAAATAAAACATTTTAAGAAAATGTTTTTTTTAATTCAGAGACATTGTTCAGAATAGCTGCACGCTGGAACCCAAATGTCCACCCAACACAGAAAGGGCTAACCAGGAGCTTGAACCAATGTACCAGTGAACTTCGCAAATCTCAAGACACAAATACACAGTGTGAGGCTTCGCTGGTAGAAGGCTCATAAGCAGGCAAAATTCTGTGGCTTAGAGATGCATATAGAGTCAGTAAAATTATAAAGAGCAAGGAAATCATTACAACAAAAGTCAAGATAATGGTTACTTTGATGGGAAGTAAAGTATTGTGACCAAGAATATTGAGACTTCTACACACTAGAAGCGTTCTTTCTTCACCTGGCTGTGGTTCTGCGGATTTTCACTTTAAATTACTTACCAAACTGGATATTGACGTTGAATGTACTTTTATGTAAGGTTATAGTTCACACCCATAAGGGCATGCAAAATGCTTTCTAACCCTACCATTAAATGCTACAGGATCATGATTTTTAAAAAGAAACTTCTGAGTTCCGTGTAGTGCCCTTAAAACATACACTTTAAGGGGTGCCTGGGTGGCTCATTTAGTTAAGTGACTGACTTCAGCTCAAGTCATGATCTCACAGTTTGTGGGTTTGAGCCCTGGGTCGGGCTCTGTGCTGACAGCTCAGAGCCTGGAGTCTGCTTCTAATTCTGTGTCTCCCTCTCTCTCTGCCCCTCCCCCTGCTTGCAGTCTGCCTCTCTCTCAAAAATAAAGAAACATTAAAAAAATGTTTTTTAAATAAATAAACATTAAGTATTAAAAAATAAATTTAAGTGTAAGTTCAGCTGAATGAACATTTAAAACAAGCCAGCCCTCCTACGTAGTTCCACGTGAGAATTCTGTAACGCCTGCTGGGAAGTCAGGCTGGAAGAGAGGAGATCTCGGGAGCACCGGCCGCCAGAGCAGAGGCCCCCTTCCAGACAGCCCTGACGTTCAGCAGCTGTTTCCCTGGGCAATTCTCTGGGCCTCATTCCTCATCTGTAAAGAGTATCAGCCCCGATTAGAACTCCTCTGAGAGTCTCCTAGTATATTCTTGGGAGTTCTCTGTAGGAACTTCAAAAAAATTTTTATAACAAATTATTTTCATTTCAACAAACATCTAAAGAATATGAGCATCATGTGGGCCTCTGTCAGTCCACATCAGAGCTGACAGTGTGAGCATCACTCTGCGTTTACGACTACATTGGGGCCAGATGTGCTATTGTGTCCTGAGCCAGTAAGAAGAAAACCTAGGTGCCCTTCATGAGCAAAGTCTGCATTTGCTCAGTGACCTCATGAAGGGCTCACAACCAAAGTTTTCACAGTTTGAAGGGACGATGTCGTGTGAGATTTGAGTCCTGGGACAATGCCCAACCCAAAGAAGGGACTGGGCACCCAAGTAACAAGTCAAGGGGCAGTTTCCTCCACAAAAATCACCCCACCTGCCTCCTTAAATTAATGTTGTTACCTCTTACTGGTTTCCTATTTGGTTTGTCAAAATTGTGAATTTGTTTTGATTTAGTAATTGTGGAAGTTACAGGCCTGTGGGACGTATGCCCAGTTTCATGTTTATACATATTTAGCTAACAGTCTTATAAAAGTAATTTACACCAACACTGGAAATCCTCAGAAAGTTTTTTCTTGTGAAGGCACTGCATGTTATTTGGATTTAAGCCACACTGAACCCTATGAACTTCACTGGCCCTCCTATGATTCTGTTTCCATTTTGGAAGTCAGCTCCTTTCCAGAGCATGTGTCAGGCTGCCTGGGAGCCAACCCTTTTCCTAAGTAGCAGTGACTCTCACTGGCAGGGGATTTTACATCCAGGAGACACTTGAAAGTGTCTGGAGACGCTTTCTGTTGTCACAGCTGAGTTGGGGGATAGTCAATGGAGGCCAGGGATGCTACTAAACATCATACAGAGCACAGGACAGCCCCCATTTAGAAAGAATTATCCAGGTCATAAATGCCATTAATACCCAGGTTGAGGAACCCTGATTTCATTCTCTACAGCTTTAACTTCTTTTTTAAAAATTTTTTTTAATGTTTTTTATTTATTTCTAGGAGAGAGAGAGAGACAGCGTGAGCTGGGGAGGGCCAGAGAGAGAGGGAGTCACAGACTGAAACAGGCTCCAGGCTCTGAGCTGGCAGTCAGCACAGAGCCCGACGCGGGGCTCGAACCCAGTAACCGCGAGATCATGACCCGAGCGAGTCGGACGCTTAACCGACTAAGCCACCCAGGTGCCCCTCTACAGCTTTAACTTCTGTATGAAGAAAATCTTCTGTGTCTTTTCCCAGCTAATCAGAGAAGGCAGTAGTTTTCTCCTGCGGCTTATCTTTCACAGCACGTTTCCTTCCACACAGCAGACACAGGCACGCAAGCACAAACAACCCCTCAGGCGTGAGGTCCATTGCTCGACTGGCTTGATTTGAGGGTAGAGGCTTGGAGGGGTCAGGCATTTTGCTGTCTTTTGAGCCAACCTTATCCTCCTCAGGTCCCGGTCTGCCGTCTACACAGAGTCCCTTTGCCTGATGTTTATGGCTGGTGTCTGGAGGGAATGTGCTCTCAGGTGATTCGCAGAGGGCACCCCTGGAAACAGTATTTGAACGGAAATGGTAATGAGAGCTTCCAGCAGATCAGAGTGGTTTCAGACGCCCGAGAAACGTGGGTCAGTCCCCAGAGTGGATCTAACGGGCCCATGTAGTTGTGTGGCCATGTGCCCTTACTGGCTGCCAAGGAATGTCTAGCCCTTTGCTCTCCGTCTCCGTGTAATTATCCCATGCGTTCATGTGGCTCCGGCTCCGTGTTCCTAGGTCCTACCTCTTCTCCCCCACCAGATGTTTAACTCCCTGTGGATAGACCCGTCCATGTCTTTTGTTGTCACTGGAGCACCAGCTGACGGCATGGTGGCCTGCTCTGTGGGCGGTCAACACTGTCAGCGAGCTCTGAAGAAAAACAGGCCAGGTGCCATTCTCGGCAACAGTTTCCCAAACATTGCCTGCCATCGTCGCCAGCCCCTCGTGCTGTTCACCTGCCGCGCTAGTGAGCAGACTCCAGGCAGAGCCAGCCTCTCCGCTTTGGGACCATTAGAGTCTCTAGTCTTGTCCGAACAAGAACACAGCCCTTAATCTCCAGGAACAGAAAAGGGAGTGTGTTCTCCCTTTCCAGGTCGGGGCAGGCTGCCTCGGGCCCGGTTGGGGCAGGGGTTCTGAGCCCTGCTTAGTCTCCACCTCCCCTAGCCTCCTCCCCACCGCAGTGCTACCGCAGAGTCACCGAGCCCACCGGGGGCAAGTCTCCATCCATCCCTGACGCCCAGTGATGCAGGCACCTGACTGGATGGCTCACTGCTACCCCTACCGGCCCCTACTCCTTTCAAAAAAGATAAAATTTCCTCTGTCTAATGTGTAGTCTTTCAAAAACATGGGGGGGGCGGGGATGCCTTTAGCACAACACATGTGCCCCTGCGATGTGGCAAATATGGCCCTTCTCTCCTGGCCTGGGCTTTAGAGGTCTGCTCAGATCCCACAGCTGAGAGGAGGCTGCAGCTGTTGTGGAGCAATGACAAGTGTGAGGGCACAGGCATCTCTGTTTGGGGGCTCTCTTATGGCATCCGGTGGTGTTCGGTCTAGGGAAATGAAGAGGGAGACCTACTTGGTAGCATCAAGAGGATTAGACAAGACTTCACTGTTCCATGTTAGCCTGATTTAAAGTTTATTTGTTTTTAAAGTTTATTTGTTTATTTTGAGAGAGTGTGATGAGGGGAGGAGCAGAGAGAGAAACAGAGAATCTGAAGCAGGCTCTGCACCATCCATGCAGAGCCCAGAGCGGGACTCTAACCCACAAACCATGACATCACGACCTGAGTAGAAATCAAGAATTGGATGCTCAACCGACTGAGCCACCCAGGTGCCCCCATTTCCACCTGACTTAAATCTGCGATGTTCAGACTTGGTTGTAGGCAAAGAGCAGTTTGAGTTTTCCCTGACTTTACCCCAATACAGTGGTGGCCTGGAGCCCAGCCTGATTCCCAAGGGCAAGCCGGACCCAGTGCTAGACAAAGCATGGGTGGGCCCGCAGCTCAACAGTGGGTGCTGGCTAAATCCAACCCCCCATGTGAGGCAGATCCTAACTTAGCCTGCTGTGGTCATATGCAAAGCACGTGACCTGCTGCCTGGTCAGTCTTGTGATTTACATCCTGCACCTGTGGGGATTTACATGTCCCAGAGCTGGCTGGCTTGCTCTGAGGCTGCGAACCTTCTAGAGTCTCACTTACGACTCTCCCTGTGTGTTGGCGGCAGTCAGCTCCCACCTGTCTTCCAACCCCAGGAGCAAGAGGCACTTCCTGCACCTCTGCCCTGTGAGTGGGCCTGGGAAGGCCTCACGGAGATCTGAGATCTAGGTTGCAGGCGGGGAGGACAGTGAGGACCGACATGGCCTGTGAGATGGGGTCTGACCAGTGCAGCCGCCCACGGTCTAGGTTGCAGTTGATCCGGGCTCCTGTCTCCCCTCCCCTGGCCGCCAGGTTTTGCTCCTGTCATGGTGGATTAGCTCCCTAAAGAGAGGTTGGACAGAGACAAATGGGAAAATTAATAGCTCTGGTAGAAGGTCTGTTGTGGAAGGAAGTTAAAACCGATTGAAACCCAATGAGATTTTGATGGTCCCATATACTCTCTGGTCCTTTTCTGATACATAGCCAGGAATCACAGTTAAATGTTGGGTATAGGCAACAAAACACACTTCACGCCCATTTGCCTATGAAATCTCTAGTCTTGAAAGCTGGTGGGTCCAGGGCTCAGGATGCCTCCCCTTCCACACCTGGGGACTGATGCCAGCAGGTGGTATCATGCATACGACCAGCCTGCAGGCTGAATGACAGGACACTCTGCCTGTGAAGACAACTGGCTAGTAGCTACATGGAGCCTGTGTGCCATCTCACTGGCACAGAGGAAAGACACAGGGATGGCCTGCAGGAGGTGAGAGAGTGGGGGAGGCAAAGAAACTCCTCTCTTTACATCATGCTCTGGGAGAACGCCAGAGTCCTGAAGTCTGGCCCCAAGGGATTACCACATTTTAGAGGAACATCAAGGAACAGATCTGAGCGGTGGGAAGAGGCCAAGCTGTGAGAGCCCCAAGTGCCCCTCTGGCAAGAAGAGGGGATCTTGCTGCCAGGAATCTCAGGGCTAGAATTCTCTGCCAGTGGCCTATCCCCTTTCACCTTATTTATTCTTTGTCTGCACTGGACTATATCATTCCGAAGAAAAAGCAAAGTTAGGCTGTGAAGTTCCAGAAAGAGCCTCTATGGCTCCTTTAACTCAAGTGGGCTATGACCCTGTAGGAAATGTCAAAACAGGAACAAAGGGAAGGAAGAAATCTCTTCTGCGTAAGCAGCTGTGCCATTAAGCTCTATTAGTTTATGGGATGTGGAGCAGAATTATTGCTCCCATCTGAAATCCGATTTCTATCCTATCTATAACGGCCCTCAAGAGGTGACCGTGGGTTTCGTGGTCCTGAACCCGCTCTTTTAGTACAAATAACAACAACACTGGCTGACTTCTTATCCAGCAAACAAATTCTATACGATATAATAAAATACCCACAGCATATACCTTTGGCATATAGCTGGTGACTATCTGGGAACACAGAGTTACAACTGAAGTCACTTTAGTCGGTTTCAAAACCCACCTTGAATGTCAGGCACTAGAAGGAGAGCCCTTCCTGTGTAGGCAGCTGAGAACATAATTTTCTAGAGCATGCTCCAAATCAAGCCCAAAATTTAAGTCAGCCATGACTCTGAGGAGTCGACACGGTCCCCTCTGGTGAACCCCCATGATGAACCACTATTCCCTAAGATCTCTGATTTTGCCAGCGGGAGGGTCTGGAGTGGGTGTGTTATCACTACCACCAGACAGGAGAACCGCCAGAAATCACGGTTCCTCTGATGTTACTCTGAGAAGAGACTTGGCATCTTTATTCTGTATGACCCTGGGGTCCGCTTGGAGAAGTGAAGGAAATGGCCGGGGCATTCCCTGCTAAAATGGATTTCCTAGAGAGCCCTAAATCTAAGTGACACAGTGGAGCACAGGTGGAGCGCCTGCTACGGAAGGCACTGTGTGCCTGGCGGCAGCAGTATTAATCTCTAGGTGTGGGGGACTGAGACACCGAAGTGGGCGGGTCCATCTGTCTGTCAGAGAAAAGTACAGGGGCGATCCGAGAATACAACAGGGACGGGAGAAACACCCAAAGACAAACCTTCAAAATATCTATTTCTCTTTGGAAACCATGCAAGTAAGTAGATCAGTTTGGTTTCCAAGGGGCGTGGTTTTGTCCTCTAGTGCAATGGCGTGGAAAAGTCCTAGGACTGTGCAAATGTGGAGAAGCCAAGGAAAGGAATGTGGCACACTTCTAGGGCTTTTTACAGCTGCCTTTCCCCACATGGTTGCACTTGCTGCTCACCTCAATGTCTGAAGGAGACGAAAATTATAACCTTCATTTCACAAATGAAAACAGTGGTCTAAGAGAGGTTAAATGACTTCTCAAAAGCCACACTTTTTCTAAGTGGCAGAGCCTAGATTAGAACCAGAGTGCCCTCACTTTAAATTCAGGAGTCTTCCAGCGATGACAGTGGCTTTTAGACTGTGTACCCAACAGAACGTCCTTGGAAAGGAAGGGAAGCCTTGCATCCTTGACTCCTGCTCAGATGGGAACAGCTCCAATTTCATTTGCTTTATCTATTGGTGTTCCATTTAAGATTTACAGTAGATTCAAAAGTCACTGCGCTCTGCCATGATGCCTCCAGTAGGGGGTTCACCCACAGGACAAGGAGCTCACTTGGAACACGTACAAGGAGAGGAGGGGTGGAGACCCCTGCACCTCAGGTAAACTCCCTGCACGCCTGTGCTCTGCACTTCAGGTCTTCGTTTAGGGTAAGAAACAGCTGAGGCTTGTCAATTTGGGGAAGTGCTTCCTGGCTTGACATCACAGGGTCAGCTGTGTGGATCTCATCCAGACAAATCTAAAGCCCTCAGCAGACTCTAAGTCACAAACTGCGCAAGTTTAATGAGCTGTTAGAGCCCTATGCCTGGTAAGCAGTACCTCCAGGCTTCTCCATGCGCTGGCTCCAGTGAAATACATGCTGATCCCAAAGGCTGGCTTATGCCGGAGCATCACTTCTTCATAGTATGAGGCCACTGAGGGGGTCACTCTCACCAGCCTGAGTCCTGAGACCTCCTCACAGTTTATCCCTTTCTTCCAAGCTCTTCTTTCAAGTGGCTCTGTCTGCTCTTCTTATCTTCCCAGGAACCCCACATTAAAACTAGCAGGAATTCCTGCTAGTTTTAGCTTCTCCAAACAGAGCTGCTTAGAAACATCCTCCTTCTCTCCCCCAGCTTCCCAGCTGGCAAATATTCTGGCTTACCAAAGGCCTTCTGGAGCTGTGGGGAGTCAGGCAAACCATTTAAGGTTTGGTTTTGACCCTTTAACCTGGACTCTTAAAAAAGCTGCTTGCTGGAGTGCCTGGGTGACTCCGTTAGTTGAGCGTCTGACTTCAGCTCAGGTCATGATCTCGCAGTTCATGAATTTGAGCCCCATGTCAGGCTCCATGCAGACAGCCCAGAGCCTGCTTCCCATTCTCTCTCTCTCTTTCTCTCTCTCTCTCTTTTTCTGCCCCTCCCCTACTTGTGCTCTGTCTCTGTCTCTCACTCTCAAAAATAAATCACATTAAAAAAAAAAGCTGCTTGCTACAGATAAAAAACAGGTCTAAGGTCTACCTTGGCAGGTCATTGCAGTTAGTGGACCAAATGCAATATTTTGTTCAGATTTTACAAAGCACTTACAGCTTGGTTTTGTTGTTTTTACATCTCTCTCTTTAAACTGTGTGTGATAGAAAGAAGTCAGACCTGGATTCAAATCCCAGGTGTGCCCTTTCAAATTGTGGTCTTTAGACAAACTACTCAACCTCTCTGAGCTTCCTTTCTCCATTTGTAGAAAAAAGGTAATACACTGCACGGGATTTTTTTTTTTTTAATGAGGAATAAATTGCTAAGTAGACAGTACTTAGCAGAGTCAGATTTCAATAGATGCTAGTTCCTTCTTTCTCCTTAGGAATAAAATCCAAAAACTTACTTATGTCTGTTTTCCGAAAATCTAGTAACAGTGGCTGGCCCATAACATACTCTCAGTAAATGTTGACAGTATGAATGAATAAATAAAGAGGGAATCAAGAGAGCATATGTGAAATTGATAGGCCACAGGAAAAGTTCCCAAAACAAATAAAAGTATTAGAATTTAAGAGTGAGAAATCTTTCAAATGCTCCAGAATGTACATACAAATATGTTTACGGTTGTATTCTTGATAATAGAAATTTTGAAATAACCTAAATGTTCAGAAAGGGGGCTGGTTACACTAATCAAAGTAGTTTAATTAATTTAGAGAGCGAACATGAGCAGCAGAGAGGTGGGGGAGAGAGAGAGAAAATCTTAAGCAGGCTCCATGCTAAGCACAGGGCTCGATCAACACAGGGCTTGATCTCACCAACCTGGGATCATGACCTGAGCTGAAATCAAGAGTAGGGCATTTGGAGAGCTTGGCTTCAGCATACGTGCTTTCTCTCAAGAATAAATAAATATTTAAAAAGAATTGGACACTCAACCAACTATGTAAACTACTATATTAAAGCAGTTTAATATAGGATCACCTGGGTGGCTCAGTCAGTTGAGTGCCCAGCTCTTGATTTAGGCTCAGGTCATGATCTCACAATTCATGAGATCAAGCCTTACCTCGGGCTCGGCACTGACAGCAAGGAGTCAGCTTGGGATGCTCTCTCTCACTCTTTCTCTGTCCTTCCCCACTCATGTGCACATATGTGCACCCTCTCTCTCTTTCAATATAAATAAACTTTAAAAACAGCTTAAGATAAAATTCATTGCAACCATTTTCAAAATGTAAATTTTAGAAGTATGTTCCATAAGAATGGCCAAAACTTTTTTAGGTGAAATTGTGTGTTATAAAATTGTACTCCTGTAAGCCTATATGTATTTCAAAAGAAATGCCTGGAAGAATATGAATAGCCAATGGTTATATCTTGACGGTGGAATTATAGTAATTTTTATTTCATATACTGTATTATCCAATATTTGAATTTTTATGAGTATTGTTCTTATAATCAGGAAAACAAATTTCTTTTGGAAAACTAAAACACACAAACATAACAGTTAGTGTCAAGGTTTTTTTGGTTGTAAATGTCAAAACCCACTTTAAACCCACATTCCCGTTCTCAAAGGAAAATGTATCTGGAAGACTATTATGATGGCAAGAAGGTCGCAGTAAGGCTGGACCTCAGGAATAGGTAGAAATGGATCCAGCACGCTGCACCTCTGGGTGTGGGTATCATCCCTTCCACGTCAGGCCAGCTCCTCCACATGGTGGGAGATGCCATCTGGATGAGTTCAGAGTGGCTAGTCTTTGCCACAGAGAGAAAATGAGCACTGTGCTCTTTGGTCCCCAGGTCATGAATTCCAAAAACACACTGCAGTTGGTCCCACTGGGTCGGATGCCTATCCCTTACCCAGTTGCTGTGCCCAAGGCATGGCGGTGCTCTGTAAGTGGTCCAGCTCATGGCTCACTTCCATCGTTTCGTCCATCAGTGTGTCCCAGCAGGTAGGGTCCTGTCAGAAAAGCTTAAATAATAGGTTGAGAATTGATTGTCTCCTTCCCCCTACACCCTTCAGTTGTGAACTGATATTTCCTTGGAGGCGAGGGGGACAGGATAAGATGTTCTGAAGGTGTTGGCTTAATTTCAGTTTTCAGAGGAGGGCAGGAGAAGGCTGGAAGTAGCAAGGTGGCCAGGATTGGACTGGGCATTATCAACATCAGAAGCAGTGAGTGGGCTTTCCTGACATGTTCCTGTGCTAGTGCGAAGCATCATCTGAGTCATCAGAGAGCTTATGGCTCAACCAGGGGTTACGTGCTGTCTGGACAGAGGCAGCAGCTTTTGTTGTCATCGCCTCTCTTCTTGGGCACCTTCCATCACTACCATATAAGCAAGGAGAAATAGATCTTCTCAAGAATGATACAGTGTTCTTAGAGTATCTTACATAAAACAACCAGAGCTCAATAAAACATTCAGTACTTTGTTTACTTACTCAGGAGGTGGTAATTTAATTTCTTTCCAGATAGAGTGAGTATGTCTAGAAAATAAACACTTTAAAATACAGTAGGACCTCATGATATCATAGCTTACTGTTTTAATTCAGTTTGTGATAAATTACTATGTTGGAATGGGATCATGGCACCATGAGCCTTTGGTGGTCAAGAGCTATGCTTTAGCCATCACTGAGCCCCAAAGTAGTGTTGGTCCACAGTAGGTACTCAGAGGTTAAGGATACTCAAAAATCTTATAGCTCATTCTTAACAGAGTTGTTTCTTTGGGTTTCTTTTCTTTTCAATGTTTAAAATATTTTTGAGAGAGCGAGAAAGACAGAGCATGAGCAGGGGAGGGTCAGAGAGAGAGGGACACACAGAATGTGAAGCATCAGCACAGAGCCTGACGTAGGACTTGAACTCATCAGCCGCAAGATCGTGCTCTGAGGCAAAGTTGAACCCTCAATGGACTGAGCCACCCAGGTGCTCCTCTTTGGGTTTCTGTTGTGGGTTTTTTTTCTTCCTTTCTGCCTTTTTTCTCCTTTTTTATTTTCTGTGTAAGAAGGATACCATCCGTTGCCCCAAATCTTCTGGTTCCTGCAATAAATCATTTTCAGAGGCATGTTCTTACTCTGAGCCTTTGGGATGATGTTCCCTTTACCTTGTTCTACTGCATTTCCCCAAATGATTAATTTTTTACCCTTTTACCCATCCTTGATCAAGGTAAGATCTATCCTCCTACCAGCAGAGAAGCTATTTTGACTGCCTTGGGTTGGGTTCACTACCCACTTGAGCACTGGCTGAACCTTAGCTCTATATGTGGTAGTGGGTTCATGGGGACACCTCCAAGCCCACTGTAAGCAATTGTCTTGCTTACAAGACAACTGGGGGGTTGAGTCCAGCCTCCCAAAAAAAAAAACATTGCCACGGAGGCTCTTCTGGCCATCAGTCTATTTCCTTTTGCCCTAAAACAATATAGCCAGATGACATTATATTTCTAAGATGCACGAGAGGGTTTTAATGTGGCATCATATAGAATTACATGTCTCACCCCTTAATAGCCACTGCAATAACAGCACATTATAGCACAGTTTGTTTACACTGAAACTTAATCATCATTGAACGCTGAGGGGCCAAAAAGAGTGTTTTTGCTTTCCTATTTAGTATAAAGAGCTATGGAATGAAAACAATCCACCAAAAACCATGACAAGTCCTGCAACATATACCCCATGGCCATGACCATGGCCATGTGTCATAACTATGCATTATTCACCTTGCTTTTCAGTATGAAATTCATTTTTAGTTGCAAGTAAAGGTACAAATAACAGGTGCCTAAGTGGTAAGGACATTTGTTTTTATTAAACAGAAAGTGCAGAGGCATGGTCTCCAGAATGGTCTAACTACATTATCAAGATCTCAGGCTCTTTCTCTCCTTCACACTCTGACTTCATAGGCATATTGCTTTTCTTCATCATGCGTATTGCTTCATAGACTTAATGTGGCTACCTAAGTTCCAGGAATCCCATCCATATTCCAGACAGGAAGGAGGAGAAAGGGATGACAGCAAGCTTTTCTGCAAGTCTGTCCCTTTTTTTAGAAAAGCAAACAGTTCCTGGAAAATTCCCAGCCAACTTTCATTTTATGTCTAATTGGTCCCAGCTGGTAACACTTTACTCCTAGCAGCAAAGGAGGATGGCACAATGAGCATTTTGTAAGGAGAAATCATATAATAATGAGTAGATTGAATTTATCAATCTTAATTCATTCCCTAACTCAAGGTATCTTGCTGCTACACACCACCAACTTCTACCACCATCCGAACAGAATTAGTGTTGTGTTAGCAATGACTGCTGACAGTCAAGGGCAACCTTGGCAACATTATTTTTAGCTTCAGTGATGGTGGCTGTAGAACTGACCAGTGCTTTTCTAAGATAAAGGTATTTTGAAAAGAGCGAAATGACGCACGGTTTTTTACAAATTTGCGTGTCATCACTGTGCAGGGGGCAGGCTAATCTTCTCTGTATTGTTCCAATTTTAGTATATGTACTGCTGAAGTGAGCACAAAGTGATGTCTGGTTTTGATCACTGATAATAAACATGGAGTCAATGGAATGGAATATTATCTAATACAGCATACTTTAAAAATGACAGCATGACTTAATGAATTGAGGAAGACTACAGAGAAATCAAATCAAATAATATTTATACAATCTTCCTTTGCACAAGCAGGTAATTTCTGAATCCAATATAAAAGGAATTATAAACACCATTTGCATTGGTGGTTCAAATTTCCCCAAGCAAGTAAATTCTGAGAATCACAAACTTCAAACATCCCTTTCTAGTCTACATTTATACTGAATTCAGAGTGAAAGGTATTTCTTGGGCTGTGGCTTCCTCTACACAAGCAAAGCCTCTGAGGCCCATTGCCTACTTCTGTACTTCTGTTTCTCAGCTCTCCCATTATTGTCACTCAAGCTCACCCGTTTGTAAGGTCAATTTTGGCATTAGAGGTCTTTTATTAGTGCTCACAAAGTGAATGGTACAGAGTTAAGGTGTCCAACCATCTCAGATTCCTAGGACTGAGGGGTTCCTAGGAAGCAGGTTGTTCAGGGCTAAAACCATGGTAGGCAAACTAAAATGGCTGGTCCCCTTAGGGATGATCACCAACATGAAAGGGGGTGAAGGAGAGGGGGCTTGAGAGGAGGAAGGAGAGGGAGGATGTAGGAAGTCATGGCCATTCAATCCAACTTTAACTTTGATGGTTTTTCTTTCCATCTTAATAACTAGGCTTCCTGCACATCAACTCATGAGTGATGCTTGAGCTCATCATTTCTTCAGGTTCTTTACTCTTCCAACCTGTACCTAATCACCTAGTTTTTACCTCCCACTTCTGTCCCCTCTATCAATGTTTCCCAATTCCTGTCCAGTCACCAGATTCAGTGGCATTGTACATGAATGCTATGAAGCCCCCTCTAATCCAACACAGCAACGATAATGAACACACAAAAGAGAATTTTATAAGGCATGGCTACACTAAAAAATGAGATACATATATATGTCCACAGTCCTGGAACAGAATCAAAATGCGAAGCTAAGAGGAGGGGCTGATCTGAGGCTCCGGATCTGGAAGTAGGTAGTAGGAGCTGTGAGTTTGGCTTCTGCGGATAGAAGCCTGACAGAGGGGAAAGGTGCTCTGTAGGAAGCGTGGGGACCAGAGTCATGCTCAGAGCTCACAACCAGAAGCTGGAGAAGGGCTTCCCTGGCTTGTGAAAGGAAGCCTGAGGTGTGGCTTAGTGTTTTAAGAGAATCAGGCTCAAACATCAACCCCATGAGGGAGAAAATACTCCTACATATGGCGATCCCGTAAACTCAATTTTAAAATTCATAAAGAAATCTAACATTAAGAAACAGCCAATAAAATCAATAGTTGGAATATGAGTTTTTCCAGAAAAAAATAATAATAAATTTTGAAAAAGACTTGAAAATATGTGCATTTAGGATCCTTCAAGAGATCAGTTAAGGTATTACATCCTTACAAAAGATGTATGCCAGTGATCTATTATGCCATTAACTCAGAGAATGAAATAAATACAAGTAGATATAAAATTAGAAATTATGAAGAAAAATATAACCATTGAAAATTAAAGTTTCTTAAGTGTTTTATTTATTTCTAGGAGAGAGACAGTGTGAGCAGGGGTGGGTCAGAAAGAGAGGGAGACACATAATCAGAAACAGGCTCCAGGCTCTGAGCTGGCTGTCAGCACAGAGTCCAACGCGGGGCTCGAACCCACGAACCATGTGAGATCACGACCTGAACCGAAGTCGGACACTTAACTGACTGAGCCACCCAGGTGCCCCTAACCATTGAAAATTTTTAAAGACTCGGTAGGATAGTTTCTAAACTAAATGTAGTTGACTAGAGAGAATTAACAAATTGGAATTGGGAGGAATTCATGCAGAAGGTTACAGCATCCAAGGGGCCATACAAATGAGAGAGAGAATGGCAGGTGTTGTGGTTATGGACTGGGGGCTCAGGAAGGGCTTGTCAAAGCAGACATTTGTTATTGTTGTTGTTGTTGTTATTTGTATGTGTGTGTGTGGGGAGAGAGAGTGTGAGAGAGAATCTTAAATCAGGTTCCACACTCAGTATGGAGCCCAACGCAGGGCTTGATCCCATTACCCTGGGATCATCACCGAAAGCAGACGTTTGAACAACTACCTGACCAAGTAAGGATGTGAAGGTAAATAAATATAAATTAACTTCATAGACACCCAGCAGTAATAATACCTATTTTCCTAGTGGCTCTAAGAATTAAACAGCATGCATAAAAACACCAAGCCCAGTGCCTGACACTTAATGTATATATAACAAATACTAAACCTGAGTTGAAAGAATGGAATTTAGCTCTTGGCCTCCATATTGAGGGGGCTCCAGCCCAGTATCATTCCTAGGGGACTCGAACTGGGAGATGATTTTTGGTTCTAATAATGGTGGATTCAGCTCTTTGTGACAAAGTGGCTGGAACATTGTCAGCTGTCCGTATGCCTGTTTTCTCTGTCTGCTTCTCTCCCTTGAGAACAAGCTCGGTTTTCCCCTCTAGCATTAACTAAACAAGCGAGTCATGTCCAAACTGTAAAGATGACATTTTAATATATATCTAGGCAGCCTGGCTAGTAGTTTCTTTGCAGATCTCACAATTTCATCGACACGATTCTGGGCACTTCTCTCTGTAATGTCCTGTCTGGAGCCTTGAAGGGTCTTCTGACAGAGGTCATGAAGTGGGGAGAGACAAAGCTACCCTCATTCTGAGCAGCAAGCCTTTTCAACTCACAGGCCCCCTGATGGAAACATTCCCTCATGAAAAGAACAAAATAAGGCTGGTTCTCAGAGAACAGCAACAGAATGTTCTGTCGGACAGAGAGCAGCCTCTTGGAACGTGGGAATCTGAGACTGGATTGCATTCAAAGAAAATGCCCCTAAAGTGATAAAGAGCAAGTCCTGGGGGCTCAGCTCTAAACAGGGGTGAGGTTCCCTGCCAAGCCTGCGGTGGGGGCTGGGTATCCTGGAAACTGAATGAGGCTGGGATGTGAGACCCTGACGGTCAAGGACACTGGGGTTAGCCGCTTCTTCCTCCCCGAGTGAGGGAGACAGAAAAGGGAGGCTGTGACGAAGCACAAAGGAGAAGCTGGGAGTGCACTGTGTGTTTGTTTTTCTAGCCAGAGGAGAGAAAATGCGTCCCACCCTCTCGGAGTCCTTGGTCAGGAAAAGGTTGTTTTAAGAAGGAAAGAAGGAAGAGGAAGAGGAAACATCCCTTTTTGCTGTAGCTAAGACTGGCCTTCACTCCCAGGGGCGAGGCAGGCTGACGGACACTGGGTGCCAGTCCAGAGAGCCCCCTGCGTTCTCAGTCCTCTCCCGTCACCAGTGCAAGTGCACCCCCACGCCGCTAGCAAGTCAACAAAAAATAAGTCTTCCAAAAAAAATAATAAGTCTTCCCCTTATTTGCTTTGAGGTGGGTTTTTTTTTTCTTTTTAAAAAACTGCACGTCTCACCAAGTCTGAATTATTTAAAAGAAAACAATAAAGAACTGAGCGTTGCAACTTTGGCTCAGTTGGAGGTAAATGTTCATGCTTGGAATGGAAAAACTAACAGGAATTGCAGGGGTGAGCGGTAGGATTCTAAAGTCTCCCATGTCCCACAGTGCATATATCTAGTGATATCTGAAGAAGGAGAAGGAGAAGAAGAAGAAAAAAACCTTAAATTCACATCACGTGAAAAACAAAAAAATCAGATGCTTGGGGTGAGGTTAGAGAGGTAGTTCCCGTCCATCCCGCACACCCCGCACAACCCGGGTGGGATGAGTGTGACGGAGGTGTGAGAGGAGGCACACGTGCTGTATCCTCGCCTGGGTGGTCTTCACACACGTGCAGCTGCTTAGTTTTCACGGTGCTTGTCCATCTCGCGCACACAGAGTGTGGAATGTATCTTTACTAAGGTCTCAGTCCCTGTGGTAGGCAGGCAGCAGAGCCATCAAACAGAACTTCAAACTGAGAGTGAGGCACCAGTCAGTTATCAGTCCTTATTAGGCCGGGTCCCTGCATCGCAGCAGACTCCTTACTTGTCTTTCAATTAAATCAGTGCAGGCCATCGTCATAGCAAGTGCTCATGTATTAGATTCCTCTCCTTGGGGGCAGTCACTTTGCTGGTACCCCCCTAATCACGCTTATAACCACAGAGACTGTGGTATATATATATATACATATACATGTGTGTACATATGTATATAAAATCATGCCTACCCACAGAGACTGCCCCAGGGTATATGCTCAAGTGACAAAATAAGTTGTAAGTTCCTGGTTAAGTTCTTTTTGAAATGAGTCCTTCATTCAAGGGGCACCTGGGTGGCTCAGTCAGGTAAGTGTCCCACTTTGGCTCAGGTCATGATCTCACAGTCGTAGATTCAAACCCCACATTAGGCTGTGTGCTGACAGCTCAGAGCCTGGAGCCTACTTCGGATTCTGTGTCTCTCTCCTTCTCTCTGTCCCTCCCCCAACCGCACTCTATCTCTATCTCTCAAATATAAATAAACATTAAAAAAAAAACTAGTTCCTCATTTGAATTAGAAACACTACATCGATCTGTTTTCTTATGCTTTGATACTTATGGATTGTTGTTGTTTTCAATTCACCTACTTTTTTAAACTTAACTACCTTTCCTCATGTGATTCTCCACAAACCACAAACACTTGTGCCGGCCAGGGGAGCACCCTGAGGCCAGATGTGACTGTAACTGCTCAACACTTTCAAAGGGCTGTGCAGGCGGCATACTCATCATCTTTCTCCTTGTGCCTCAGCCTTCATTTTTAAAAGGCCTTTGTGGCAGAGGATTCCGGAGAGGATTTCCAGAAGGAAACTACCTGCTCACTATTATTACAGAGCAAAACAGCAATTAAGCCAAACTAGAAACTGGAATTCACTCATTCTAAGTGACCTTTTTGAGAAGTACATTTTTAAATTAAATTAGACAACATCGAACATCTGTGTGTGGGGGGGTGTTTTGTGCAGTGCTAGCTAGTTAAGTACAACCATACAAAGTACACATAAAAAACACAATGGGGAGCAGAAGCAAATAATCCATTTTATGTATTGAGTTTAACTAGGAATACTTGGTTAAATAGCAAATATTTTGACACTGGATGGAAAATTTACTGTGCCTCTTCTTGGACAAGACTCAGGAATAATCCTTACTCCCTTGTCTCCTGAAGAAATCAGTAGTGAGTTTAGCAGCTGCTCCGTTATTATAATTTAGCTACTTTATCTCTATTTTAATCAGAGCCGATTACTTTTGACCAAACTAGCATCTCTGCATGTAATAGACACTGTATGACCTCTTGCAACTAATGAGAAACGATTCCCTCTGTTCATCTGATGTTTGTGCAAAGCTAATTTATCTCGACCAATATTATGCTAATTATATAAGTGCAGTTGGCTCTTTCAGACAATTTCTATTATGAGAGCTCTTGAAAGTACAACACAGAAGAAAGAATAAAATGGAGCAGACGTGTAATTAGGAAGATTATGAAAATCCTTTCCCAGGTATCAAAAATGCATTTGAAGTGTAGGAATTTTTATCTTTGTATTATGATGCCTGACTCTTCAGTTTTATGGAGTAAAATCTCTAATGTCTACAGGGGCCAAGAAAATAAGGTAGATGAGTGAAGCAGGCAGGGTTCAAGTGCCCGTGCTTATGTCATGTGTGAGGGAGCACCCTGGAATCTGGGACCTGAAGGGAGTGCTCTCTCCATCTGAAGGAGGCCTCCTGCCTCAGGGTCATAGATCATAAGGGATGAGACTCAATGTGGCCAAAAATCTAGATGTGAGTGAGGTATCCTGATTTTTAAGTGGTTCCAATGTTTTTTATTGTTGTTTTTTTAAGATACTGGACTGGATCAAATAAAATTTATCAGAGAGTAGGATCTAGTATGGGCCTAAATTCTATACAAAGGTCATCTCAGTAATGAGAGGCTTAGAGATGGTCTATCAATTAGCTAGAGCATCCACCAGGTGGCAGGAAGAGGTAGCCCATCTCTCTTGCTTGCTAATCTTTCCAGAGTGAAAAATTGCTGTGGATCTGTCTGGAATCTTAAAGAACAGCTGTCATCTTGGCTCCGCCAACCACTGCTCCCCAAGTCCTAATGCAACCAAACCCTGCGGAGACCTCCCTCTTTTCCTGCCATTGTCAGACACAGATATGCCAGGAAGCTTGGAAAACAGACAACCCAACATGCCGTGACCCACCAGCACCCCTGCCCAGCACCCGCCCTCACGCCCAGGGCCACTGGGGAGTCAGTCCGTGGAGCACGAAAGGCAAACAACCTTGACCCTGCTTCCTCCTTCCTTTGGTGTGAGGGCACTTGATGTGAGGTGGAAAGCTGCTGAAAATGAAGACTGTCCGTGCCCTGGGATTGGTTCCTGCTGTAACTGGAAGCAAACAGGCTACCTGGGCAGATAACTATTTTAGAATCAAGGCCCTGCATCAAGTATCATCAAGGTCTACTTAATGTGATAACCTGTGTCTGAGGCCTGGTTATCCCCTGCTTGGCCTTGCCCGTGTCATACCAGTAGCTGTCCTGCTCCTCAGTCTGGTTTTGACCCTTACACTGTCGCTCCTTTCCACACTGCACAAATCCAGCCTGCCTCCTACCCAACAAAGACTCCATATTGGTTTCTTTCTCTGCTCGGCCCAGACTCCCCTGGCCCGGCCCCAGCCTTCGCTCCCAGCTTCACCCTGGCTTACCCCACCCATCCTCTCCATGCCGCTGGGACTGACCTGCCCCCTCGAACCCCCCAGAGCTACCTCATTTCCTCACCTCAGAAGGCCTAGAGCTAAAGGCAGCACACAGCATGAAACTGTGACTTGAGAATGGGATGGGGAGAGACTGCTGCTCATTCCCACTGAGAATCAGCAGGACAAGATAGCTCTAAATTATAGCAGGAGAAGAGAAAGGCTGTAAACTAGTAGTATTATCTGGGGAGATTCGGCAGTTTTTCTGAGTAGATGAAAAAGCCCAGTGCTTGAAATGGGGATTGGCTGGGAATGGGGAGCCCTGCCGAGGGCCATGGAAGAAACAGATCGGCTTCAAGACCAGCCTTCCAAACTGTCCTGTCCTCTTCCTAGACATCTGGAAATAGAGAGATCCTTTTAGGAAAATGTGGGGGTTCATTTAAGAGGGGCTTAAGCAAGGCATGTCAGGCCAGTTTCCATAATGCTAAATTGCAGGAGGGTATCATAATTTGGTGAGAGCCCTGTGTGGGAATTCAGGAACCTGAATTGTGGTGTGAGCCTCTGGGAGTTGAGGCAAAGTGCCCGATCTCTCCAGGTCTCCAACAACTCACCAAGAAGACAGTGGTTGGATTAGATGAAGTTACCTAAGGTGACATAACAACCCCTTAGCAGCTTAAAACAACAACTATGTATTATCTCACAGATCCTGTGAGTCAGCAACCCAGTAGTTGAGGCCTTGGACTCAGGGTCTCTCTGAGGCTGCAGGTAAGGTGTCAGCTGGGGCTAAAGTCCTCTCAGGGTTCAGCGTGGAGACATCTGCTTTCTCACTCACTTAAGTGGTTGTCAGCAGGATTCAGTCTTCTGAATCCCAGAGTAAGAGTCTCTTGGTTGGAGTTAAGGCCCCAGTTCCTTACTGGCTGTTGGCTAAAAGCTTCCCTCAGATTCTTGCTACATGGGTCTCTCCATAGGGTAGCTCACAACATGGTGGCTGGCCTTCTTTCACATGAGTAAGAGCTGGCCAGCAAGACGGAAGTCAGAGTTCTATGACAGTCCACACCTTTGCTGTATTCTGTTCCTCAGAACTGAGTCACTAAATCTAGCCCACACCCAAAGGAGGGCAGTGACACAGGCAGGACTACCAGAAGGCAGGGGTCATTGGGAGATGTTTTAGAGGCTGCCTACCACAGATTGTCTTCAAGGTCTCTCAGATTCTGTGACTCTTCCTCTTTCTCTCCCAGAAGGAAGCTACAACCACCAAGCCTGTCAGCCAGATGTCGAAGGGCTCTGACATATTCTCCACCTGGAGTTAATCAACATGAAAAATGTAGTCAGATTGGAAAATCATCTTATCCCAAAAAGTTAGACTTGTGAAAAGAAGGCATTTTCTCTGTGTCTATGCCATTGACCATCAGAAGAGTCTGCTGGTAGACTGAATATCTTTCCACAGTAGACAGGGAATATTTGTCTTTGTTTAGATCTCTTCAGAACCAAAGGCATTGAGGTCCACCTATCCAAATCTAGGTTCATTTGAGGTAAATTCCTGCACTGATAGAACTATTACAATTCAAAGGTCACTCTTGGTTTCAGTCTCACTTTCTTTACAGGACTATCAATGTCGTGGATTATCCCTAGAGCCTCTCAGAGGTCCTTGTATTTCCTCTGGAATAATGTGACTTTCTTAAAACATCTAAAGCCTGTACAGGTTATACCGTGGCGGGGCTCACATATGGAGAATGATCTAGGCTTCCAAATCCTGAGGACTGTTGGGTTGATTTGAATTAAAGGAGATAAAGCTCCCTTTGCAGAAAATGGAAACTAACGTTGGTGTCTTTTTCCATCACACAAGAGCTTGTAGAGCCATCATGGATTCTTTTTTGAAATCTGTTTTAATCAATCAGAAGTCCATATTTCCTTTACTAAAAGCCCTTTTTGAAATTGTGGTCATCATGAGCCTTCATCTGCAATGCTCTAAAGGCTCTTTGCAAAGCTATTCCATCAATGTGCTTATACATATTAACTATTTCAGAGCCTGCAGCAAAACAGCCTCAGTCGTCTCTTAGGCTTTGAATGAAAAGGCTGGGATCCAGGTTCCTACTTACAATTTCTAATTCTGAGGATTCCTGAGCAATGCATTTTGAGTTTGCCAGGTTTCAACTGATCCCTCTTGATTTTCTTTTCATCATACTTAGGAGTCCAGGACTTCTTTTTGATACACAACTATCAAAGCTTTTTATGCATAGTTCCTTATTTATTCTCTCAAGCCTGATAAAAATAGAGATTGGGGTGCCTGAGTGACTCAAGTCAGTCAATTCTTAATCTCAACTCAGGTCATGATCCCACAATTTGTGTGTTCAAGCCCTGAATTGCACTCTGTGCTGATGGCTGGGAGCCTGCTTGGGATTCTGTCTTTCCTTCTCTCTGCTCCTTCTCAACTTGTGTGCTCTCTCTCAAAATAAATAAATAAATGCTTTTTAAAAAATTGGGATTCAGCTCTTTTCCAGGAGGTAGCATGGCACAAAGAAAACACAGTTGACCCTTGAACAAATTCAGAGGTTAGGGGTGCCAACCCCCACTCCACCCCTGTGATAGTAAAAAATTCACATTTAAAAAAATAATTTAATTTTTAAGCTACTTTTGAGAGAAAGAGAGCACAGAGAGAGGAAGAAAGAGAGAGAAGGAGACAGAGAATCCCATACAGTCTCCGCAACTCCCATGCAGTGCCTAACATAGGGCCTGAACCCAAGAAACTGTGAGATCTTTACTTAAGCTAAAACCAGAAATAAGATGCTTAACTGACTGAGCCACCCAGGTGCCCCAAAATCCACATTTAATAAGTTTTGACTCCCCAAAAACTCTCCTAATAGCCTACTGTTGACCAGAAGCCTTACCAATAACATAAGCAATTAATACGTATTTTGTTTGTTATATGTATTATATACTATATTCTTATAATTAAGTAAGCTAGAGAAAAGAAAATGTTAAGAAACTTATAAGAGAAAACACACAGTACAATATTGTAAAAAAAAAAAATCTGCATATAGGCAGAGCTGCATAGTTTGAAACCATGTTCAAGTGTCAACTGCACAGGTCTTGACGTGAGAGGAGCTGGGTTAGAATCCCAGGTCTACAGCTCACTAGCACGCAGACTTCTGGCATGGTCACTTCACCTCACGGTGACTCTTACAGAGTTCTCCTCAGTAAGGTGAGATCATAGACACCCACCTCACAGAACTATTGCAAGATGAAACCACACAGATACATTTGTAAAAAGTGTTGCATGGAAGTAGCTAATCAATAAATGTTGGCTTCCGTTTCCACTTGGGGTGAAACAAAGGAAGATCCCGAGAGTGTCTCCCAACATTGAACCAAACAGGAACAGGAAGGGGGTAGACTCCCTGGTCTAGCTCTTCTGCTTCCATTGAAGTTACTTCTGGCCCCCCTTTAGCAGGCTGTCACCAAAATATCCTGGTCCACCACTCTGAGAGGATTTGTAAACTGAGCCTGATATACCCCAGAAGAGACATATAGATTTGCCCTCAATTTATCAAGATGTAAGGAGCTTTGTGGGTAATCTATGCAGAACACTGATACATCCCCTTTCAGAACTTATATTGGGTTTTGTGTTTTAGCTTCTGCATCTGAATAGATTAAAAACAAGCACAAATAGGGGCGCCTGGGTGACTTAGTCGGTTAAGCGTCCGGCTTTCGCTTAGGTCATGATCTCGCGGTTCGTGGGTTCGAGCCCTGCGTCGGGCTCTGTGCTGACTGCCAGCTCAAAGCCTGGAGCCTGTTTCAGTCTGTGACTCCTTCTCTCTCTGACCCTCCCCTGCTCACACACACACACACACACTCTCTCTCTCTCTCTTTCTCCTAGAAATAAATAAAACATTAAAAAAAAATTTTTTTTAATAAATAAATAAAAAAGTAAAAACAAGCACAAATAAAGGTAAGCAATAGGTTCTCTGCAGGGGTCCCCATTAAAGAACCCCCCCAGGAGTGCCCGGGTAGCTTAGTCAACCGGCTTTGGCTCAAGTTATGATTTCACAGTTGAGGAGTTCAAGCCTAGCATTGGGCTCTCTGCTGTCAGCACAGACCCACTTTGGATCCTCTGTCCTCGCCCCCCTCTGTGGCTCTCCCACATGTGTGTAGGTGAGCATTCTCTCCCTCTATCTCTCTCTCTCAAAAATAAACTTAAAAATAAAGAACTCCCCTAGATGATTCACAGGGTCAGCTGCATATTTGGAAATCTCTTCTTGTTGCTTTGAAAAGTAAGCAAGCACTGGGCCTGCACTGTACCCTGAGATCCGGCTGTAAGAGAAGGGCCTGAAGGGAGGTTCAGAGATGCAGCCAAGATCCCAAGACCAGAGCTGGAGGAGGAGAAGCCCAGAATTAGGGGGAGATACCTGGTTCCAGGGCCTGAGCCCTGTGTTTGGGGGTGCCCTGGCCCATTTCATTAGACGGGAGGGAGACACAGGGCACCTGGGTGGCTCAGTCAGTTAAGCGTCCAACTTCGACTCAGGTCATGGTCTTACAGTCTGTGGGTTTGAGCCCCGCGTCGGGCTCTGTGCTGACAGCTCAGAGCCTGGAGCCTGCTTCAGATTCTGTGTCTCCCTCTCTCTCTGCCCCTCCTCCATTCTCTCTCTCTCTCTCAGAAAATAAATACACATAAAAAAAAAAAAAGAGATGTAAGGGAGACACACAAAGCAGACTGGGCTAGTGGTTTCTAGGGCCACTGGAGGAGGATTATAAAAGTCTTTGCCAACTATAAAAATAAAAGTAAAATGGGGGCACCTGGGTGGCTCAGCTGATTAAGCGTCCGACTTTGGCTCAGGTCATGATCTCATGGATTGTGAGTTCAAGCCCTGTGTCAGGCTCTATGCTGACAGCTTGGAGCCTGGAACCTGTTTCAGATTCTGTATGTGTGTCTCTCTCTGCTTCTCCCCTGCTAGTGCTCTCTCTCGCTCTTGCTCTCTCAAAAATAAAAACATTAAAAAAAAATTTTTTTAAGTAAAGTGAATAGGATGAGCTTTGGATAGTGAATAAAATTAGGAAAAGGCAAGATCAAAGGAATAAAAGAAAAGGAAGGGGTGAATGGCATCATCAATCCCAGATGCCACCAACTTTTCTTCCCAACCCTCCCCTCCAGGGTTCATCTGGTCAGGACTCTTGGTTTTCCCCTTGGCCAAGACTCTGTCCTCCCTCACGGGGGATCTCACGGTTCTCTCGCTCTCCTAGCTATGGAAGCATCTCTAATTCAGCCAGGGACTCGCTTAGGAAACCCAACCAAGAACACAAAAGAATATTCCAAGGAAGGGAAGTGTGTCGGAGCACAGATACACCTTGTCCTAGAATAACACACCTCCGGGCACACACTGGCTCAGTTGACACGGCCCATGGGACATGTCTTTTCTTCAGCTCTGCACTCATCCCGGAGACCCAGCCCAAAAGTTTTCCTTGAGTGGTGTTCCCGTCATGTCCCACCCGCCTTCTCCTTTTGCACACCCCACCTCCCTTTCAATGCCACTCCTGCATCCCTACCAACACCCGGTAGTTAGGGGGTCAGCTGGGGGCACCTCTCTGGACAGAACACGGGGAATTCCTTGTGCTAATGAAGGACATGAACCCAGAGGACAAGTCGAGGTTACTCTTTAAAATCTTGCTACTAAAAATCTTCTGGGACTACCTGGGATTATGGTGGTATTTGTAGAAAGAGCGTCCCGAGATAAACGCTACAGTAACTGATACTCCTGGATTCAGAGTACCCTGCGGCTGGTTACTGATGTGTTTTTCCACTAGCCTTTAGTTAGGCAGTGAGTCCTATACCACATCACTTGTCATTTTTCCCTCCCTTTCCTCTACATGGGTGATATCAGCAGACAAAAGCTCAAGGAGGGTAGGGTCCAGCATGGTGGTGCCACAATGAAATCTTTTGTCATTTACTCCCCTTCCTCTCCCAATTTCCTCCCCAGCCATTTAGCTGTTTGGAGGTATGGCTTTTACATAGAAAAAAAATTTTTTTTAATATGTGTATATACTTCTTTTAAATAAAGAAATGCACTGAGAAGCTTCGTTTCCTCTGCTCCCACACACCTCCTGCCCCCCACCCACGCCTCCCATGGGCAGGGCTGGATGGGTGCTCTGCTCTGGAGGCCAGGTGGCACCACCCAGGAGATTCAAAACCGCAACCAGAAAGTATTTCCATAGTGCTCTTGTGTGCAAAACACAGAGCCCCAAAGCAGGTTTTCAGTTTCAAACCTAATGCTGATTCCTCCGGTGCGAGCTGTTTCCTTGCCTGTCTTTAAGAGTGTCGTTTCTACGGTGAATTTTCTCAAACAGTCACCCTCTTGAGA
The DNA here is from genome assembly GCA_017311185.1 of Proteles cristata cristata. Taxonomy (NCBI): domain Eukaryota; kingdom Metazoa; phylum Chordata; class Mammalia; order Carnivora; family Hyaenidae; genus Proteles; species Proteles cristata. Next base: position 315,722 of record JAESUZ010005399.1, read on the forward strand.
GGCTCCTTTCTGGTGCCCCTCCTGTTCTTTCCCTTTCACCTGGCGACAGAAAACATGTTCTGTCCCCTTGCGGCACACTGGCAGGACACATGGCTCCTGGGGGAGTTCTTCAAAGAAACAGATTCTTGCTTGATCCCTGACCTGCTCACCAAACAGAGCCCACGGCAGGAAGGCCCCGTTCTCCCTGAGCGAGCGAGCCTTGGCCCCGCCACCCACCAAGTGCAGCTGCTCTGCTAATTTTAGACCTGAGAAGCCACCTGACTTCAAGGCACTTCAGAGAAACACATCACACCCTATCTCAGGAGGTGATCTCGGGTGGGGGCCACTCCTCCTTTTAACACCCATAACACCTTCGTGAGCTAGAAGAGTGACTTTGGGGGAGGCTCCTCTCAATAAATGACAATAAAAAACAAATCTCAGTCTGCCAGCAAAGTGCGATAAGCCGCTGGTGCAGCCCCGCAGCAGCAGGCTGGTCTGGCCACTTGCCTGGTCTCTACCTGCACGTCCGGACACCACCTCACCTTCCAAGTTCCAAATGTCCACAGCAGACCCTTTCCTTCTTCTGCCTGTCTGTGGCATCTCCCGTTACCCAAGCCAGGGGACCCTCAGGTCAGCCCGGACCACCTTCACCTCCTCTCCATTCCTAAACTGAAGACTCTTATCTCCTGAAGTCCCCCCTCCTCTCCATTCTCACAGCCTCTGCCTGCAACCAGCCCTGTATGGCCCTCACCTGCCTTCCGCAGCGCGGGGATGGGCTCCCGCCATCCTCCTCATATTCAGTCCGACTATAAGACAAGTTTTCTAAAACCAAGTCTATCTGTAGCTTAAGATCCTCCACCACTTTCCTGTCATAGTGCCACTGCTATCTGCCCACTAGAATCATCGGGGGGGGGGTGTTTAAATTTTTCAGTGTCCAGCTTCCACCCCCAGAGATTCTGATTTAATTGGACCGGTTGGGAGAAGGCATCCATAGTTCTTTTTTTAATTCCCTAAAAAACTGTAGTGTACAGCCAGTGTTGAGAGCCACTGACCTGTAGGATGAAGACCCAACTTCCCATGGAGCCCAGGACACTGCCTGAGCAGGCTCCTGCCGACCCCTCCAGCCAGCCTCCCCACTGGCCTCACCATGCCTTTATGCTCCAGCAACACGGAGCTGCTTGGAGTTACCACCACCGCTCCATTGCTCATGGCATTTCCACAGCCCAACATGCCTTCCGTACCTGTCCAACTTCACCTTCTACAGGGAGCCATTGCTGACCACCTCCTTTAGCACTTTCTATCACCTCCCAGTGCCCCTTAACCATGGTTATGTCTCTGTTACTGAACATTATGTTATGACGATCTATTCATGCGTTCATCATCCTTAAGCCAAAGGATGTACATTTATTTATGTGTGAAAACTTCACAGAGCCCAAAGCTGCTGAAAGTGTATCCAGGCCTCTGGAGCTCTGGAACCCTGAATTAGAGAACTGCCCAGGACCAAGATACTTCCTCTCAGTCCTTCTGTCTTGTCGGCATTGTATGGCCCCTGGCCTCTCCTCATTACTTTTGGATCTTCTTGGCAGACAACATTCTCCACCTCTGTTTGCCCAGATGAACTAAAGTTGGCCGTTCCACAAAGGCAGGCTTGAATCTTGAAGGTACATGTTCTCACTTGCAGCAACACTGACTAGCATCCTAAATGTCAATTCCAAAGTCCCAGAGAAGAGAATCTTACTCCAGGAATTCACCCAGTTCCAGTCAGCTGGGGCCAAATCTGGCTGCTGCATGATGAAGGCAGGTCTTGGGAAAAGGGAGATAAACTATGGGATGGATGGGCAGATGCCCAAAAAGGTGACAACTATGCTCCAAGAGTCAAAAGATTCTTGAACTGTGTGATAAACGAGTCATGGATCAGCAATACCAAGTGCCACAGGAGCCCAGAAGGAAGGCATTATTTCAGTCTTGGCTTTCAGGGAAGTACACAGAAAAGTTGACATTGGACCTGGACCTTAAAGGATGAGTAGGGTTTTGCCAAGCAGAGGGAAAATAAAGGATATTCTAGGTGAAGGCAGGTATGTTTGTTTGTGAACGTTCTTGGAAGGGACTAGAGTGGTACCTGCCTACTAGGATGGCAGGACCAACACTTGGTTTGATCTAGACTGTGAGAGTCTTCACATGCCACGCGGAGTCTGGTCTTCATTGTTCATGAGGTGGGCTCCTTCTTGAGGACCTCAGTCACTCAGGTAGGGAGAAAGTGAAGTGAGCAGACTTAAGGAGGGGCCCTGAGGGTCTATGTTGGGGCAATGGGTAGATTGTTACCAGACTTTACAGCTCCAAAAGCATTTGGCCTATGACGCCTCACCTAATCCTCACAATCATGATTTGGTAGGGCTAGCTCTTATTTTACCCATATTACTAAAGATGAAAATGTGGCTCAATTCGCTTAAGTAGCTTGCCCAAGATCACACAACTAACCAGCAGAAGCATGACTTGAATTTAGGTCTTTTGATTTGAAAGTCTGCTCAGTCTACGGCACCAAGCTACACAGCAATGGAAAGGCCAAATATTTTCATTGTTGACTAATGATATGGAAAAATGCTCATGATAGGATACCAACTGGTAGAGAGAAGGTTGATTGTACACTTTGAGCATTGTGTTAATTTAAAAAAAATTATATACACACACACACACAAAATGAAAAAATGCCAAAAGGGAAAACATCACATTGTTTTGGGTGATTCTTATTTTTATCTGGGCAATTCTTGGAATTCTTACTGTTATCATTATATTCTTCTGTATCTTCCAAAATTTCTCCAATGAAATTGCAACACTTTTAAGTAAGAGCTATGCTTTTTCATAATAATTCTATATTCTCATGGTGAACTAGTCAAATAGTATTCTTATAGAATTTTCCTATAAAGATAGTAGCTAATTCTATTTTTAAAAAACACAAATGAGGACGTACTGTACATACTGTTTTCCACCTTGTTTTCTCACTTAAAATGTCTTAGTAGTATTTCCATATCCAGAGCTGGGGATCCACCTCTATCTCTAGCAGTTGAGTGGCATTCCATTGAATGGATGTATCATACTTTACTTATCGAATCCATTTTTTAAGACATATTTAAGATTTCCAGATTTTTTATATTTTTGTAAAAATTTTTTATTAGTTTATTTATTTTTGAGACAGAGAGAGACAGAGCACAAGTGGGGGAGGGGCAGAGAAAGAGGGAGACACAGAATCTGAAGCAGGCTCCAGGCTCCTAGCTGTCAGCACAGAGCCCGACACGGGACTCAAACCCACGAACCGTGAGATCATGACCTGAGCCGAAGTCGGACGCTTAACCAACTAAGCCACCTAGGCGCCCCTTATATTTTTTATATTATAACTATACTACATATACTATGTATATATTCTTATACATTGCCCACACATTTTATTGTATATGAAGAAAAATCACCTCACAGTCGGAATTACTGGGTAGGAGGGCATGTGCATTTATATGTGTGCCATATTGCCCTCACCTTCACTGACTATGGGTTAAAACTTTTGTCCATCTGTGCCAGTTTGATAGGTGTTGTTGTTTAAGAATTCTTTCACAAAATACTTACAAAGAAAAAGTTTCCACCATTGACCAATACAGAGTGTATTGGTCACAATCCAAAATACACCAGGTAATTACACAGTTCCTTTAACCAAAATTGTGTAACTCGGGGTTGTAATATTTCCCCCAGCAACCACTTACCCCAAAACTACTGTTTATTGTTAATTGTCAGTGTATATGTAGTAATGAAAGCCAGTTTATAGTAGGTCATGAAAGTCATCTTATGACATAAATTGCTGTGGTTCATAGTACAAGGCAGTGACTAAAATTTTTGTCTCTGTGATTGAATGATGGAAAAGAATGCCTCATGGTTGCAAAGTTCCACGGAAAACAAGGAAGACTGTCATAGAGGAACATTCTCAGAGCCTGGCAGAGGCCTGGCCATAGTCTGCAGGACAATCGTGGGCAGATGAGCAGGAGGGGCCAAGAAGTGGTCTGGGTGATCAGCTGAGCACGTTTCCAAGGACTGCTGGTTATTGGGTCTCCTGGGAATAAATACTCCCAGATATATTGTACTTTTGTCTAGCCTTTCTGCAGTAGGGGGTTGGTTGGTTTGTTTGCCTGCTTGCTTCTTTGCTTTTTCGCTTTGAGTTCTGAGCTGAATCCAGGTATCACTGCATTGCCCACATATCCATTCAAGGGATGGGTTTTAAAGTCTTCATGCTAATAGGAAAAATTTGTAAAGTGACTCAACATCTTGATAAATACCAAGAAATAATGTGAATCAGTATTCCTTCAAAAAAATTTTTAATGTTTATTTATTTGAGAGACAGAGAGTGAGAGAGAAGGAGAGAGAGAGAGCATCAGCGGAGGAGGGGCAGAGAGAGAGGGAGACACAGAACCGAAGCAGGCTCCAGGCTCTGAGCTGTCAGCACAGAGCTCGATGCTCAGACCCACAGACCATGAGATCATGACCTGAGCTGAAGTCGGACGCTTAACTGACTAAGCCACCCAGGAGCCCCAACATTTATTCCTTTTGAAAACTCTAAAGTACTTTAACAAGAAGGGTTTCTGTACTAAAGTTTCTTCTTTAAAGAAATCACAACTACAAGTCAGTATTATACAAATAGAATCTTTTCAAAGTAGAAGCAAAGCTGGAGTGTCCTCTGCCATCATTACAGTGTGGTATTGTAGTACCGACAACATTCTGAGAAAGGTAGGAAACAGAGACATCTGCACAGGAAAGGAATAATTAAAGTACCTGTGGGAGATGATATTTTATAAACTTATAAAACTCAACAGGTGAATGTAGAAGTAGGGAGTACAAGGAAAATTCACAAAATGGGGTGTTACTCTTTATACCAGTGGTACACATAGAAAAAGAGATTACATTCTATAAGAGTAACAAAAAATTCTTGAGTATTGACTCAACTTGGGTTAAAAAAAAATATTGAAAGAAGTGGAAAACACCATAATAGGCCAAATAAAGGGAAAGATACCTTGCTTTTGGCTAAGAAGAAAATGCAGCAAAAATAATATTTTTTAAGATAATATACTTTAAATTAGTATGTGAATTTAATGCAATTTAAGTTCTCCTAAAATGATTTATACAACTTGACAAATAATGTGAAGTTCATCCAAAAAGCAACCAAGAAAACCAAAATCCTTGTTTTTAATTTATTGATACATCCTGTTAGATTTTGAAACATACAACAACTAAATCTTTTTGAAAACTGTATGATATTGACACCAAAACAGGAAGGGGGGAAGGCACTAATCAAATAAAATGGATATTTCAGAAATAGATTCAACAGCTTTAGGGACAAAATATATTAGGGAAGGAAGAAACACAAGCAGTATCATAAATTTTTTAATGGTTTTTTAAAGTTTATTTATTTTGAGAAAAGTGAGTAAGAGCGGGGGAGAGGCAAAAAGGGAGAGAGAGAATCCCAAGTAGGCTGCACACTGTCAGTGCAGAGCTGGACACGGGGCTCAAACTCATGACACGAGATCATGACCTGAGCCAAAATCAAGAGTCAGAGGCTTAACCAACTGAGCCACCCAGGTGCCCTTAAGCTGTATAATAATTTTAAAAAAGAAACATTATTTAAATGAAATTATAGGAAAAATGGGATAGTGATACATACATATATACTCAGAATGAATTATTGAGAAAGTATCTGGTGTCTTGCCTTCTTTGTGGTTTATGGTTTTGTGGAGGCTTTCCCCCCCTTTCCTGCTGTGGCTTCATCAGCAAAGACTGAAGGGAATTTTCCCTTTAGCCATCTCAGAGAAGGCAGCCAGCCCTGCTGTTTCTGGGTTCCTGGTTCCCCAGGGACACATTTTATGTGTTAGGACCAAACCTTTGGGAGCTCTGGTTCCCAGGCAGGAGGAGGCTGGGGGTGCAGTGGGGGTGGGATTGGGGGCTAAGAGGCATCTAGAATTGGGAAGAGGCTTGATGGCAGAGGGTGGTTGGGTCTCCTGTGTGAAGGTTCTTTGAGGAGAGGGTCCCACACAGTGCCCAGGACGTGGCAGGACCTTGACGGGAGGGGGGTGGCTGCTGGAATGTTGTCGAGGCCAGATACCAAGCTCCTGGGCTGGGGAGCGGCTGTCAGGCTGCCCGGCCTGCTGAGGAGGGAGTGGAGCTGCTGGGCCCATTAGCCCTCAGGAGGGAGGTCTGTGTGAGCCTGGGCAGGGGACACCTGCAGTGACCAAATGGGTTACCGACAGAGGCCTCTCTCCCCATCCTCCTAGACTGAGTGACTCCTGAGTGCCTGACACAACCCAGGGAGAAGCTAGGAAGAGCAAGGCCCCCCTCCCTCAGTAATCCACCCCTGGGCCCAGGGAGTAAGTTGTTGAGCTAGAAAATTAAAGTAAAGTGAGGTTTCTTGCATCTCAAGCACAGTGGAACAGTTCATTCCTATTATACGCATCATACATTTTGACAAACCCACATGGTTCAAAGAATTATTAAACAACCACAAACTATTTTGAAAACTAGAATATAGTTTTATAGAAATATAGAATTATAGAATTACATTCTATAGAATTTATAGAAATATAGAATATATTCTATATAGAATATATAGAAAACTAGAATAACTTGAAAACAAGCTAGTATATTTATCCCAGTGGTGGACAGATAGATTTCTGGGTACCAAAAAAAAAAAAAAAAAAAAAAAAAGATTTGACGGAACAGTCAGCAAAACATATACAAGCCTGCCCCGTGCTTAGAGAATCACAATCATGTCTGATACTCCGATTGCCCCCAAAATGGCCTGGATTCATTCTAACTCAGGATCAGCTCTAATTAATCCATAAGTGACTATTAGCAAAATGTTTTAATTACAATGGTGTAAACCCAGCAGCCTAATCTGCATTTTCCACCAAATGTGACATAAAAGTTCACGCAGGGCCCAAGTTAACAAAGGACTTATTCAGCTTCTGCGGTGTCTTTCCAGAGGTTGCTTTCTGAGGCAATGCTGGGAAAGGCCTTGGCCCTTCCGACCCCTATGAACCAGCCATTTTTCCTCCCTCACAGCGCAAGTGGCTCCAGTGACGCAGAGCTGAGCCTAAGGGCAAGAGATAAAGTCAAGCTAGCAGTTCCATGTAGGGCCCAACCCATAAGTTAGGTGTCCTTAGCATTAGGTTGTAAATCCAATAGCTGGCATGGGGAGAAAGGCTAAATGTGACCCATCTGACCTCACAATGCAGCCTCCTCGGAGATTGAGGTGAAAAGTAGGGAGGGAGGGGGTACATGGTGTATTAATCAGGATTCTCCAGAGAAATAGAGCTAATAGGAGATAGACATATAGAATATCTATCTATCTATCTATCTATCTATCTCCCCCCCATGTCCCCTTTTCCCTCTCTTTCTCTGTATGACGGAGTGGGGAGGAATTGTCTCACATGAATAAGGAAGATGAGAAATCCCACTGTCATCTGCAAGCTGCAGACTCAGGGAAACCAGTGTACTTTCAGTCCAAACCCCAAGGCTTGAGAACCAGGAGAGAAGATGATGTTGAGTCCCAGTCCCTGTGCAGAGGAAGACCAGTGGTGCAAGAGACCATGTCGGGCAGAGAGCAAATGTGCCCTTCTTTTTTCATTCTATATAGTTCCTCCACAGATTGGATGATGTCCACCATAGGGAGGGCAATCTGCTTCACACAGCCTCATTCGAATGCTAATCTCTTCCAGAAACCCTCACAGACACACCCAGAGATAATGTTTAACAAGATATGCGGGCATTTATGACCCAGTCAAGTTGACACATAAACTTAACCATCACACAAGTGTGTTGGGGTTCAGCAGGGATTACTCATCTGCCCAACACTATGGCTGTGGATCTAATTGCCAAAGCGTGTATCTCATTAGCCGCCTTGCATTGCCTGACGATTGTACCTGAACCAAATTGCAGTTCATGATACAACTTTTTCAGTTTCTCAGATTTAATTCCACTAAAATTTCAGAATGAAACTGGGACCTCACAGATTGCTGACTAAGGAACATTAGGTATGAATAATTCCTCATCTGTCCTTGACTCAGGTTTGAGTCACATGGATTTTCATTCAGCGTCATTATCATTAAAAGTAAATGAATGTAGCTAGCATTCACTTAATGGCATTTCTGATCACGTGGTTCACTATTGTGAAAATCGATTCTCTTGACCAATTAATTGAGTCAACCAGGCCAATCTCAATATGTAATAAAAACAAATCTTCGTTATACTTGTAGTGAACAAATTTAACATTACGATTAGGCCACTAATGACCTTTAGTGTGCTGGTTATTGACATTTTCCAAGTTCTTACAGTTTTATTTTCTCTTCCCACAAAGGATGGTTCTCCCTGTGGCTGCTCAGACTGTTTTCTTTCCCTTTTAGACAGTGGCCAAAGATGGGTCCACTTTTAGTCAATCAGAATGTTGTTACCCTTCGGGCTAATGACAGGAGCACTGAACTCAGTGCTGTAAGACCTGAATTACAGTCCTGGCAGCTCCACGTATGAGTGTGTAATCTTGTGCAAAATACTTGAAGGCGCAGAGGTGTGGTCTCCCCTTCATAAAATGGAAATAATCATAGCTGCTCTGACATTCTTCCCTGAGGCTTGTGGTGAGGCTCAAATGAGATATTACACAAAAAGTCTTTGTTAAAGCATAGGGCCCCATCAACGGTAAGGTATTATTTATTTTTTTATTTACTTATGGGGTAAGGAGGAGCAGAAAGAGAGAGAAACAGAGAGAGAGAGAGAGAGAGAGAGACTCCCAAGCAGTCTCCACACTATAGAGAGAGAGAGAGAGAGAGAGAGAGAGAGACTCCCAAGCAGTCTCCACACTGTCAGTGTAGAGCCCAACACGGAGCTCAGCCCATGACCATGAGACCATGACCTGAAATGAGATCAAGAGTTGGACACTTACCTGACTGAGCCCCCAGGCGCCCCAACTGTGAGGTATTATTGGCACTCTCTAGGAATCAATGTGCTTAAATCTTAGAGTGCATTAAAATCACATGACTTGCTGGTGTAAAATGTTCATTTGTAGGCCCTCTCTCTTGGAGAGAGCCTAGTTTGGGAGATTCTGGGTGGAGCTCTGAGATCCACTTTGTTATCACTCACCACCACCCTTCCCCTGCCATGGGATTTGCATATAAATGGTCCAGGGATGACCCGGGAGTGCTGGAAGTGTGATATGAGGGTGAAAGGAAGCCCTTCTGAGGAACTTCAGAAATGGCCCTAAGGAAGAATAAATTAGGTGCCTGACAGTTCTGGATTAGGTACTGAATATCTCATTGGTACCGAATATCTCATTGCTATAAGTGATAAGCGTAAATAAGCTCATGAACTGATGGCTTGTTGGAACATATCACTTGCATGAATTTACTACAGAAAAAGATATTTACCGTAGAATTGCTTTTAGAGTTGGTTGAAAAGAACGGAGAAGACCTTTTGCTTTCCATTGTGCTCAGCTCCCTCTGATCCTATCTCAGGCTCGTGTTTCTGGCTTTACTCCTTCTCTGATGTGATTTCTGTGCTGAATGGATGCCCTCCTTCTGGTTGTTCCTTTCCATTTTGGGGAGACTAATGGAGTCCTGTTGTTTTAACATGGCTGCGCCCTGAGCCACGTGGCAAGCCACGGGCCAGGTGGAAGGGCAAGAAACAAAGCCTCAGAGATTCTGCCAGCCACCGGGCCACCCAGGATGGGAAGTAACCGAGCCGTTGTATAGGCACCAAACCAAACAATAACTATTGGTCACTCAGCATAGATTGCACAGGGTTAGCCTTTGGCTAAATTATTAAGTCGCTGAAATTGGCTTTCATGTTCCTCCGTTATCTCCACTTCCTGATCTTTCTTATTATCTCCCTCCACCTCCTATCTTGGCCAGGAACTCAGGACCCCCCATTTTGATATCCTACCCCATCCTCTCTGAGCAGCCAGAACCCAGGCGCTTTTTCTTTTCTATCACAACACCCCGACTGCCCACTGGCCCCATGTCCCTGGTGTTGGAGGAATTGGGGGGGGGGGGTTCTAATTAACCTCATCGATACATTTATGCTCATATTCAATGTGTCACTCCTCCAAGGTTAATGGGGACTTTCTGAAAATACGATTTAATCCCAAGGAAAAAGTATTCCAGGAATTATAGCTACTTCAAGTTGCCTTGGAAGAAGGGGCTGAGGGTAAACTTGAGGAGAAATTCTCAGATAGCAGCCCTCTCCTAGGAGGGGATAGTACTGACAGCTTTGCCCATTTCCAAGGGATTGATCTGGGGACAACGTGGATCCATTTGGACTCACCAGCAAAACAATTCCCTCTAGCCCACTGAGAGAAATTCCCTGAATAGGACAGTTGCACATGTCACTGAATCCTCTTAGCAAATACACAGGAAGGTGTTATGCTGCCTCTTCCATGGTGAACTGTGGGGGCCCTTCAAAGACAGTACAAACTGTAAGTTACATTCATTGATGCTAAGAACCGACATCCCTAAAGTGACCCTAAATTAGCATGTTATCACAAATTTAAAAAGAGAAACATATCCCACCTCCAGCAGTGGGTGATTAGTGTAAGCTCCATTCCCTTGCTGGTGATTGGTTCCATCAGAAATAAAACTGATTTGTTCATGGCATTCCCCTGGCTGCGTTCGGCCCTATATGGGTCAATGAAAAGCAAGATGTCAAGAGTTTCTGGGAAAGAGAACCTCATTGTTTTTACGAGAGCACTTCTGGATGTCACACTCTCTCTCTCTTTCTCTCTCTCTCTCTGAAAGTTGATAAGGAAGCATATATTTAACTTTTTGTTAGCTTTCATCTTGCCCCATGAAAGAGAGCCAGCCTTAGGAAGAAACTGACATCAAAGGCAAAATCATGTTGTGGACAACACTGATTCCTTGATACTATCATTGAGCTGCTAAATCAAACTAACACTGAAGCCCTCCCTACCTCCAGGACTCCCAGCTATGTAAATACAGGAGTTAGGATCGGGCCCAGTTGCAAGTAACTGAAAACACCAAATAACAGTGGCTTGAACAAGTTTAAGATGTATTTCTTTCTCAGGTTAAAAAAAAAAAAAAAGTCCAGGCAGATAGTCGGGGATAACCTTATGTGTGGTAGCTCTGCCATTTTAACACAATTTCTTCCCCTGTGGCCCAAGATGGAATGCTCCAGCCTCTCCTGTCACAGCTGAATCCAGTCAGCAAGAAGGACAAAAGGGAAAGCCATTTCCCAGAAAGTACACACAGCACTTCTCTTTATATGCATTAACTTTGTTATATGGCCACACCTAGCTTCAGGTGTGGCTGAGAAATGTTTTTTTTTAGTCTACGCAGACATATGCCTGGCTAAAAATCGGAGGCTCTGCTCCTCTAGAAGAGGAAGTGGATATTTGGGGATAACAGCCTTCCCAGGCCCAGTGTGTCCTCCTTATTGTTTAAGGCAGTTGAACTTGGATTTCCTGTTACAACCAAACAGAAACACATCCTACCTGACACAGCCTCATAAAGCCCACATTTACCTGCCATCTCCAATCACATGCTGATGGATAAAAATAAGAAGCCCTTCCCTGGGAGCATCTCAAGGTCCTTCCTTGTTTTTCTCCTCAGGCTTGGGACAGCACCTGGCACATAGAAGCATTTGATAAATATTTGCTGAATTGAACAGAATTAACTAAGAAGATTCAAACAGAGAGAGTTCAATAGAATCTTGGCATCACTGCCTGTCAGCTCTGGCCTTGGGCAAGTCATAAAACCTTCTGAGCCTCAGCTTCCTGGCCTGTAAACGAGAGAAGTAAAACCTAACTTTAAACATTATGAATAGCAGTGACAATGTACATAAAACACTTAGCACAATTCCTGGCACATCCCCACAGAGTTCACAGACAAACATGCCCACATAGCATATATGTATTTTTTTCAAAATGATGATTATGTATATTACATGTTTTGAAGGAACCCTGAAGTTGAGAAGAAAGGGATTTGGGCAATGTTTCAACTACTTGCAAACTCTACTGGTCATTATTCATTCTTAGATAAATGGGAGTGTTGGGTTCAAAGGAAAGAACACTTTGAAGAGATTTTTTTTTTGTTGTTAAAACTCTGAAGCCTTCTTAGATATCAAATAGTTATTTAGTGAGTAAAGTGTGAATGAATCAGAACATATGTATTGAGTTTATCTTGGAACCCTGTGTGTGTAAAACCAAACTACAAAATGTACTTTGCATTCTCTTGCTGTTCAAGGACTGCAAAAACAGCATGACATTCTGCTGAACCTGAAATGACCTTGAACTCAGCAAACAGACCAAGCTAATGAAGAACCTCAGGTTACTTTTCAGAGTCTTAGCCACAGTAAGGGATACACAACCCACTATGATTTGAGATCCTTTATGTTGTTTGCTTTCTTTGGTTTGATTCAGAAACCTGAAGGAGAAAACAGAATCATCCTCTTTGTCCAGCCAGCAGGGTCCGAAAACAGAGAGAAATGTTATTCCTATGAAGATGCCCTCTTATATGCATGGATTCGTAAAGAATTCAGAGTTAGCTTTTAAGACAAAGCATAGATAGGGGCACCTTGGTTGCTCAGTTGGTTAAGCCTCTGATTTCAGGCTCAGGTCATGATCTCAAGGTTCCTGGGTTAAATCCTGTGTCAGGCTCTGTGCTGACAGCTCAGAGCCTGGAGCCTGCTTCATATTCTGTGTGTTCCTCTCTCTCTGCCCCTTCCCCGATCATACTCTGTCTCTCTCCCTCCAAAAATAAACATCAAAAAATTTTTTTAATAAAAATAAAATTTAAAAAAAAGTTTACTGGGACCAAATGGTCCACATTCCATTTTGGAGATGAGGAGACCACACGACAGAGAAATGGCTATTCTTGTTTTGTATTTTTTTTTTTTTAGTTTTTTTTAAGTTTATTTATTTTTGAGAGAGAGGGAGAGGAAGAGAGAGAATCCCAAGCAGGCTCTGTGCTCTCAGCATGGAGCCCGAGGCGGGGCTCCAACTCATGAACTGTGAGAACCTGGGCCAAAATCAAGAGTCAGCCACTTAACCAACTGAGCAACCCAGGTGCCCTGAGAAATAACTATTGTAAGCAGAGGCTGGCAGTGAGCTAACTCACCCATTTTTCCTATTTCTCAACTGATTCCAAATCCAGCATGGAAGAGGGTATTCATTTCGGGGCCTCTCTAACTCATCATCAAGCAAGAGTGAGATGGCTTAGAGCTCAGACTCCTAAAAACATTGCTAAGAAATGTCTATGTGTGCGGTGAGAGGCTGTCAACACTTGCCCACAATATCTTTCATGTTCAAGTGTTTGAACGTTCTACTGTGGTTGGCATCTGGGCAGATCCCCGTCTCAGGCTGGCCCAGCTCCAACGCTGATTCCTTAAGAAAACCCTGGCTCTTCCTCAGACGTGCACCCTACTCACAGCACAGCTCCAGGCGGGGCTGGGGGCCCTTTGATGTAGACAGGGATTCTGGCCAGGGTCTTTCAAGTTTCACAACTGAGCATTCACCCTCCTACCTGCCCACCAGGGTTTCAAAGCAAATGCTCTGCCCATCAGGACAATAAAGGATTCCTGAGTTCCAAACCTCGCTAGAGAAGATAGTGTTGAGTGGTTTACTCTTCCATTTCCCTGAAAAACCCAGAAAGATCATCTTGTTTATGAAAGACTCTTTAATATTTGCTATGTTTACAAAAGATCATCAGTAGGAAAAAGACACATAACAAGTCCCACTGTGTTTGCTGTGAAACTCCAAAAATAGCATTCAGAGCATCCTCCAGAAACTTCTGTCTGATGACTGGCGTGAGGAACATCTCAGACCTTTGTGCTAGAGAAACTTCATCTCCCCTGAACCAAATGAAATGCTCTTCCTCTCAGAGTAATTGAAATACCACGTCTCTCTTTGCCTTGGCTATAAGGATGCTGCGGCCAAGCCTCAGCCTTCAAGTTCAATCACAGATGTTCTATCAACCCTTATTGTTGGGATATCTGCCTTGCTCCTCTCAATCTTGCTTTCTCCTCCTTATTTCCTCTCTTTTATTGATTTTGGTATATTTATTCCCTTTTAAGGCCATTTTAAAATTCTTTTGTAAAGAAGTGAGATATAGGTAAATAAAATTAAAAGATTCAGTGATTGCTTGAGGCCAGGCTTGGCGGGGCCAGGGGGTGTGTGTGTGGGAAGAGAGACAACTGCAAAAGGCCGTGAGGAAACTTTGTGGAGTAATAGAATTTCTATATCTTGATTGCGGGTCGTGGTTACCTGGGTACATGCATTTGTCAAAATTCATTGTGCTGAACACTTAAAATGGTGCATTTTATTGTAAATAAATCAAACCTCAATAATGTTGATTTATTCATCCACTTATTTTTATGTTTCTGTTATCTGCACGCACTTTGCATGGTGCTGGGCAGAGATGGTGCACAGTTGTATAGGTTGTTGACTGAACTAGGGTACCTGGCCAAAGGGCCAGGACAGGCTGGAATACAGCCCATGCCTGGCTCACGAAGCCAGGTGTCCAGCAAGGGGTTGGGTCTTCTCAGAGGAACAGGAAGCCTTTTCTATTCTGGAAAAGGCATCACATAAAAATGAGTTCCTGGAAGCCTGGTTCTGAAGATTGAATGAAAAAGGATATAGACAATTCCCTGCCCTGTGGAGCTTATAGTTCAGGGGGAGAAGGTTATGATAAGCCAGTAAACATGTATTATGTATTACGATAAGCGCTGCATAGACATAGGTAGGATGATGTAATGGAGAGTGTCAGGCTGGATGCTTACTCTAAGTTATCAGGAAATACCTCTTAAAAGATGGCATTTCAGCTGACCCGAGTGGTGAGAAGCACCCAGCCTTGCAGACAGAGGGAACTGCAAGAGCAGTTCCTCAGGGGCAGACAACATGGTCTATTCAAGGATCAGAGAGGGGGCCACTGGTGGCATGCAGCAGGCAATCTGAAGAACGGCATAGGGAACCAGAGAGCCAGGGATGTTCAAAAAGTTAAGCACAACCCTTGAGAAGTGGCCCTGAACACTAACTGCACTACAAAACATTCTCTTTCTCAGAGATCTTAGACTTGCAAGAGACCTTAGTGATAAGATACTCCTTCAATTTTCTTATAATGGATAGAACAAACAAAGCCCTGCTGACTCTGAGAACTAATGGTACAAATAGGCTCAGAACTTCAATTCGGCTTCAGTTCAATTCAGGTAGCATGTCCTGATGCTCCCTGTGTGTCGGGTACTGTGTCTGGTCTGTGATTCCAGAGCCCTCCAGGCTTGGAAGGGTCAAACAAGCAGGAAGGACTGAACTGGCGAAGCTGTTGTGGGAGACGGGAGACGTTTAACAAAAGAAATTGCTTCCTTTAGTTAGCTGTAGGGGGTTCATCAGCTGAGTGTTTCCCAAGACTTGACTTTGTCTTGTTTTAAAAAGTGTTTCCATTCCTGAAATTGAGATACACTTCTGGAGCAATTCATGTTTTTTTAAAAAAAAAAAACAAAAGCAACCAGTTCTGAAGTGAACCCAATGTTGCGAGCCACAGGTATGCGAGGACTCTGCTAAGGGAAGGGTATAGCAAGGGTACAATCCTGGGTGACAAGCGTTGGTGCTCAATCATGGGAATCCCAGCATTATCTCTGAAATCCAAGAAAAGCAAGACTGGGATGGAAGCCTTGCAAGGAGAATTTCAGATCTCACCCAAGCCATGCCTCAGAACAATATGGCACCCACCACATTTCCTTCGTCTGTGTCTGTCCGTATTCGCTGCCCATAAGCGGCAGGGGAAAATGGCATCTACCGCTTGTGAAGCTATACCTTCATCACTGTTAAATGATTTGCTGGCTAGCAAAACCGAGGTTCTTGGAATTAGAGTCTCCCTCTCTAATTTCCCCTTCTGTTAAAGAAGGTACCGCCATGCAATTAAGCACCAATCCACAGAAATCTACCATGAAATCGACTTTCCTCTGTATCTCATCAAGGTCAAATAGTAACAGAAGTGAAACCTACCATCGTCAGCACAAACTTGAGTATCCTACAAAAGCAGATAAGAAGCTAGTTAAGAAGACAAGACTAGTATTTTAAGAGACATTTTCCCTTGAGTGTGAGGGGTATTTTTGATTTGTTTTCCTTTTAAAGAAAGTGGCTTTCGGGGGGCCTGGGTGGCTCAGTCGGTTAAGTGTCCGGCTCCGGCTCAGGTCATGAATTCGCTGTTTGTGGGTTCAAGCCCCACGTCGGACTCTGTGCTGACAGCTAGCTCAGAGCCTGGAGCCTATTTCGGATTCTGTATCTCCCTCTGTCTCTGACCCTCCCCTGCTCATGCTGTCTCTCTCTCTCTCTCTCTCTCAGAAATAAATAAAAACATTGTAAAAATTTAAACATTTAAAAATTTAAACATTTAAAAGCCACTTTCTTTTTTTTTTTTCAGCTTGTGGGTATCTTCTTAACTGACCCCAATCCACCGATGCAACTCCTTTGACAGTCAAGTCCACACTAAACAGCTTCGCCTAATTCAAATTCACACTTGTCCTTTCCATGGAAAGGATTGCCAGGCTCAGCCCGTGCTTACCTTCTACTGGAGGTGTGGTGGACTCACACAATTTGCTGCCCAGATCTCCTCCTCTTCTGGAAATGCCCACCCTTTCCAATCACAGTGCAGTTTCTAGAGAGAACCATCTCCTAGGATCCACCTTTCAGGCCACCTTTAATTGGTCCAGAGGCACCTGGGCCTCAGAGACTGAGCAGGAACCTTGACTCTTCGGGCAGCATCCAGTGGTATACCTCTTCTTCCCTCTGCTTCTGTTTCCCTCTTTCCCGCCACATGCTGGCTTGCACCATTGTTTGGTCCATTTGGCAGAAGATGACAGTCTCTCCAAAGTTAAGAGTCTTGTTTGCAAATAGCAGGGTTTTCGATGGGCCTGAATTGTAGTAAGAGCCAGCCGCTTGTTTACATAAGAGTGTGAGCAGGAGTCTCGCTCTGTCACTTTTCCCTCTTTCTTCACATATACCTGTGCCAGCCCTCTCTCACCACAGACCAGCTCTCTATTCCTCAGTCCACTAAGTAAATAATGGCCGCGGCCACCAGCACCTAGGGTGACAACTCTTCCATTCAAGAGAGGAGTTACAGTGGCTGAGAATCTTGAGCTAATTCTAAATCACTGGGGGAACTCTTGGATTGTTTCTCCATGGCATATTATTGGCATTTGGAGTGGGGCAGTTCATGCTGTATGGAACTCTCCTGTGCACGACAAGACATTTAACATGGTGGTCCTGGCTCATTAATTGCCAGTACCCTTACCGTATTAATTGCAACGACCATAAAAACACATTCACCCTCTACCTGATGCCCCCTGGGGAACAGTATTAACACAGTTCGAGAACCTCTGCATTCGACATTCCAACTCCACCTGGTTAGCTCTGATGTTGTATTCCCAGAGAATTCTGGGAATGGCCAAAACCTGGAGAGGATTTTCCGTTGGAATATATCTTAGAGGACAGAGGTGTATGGAACCCCGACTGATATTTTCATTTTCATTTTTTTGGTGACTCTGAGTCAGCATATCTGTTTCTAAAAACAAAAAAAAATGTTTCGATTGTCTTTAAAGTCACATCTTGCTTCCGCTAAGCACCTGATTTATGTTTCTTGCACATGGACATGATCAAGAATGTGGTAAACGCTTGTTTCTTTTTAATCATACAGTGTAATTAGCAGTCCCAAATGGCAAATATTTACTTGTGAGTTGGCATTTTCCTCTGGACTCACACAACCAAATACCAGTGCAAGCCATATGTCTCTCGTTCAGGTACTCCAGGGAAAACGAAGTAGAAGGGTAACCAGAGAGAGAGAGAGAGAGAGAGAGAGAGAAAGAGAGAGAGAGAGCTTGCCAAGTAGGGCAGTTTCTTCCTTCATAGTGATGTAGGTGTGGCCATGACCAGCTCTGCCTGAGCTTGAGGATGGGATTCTCCTTTAGCTCAAGGACCATAACATGGTCCTTATACTCATTCCTCACATGGTCTAAGAGGAATTAAAGGTGGGTGGGGAATGATGAAGGCATTGGGTTTAAGGCAAAATCTTATAAAATTGTTATGATGACCCTAGAAAATATGACCCAGAGCAATAGCTCTGGCACCCCTTAATATTATTCCTTGGCTCTAGCTTGGAGCCTGTACTGGCAAGAAAGCGGAGAGCCATCATAAAGTTTATGGTCTGAAAAAATTACAACTTGGTTTTTGAATCAAGGTGATAAATTAATAAATCATCTCTGGAATAACAGGATTACAAGCAGCAGAGCCATATCGTGGAAAGAGGACATGTGGCAAGAGATATGGATTCTAGAATAATAGGGGATCCATGAGTGAGTTCATATTGATGTGAATGAATGAATGAATGAATGAGGGGAGGAGAAATTTTCATTATAGTAGGATTCTAACTAATAAATGTGAGAGAAAGGATAGAATTAGAGAATCACCACTTTGCTTCAGGCAGAACTCATTGGTGAATGATAAAATTAGTGGGTGAAGTATGATGAGAAATAAACCACATAGTATCAAGGTGTCTCCTCGCAAGGTATTTATTTATTATGAAGGGGGAAGAATGGTAATTTTCTAATGGAGAAAACCAGCAATCACCATCTTAACTAACTGATCGACATTCATATGACCAGAAATGGCACAAGTGGAACTTGGGTGCCTCTATGAGTGACGCCCTGAGCAAGACGCTGTATCTCTGCTGTGCAGTTTGGGCCAAAAATGTAGAACTTGAATCGTGAAAGAAAACATTTAGGGACATTCTTCAAAATAACTGACCTGTACTCTTCAGAAGTGTTAAGTTCCTATAAAGACAAAGAAAGACTGAGGGATTGTTCTAGATTAAAGAAAACTGAAGAGATATCACAACTAAATTTGTGTGGCTCTGGATTGGATCCTGGCCCAGATAAAGGACACTATGGGGACAAGTGACAACATTTGAATAAGGTCTGTTATTAGTTTATATTAGATTAGTTTATAGTATTGTTTGAATGTCAGTTTCCTGATATTGTAACTGTCCTGTGGTTATGAAAAGAGTGTTCTTACTTTTAGAAGATATGTGCTGAAATATTTAAAGATGAGGGAAAGAAAGTGAGAGGTTAGGATTCTAGTCCTAGCTCTGCCCTTAACTAGGAGGTCCAGGACAGTTAGGTAAACCCCTGGGCCTCAGTTTCCTGGTTGTAAGATTGAAGAGGTTGCACTAGCTCAGTGGTCCTCGTGTGCTGAAATAGAATAGCATCGGCTGGGAAGTTGTTAGAAATGCAAATCCCCAGGCCCCAGACCTGAATCTGGAACTCTGGGGATGGAACCTGCACACTGACGAGCCCTCCATGAGATCCTGAACGATGCCCAGGTTTGAGCATCTCACAATGTTTTGTGCTTCTCATTGGTCTCCTGCTGAATGGGCACCTGGGTTCTCCCGGCTCACTCATCATTTATTCGGTGCTGACAAAGGGCTGGCCTGGGAGCCAGAAGGGCTGGAACTTTGGAGGAATGGTCCTCCTGGGCTTTCAGACCCAACCTCTGCTAGCAATAGGTACAGATTAAATATAAAACATTTAATAATCCTACTTAGCTCAGGAAACATTAAAGAAACCAAGTGATACATAATTAAGTTCGCATATCTGCCTTGGCCTCTTACTAAAATGCTTGAGCCAGTGACTTCTAGGAGGAATGGGGTTGTGGGTCTTTCTTGGGAGTTTCTATCACTAGTGTAGAAAAGTTTACCTTAGTCTTCTCTTCGGGATAAATATTTCCTGGATTACTCAGGTGGCAAGAATCTACCAGTGCCTCCTAGACACTTCCACAAACCCAAACTTAACTTTCATCTGTTAAGAGTCTAAGCTGTGACCCAGAAGAGTATGAAGTTTGCTTCTGACTGATTAAAAGTGACACACAGGGGCCGCTCTCATCTTAGTTCACTGCTTACTCCCAGGCTCCTGTCCTTGGAGATTGCCCGCGCACCTCTACACCCTCGTCTTCAACACCACCTGGCTCTCAAAGCCACTTGTTTCAGTCCTGACCCTTCCTTCAATTTCTGAGGTTAAAAAAATGTCTTTATTTATTGAGCAGATAACACATTCCTATGGCTCAAAACTCAAGTGACACAAAAAAGGTACGTAGTGAAAGTCTACCTGCCCCACCTGCCTTCTCCCCTGCCTGACCCACCTCCACCCTCCAGATTTAATTTCTGACTTTTGACAGTCCTGGGGATCCCCTTTCAGAACTGATGTCACCCTAAATTCACTGTCCCAAACAAATCCGTCAGGTTCCCTACCACTCTGAACTCCCCCTCCATCAGCCTCTGTCTTCCTCTGTAAAACGAGAAAACAACAGCACGTTCCTCAGAGGCTGTGTATATATTCCTCAGGGAGCCAAGATCTGCAAACTTGAGCACTGTCCAGCACATAGTAAGCTCTCAATAAAAATTCACTCTTGGTAACAAGGTAATAATAATAATAAACTCCCCCTAAACTGAATATCAACGTATGGTTTTGCCTTTCCTCCCAGTCTTCCAAAGTGATGACTTTCGAGTTCATTTTTCCCTCCTCTCTCCTGTTCCTTCCTTCCAGAACTGTGGCCTCATCTAGATTTATATTATTTCTTTCTTGGGAGGCTTTGGATGGGGCCAGGAGACTTAGGAAAGAAGTCCCTGGTAGGCTGTCCCTTTCTTGCAAAGACACTTAGGTTAGGCTGATGGGTCACAAGCTTTTACTCCCACGCCCGTCCAGTTAGGGACTGACCCCATCTCTCTTCTGGGCTGTGGCTGGCGATTAGCAGTTCATTCCTGACATTGCCTTTTTCCCCCTGGGCCAATGCAAGGTTTCTGGCTTCCTTTAGTGCATTTAATCTTGCTACCGTAGCTTACTTTTCCCACCCTTGGACTTCTACAAATAAGTGCACAATTCTCATTTTCGCAGTGCAGTAGATAATTTTAAAAATATTAGACCAAATCCTTCCATCTGTCAAGTATTCTGGCGCTTAAATATCAAGGACAGCTATTCGGACCCTGGGGATGCCCAGGGGCATTGGTGAATGGTGGCCTCAGGGCCCTCGGTCAGCGTTGTGTTACAAGGGAAAAGGTGCCTAGGATGTTCACATTTCTGCATTCCGTCTATATTCGCTCCACCTTACCCCCTCCACCACCACCCCTTAGCAAATGGGTGTTTTCACACTAAGTACTGTGATTAAATCTAACTGTATGAGTCATTAAAATTTTTTGCATAGTTAACCCCTTATTAAGAACATCTTCCTCATTCTTTTGACAACTTAGAAATGAGCGCATGGACCCCTAACTACTCTCTGCTAAGTTATATTTGAGCCAAGTAGAGTAAGACTTCCCAAGTGGAATCACAGTTGATCACGACACTTGTAATCTCGCCGAATTAAGGGGTTAAAAGAGAAATGCCTTCTTAACCAAAGCTACAACATCTGCCACTTGGTTGTAGCATTACATATTTGATTTCAAGGAACACTAGATTTATTATGTCATGTACTTCAGTTTTGCAGCAGATGCTTCCTCTGCTGGAAGATATTGGGCTCGGGTATTTCCTCCTCCAGGAAGCCCCCCCTGAACCTCACCCCCACCCCTGCCTCCTTTGGCCTCTGTTATTTTCCCTTGTTTCCCATAGCCAGTGTTGTTCTAGGTGTGAGGGCCTTATATTTTAGGGGCACCCCTCAGACCCTCCTTTTGATTGGACCCTCCTTATGAGACAAATAGCCCATGGACCAAGGGGATGTGCCCATTCAGAGACTGTGCGCTCCTTTCTGGACCACATTCTGGGTACACAGGGCCCCAGAATGCCCTCCTTGAACAGCCTACAGTCGTCCTCCCTAGGCCCATCCGGAAAGTGAACACCCCAAGGGACTTGTGAACACAGCCCAGGGGTGCTGAGGGGTAATTGGGCAATGCCTATTTGTTGCTGGGAAGACACTTGGATATGCAATCTGGGGGGTGCACATGCCAGTGAACTTGACCCTCGGAGTACAGGATGGAGCTGGGGTTGGGTGAGCCAGGCTACGTCTGATTAGGTAAGAGGATAAAACATATTTTATTGATAATTTATTAGATAGGCTTATAATTTTGAATACTTAGGCATTTAGTCTATGGGTCTTTGTACCCTTGCCCTTGGCCCTGCAAATGTTGCAGGTGGGCTGGTTCATAACACCCCAGGAAGATCTCTAGGTTTGCAGTGCTAACAGCGTATAAACATCTGTTTCCATGGCTGTGATAGTTGCCACAGACTTTTCCAAACCTTAGGGCCCCTGCAGACACAGTTACCTCTCCTGGAATGCTCTTTCCCACCTATTCCTTTAGCCTACTAAACTTTTAAGTTATCTACCAGACCTCAGCTGAAACACCATTTTCTCGAGAGAGTCCTTCCCGACTTCCTCCATCAGGGCAGGCTCTCCTGGGTTTTCACCCTCACATCTCCCTATACTCTGATAGATCTCAGGGGCAAACACCATAAGAATAATAGCAAATCAGTGATCATGATAAAAGCAGATAGTCACTGGTGGGGCGCCTGGGTGGCTTAGTCGGTTAAGCATCCGACTTTCGCTTAGGTCATGATCTCGCGGTTCATGGGTTCGAGCCCCGCGGTGGGTTCAAGCCCCGCGTTGGGCTCTGTGCTGACTGCCAGCTCGGAGCCTGGAGCCTGTTTCAGATTCTGTGTCTCCCTCTCTCTCTGACCCTCCCCTGCTCACGCTCTCTCTCTCTCTCTCTCCTAGAAATAAATAAAACATTAAAAAAAAAACAGATAGTCACTGGTGACTTTCTAAATGTTAGACATGATGATATGTGCTTTACATCCATTATTTACTCTGGATAAGGAGCCTAATAAAATACTGTTATCAACTCCACTTTTCAGGTGAAGAAACAGGCTTAGGAAGTGTGACAGACTCTCATGAAGCCACCATGTGACTCAGAGGTCCCAGTGTCCCTTCCTTGTGTAGTCCCTCCTGCATGGATTCCCTGCTCCCCCAGGTGATTTGCTTTGGCCAATGGCCCATCAGCTAATGTGACTTAAGCAGATAAATTCTGCTTCATAAATTCTTGAACATAGGAGCTTCTCTTCTTGGAACCCAGTTGCCATGTAAGAATCTCAGACTAGGGGCACCTAGGCAGCTCAGTCAGTTAAGCGTCCAACTTCAGCTCAGGTCCTGATCTCACGGTTGGTAAGTTTGAGCCCCATGTTGGGCTGACAGCGCAGAGCCTGGAGCCTGCTTCAGATTCTGACTCTGTCTGTCTCTCTCTTTCAAATATAAATAAACATTAAAAAATAAAAAATTAAAAGATTAAAATGTACATGCCTTAGTTAAAAAATATTGCTCAAAAATGCTAACCATCATCTGAGCTTTCAGCAAGTCATAATCAATAAACACAGATCACCATAGCAAATATAATAATAATGAAAAAGTTTGAAATATTGCAAGAATTACCAAAATGTGACACAGAGACACAAAGTGAGCAAATGCTGATGGGAAAATGGAGCCAATAATAGACTTGCTCGACACAAACCTTCAACTTGTAAAAAATGCGAATCTGTGAAATGCAATAAAGTGAAGTACAATAAAACAAGGCACACCCGTAGTATAATACAGTAGGGTATAGTATAAGATACACACAGTAATAGATTACTGATAGAGATTAAGTAAATTGCTGAAGAAGCCAGAGCTAATAAACGGCAGGTATGAATGCAAACTCTGTAACTAGATTCAGCCTACATATAACCTCCTAGCTGTGGATGAACACTGCTTGGGCATAACAACTGTCTCCTCTCCCCTGGCTCCTTTCCTGGTCTACAATACTATGCTTGCCCCCAGTCCCCTGAGTTCCCCTCTTCCCTGTCCACCCAGCTCCCTGTGGACATGTCTTGAGCATGTCTTGGGTGAGACAGGACCATTCAGAGCAGCAGAAGTCCCTGGCTAAGGTGGGTATCTCCCAATCTCAAGGCAAGCTTCTCCAGGGGAATGGGTTCTATCCAGGCCAACGTGCCCCACTGCACCCCCTGGGCTTCTCCCCAGGGGAATCAAGTCAGCTGAACTCACCTCCCCCTCCCCTGTGTCTCCAGCATACTCTCTCTTCAGGTCTTTACCCCACCCTGCCCCATTTCCTCAGGCCGTATTTACCCTCCCTGGGCTGACAAATCAGCTTCTCTTGCTCCCACTAAGATTTCCCATCAGGCTCTTGCAGAAATGGCCCTTCCCGTTCAGGGAAGCCAAGGATACAAGAGGCAACAAAAGAGCTAACCCTCCGCCCCCTCAAATACCAACCAGAACTATGTTCTCTAGAACATACTAGAAACTAGAGGGGAAAAACTTCTTCTAAAGAGAGAAACACAAAAGGAGAGCTGAGGCCTCGAGAGGAGAGAGTAGCCAGTTGAGATTTGAAAAATCTCTTATTAAGAGCAGGGTTTCCCGGGGCGCCTGGGTGGCTTAGTCGGTTAAGCGTCCGACTTTCGCTTGGGTCATGATCTCACGGATTGTGGGTTCGAGCCCCGCGTCGGGCTGTGTGCTGACTGCCAGCTCAGAGCCTGGAGCCTGTTTCAGTCTGTGACTCCCTCTCTAACCCTCCCTGCTCACGCTGTCTCTCTCTCTCCCTAAAAATAAATAAAACATTAAAAAAAAAAAAAAAAAAAGAGCAGGGTTTCCCTAGAGCGCTTGCCCACAGCTGATCCTCTGTCTTCCAGAAAAATAGAAAAAAATGTAGGTTGCTTCTCCCCCCTTTTGTAAATAGCATTATCATGGTATATTTTACATATCAGAAAATTTACCCATTTCAAGTGTTTCTTTCAATTATTTTTAATAAATTTACCAAGTGGTATAGCCACATCACTATAAATCAATGTAGAATGTTTCCATCTCCCTGAGAGGACCCCTTATGCCCTTATCGTGTCCCCATCCCCAGCGCCAGGCAATCACTAATGTACCCTCTGTCTCTATACGTTTGCCTTTTCTAGACATTTCAGATAAGTGGGATCATATAACACATAGTCGCCTGTGTCTAACTTATTTCACTGAGCATAACGTTTTTTGAAGTTCATCCATGATGTAATTTATCAGTAGTTTGTTCCTCTGTGATTTCTGAGTGTCGGGCCACTGTCTGCATATACCACATGTGATGTATCCCTTCACCACTGGGTGGACATCAAGGTCGTCTCCAGCTCTTGGCTGCTGTGAGCAGCGTTGTGCACACAAGCCTGTGTGTGGGCAGATGTTTCCATTTCTCTTAGGTAGAGACCTAGGACTGGAATTTCCAGGTCGCTTTTTTGTTTAACTGCAAACTGCCCAACTGCTTTCCAAAGTGGCTCTTACCATTTTGCATTTCCACCAGCAACTGTGAGTTCCTTGCGCTTCCTCAAGTTATGGTACAAGCATCCTCTACTCTTTGATCAACTCACAGCTTTTTATCCCAAGAATTAATTAGGTCCTGGAGAAGGTTGCAGCTATGCTGTCGTGGGTTGAATGATCCTTTGTTCTCCATAGTGACCTTAAAGAGACATAGATGATGGTTACACTCAATATGCCAGTGCATGTGTCATTATTTATTTATTTGAAACACTTTGTTCATCAGGCTGGTCCAATAACCATTTCATTTTCGACTATCTCAGGGGTTGGCCATGCAAAAGTACTTAGGCAAACTCTGAAGCAAACAATAGCATACTTACTTGGAAGATCCACTAGGAAACTGCACTCCCTGAAAGTAGATTTCAGAAGCATGTAACCTCAGGTGGTATTTTCTGAAAGAGCACATTAGCTCTGTATTCGTCCACATGGAACTCACTGAAGTAAAAAGCCAATATGAAGTACTTACACATAGGAAACCTTAAAGCTCAAAGGAAACAAGTTTGTTGTTGTATGTATGTATGTATGTATGTATGTATGTATGTATGTATGTAGAGAGAGCACGAGCTTGAGCAGGGGAGGGGTGGAGAGACAGGGAGAGAAAGAATCTCAAGTAGGCTCCAAGTTGTCAGCGTAGAGCCTGATGTGGGGTTTGAACCCACAAACCATGAGCCCATGACCTGAGCTAAAGTTGGACGTTTAACTGACTGAGCCACCCAGGTGCCCCTGGGAGGAAATAAGTATAAAGAGAGGCAAAACAATTTCAGAGGTGTGCGAAGGTATGCACCAACACATCTCATGGATTTTATTTTGATAAATTTTTTATCGTGCAACTGTAGTCAAAGAAAGTTTGGTCAGAAATTCCAAGTTTTTCAGAGAGTCTACTAGATTGTTTCTACACAATGGCCAGAATATACGTTCCCCCCAAAATTGCTCAATGACAGAAAATATTCAGAGATTCAGAAATGAAACTCAAGATAGCTAGAGCCTAAAAATTGCCATTGAGACCTTGGTAGTGTTGAATGTATTTGCCCCCCAAGGAAGGGGGTTGGTGAGGTCACAGCTGTTCTCCCTGAGGTCATTTGCATAAGAACTTCAGGTGCCTGAAATAGCAGAAGTCTGCTGGACCAAGACTTCTACCCCTGAAAACAAAGTATTTATAGACGGAAACCAAAGGCTGTTACGAAGTAACATAAGGGAGTTTCTTTGTGGTATCCTGACTGTGGTTTTGGTTTCTCAATCTACACATGTGCTACAGTATCATAGAACAGCGCACGCACGCACACACACACACACACACACACACACACACACACACACACACACACACCTACACACCGTACACACACAAAGAGTGGATGTAAAACCTAGTAAAATGTGAGTCTGGACCTGAGTTAATAATACCACACCAGTGTAATTCCCTGGTTTCGGCTGTGGTTAAGCTGGGGGAAAGGTTCATGGAGAAAACAAAAAGACAACTTTTGAAACTTCCTGTACGTCTAAAACTCTTTCAAAATAAAGCTTATTAGAAAGAAAGGAAGAAGGTAGAAAGAAGGGAGAGAGGCAGGGAGGGAGGAAAGGAACAATGGATTCTTTTTTCTGTAGTCCACATGGACTGTAGGTACAGAAGAAGTGGGGGACAGTAGTGTAATTTCTAAATCGGAAGACCAAAGTCCCTCCTGAAAAGGAGACTATGAAAAATTAACACAACAAAACCACTCTAAACCGGATTCATATCTATCTGTCTTTCTAGTCACATATATCGTCATATATAAGTATGTATAGACAAAACATACATATCTATGGACCAGGCACAGTGTAAGGAAATTAGCATGTCTAAATGGGGGAGTCTAACTGCTCATACTGTAGCTTTATGACAATAGTGACAACAGAAGGAATTTAGCCTTTACTATGTCTGCAAGCAGGGAGTACAAACATCAAGAACTGTCCCCAGAAGAGGGCCTGGACTCAGTTGTTCTAGAATCCTTGGCAGGGGTATCTCTCCAGAGGAAATGGATGCATCAGACTATTGTAGCTTGGCAACAGGAGCCATTAAGAACATTCTTGAATTCCCTTTGCTATGATTCCATACGCACTTTTAATTGTGCTTTGGCTGTTCGTGTAGCTTCTGTATAGTAAGATAAGAGCTGATTGGCCAACGCGAGAACTTTAGTCCACTTGACATTATTTCTTCCTCGTAAATTAATAATTTAGTGTTCTGGCTCACATATCGATCTCTTGTCGGCTTATAAGTATGAGTGAGCAACTAAAGCAGGAGTTCTTAACCTGGAAATTAAGGATGGGCTTAAGGGATCCATTAAGCCTGAAGACTGCATGCAAAAGCATGTGGCGGAGGGGAGGGGTGGTTCGGGGGCAGTGTGCACTTATCAAGGATAGAAGTCAATAACCTTCACCAGACAGGGCTTCAGTTCTGGATATGTTGCAAAATAGGGTTTCTGAGCTCAGGTGTCTTACGTTCAAGGAACACGCTGGAAATATTTTCCCATGCTGTAATTCTTTATAACACTATTTCAGCAATTTCGTAGGATTCAATTGCTCAAATTCATCTACTAAGAAAAATTTTAAAAACTTATTCACTCATAATTTCTGAAAGACATAATTTTTGGGTGAAATGTTGACTTATTTTTATTAACAGACGCCCAAGCGTGAGAACTAATGACAATCACTATTCATACCTAATATTGGGGCACCTGGGTGGCTCAGTCAGTAAGCATCTGACTTTGACTCAGGTCATGATCTCACAGTTCATGGGTTCGAGCCTGGTGTCGGGCTCTGTGCTGACAGCTCAGAGTCTGGAGCCTGCTTCAGATTCTGTGTCTCCTTCTCTCTCTGTCCCTCCCTGCTTGTGCTCTGTCTCTGTCTCAAATTAAGTAAACATTAAAAATTTTTTAATTCCTAATATTGATGAGACAACAGCTCTGACCTGGGTGTTGTGCTAACTGTGTGCTTGAGATCTTACTATGGGTTTTATAAGATGTGGGTATTATTACTTTCATTTAATAGCTGAGGAAACTGAGGTGCAGAAGGTAAAGAACATACCAAGAGCATGTTGCTGTCAGAGAGGAAATTAAGCTCACAGCCACATCTAGCTACCCTTTCCCTCCAACCATGATAGTAACTTTGTTCTTCAATCTCCACAGGCAGGCATTTCCACTTGGAACCTTTATTCCCGCCCAAAGTCACCCTTCCTATGGTTCCTCAGCTGATTCCAAACCATTCCACTTAGTACCATTAGATTATTCTCTACCTCAGGGTCAGCAAACTTTTCCTGAAAAGGACCAGATACTAAATACTTATGGGCCACATATGTGGCCCATATGGTTCCTGTCACAACTACTCAACTGGGCTGCCCACTGTAGCATGAAGCCCCGGTAGACAAGATGTGAGCGAATGAGTGTGGCTGTGTTCTAATAAAATCCCATCTACGGACACTGAAATTTTAATCTCATGTAATTTTCTCATCTCAACAATTATTGTTTGTCTTCTGATTTTTTCCCAAACACTTAAAAATGTGAGCACTATTCCTAGCTTATACTCTGCATGAAACAGGTAGCTGGCTGGATTTGACCTGTGGGTTAAATTTTGCTAATACTGGGGCGCCTGGGAGGCTCAGTGAGTTAAGCCTTTGACTTCGGGTAGGGTCATGATCTCAGAGTTCATGGGCTCAGGCCCCACATCAGGCTCTGTGCTGACAGCTCAGAGTCTGGAGCCTGCTTTGGATTCTGTCTCTGCCTCTCTCTCTGCCCCTTCTCTGCTCATGCTCTGTCTCTCTGTCGTCTCTCAAAATTAAAATAAAAACATTAAAAAAATTAAAAATTAAGTTTGATAATATTGCTTGAACAGCATCTTATGTGTTCATAGTTTCCACAACTAGACAGAAAACCATTGAGCTTAAAATTATGTATATATATACATATACTTATCTTAACTTGGGGTTCTTGGGTGGCTCAGTTGGTTAAGCCTCCAACTTCAGCTCAGGTCGTGATCTCATGTTTCATGAGTTCAAGCCCCACATTGGGCTCTCTGCTGTCAGCACAGAGCCCACTTTGGATCCTCTGTTCCCCTCTCTTTCTGCCCTTGCCCCACCTTGTTCTCACTCCCACAAAATACATAAATAAACTTAAAAGATATTCTTCACAGAATCTGTAGGTAGGGCTAAACCTCTAAGTAAGTGCTCAATAAATACTTGATTAAAAACACTGATACTTCCTCAGAGTCATATCCAAGAAGAATAAAAAGTCCATTTCAAAACATGCCGCATGTTTATTTTCTTCACCCTTTTTAACCTCCCTAACAGAATTCTGTATCTCTAAAATATCACAGCGATTTTTTTTGGGTTCTGAGTACTGACAAATACCCACGTGCTTGGCCAGCTTGAAGGTCAGATGGTATCCTGGCCTGGGGCCGATAGATACAGCTGGTCCGATTTCAAACTGTGACACACTTGTTGCTAGCCTTGGTTTTCTGGTTCCTTCATCAGGAATTATATTAGTTTATTTATAATAATGAATTGCTACATGAACAATTGTTTTTAAAACCATAATCCCCAACCAGAAGCGATGTCATGACTCGATGGGCTAAATTTGGGACCATGAGATCCACATTCTAGGACTGGCTGCCATGCATCTTCCCTGGGCCTTCATTTCCCCATCTGTAAATGGGAGCTAATAGCACTGTCTTCCTCCTATGGGCATGGGGAGCCTGGGCTGATTAGAAACCACCCTACAGATATAGTAGTGATAGTTGTAAGCTTCCCCACTCACTGTGGCTCAGCCTTATTAAGCAGTACGGGTGTATGGTATTAGGAGACAGAGAAATGTGCTGTGCTCCATTCTGGGTGGGAATAAAAACTTGTTTTAGGGGCTCCTGGGTGGCTCAGCCGGTGAAGCATCCAACTTTGGCTCAGGTCATGATCTCACGGTTCGTGGGTTTGAGCCCCGCGTCGGGCTCTGTGCTGACAGTTAGCTCAGAGCCTGGAGCCTGCTTCAGATTCTGTGTCTCCCTCTCTCTCTGACCCTCCCTGCTCACACCATCTCTCTTTCTCTCTCAGAAATAAATAAAACATTAAAAAAAAAAAACTTGTTTTATTAGCTTTCAGGCCATAGCAAGCAGCTATGAAATCAAGCTGACATTTACTACTAAGTACACACTTAAACATGATGTAACACATGCCAATGAGCTTTTTTGTTTTACCCTTTCAGTGTGAGATCACTGAAACCAGAAACTGTAATTACCCCAGTCCTCCTGCCGTTCTGCTATTGGTCCGATGTCACTGCTGAGTGGCACTGAAAATGGGAGACGCGGTTATTCTCTGCTAAGCACGGCCCATGACGTGGTGTCCAGAACACTTGCAAACACTCCCGGGCACCACAAGCGTTCTAGGTGTTCAAAAGGCCAGCTGTTCTGCGGGGCTTGAATATTCTTCCGGTTTATTTCTGCACGTTTTGTTGTTTGCTTGGTTGGTTTGTTGTTGTTGTTGTTTTAAGAATTTTTCACTAGAATTCATTTTCACCCACTTTACAGATGCCTGAAAATAACCTGGTGCTGCAGACTCTTCCGACAGCTGCCAGCTTCCCTGTGAGGTGAGGCGGCTGCTCCTGCCACGGCCAAACAGCCCTCGAGTGTCTAAAACCGGGGAGGGCAACGGACAAGGGAGCGCGTTCGTGCTTCCGTGTGAATTGTGGCGAGGAGAACCTTTCGCCAGCCAGAAACCGCTCGGCATTCCGCAGCAGATCGATGACCGGCCGCCCCTGCGAACAGCAAGCAATCTCATGCGAGGTGGATAGCAGGAGGTGGTCATAAATCAACTCAACAAAAGATGGTCTTTCAAACCTCGCGCTGCAGTCACCATGGAGAAAGGGGGGAGGTGTGCGGCTTTGTAACCGGAGCCTTGTTCACATCATTGGAGTGGGGGGCTCCAGCCTCAGAGGTAGCAGCTGCCATCTGCTCCTGGGGCTGCCTCATTCCATAGATGGGTCGGATGATGCCCGTGTACACAGAGGGTGACATTTGTATGATGTCTGGATGAAGCGTGCTTACAGGAATGTTGGCGATTGCTAATTATTATTATAATCATCCTGTGGCTAAGTCTGTTGGCCTTTAGCAGATAGCAGCTTATGTAAACACTCTGCTTTGATGTAAGAGTCTTCCAAGCATGTGGTTAACATAATTTTGGTTGGTTTCTGCAACCGGCTGTGGTCATTATGATGCCTCCCCTAACATAAACCTAAGGAGTACTTCACATATTTCTAAGGGGGTGGGTCACTGAGTCATTTATCAAGAACATAAATCACGTGTGGGACAGATCTTGTTGCTAATTACCAACATTCTGGTCCATCTCTCCCTCCACCTTCACTGATGGTCTCAGGGTCTGAAAGAAAATAGTTTCCCTCAAATATGGATTCATAGTACTTGAAGTTGAAAAGTCCATGAAGTGTCTTCACTGAATAGAGAAAGCCTCTAGCTGGCCTAGGAGCAGAAGTGGAAAGGAGCAGAAGAAATGCCGTTTGGGAAAGTCTCAAATTGATTTGATTATTTTAACAATTATTGAGCCCGCACTCTGGTGAGACACAGGAGATACAAAGATGCAAAGCATCAAGGAGACTCAGGGTGGGAGGGATGGACAGACTAACCGACAAGTGCCCTAAAGAGCCACATGTGCAGCAATACCCGTCCTAAGAACAGTAGAAGCACAAAAGAGAAAAGGACTTTTCTATCTGGAGGGAAGCAAGCCAGTCAGAAAAAGTCAACGGAGGGGACATAAGCTTCGTCTTGAAAAATGGTGGCAGTGGATCGTCTGAGCTCATGAACTGCCCACCTTCCAGGCTGGAGCAACCTCGGGAGTATGTGTGCAGAGGTAAGAAGCAGGCCAGCCTGCCAGGTGATCAAAGAGAAAACAGAGTCAGAATTCTCAGAATTGTCTAAATCCTGCGGTTATATGCTAAGCAGGACCACGGATCTCCTGCCCCAATCCCACTAAGCTCTCTTTCTGTACCACTTCCTTTGTGAGGCCTCCTGCCTCCTTTGAACTTCTGTAGCCATTTTGAGTGTTTGCCATTTCTCTTATACCTCCAGCCTCTTCGCCCTCTCCCCCGACACTTCACTGCACCCCTAACACTCCTCAGTGAGGGCAGGAATTGGGTCTCAGTAGGCAAGGGTGTGCCTTAAGCAACACTGTTATTCCATCTGGATTGACCTGCTCTATTTGGTTCACTATACTGTATGTATATGGAGACCCACAGTTGGAGTTTTTTCTGCTTCTCATATTTTTTGAATTATTAAAAATAATAATTTTTATTATTTTGAAATTTGGAATGAATAGAAATGTAAAAAGTGAAAGTATACCTTTTGCTCAGTTTACTCATTGTTACCACTTTATCACATCTGCCTTATTCTTTTTTTAAAATGTTTGTTTGTTTATTTATTTTGAGAAAGAGAGCAGTCAGGGAGGGGCAGAGAGAGAGGGAGACACAGAATCCAAAGCAGGCTCCAGGCTCTGAGCTGTCAGCACAGAGCCCAATGTGGGGCTTGAACCCACAAACCATGAGATCATGACTTAAGCCGAAGTTGGACACTTAACTGACTGAGCCACCCAGGTGCCCCTGCCTTATTCTTTATAGACACACACCTTATAGTGTTTTCTAAGCCATTTGAGAAAAAGTGGCAGACTTAATACTCCCCAGACTCCTCCTTCAATATGTATTCATGTATTTACTATAAACAAAGACATTCTCTTATACACATAACCATCAGGATAACAATTAACATGGACAACATTATCATACACTTCCCATTCAAACTTCCTCTATTGTCCCAATTATATGTGGTGCAGGTCCTCTATAGGTATCATTTCTCTTTAATCTCCTTCAGTTTGGAACAATTCCTCTGTTTTTCCTTCTCTTTCATGACCTTGACATTTTTTGAAGCCTGTAGTTACTTTGTTGAATGTCCTACAGTTTTGGTTTAATTGATGTTTCTTTATGATTTATGCATTTGTAGCAAGAATACCTCGGAAGCAATGCCTTGGTCTTCTGATTGCATCATATCAGGAGGCAAATAACGTCAATTTGACCCATTACTGTTTGCAAATAACGTCAGTTTGTCCCATTACTGTTTTCTTGTTACATTCGGTAAACATCCAGGCTTATAGGATTTTCCACTGAGTCATTCCTAAGTATTTTGCAAGGAGAGGACTCAAGACTTCTATTATAAGACAGCCTTTTCCTTTCTCTTCCATTTATTCATTTAATTTTTATCAGCGTAGACTCATGGATCCCTATTTTAATCAAAGGATTAAAATCGATAACTATCATTTATTGTAATACTCAAACAGTCCCAGACTTGGCCAGTAGGACCTCATTTCAGGCAACTCTTATGTCCTTTCGATATGTCCCTGTCATTCTTTCGGCATTTCCTTCCTTTGTAGTATATAAGATGTTCCTGTCTCATCTTTCATTTTTCCCTACGCTTCCCTGGAGCCAACCATTTCTCTAAGAACCCTGGTTCCTTTAAATGGAGAATAATATTTAGAAACCAAGCCCTACAAGCTAGGTGTGCTGATTGCTACCAGGATATCTTTGCTTCTGGCCCTCTCAGCAGCTAGAACTAGGAGATATATGTATATATCTACATGTTGCATGTGTGTATGCATGTATATATGTGTGCATCTCTGTGCGTATATATGTATTCACACACACATAAACATCTATACACATTATACCTATATCTATAGCTATGTCTATGCCTACATAGAGCTGTGGGTTCACACTGACTTCTCAGTATGTCACTAGCCCCCAGCAGCATTGGTCAGAAGCTTATCCCCTCACCATGGGCCCCGAAGCAGGCAAATCCCTTCCCCTGGGGAGGCTTTTAATCAACAGTGACTGGCATGATCTGATTTAACACTCTTCGAGTGAATTCTGCCCACTTCTGCCATTGCCTAGACTCTGAGAATCAGTAAAGAAGAATCATAAGG
This sequence comes from Proteles cristata cristata, assembly GCA_017311185.1. Classification (NCBI taxonomy): domain Eukaryota; kingdom Metazoa; phylum Chordata; class Mammalia; order Carnivora; family Hyaenidae; genus Proteles; species Proteles cristata. The sequence goes on from JAESUZ010005399.1 coordinate 350,086, forward strand.
TTGACTTTTCCCGTTGTTGCTTAGCAGGGCGAATGTTATTTTCTTCTTCGCCATGGCAGTGACTGCTTTAAATGTGGTTTGTTTTTTTTTCCTGTTTGCTCTTCTCTACTTCTCTGATTACTGTGGGACAGTAACAGGATTAACTGAATCCATTCAAAGATTTGTAGAGCTCCAAGCTTCTCCCAGGAAGAGTGCATTATAAATATTATATAGCTGTAAAAGCCAGAGCTGGAGGCCAGAGGTCAGCTGATCCCTCCCCACAGTTGCCAGATGGTTGGCTCTGGGGCATTCTCACAGCCACAGCCCCACATCCTAGATACACATCTTTAAGTCATCTCTAACTCCTCCAGCCACCACCTACCCCACCCCCCCATGTCCAATGGTAACCTTGGAAGCAGGGAGTTTACTCCCCACCAGAGCCTCTGTGTATTTTCCGTCACCAGCTCTGCCCCCCACAACGTTCTCACTGTTCTGGAGGGGAGCAGAAATCCTTTTCCGCGAGCTAAATCATCCCCACGCATTGAGAAGTTTGCTTACAGAATTCTCAAAACCAGATCTCTGTGTTGCACCAGGTTGATGAAATACAGTTGAAAATCCCATTTCTAAACTTCTTTTCAACACAGTCACAATGTAGATTGTTAAGGGAAATGGATGATAACGGGGCCCACGGTCTTTCAGTCCAGAACTGACTTTGTTTTAGAGGAGGAAGAAGAGAACTGCCTGGCAACCCACCGCATCACTGTGCATAAACTTTGTTTACAGCCAAGGCTGGAGTAAAGGAACAGATGGTAAGAAAATCGGATTTGAAGACGGGACAGATGCGCCTGCGTCGGGGAGCTTGGTAAATCTCTTGGCTTCTGGTTTGCATGCGAGGATGAGGTCTACTACCCACAGCAGTCACGCCCCTGTTCACTGTTGCCTTTGACTGTTTGCATCTTGTCTCTGAGGATGGTTAAGACAGCCCCTCGCAAGCATTTATCTCTTCCCTCCCACGGGGAATGTGTTTTCCCAGGGCTTTGTATGTTCCCTGGCCTTTTATGGAAAGTAGTCTCTTGATCATCCCTGTGATTGTATATCTAAAATTTCAAGAATATTTAAGCCGTTAACCCTGCTTGTGTGTGGAGGATGGGATTATATTTCTATGATCTTGGAACTGTTTACAATGAGCATGTATAACAAGGAAAAGTAAGCATAAACATTTATGCGTAACGCATTCATGAGTGCATCCGCCCCCCTCTCCCCCGTCATGCTTCATCTCCCTTTGGTGCTTTGCTCTGTAAGGGCAAAACGACTCTAAGATGCCAGCCTCCACGCTATATACAACAGCTATTATAAACGTTACATCAAAGCTGCCTAGGTCTACTATTTCCCCCTCCTTCCTGAGGGAAAGTGTAAGTTATACTTCAGTTAAGATTTACACGTGCTCCCTTGGGGAGGTGAAGGGGAAGAACACAGACATTCTGTCTCAGGGATGTAGGGTTGGATTTAACAGCCCCAATTGTTCGATGCTGGGATCAAGTTATAAATATTTTTATTCCAAAAGGACCCCTATGCATTTATAGCGATTCTAGGACCGTCATAACCGCCCCACAGGTGACTTCCCTGCAGAAATATGAGCCATGAAGAGACATTTCACACATTCCTGCATGTTGGCAACTGGTCACTCCTGGGCGACATCAGGTTCTATGAAAGTCACTCCTTGAGATTCATCCTGAGTGAAAGATTGCCTACTTAAGTCAAAAATGCTACATATCAGGGGCGCCTGGGTGGCTCAGTGGTTAAGTGTCTGACTTCGGCTCAGATCATGATCTGACCATTTGTGAATTTGAGCCCTGTGTCGGACTCTGCTGACAGCTTAGAGCCTGGAGCCTGCTTCAGATTCTGTCTCCGACTCTCTGCCCCTTCCCAGCTGGTGCTCTCTCTCTCTCTCTCTCTCTCAAAAATAAATAAAAATTTTTAATGTTTTTTATTTATTTCTGAAAGAGAGAGACAGCGTGAGCAGGGGAGGGTCAGAGAGAGAGGGAGATACAGAATCTGAAACAGGCTCCAGGCTCTGAACTGCCTGTCAGCACAGAGCCTGACGCAGGGCTCGAACCCACAAACTGTGAGATCATGACCTGAGCCGAAGTCGGGCACTTACCCGACTGAGCTACTCAGATGCCCCCAAAATAAAAAAAAAGTAAAAAATGTTTAAAACAATTTTTAATGCTATATAGTAGAGCAAGAATTCCTTATAAACTAGTCACATTAAACATCAAAATATCTTACAGGATTGACTGCAAAGCACCACCAGAAGTGGTTTAAGTGACACCATTAGAACTGGTTTGACTTGACTCCTTGCCTCCAGGTGTGCACAGGGCCAGCTGTGGCTCTTTGGGCACCAGAATGATCCTTTTGGGTGGCACACAGGTTGCCATCTTCAAATACGGGCTCCAGGCATTCCTCACTGGGCCCCTGGATGTTCTAGGTGGCCCTCATGTCCAGTGCAACCCCCTTCACCGATCTCTGCAAAGGCAACATTGGGATCAGAGGACTGTGGCTTGTGGTACCCCCATCTCCCACAGCACTTGGGGTCCAGCCCATATCGATGTGGCTTCCTCCTCCATGGGCAGAGGACCCAGAAGTTACCCCAGGACTGGAAATACAAAGGCCAGGCGGGGCACAGGGCAGGTTAGGTGATAGTTTACCACTGCATAGTGTCTGAATCTGCCACCACCTCTAATTCCCTAGCTCCAACACACTATAGTAACTGAGTTAAGGGAAAAGCCACCACCGAGAAATCCCTAAAAGAATCTACTGTGACATAGACCTCTTCATAGCCACCAGACAAGAGACAACGTGTTATTATGCCTCCTTTTCTTGACATCTTTCTCCTTGCCTATTGCACATATACCCCACCCTGGGTTCTGTGAAGCTCAAACTTGTGTTTGTATGAGATGGACCTTGAAAGCCCTGGATGGACCTTGAGGGCATTGGCTAAGTGAAATAAGTCAGACAGACAAGGACAAATTCCCTATGATCTCACCTGTCTGTGCAATCTAAAACAAAAACAGAAACAAAAACCTGTACCCCCAGATACAGAGAACAGATTGGTGGCTGCCAAAGGTGAGAGGTGGGGGTGGGTGACATGGATGAAGACGGTCAAAAGGCACAAGCTTCGTGTAACTATAGTTAATAATACTACATAGTGTATCTGAAAGTTGTAACTATGTGTGGTGATGGATGTTAATTAGATTTACTATGGTGATCATTTTCCAATATCTACAAATATCAGATCATTATGTTGTATACCTGAAACTAGTATAGTGTGGTCTGTCAATTATATCTCAATTTCTTAAACTTTTTATTTACCTCAGGATCACCTGGGGTGCTTTTTTAAAATTTAAGTCCCTGAGGTCACCCTTGCCTCAGCTGTTTAGGTTGAGTGCGTCCAGGGTAGGACCCAGAAACAATGGGCTCTGCGTGTGAATCTGATGACCCTGGGTTTTCTTTAAAAGGCCCTGAGTAGTAACTTTTGTCCTTTTCTCTTTCCACTTTATTTTTTTATTTTTTTTAATGGTTATTTATTTTGGAGAGAGACAGAGCATGAGGGAAAGGGCAGAGGGAGAGGGAGACACAGAATCTGAGGCTTCAGGCTCTGAGCTGTCAGCACAGAGCCAGACCTCAGGCTCGAATTCACGAACCACCATCATGACCTGAGCCAAAGTAGGACACTCATCCAACTGGGGCCCAGGCGCCCCATCTTTCCACTTAAAATAGTCTCCCTTCCCCTTGCTTTGATTACTATCCAGTGTTTGTCATTATCTTGGAGCTAATGACTTCCAAGTCTATATACATCTATAGCCCTCATCTTCCTCTTGAATGCTCGGTTTAAAATTCCATTGGCCAGCAGAGATTTCTCCCTTGATGTACCGTAGATACTTTTTAAAAAAATTTTTTTTCTTTATTTATTTCTAGGAGAGAGAGAGAGACAGCGTGAGCAGGGGAGGGTCAGAGAGAGAGGGAGTCACAGACTGAAACAGGCTCCAGGCTCTGAGCTGGCAGTCAGCACAGAGCCCGACGCGGGGCTCGAACCCACGAACCGTGAGATCATGACCTAAGCGAAAGTCGGACGCTTAACCGACTAAGCCACCCAAGCGCCCCTGTAGATACTTTAAAGACACTTCAAAAATATGGTTGTGACCAGTTAGTACTCCCAAGACATTCGAAATTAAAGGCCACTCTTTGAAGACCATTTAGGTAACAAAAGGCTGGTGTGGGCTGAGATGTGGAAGCCACTCAGGGTAAAGACAAATTTAATTGCTTACATTTCCTATAAAGTTAAAAACAAATGTTGCTAATGGCTGAATAACCTCTAACACCGAGACCAGAAAGCAATTTGCTTCCACGATCGGAAGCGAATCCCAGACTCGTGTCCTCTCTTCTGCTGAAGGCATGAACAGAGATTCCAGCAGTTCATCATCACTTAGTGAATGTTTGCCTTGTTTCCCCAAGACGAAGGTAGCCGTGCGAGGGCGGACTTTGACAACTGTGGGCACCTGCTGTCTGTTGATTTGGTTTTCTACTGCTTTTCAAGTGACAGTGGTGAAAATTCTGAATTATTATATCCTGATCATGTATTCAACTCCTCAGAAACCCCTGCTCAGGTTATCTCAAGAGTTAGAGTTCATTGCAAGGCTACGCACAGTGCAGCGTGAGGAAAACAGGGACAGTGCCACCACGGGGAACTTCACAACCCAGCGACAGCTCTGGCCATAGTGGCCCTCACACACTGAGAGCTAACATGGGCCCGATAGCTCTGAGCACGGCCTGGCCCCACTTATTTAGTCTTCCCAATAGTTTATAAGAAGCACTATCGTAGGGGCACCAGTGTGGCTCAGTCCATTGAGCGTCTGACTTCAGCTCACATCATGATCTTGCGGTTTGTGAGTTCAAGTCCCATATGGGGATCTCTGCTGTCAGCACAGAGCCTGCTTCAGATCTTCTGTCCCTGTGTCTCTCTGCCCCTCCCCTGCTCATGCTCTCTCTCACTCTCTTAAAAATAAATATTAAAAAAAGAAGAAGAAGAAGTACATTCTTGTCCCTGCCTTAAATGTGGGAGACAAAGGCACAGAGTGGTAAAGGAGCGTCTCCCAGCCTCCCTGGCTGGGAGTCCATGTTCTTGCCTGAGGTGCGAGGCGCAGTTGTGCCTGGAGACAGACACACCCTGTGGAGCTTCTCTGTGGTGGCGGCTCAGTGACCCCGCGGTTGGCGTCCCCTGCTCTCGCTGCTGCCAGCTGACTCCGTGTCCTCTCCCTCCTCCTCTCAGCGCGTGTTCTTAGAGAGCAGTTTCACTGGTGGCGGTGGGGAGGCCATGTTCGCCTAGCGCCACCACAGCATGGTTAGCCCTTGGTGGGGTGTGTGGAAGCCTGGCGTCCTTGGAGCAGACAGAGATGTGGAGATGTTGCCACAGTATGACAAAGCAGGAGAGAAGATGGCAAGCCCAGGGACAGAGAAGTAGTGAAATCAGGTGTTTTCCTAGAGCCCTGAGTTCCGAAGGGCCATTCCCTGGGGACTCTGGGGCGGGGTGGAGGGGGGACACCATGGTGGGGGAGGAAGGGAGATTTGAAGGCCCTGAAAACACTGCAGGTGGGGGAGAACGGGAGACAGGGTGCTCTTGACTATTATTTTCTTCTCTTTTTTCTCTCCAGGCTGGTATAGGCTGGGGCAACATGGATTGTGTGTTTGTAGCTCACAAAATAGAGCCTGTAAAGCCTGTTCCTTTCCTAATGTAGATGTTCACAGTGTGTTGATTTGATTTAAGCAAATTGCCCTTTCCTTTTCACAGCAAGACCAAGGCTCAGAATAGCACCACCTCCTCCGCAAAGCACTCTCCTATCACCCTGCAGATTTACCGCGGCCCTACTGTGTGTCAAGCACTGTCCTAGGTGCTGAAGACATTGCAATTAATGGAAGGCACAGGACCCTGCTGGGTTAAAACAGACACCGCAAGTGGGAAGGGGTGTTGGGGAGCATCTAGGCCACTCCACACCTGAGACAGGCCTCCCCACCAGTCAGCCGGCCTCTGCTTCCCGTTTCCAGCAATGCCTCCACCGGTGATGAGCTCTAATGCTCAGAACGCTCTTGCCTAAGGGGTGTAACAATCCGCTTTCCGGCTACATCTATTTATTGGCCCGAGTTTCATTCTCTGGAGCTAGACAAAATAAATTTCCTTTTATCGGGCAGCCCTTCAAATCTTAGTCTGCAAACTCTCATTGTCAGCCTCGCTCACTCCTCATCTCTCTGCCATCTCCCCTTTTCTCACTGCGTGGGGGGCCAGACCCCCTTCCTTGCCCTGTCCCCCCTCCTTGTTTTACTGTCAGCCTCAGAGCCTGCTACATTTGGATGTCTTCAACTCACACTTTTTTTTAAAAAAGATTTTTAATGTTTTATTTATTCCTGAGAGAGAGAGAGAGAGAGAGAGAGACAACATGCGCAGGGGAGGGTCAGAGAGAGAGAGGGAGGGAGATACAGAATTTGAAGCAGGCTCCAGGCTTTGAGCTAACTGTCAGCACAGAGCCTGACACGGGGCTCAAACCCACGAACCATGAGATCATGACCTGAGCCGAAGTCTGACATTTAACCGACTGAGCCACCCAGGTGCCCCTTCAATTCACACTTTATTTGTTCTTCATGCTAGGCCTCCCTTCTTTTCCCACTGCAGATCCTTAGCACCCAACTCTAAGTCTGCATTGTTTCAACCTCTGCATTTGTTTACTGTGCTAGTTTATTGTCGTCCTGGGCAAATTGGAATTGGACAGATGGTCGTAAATAGTTGTAGCAAGGTAGGGGCCAGTCTGTCCTTTGTCTTGGGCTTTGTTCTGTCTTTGGCCGGGTCTTTTATCTTTTTACATTTAAATTATTACCATGCAGGGGCACCTGGGTGGCTCAGTCGGTTAAGCATCGAACTTCGGCTCAGGTCATGATCTCACGATTTGTAGGTTCGAGCCCCATGTCGGGCTCTGTGCTGCCAGCTCAGAGCCTGGAGCCTGTTTCAGAGTCTGTGTCTCCCTCTCTTTGACCCTCCCCTGCTCATGCTGTCTCTCTCTTTCTCTCTCAGAAATAAATAAAAAACATTAAAAAAATTATTACCAGGCAGAATTATTTAAGAAACTAGGTCAGGGAGTTCATGTATGGTTATTATTTTATTCACTGAAATAACATTTAGTAAAATATGTTTATAGGCAAGCCTCTCTACAGATGAAAAAGCAGCAGAGGATGTGTACATGAATGAGTGGATGGGATGTTTTCTTGTCCATAATTCTTAGGGTTTTTTTTTTTTTTAGTTTTTTAGTTTTTTCCTACTCATACCAAACAGGTAAGTAAAGTGGATGGTTTTCCAAATCAAAATAACTAAGTTTTGGTCATTACAATTGCTAGTTTATTTATATTAAATAAATATATAATCCCATCGCACTGCACAGCATAATTAGCAAGTATTTATGCCGTTCAATCCATGACCCAGTTTCCCGAAGACATCTGCTTTCTAAAAGGATCTTTCTCAAAACTCAGATGAAAAGACACTACTCAAGTAGGATTGCCGGATAAAATACAGAGCACTCAGCTAAATTTGAATTTCAGATTCTATTTTTTAGTAGAGGTCCGTCTCTGATACCACATGGGATAGTCTTATACTAAAATGTTGTCCATTATTTATTTGAAATTGAAATTTATTTTAGCATCTTGTATGTTTCTCTCTTTTCTCTTTTTTCCCCGTAAGTCTAACAACCTTACACCCGAGACATAAACCTTAGAAGTTCATCCCAGTGCCCACCTTCCACAACTAACCTCCCTCTTCCCCATCCTCCTTCACCTTGTATTTTTCTTTTCTTTCTTCCCTTTTAGATAAAACACTCAGATTTCAGTTCTCCCTGGTATAATGGCCTCATTTCGATTCCAGGTTGTTTTATTTATTTTTTTCCCCTTTGACAATATACAACAGGTGTGTAGCCTTGCTGATTTCCATTGTGGGATAAAAACAAATGTGTACCGGATAAACTGTTGGGGAAATCGGCTTAAGCAGCTTCTCAGCTGATGACTAATAGTTTAACAGTTGCAAACAGGTGAAACCAGTCTCGCTGCTCAAACGATGCAAACTCTGGGGTCAGGCTGGGCGGAGACCTGTGGCATTAAAACCTAATTGATTCCTTGTCAACAGAAATGTGTTTGCCCAATGTTATCTCCAGGCATCTAAAGGCCTTGTGTATTTAACACGTTTCTTCTTTTCACCTGAGAACTGGATTCATTTCCTTTTTTAAAAATACCTCTAGACGCTATTTCCCTTTCACCCCATAAGCCCTTGAAACTGTCTGTGATGGTTGTCAGAGAACATCGGTGGGTTGACTTCTCTGAGGGCTCTGGGCCATCCCACACGTCAAAAGGCTTTATCTTTACTACCCTGGGGAGGTGCAGCATTCCCACCATGGCTCAGCTATCACGGATTCATGCATGCCGTTGTCCTGGCCATGGGGTTGATTAATTCATTGTTGTTTATGGGCCTACGCAAACAGATGTGTCAAATTATAAATATAGGGGGAAAAGCTATTTCATTCTATTGTTTTTTGAATTTTTTTAATGTTTTATTTATTTCTGAGAGAGAGACAGCATAAGCAGGGGAGGGTCAGAAAGAGAGGGAGACAGAATCTGAAACAGGCTCCAGGGTCTGAGCTGTCAGCACAGAGCCCGACGTGGGGCTCAAACCACGAACCGTGAGATTATGACCTGAGCGGAAGTTGGACGCTTAACTGACTGAGCCACCCAGGTGCCCCTCATTCTATTTTTTTTTCCTCATTCTATTTTTTTAATTGAAGTATGGTTAACAGAATGTTACATCATTTCCATTACTTACATATTACTCAATGTTCACCATTATAAACTTAGTCCCTGTCTTTCGCCATACATTACATCTTCGTCTTTCAACGTTACCACACTATTATTGATTATACTCCCAGTATACTCTGTTGTACTTTTCTTCATCATGACTTATTTTATAGCTGGAAGTTTGTATCTATCTCTTATTCCCCTTTATCTATTCTGCCCTTCTTCCTGCCCACCTCCCCTCTAGCAACTGCCAATTTGTTCTCTGTATTTAAGAGTCTGGTTTTTGCTTGTTCATTTGTCTTGTTGGTAGGTTCCATATGTTAGTATTCTACACATATGGCATTTGTCTTTCTCTGACTTGTTTCACTCAGATAATACCCTCTAGCTCCATCCATGTTGTCCCAAATGGCAAGGCCTCATTCTTTTTTATGGCCGACTAATATTCCATTCTATATACATGCCACATCTTTATCCATTCATCTATTGATGACTTGCATGGCTTGGCTATGGTAAATAATGTTGCAGTAAACATGAGGGTGCACATACCTTTTCAAATTAGTGTTCTTGCTTTCCTTGGGTAGATGCCCAGTAGGGAAATTCCTAGATTGTATGCTATTTCTATTTTTAATTTTTTCAGGAACCTCCACACCATTTTCCACAGTGGTTGCACCCATTTACATCCCCACCAATTGTGTGCCAGCGTTCTCTTTTCTCTGCATCTTTCCCAACACGTGTTACTTCTTGTCCTTTTGCTACTAGGCATTTTGACTAATGTGACATGATCTCTCATTATGATTTTGATTGGTGTTTCCCTGATGATGAGTGATGTTGAGCATCTTTTCATGTGTCTGTTGGCTGTCTGGTATCTTCTTTGGAAAAATGTCTACTCAGGTCCTCTGTCCATTTTTAAATGATTTTTGATGTTGAGCGGTGTAAGTTCTTTATGAATTTTGGATATTAACCCCTTATTGAATAGATCATTTGCAAATATCTTCTCCCATTCAGTAGATTGCCTTGTCATTTTGTTGATGGTTTCCTTAGCTGTCCAAAAGCTTTTTTTATTTTGATGTAGTCCTAACAGCTTGCTTCTGCCTTTGTTTCCCTTGCCTGGGGAAACATATCCATAAATACATTGCCAAAGGTGATGTCCAAGGCATTCCTGCCGATGTTTTCTTTCGGGAGTTTTATGATTTCAGGTCTCACATGTAGGTCTTTAATCCATTTTGAGTTTATTTTGTGTGTGGTGCGAGAAAGTGGTCCGACTTCACCAGTTTCACTCTTTCGCACGTGGCTGAAAGATACATTTTTCTTGTCGAGAATAGCCTGAGTCAGTTTCTATGGCGTGAGACTTTAAATTGTTAAATAATTATTGTCAACATGTTAGACAATGAAAGCTAATTCAATGTACAATTATGTGCTTTACCTCTCTGGAAATGATAAACTATGCAGGAAGCTGTTAGCTATGTTTAACAAAATACTACTCAGAATAGTTTATGAGACTCAAATTAACTTAAACATGGATTCTTGGAGATGTTAAAAATAAATGGCTTAGTGGAGCAAAATTTTTTTAAGTTTATTTACTTATTTTGAGCGAGAGAGAGCAGGGGAAGGGGCAGAGAGAGGGAGAAACAGAATCCCAAGCAGGCTCAGCACAGAGCCTGACGCAGGGCTCACACTCACAAACCCTGAGATCATGACTTGAGCTGAGAGGAAGAGTCAGACTCAGTCAGGGGGCTCAGTCAGGTAAGTGTCCCACTCTTGGTTTCAGCTCAGGTCATGATCTCTCGGTTTTGTGAGTTCGAGCCCCACGTTTGGCTCTGCGCTGGGAGTGTGTAGATTCTCTCTCTCCCTCTCTCTCTGCCCCTCCTCACTTGCGCTGTCTCTGTTTCTCTCCAAATAAATAAATCAACTTAAAAAGAAAAGAGTCAGACACTCAACTGACTGAGCCACCCAAGGAACCCCTAGTAGAGCAAATATTAAGATATCCATGAGCTCAAAGAACAAACTTGAAATCCCATGAAACTGAGGTTCTCAAGCTTCCGTCTATATTAAAATGTCCTAGAGACTTTCCTAAATACAGACTGTCCTTTGTCCCATTCCCAGAGACACCACCTCAGCAGGCTGGGTGGCATAGCTGTTAAGAGCATGGATTCAAGGGGCGGCTGAAGTCAGTTAAGTATCCAACTTCAACTCAGGTTGTGATCTCACAGCTCATGAGTTTGAGCCCCGTTCAAGTTTGAGTTTGAGCCTGCTTCGAGTTCTGTGACTCCTTCTCTCTCTGCCCTTCTCCGGCTCATGCTCTCTCTCTTTTTCTCAAAAATGAATAAACATTTAAAAAATTAAAATACCTTTAAAAAAAAAAAGCATGGATTCAGGATTCAGACTAATCTGTAACTTTACTTACCTATGAAACCCTCTCATGCCTCAGTTTCCCCATCTGTAAAATGGGAACAATATTGCCTCTTGCATGGAGTTGTTGAGCGGATGAAGACTTGCTATTGGTAAAGCATTTAGTAGACAACCTGTAGATGTTAGCAATATTTTAAAACATCAGCACTCCAGGTGGCTATAATACTGCCATTCCTTAGCCCACACTTTCCAGAACGCATAGTGTAGAGGCTAGCTGTTGACTCAGTTGGGGCCTTGCATAAATTAGTTAGTCTCTGTGTGCATCAGTTCACTGCCAGTAAAAGAAGTCTGAGAATTCTTAACTATCTCACAGAGTCAGTCCTTGAGAAAGGAAGCAGCTATATTTTCCCCAATGGCCTGGCAGTATTCACTGTGCTCTGTGAGCAAGTTTGGAACTGTAAGAAAAATACGTGGCAAACAAGGGCTGTGCCAAGACTGAAAGCATGAACAAAACACTTTGGACCTTTACCCTCACTCTTGTGGACAGACACGAGCAGTCACAAGAAGTTTGCAATCTTTTTTTTTTTTTTAATGTTTTTTAAATTTATTTCTAGGAGAGAGAGAGAGAGAGAGAGAAAGAGAGAGACAGTGTGAGCAGGGGAGGGTCAGAGAGAGAGGGAGTCACAGACTGAAACAGGCTCCAGGCTCTGAGCCGGCAGTCAGCACAGAGCCCGACGCGGGGCTCGAACCCACAAACCGCAAGATCATGGCCTAAGCGAAAGTTGGACACTTAACTGACTAAGCCACCCAGGCGCCCCAAAGTTTGCAATCTTGATTATCGTAACAAATCTGGTACACGTGCAACTATTAGTACAACACACAGTACCACATATGTGCTTGGATACGTGAAAGATCTCAGTGGCCACAAGTTCAGAGTTTCCTTTCTGGATCCTTCTTCCTGGCCTACAGAAGGTGGTGGGCCCCAGGGCTCTGGCCTTTTCTGATCTGCCCTCTCTTCCCAGGTGATCTTTCCTATAGGCCCTTGATTTTTCATATCTCTAGCCTGACCTCTTGTTGGCTTTTATATACCCAACTACCTACTCAACATCTACATTTGTAAGCCTAAAATGATCCTAAAAACTTAACATGTCTAAAAATGAACTCTCATTTACAAACCCATCAGCTCCCCTCCCCATACAAATCTGCAATCACTTCCTCCTCCAATCTTTCTCAGGTACAACATTGCTTCACATGAGCCTTCTTGTTGTTCTAGAACATTCCTGGCTCCAAAATTTCACTTCCTTTTCTCTGTACCAGGAGCACTGTGCCCTTGGTTTGGCCCATGACTGATTTCTCCTCATAATTCAAGTTTCTGCTCAAATAGCAAATGTGTCCTCTTCAAAGAGGTCTTCTCTGATGAGGGTAAGGAAGACTGCTTCCCCTCACACAGCCATGCTCCAGCCCCTACCTTGCCTCTTCTCTCTTCCTCACAGCACTTGCTCCAATCCGAAGCTGTGCTACTTACTTACTTATGTGCTTAATGTCTGTCTCCCACACTAGAATAAAAACTCCATGAAGGCAAAGACTTGTCTAATTCACCATGGTACCCTGAGTTCTAGAACGGTGATAACTCATAGTTTATGAGTAAATATTATGTATTTATTACAAAAATAAACAAATGAATGATGAATGAATATCAATGGCTAATAATAACAGGGTTTTGCGAACCAGAAGCATAATAAGGGTTAGAATACTGGAGAAACAGATTCTATTTGTGTTTCGAAGGTCTAGAAGAATTTATACAGGTGAAAAAAAGAAGAAGGGGGTTAGCAGGTGGGGAATTAGCCCAAGAGAAGTCCGGACATGGCCACAGTACTCATGGGAAAACACAGAGAAATTGTCCTAACAGAGGCAGAGAGCAAATGACAGATGCAAATGGAGATGGAGGTTGAATGGGTAGGAGAGGGTCAGACCAGAGCAAATGTTAGATGTGTTGCACAGAGAAGTTATTTGGCGCTGACATGACTTCTTCCAAGGGGCTGGCAGGGTGTCAGTGATGAACATGGTGGCATCGTGCAGTGCTTGGGAAGGGGAATAAAGGAGAGGTTTGTCACCAGTTCGACACTCAGACAAAGCCCCAGGAAAAAATAAAGGGTTCTACAGGGGCGCCTGGGTGACTTAGTCGGTTAAGCGTCCGACTTTCGCTTAGGTCACGATCTCGCGGTTCGTGGGTTCGAGCCTCGCGTCGGGCTCTGTGCTGACTGTCGGCTCAGAGCCTGGAGCCTGTTTCAATCTGTGACTCCCTCTCTCTCTGACCCTCCCCTGTTCATGCTGTCTCTCTCTCTCCTAGAAATAAATAAAACATTTAAAAAAATGTTTTAAAAAATAAAGGGTTCTACAGCCAGCTTTTCCCCATAGCTTAAGTAAAAATCCCAGGAAGAAAACCCTTTGCTCTAGGGATGTGTCTCAGAAACTAAGAGGTCATGGCAGAATCTGAGAATGTGTCCCGCCAGGAGCACCTTGCATACTCAGTGGTCAGGGACTCATTCATTATCACTATGAAATCCAGGAAGTATTGGACCTTGTGTGAAGGCGTGGGGATGAGAGCTTTCTAAAACCACGTTGGAGATACTGTTGGGAAAATGTCGGGTTTTTAATGACAAAAAAAATGACCACAGCAGAATTTCCAGTGAATCCCTTCATACTCTTGCTGTAGCTGCTTTAAGAACTGTCTGTTGAGATTCAAAGTAATGCTTCGCAGCCTTGCCCTAAAGATGCACACACTGACCTTTTGAGAAATCATATGTATTCCAGATGTTGCTTCTTGTAACAGCGGTGGAGAGTTGATTTACTGTGAGAAGAAGCTGGAAATGACCTAGATATGTACAGCAAAACCCAAAGGACTCAGCCGTTTTTCTATTAGGATCAAGCGACTAATTAGATGGTAACACCTACTAATCTAAGTTCCCCCAACTTCCACCTCCCCTTAAAGCTGAGAAAGGCACAGTATGTAGCTCCAAAGCAACACTTTGAAGGATGCTTCAGCACCCACTTTATTTGCAAGCCTGTAACAGGGCCATTTATTGCACGTAAAAAAAATCCCTCCACTGTGCCTCTACTGTGTCATACACCATAGCATCACCATGGGCCATAGGGACAATGGGCCTGTGCCACCCTCCGCCTGGTTCAGCCTCCGTGTCCCCTGTGTTTTCTGATGCACTGTGAGGGTGAGTTATATCCTCTGATGGTGAGTGTTACATCACTGGGTAACCTCCGTACATACCACCTCTTTGCTGTGTGCCTCGCATATCATAGCTCGGTGAATCCTCACATGTGAAGGTGGGAATATCACCCCGTGTTACATATTTAAAGAGTTGAAACTCAGAGAAAATTTCCCTTCATAGTGTGCTTATTTTGGACAAGAAATATATTGACTCTTGGAGCTCCCATTACTGAGCTCCAAACTTTTGCATTAAGAATAGCCCTACTGGGGGCACCTGGGTGGCTCAGTCAGTTAAGCATCCCGACTTCAGCTCAGGTCATGATCTCATAGTTTTATGGGCTTAAGCCCTGTGTCGGGCTCTATGGTGACAGCTCAGTGCCTGGAGCCTGCTTCAGATTGTGTCTTCCTCTCTCTCTGACGCTCCCCTGCCTAGGGGCACCCGGGTGGCTCAGTCACTTAAGCATCTGACTTTGGCTCAGCTGATGATCTCACAGGTTGTGAGTTTGAGTCCCATGTCAGGCTCTGTGCTGACAGCTCAGAGCCTGGAGTCTGCTTCAGATTCTGTATCTCCCTCTCTCTGCCCCTCCCCAACGCACACTCTGTCTCTCTCAAAAAAAAAAAAAAAAAAAGAATACCTTTACCTAGTCACAAAGAGGTGTAAGCCTTTGAAATAAAATTGCCAAATGATTTAGAAATGGCTAGATCTCAGGGGCGCCTGGGTGGCTCAGTCTGTTAAGTGTCCCACTTCAGCTTAGCTCTGATCTCACCATTTGTGAGTTTGAGCTCCACATAGGGCTCTGTGCTGACAGCTCAAAGCCTGGAGCCTGCTTCGAATTCTGTGTCTCCCTCTCTCTCTGACCCTCCCACACTTGCATTCTGTGACTCTCTCTCTCTAAAATAAATAAACATTAAAAAAGAAAAGAGGGGTGCCTGGGTGGCTTAGTCGGTTAAGGGTCCAACTTTCGCTTAGGTCATGATCTCGCGGTTCGTGGGTTCGGGCCCCGTGTCGGGCTCTGTTCTGACTGCCAGCTCGGAACCTGGAGCCTGTTTCAGTCTGTGACTCCCTCTCTCTCTGACCCTCCCCTGCTCACGCTGTCTCTCTCTCTCTCTCTCTCTCTCTCTCCTAGAAATAAATAAAACATTTAAAAATAAATAAATAAAAAAGAAAAGAATGGCTAGATCTCACTTACATCAAGCAAAACCTCAACATATACAGGAACAAAGAAAAAATTTCCTTTCCTCTTCCAGACAGGGGCCACATCTTCTTTGCCACTATGTCCACAGTGGCCAGAATAGGGAGAGAATCAAGATGGTTCTATGGGGAACAAGGTATACAGTGACTTTACGTCCTCGTATTATAGAGTCTGGACTGGAAGTTTCCTCAAAAGCCACTCTGAGCCAGGCCCCCTGCTTCCAAGCAAGTTCACATCCAGAGTAAGCAGCAACAGATCTGAGCGATCTCCCTAAGGCCTAAACAGCAATACAGATGGACAGTTAAGGACAACAAAAAGGGTCTGAAATAAAATAAACATGATCCACATTGCCTTCCTGTTTTCTTTTCTTTTTTTTTTAAATATTTTTATTTATTTCTAGGAGAGAGAGAGAGAGACAGCATGAGCAGGAGAAGGTCAGAGAGAGAGGGAGATACAGACTCTGAAATAGGCTCCAGGCTCTGAGCTGGCAGTCAGCACAGAGCCCAATGCGGGGCTCGAACCCACGAACCGCGAGATCACGACCTAAGCAAAAGTCGGATGCTTAACTGACTAAGCCACCCAGGCGCCCCTCCTGTTTTCTTTTCTAGTCTTTTCTTTTCCTTTTTGTTAAATAACAGGGATCTGTTGATGGGAGAATTTCTGGATGTTCCCACAAGCAGATGGCAATGTTCTCTTCTTCTTATGTTGTGGAATCAGACAGAGAAGAGGCTACAGAAAAGGAAATGAGCAAATCAGAATTAGACAAAGCACATCTGGCCATTCGGTTACCCTCTCTTTCTAATGACTTTTTGAAAACTTCAGTATTTGCAAGAATTATTTAATGTTATCACTGTTCTATCTTTACAATCAAAGGATAGACAAGTAAGAGATCTCATCTTCATCCATTCTTTCAACAAACGTGTGATCAGTGCGGAGCATGTCAGGCTGTGGGCTAGTTGATGTTTTCACAGAGATGAATGAAACAGTCCGTGCTGTCATCCAGCTCATAATCAGGACAGCCAAACAGCAATGACCATGTGGTTTGATCAGTGCCGGGACGTTGGCATGCCCAGTATGATGGAGAAGACTTGAAGGGCAGTCAGAAAGGGTCAAGAGACCAGGTACCACCAGAGCCGTATCCAGAAACAGGGGTGGGATTTAAACACAAGTGAAGAAACAGAAAGCAATCTGAGGCAAGAATAAAAGTCAGGAGTAAAAGACTCTAGCTCTCATGGTTGGGCATTAATTTGAAAGCATGGGGGAACCATCGATGTGTTTTCAACCAGGAAAAAAATATCATACTGGCATTTTGGGAAGATAATTTAGGCAGCAATGTGATATACAGTCTTGCAGAAGAATCAGAAAACAAGACTGGAGACAGGAAGACTAGTCAGGACGGTATGGAAAGAAGCCAGGTAAGAAATTACTTAGGGTCTAACCAAGGAGCGCCAGTGAAGGTGGACAGGAGGAGACTGACTGGTCAACTGGATGTGAAGAAGGGAGGGTGTAGGAGATACTGTAAAGAACTTCTGGGCTTCAAACTTGACTTACTGGGTAGATGTCAGATGTCATTAACCAACAGACAGTGTAGGGAAAGATGATGGGGGAGAAGATGATATGGGCAATTTTGGATATGTTGACTTTTGAGACATCCAGCTGGCAGTTGGATAGCCCTGCTCCAAGCTCAGGAACAAGTTCAAGGTTGGAGATAATGAATCAGTACATGGGTTATCACCAAAGCTGTAGATTAAGTTTAACTGGATTGGTGGCTTGCAGATGGTTTTCCTATAATCCACAGCAGAAATACATTTTCTTTCATAGTCCTGTGCACATGTACACACACATAATGGACAATATTTGCCATTACTAAGTGTGATGAAATCTAATAATTGTCCTTTTTATTCCTTTTTTTAAAAAATGCACATCAGATGCATACTAATGGGTCACAAACTTTAGTTTTGCATTGTTCCAAACAATATAAGCTTCTCATGGCAGGGACCACATGTTAAGCAATTTAGATTCCCCATAGCATCCATTATCATGCCTTTCACATAACAAATTTTGGTGGAAAAGAGGGAGAGAAGGAGGGATGAAAAGAGGGAAGGAGGGAGATTTTCTGATAATCGGTGTTCTCCAATACTACAATGACATCTTGTCCCCTCCGTGTCTCTGGAACTCTATACATAGTTTCTATTTTTGACACATTTCCAAGACGAATCAAGTATGAGTCATAATGCCTGGGGTGAGATTGGATGGTTTGCTTTTTCTTTCCCACTGTACCCCCAGTACCAGCTCCCTAAACCACACCAAGTATTCCAGGCATAATCTTTCATTTAATCTTTTCTAAAAGTAAAAAAAAATTTTAATCTTTATTTATGTATTTTATTTATTTCTGAGAGAGAGAGAGATGCAGCATGAGCAGGAGAGGATCAGAGAGAGAGGGAGACAGAATCTGAAGCAGGCTCCAGGCTCTGAGCTAGCTGTCAGCACAGAGGCGGACGTGGGGCCCAATCCCATGAACCATGAGATCATGACCTGAGCCGAAGTCGGACGCTTAACCGACTGAGCCACCCAGGCACCCCAAATCTTTATTTATATTTGAGAGAGAGACAGAGACAGAGCACAAGTGGGGGAGGGGCAGAGAGAGGAGACGCGGAATCCGAAGCAGGCTCTAGACTGCATTGTCAGCACAGAACCTGATGGGGCCTCAAAGTCACAAACAGCAAGATCATAACCTGAACCAAAGTCTGATGTTTAACCAGCTGAGCCACCCAGAAGCCCCCAGGCATAGTCTTCTAACCGGGACTGGACTACCCACTCAGCGAGCTTCCCCATCACAGCTGCAGCTCTTTCTACAAGAAGATTGCCATGCTCTGCACCATGTGACCCCACCCCCAGCTGCCTGGACCGGGCGAAGATGCAGCAGCAGCAGCGAAACCTGCACCGAGAAGAGGAAGTGGAAGCCATGAGGAAAGAGAAGCTGTGAGCAAGCCAAAGACAAGAGGAAGACAGGACAGGGTGGGGAAATCGGTTGGTAGGTGCAGGGGCAGCTGAAGACACAGAGAGTGGCTGAGAACGTGTAAGAGCAGAGCACTAGAAGGGGGCACAGCGTCCGACTCGTGCTCACAGGGACGAGAACCCGGCTAAGGTGTGGTGAATCCTGCGGCAGCTTCCGCTCCCCGGGTCACATTCCAGTTCTGCGAGGGCCAGCTTTTCATAGACTCCTCTTTCTCCACGAAGCCTCGTCATCATACATGGAATGTCTCTCTTCCTTACTTTCCCATGTGTTTTTAAAACTCACATACCCTTTACCCAGATTCACCCATTTGAAACATTTTGCCACGTTTCCTTTGTCTCTGGTTTTTTTTTTTTTTGGAAGCAATTGAGAATGGGATGCATATATCATACCCCTTTGCCTCTTAATATTTCCGTGTGCATTGCCTTAGAACAAGGATACTTTCCTTCCTCATCACAATACAGGTATCAATTTCAGGAAGTTTTCCATTGATGTAATACTTTAATTCAATCTAAAATCCATGCATATCTCTATACCAATGTTCTTAGCAGCATATTCGCAACAACCCTAATGTCCACGAGTAGATGAATGGACAAACAAAATGTGGTACACGCATACATGGAACGTTATTCAACCTTAGGAAGGAATGAAATTCAGATTTATGCTATAACGTGGATGAACCCTGAGGACATACCAAATAAAATAAGCTAGTCACAAAAGGACAAACAGTCTGTGATTCCATGTGTATGAGGTAGGTAAAGCAGTCAAGTTCACGGGGACAAAGTGGAACGGTGGTTGTCAGAGGCTGTGGGAGGGGAAATGAGCTATTGTTTAATGGACACAGAATTTCTGTTTGAAAAGACGAAAACGTTCTAGAAATGGATAGTGATGATGGGTACACAACATTGTGAATGTACTTAATGCCACCAAAGTGTCCACTTACAAATGGTTAAAATGGTAAATTTTATGTTGTGTGTATTTTACTATAATTTTTTTAAAAGATCCTGTTCAAATTTTGTGAATCGTCCCAATAATGTCTTTTGTGTCATATCCCCCTCGAGCCCTGGATCCAGTCCAGAATCATGCATTTCACATTTTGCACTTAATTATTATGTCTCCTTATGAGGGTGACCATTCACTCCAGCTCACCTGACTTCCTGGTCTTAGCACTGAAAGTCTCCCATCCCAGGAAACCACTCAGTCCCAGCAAATAGGGACGGTTGATCACCCCACTCTTCAGTCTCTTTTCATCTGTAGTGGCTCCTCAGCCTTTCTTCATCTTTCATAACATTGCCATTTTTATTTCATTCATTCATTCATTCATTCATTCATTCATTGAGGTGAGATCATGACTTGAGCTGAAGTCTGGTGCTTAATGACTTAGCCACCCAGGCGCCCGCATTGCCATTTTTAAAGAAATCGGTCCAGTTATTTCACAGAATGTCTCTCAAGTTGATCTTACTTGATGTTTTCCCAGGTTACCCTCTCCCGGCTGGAATACTACATTAGTAACATTACATGCATCGTGAGTATGGTAGCTGGAGGCAGGTGTGCCCTCCATTGGTTAGTTTTGGTTGCAAAGTGTGGTCCAGTTTCACAATCATGTACCTACTACGTGCCTCCCCAGAGACACTTAAACTATTCAGGATCCCATTTCCATTGTCATCGCAGAAAATAATAAACCACTTTCTCCCTCCATCCGTCCTTGGCCACTTCAGGATTTTGAGGAGGAACACTTTTTGAAATGCAAACATTTCTAGACAACTTCTTCTTTTAAAAATATCATCACATTACCAGTGAAGAAAGTATGTCTCTGTCTGAAGTCTGCACCTTGGCACTGATTCTCAAAGTGAAGACTGTTTTGTTGGGAGAAGCACACTGGTAATGGGTAGCAGAAACCTTTGACCTTTTTTGTTGACAGCCCTGACTGTCATCAGAGTTTCTGGTATATTTAGTAAATGATCAGTTCAAATGAACCCATCTTCTTTTTAATTGCCCAATCGGGTAACCAACGAACTCTCCAGAATCACTAGCAATCATGGGAGGCAGAGCTTTGGGGGAAGAGGTAGAGGAGCAAAGGTCTCTGAGCTGTTTGAAGGACACAGATGCCTTCAGATGCTAGCACTGTGACCTAGAATCTAACCACAGCATTTATCATGGTCTAAACGTGCCACAGAGTCTCTTTATTTATGATGTTTTCTGTCTCCCTGTGCTAGAATGAAGAAACTCCCAGAAAGTCAAGGACCTTTTGCTGTTGTTGTTCACTGAGAGTAGTTGCCTGCCCCCACAGTGTGTAATTAAGACTTGTTGAATGAATGAATGAATGAATGAATGAACCTGCTCATAAATATAATTAATGTAATTAATGCCCCTGACTTGTACACCTAAAAATGGCTGAAACAGTGTTATGTTATATATATTTTGCCACTCAAAGAAAAGTAAAAAGGGGCACCTGTGTAGCTCAGTCAGTTGAGCATCCAACTCTTGGTTTTGGGTCAGTTCATGATCCCAGGGTCATGGGATCAAGCCCTGTGTCTGGCTCTGTGCTGAGCATGGAGCCTGCTTAAGACTCTCTCTCTGCCTCTGCCCCTTTTTTCTGCTCTCTCTCTCTCAGAAATAAAAATAAAAATAGCGTTTAAAAAAAGGCATCTGACATGGGTAATGCTAGATTGCTGCTGTATTTGAGTTAATTTCAGTAGATTGTCTCCACGAGGGAATCAGCCCAGACCCGGTCCCCATCCCAAGAGCCAACAGAGAAGCAATCAGTTTCAAAGCCCCTTGACTCACGTTTGAAGTTTTTCATTTTTTCTGAGAGGCTGGGGAGAAAGAATAGCAGCCCCTTTTTAGTTTATAACCTTTCATGCCATGCGCTCTCGGCCCCTAAACACCCTCACTCTCCTTCCCACCAGCGAGAATTGTTTTCCACAATTCTCATAGGGAAAGGCAGGAAAAAATACGAAGTTGCATTTTTTCTGCCAGTGTTCCCTGTCACCCATCTTCAGCTGAGCACTTAGGTGTTGTGACGAGAGGGAAGTTAAGAAACTGCCCCCTTGGATAAGGTTGCATTCCCTTGTGTTCTCAGATCTTCCTCCCAGAGAGGGGAAGAGTCCATTCTTGCCTACGATGAAATCTAAAAAGCACAAGATCAAGAATTACAGCTCAGGGATGTTCTGCGAGGTAGAATGAACAAGGGGACGATAGAGCTACATTAATCATCTGCACTGGGGAATTCTCTGCACTAGTGTTCACAAAATGCTTTATGCTCTACAGATAAATGTCCAGGCTCTGCAAAGCAGAATGTGCAAACAGCTCCTGGTAAAGTCCATTATGGATCAAAGCTCTGTTTTCTTTGCCTTTCCAACTATCTAGTTTGCTTTTTAAATATTTGAACCTTTTTGTACAAGTTGACCATGACACAAATTTAAATACGTGATGCTCTTTACCGATGAATCCTGACTTGGAAAAGCCTTCACCCCAACCCTGACTCTTCTCTGATGTTTGGAAGGAAAAGAAAAACTTTAGAGGGATGTTAATACAAGGCTTCAAAAATATAATGCTATGAATATATTTATTGGGTGCTCAATTGAAAAGCTATTCCATTGGGGCACTCGGGAGGCTCAGTTGGTTAAGCGTCTGACTTCAGCTCAGGTCATGATCTCCCAGTTCATGAGTTTGAGCCCCACATCAGGCTCTGTGCTGACAGCTCAGAGCCTGGAGCCTGCTTCAGATTCTGTGTCTCTCTCTCTGCCCCTCCCCCACGAGTGTTCTGTCTCTCTCTCTCAAAAATAAGTAAACATTTAAAAAATTTTAAGTAAAAAAGCTATTGCATTGAATTTAACACCTAAATGATTGAGCTAAGGAAATTGAGGAAATATTAACAAACGAGATTTTGTAAAAGGCAGATATGATGTCTGCCATCATTCACAAAGCTTCTGCCTCTCATGCAAATGCAGATTCAAATGAAGACACCACTAACAGATATTGGACACCTACTTTGTGCTATTTTAAGCTTTTTTACATATGTTATCTTATTAAAATTACAGTCATATTTACATCTATCTACGTACATTAGAAAATCACTAAAAAAAAGATTATCACTGAACTCTTCTTAGGCAAATGATTTGGTTCTCAGCTGAGTTATTTACCCTCTCCACTCTCTTTTTTCTTTTCTTTTCTGAAGTAGAGGTACAAAAAGCCATTCTAACTGTATTGTAATACTACTGATTTTAAGACTCAGACACTATTCTCTGTATTCTAACAATTAGAAAAGTGTGGTTTTATTGAGACGATACAGTTAATTATATCAAACTCTAAGCCAATTTTTAATAACTATATTTTATTATAACTATACATTTCAGTTAGAATGTCACTACTGTATTTAGTTTAATTGTATGTTTTGATTCTGAGTTGCAATACAAATGCTGGGTTTGAGCTAAAACTGTCATGGAAGCGGGCAGAAAGTTTGCAAAAGGAAGTCAGGATGAGACCTACCGATGGGATCTGGCTCTTAGAAGAATGGAATATTTAACTCACCCCCTCACTCCTCACAAGCTCAAGGCAACTTTTCCAACTTTCATACTTGGTAAAATGTGTCAATGAGCACAATGGCTTTATGTAAATCATTCCAGAACATACCCTTGATCAAAGTTAACAGTGTATCATTGACAAGGTTCATTCTAGGCAAAATAATTTAGCAAAGAACATTTAGAATAAAGGTAACATTGGGACGGCTGGGTGGCTCAGTCAGTTAAGCAGTTGCCTCTTGGTTTCGGTTCAGGTCATGATCTCATGGTCTCAGGTCATGAACTCATGGTGAGTTCAAGCTCCGCATCAGGCTCCACACTGTCAGTGCAGAGCCTGCTTGGACTTCCCTTTCTCCCTCTCTCTGCCCCTCCCCCACTCACATTCTCTCTAAAAATAAACTTTTTAATATTAATATTTAAAATTAAAATAAACTATTTTAAAAATTAAGGATAACAGTTTTAAACGTATCATACTAAATAGCTCACTTAGGTCACAGCTATCTGGCTTCCTCAATCATACAGCTCCACCCAACACGTGCACGTACTCCAACATGTGTTACAGGACGATTACATTGTTGCAGTTCCCAACCTCCAGACCACAATAAATAGCTGTTGTTAGAGGTTTTTGACAAGTGCCTCTGAAGGTATAGATGAATAGGTCAATTTTAGGAGAAGATAGACGATCCTGTGTATATGGGCTGTAAGAAATATGAATTTATCAGAAAATATGGGACTGCAGAAGTTCATTTTTCTTTTGTGAAACAGGACTAAAAAATACTACTTGCCTTCTAGCGGTCTTAAGGTATTTTGAGAATAAGTGATAAGGAAACACCTTCTCTCTTTTTTTAAATGTTTATTTGTTTTTGAGAGAAAGAGAGAGAGAGAGAGAGACAAACAGACAGAGCATAAGTGGGGGAGAGGCAGAGAGAGAGGGAGACACAGAATCTGAAGCAGGCTCCAGGCTCTGAGCTGTCAGCACAGAGCCCGACGCGGGGCTCGAACTCACAAGTGGTGAGATCATGACCTGAGCCGAAGTCAGACGCTTGACAAACTGAGCCACTCAGGTGCCCCAGGAAACACATTTTCTAAAGCTAAAATACATGGGGCGCCTGGGTGGCTTAGTCGGTTTAGCGTCCGACTTTCGCTTAGGTCATGATCTCGCAGTTCGTGGGTTCGAGCCCTGCGTCGGGCTCTGTGCTGACTACCAGCTCAGAGCCTGGAGCCTGTTTCAGAGTCTGTGTATCCCTCTCTCTCTGACCCTCCCCTGCTCACGCTGTCTCTCTCTCTCCTAGAAATTAAAAAAAAAAAGCTAAAATACCATAGGTATATTAGTTATAATATGCTTTTAGCAAGATTACAATTTTAGTTTCCACTTAAATTTTTATATATTTTTTAATTGTTTAACATTTATTTATTTTTGAGAGAATGTGAGCAGAGAGGGAGAGGGACATAGAATCCGAAACAGGCTCCAGGCTCTGAGCTGTCAGCTGCTTCGGATTCTGTGTGTGTCTCTCTCCGACCCTCCCCCACTCATGCTCTGTCTCTCTCTCAAAAATAAACTTTAAAAAATTAAAAAGAAAAAAGAATGTTGTTGTTTAGCAGGGGTTATTAATGAGAAAACACTGGATCGGCTCATAGATTTGAAGCCTTGGAAAGGATGTGTCAGCTGGACCCTGGCCACCAGGACTCCCTTGCCTTCTCCAGCCTTTGAATCTCTGCCTGTGGGCATCACCCTCTCAAGCCAGCTTCCACAGTGGAAGGAGAATTGCTGCGTTGGGTGCAAATCCTGAAGCTTTCTGCCTACTGGAAAGAGGAGCCCAAGTTTTAAAACTATTGGTAAAAAGACACTGATTGACCCGGCTGGGGCCTTGTGCTTATCTGGGGACGATCGGTGTCTCCAGAGGAATGGACGACAGCGGTGGACTCGGTTTGGGCCACGTGCCCTTCCTCTGAAGCATTTCGTGATCAGTAGCCCCACGTGGTTGTAGGGAGCATTCCCCCCAAAATGACTCTTCTGGACAGACAAAACATTGAATGCCTCACTTATAGGATCAGATCAAACCCGGCTTTTCTCTTTAACTACCTCGGGCCGCATTTATTCATGTTGAAAAAAGGATTCGTGGAGCACCTATCATGTGGGAGGCCCTGCGAAGATCGGGAGATGGCCATCTATCTAGTCATTCAGTTGGCCATCAAGGGTTGATTCAGAGGCTCCTCTGCGAGGCAGTGTGCTGAGCTGCGGGAGACACGACAGCGAGGGAGACGGCGACCTGCTCTCTCCCAGCTCATATCCTGTGGGCAAAACAGTCAATAAACAGGCAGATGAATGAAACAATCCTAAGTTGTGAGAAGAAATGAAGCCCCGCAGAGGAACTGATAGAGCTGACAGTGGAAAAACTCCCCCGACCCACTGCATCCTCCTGCTGAATCCCTCCCATGCCTTCGCATAGGGGCTAAGCACACAAAGGTTTGCTACATTGAAAGGGAAACTAGGAAAATGAGTATCTAGCTTACTGTAAAGATAAAGGATTTTTTTTTTTTTTTTTTTGGAAATTAAGACCTGCTGGCTAGAGGAGGTCATATTCCCATGTGAGTTTTGGAAAAAACACATCATTTAACAGTCATTAAGAAAAAATGTGTGACCATAGGAACTGCAAAGTTCACAAGGCTTCAATACATATTTCAAAACAAGCCTAAGAAATAATAATCAAATGTGTCACTGCTATACAACTCATTCAAAAACAAACCCACAACAAAAAGGGAAAAAAACAAGAATGTTTTGCAGCCCACATACCTACACACCCAAGGCACTTAGAGTTTGGCCCCTCTGAAAATCTGATAGGCATGTTTATTTCTTTGCAATGATCTTTTCCTCTGAATAGATTTGTTTGTTTCTGAGAGTAACAAATATAGACATAAAATTAATTTTTTTATTTCAAAATTGATTTGTACGCATACATAGTATTTAACCACATAGTGTCATGGACATGCTCTTAGTCTATACAGACACACACACGTATACACGCTCATATACGTAAAGTCAGGGCTGTGTAGAAAGGGGATGGACTTACTCAAATGCAACTAGGTCCCAATTACTTATTAGCTGTGTGATTTTGAGCAAGTTACTTACCCCTTCCAGACCTCATTTTTTCATTTGTGAACTGGAGATAATACTAACAACTTTGTAGAGTGTTGTTGAGTGCTAAGCAGTATGTGGAATGGAGTAGGCGCCCAATAAATGGTATTTACTATTTTTTAAGAGTCAATAGATTACTAGACTGGGACAAAACACAATCTCATCTTGACTACTCTTACATGAAAGAGCAAATTTAATACATTCCATTTGTTTTTTTTTTTTTTACTTTTTAAATGTTTTATTTATTTCTGAGAGAGAGATAGACAGCGTGAGCAGGGGAGGGTCAGAGAGAGAGGGAGACACAGAATTTAAAGCAGGCTCCAGACTCTGAGCTGTTAGCACAGAGCCGGACATGGGGCTCGAACCCACGAACCATGAGATCATGACCTGAGCTGAAGTCGGACGCTTAACCGACTGAGCCACCCAGGCGCCCCTAGTATATTCCATTTGTTTGCTAATGATTCTCATCACATTAGAATATTAAATGACACCTCCTATTTCATTAATATATGAGGAATAGATACATCTATGAAATAATTTAAGAAGGTTAACAATGTTTTTCTGTTTGTTTGACAATAGACCAGAACTGATAAGAGATACATTTAATTATTTGTGTGTAAAGGAAGACCTAACTAATAGTCAGTCAAACCAGCCCTTTTTCAGGGTAGAGGGATCTTGACCATCCCAGCGAATGCTGTTGCCTCCCGTGTGTGTTCTGCGCACTTCCACATCTGTGGTCTGGGTCAGGGTGCTCTTTGACTGGACCGACCTTCATCTCCACTCATGTAAATTCCATTTTTGCTCCTTACCTCATTATGCATTCCATCTGCCATCATTATAAAGGTTTAAGGAAAGGGATGAATGAATAAATAAACTTAAAACACAAACATTTCCTTTTGAATGCCTTAAATCCTTATCACTCTTTTATAAGTACCTCCCCAAATCTTCTTTAAATCACTCTACCTCAAACTCTTGTTACAGGTAATTAGTTCGTGTCCCACCTAATGCAGAAATCCTGTTTGAAAAGATGAGCAATCAGTTGCAGCTCAAGTCTCTTGACTGATTGATGTGGGATGGTGCTTTCCCATGGCTGCCTTCCTTGGAACAAACTCCAGTTTTCCCATGAACCTCTTATCAAGTTCCTAGCAAAAACCCCACCATCCTGGATGGGCACTGACCAGCACAGGCCACAGAGAGCCTCTCGGGAGCCATGATTATTATGTCTGAACCTGAGGCTGCCTTAGGATTTGAGCATTCCATTTCCAATGACTCTCGCCAGAAAAATACCTGTTTTCCCAAACCATTTACCAAAATGTAACAAAACTAAACACCCAGGACCCTGTAGGTGAAAAGAGCAAAGTATATTTCAGAATACACTTTCTAAGAAGGAAATCCTGCCATTTGCAGCAGCATGGGTAGACCTTGAAGGCATTATGCTAAGTGAAATAAGCCAGAGGAAAATAAATACTGCATGGGATCACTTATATGTGGGATCTAAATAAAAAAGTCAGAAACAACAATGGCAAAAAGAATGTACTTTCTATTCCTTTCCTACAGAACGGGTCAATCTCGTCTGCTCCTGCTTTAGGTTTTAAAACACAATCAGCCACTCATTTCTTAGTGCAATCTTGTCATATATGTTTAACAAACTGGTTTTCAAATACAATTAGTATACATAAATGTGTTATAAAAAATAGCATTTTGCCAAGCAGAGTGACCACAATGTTTTGCAACCATGTTGCACGATTGCGGCCTACAATGAGGTAGCAGCATCAGGGTCTCACTGGGGAAGGAAACAGCTGATTAATCCCCAAGAGGCCTCTAAGGTTGACAGTTCCTTGGTCGTTTCACAAAGGTCCAGATTCTGGGCCTCAGGTGGGAGGGTCCACAAACTAGACCTTCAGAATGTGCCCCGGAAATGCACACTCAATGAAGTACTCACATGAGAAACGGACTTGTAAACCAGAATGCCAATGCATTAATTTTTATATGGAGACTAACCTTTCCAGCAAGGTACAGGTGACCTGCATCTCATTCAGAATATCACACCCCCTCTCCTATGGACAGGTACGTGGAAAGCTGGATCAGTGATGAACACAACTGCTGAGTAGATAGGGAATTATTAAAAGTAGACTGTCTTTTTTTTTTTTTTTTTTTTTGAGATAGGAGGGGCAAATGGAGAGAGAAGAGAATCTCAAGCAGGTTCCACACTCAGTGTGGAGCCTGACGCTGGGTTTGATCCCATGACCCGGGGATCATGACTGATGTCAAGAGATGGACACAACCGACTGAGCCACCCAGCCACGCTGAAAAGTAGGTTGTCTTGAGGACTATTTCACAAAGGGCATGATGAGACCCCGATCAAATACACCCTTGAATCCTTGGTAAACCGTCATCCTGTGGGTGATAATATCCATCCGGGGGCCAGAAGGACCATGGCATATGTTCACATTGCCAGATTTTTCTTGGCCGAATGACAATAGCTAATATATGTGGTGGTGCTTACCATGTGGCCAATAGCTATTCCAGACATCTTATCTATTAACCAGCCTAATCTTTATAACATATCTTTGAGATTTTTTTATTGTTAGCTCCATTTTATAGATGGTAACACCAAGCCGCAAAGGGAGTGAATAACTTGCTGGAAGCTGCATGGTTAATTAGGTGGTAATGCTGTCTCCAGAGTCCATGCCGTAAATTGTTATGCTATACTGTATCTTGAATGCTGTCTTTTCCTAGAATGCACACCCACCCATCTCTATTGTTACATCTTGCATGTTACATTGATTATCTCATATCCTATTTGACACCATCCTCTATAGATCTGGCCCCTTATAATGTTGTGTCTCTGAAATCTTTTTCTTAAAAAAGTGTATATATGTAAACATATATATGTATGAATCTTTAAAGAAAAATTGCAGATATACATATATGCATATATACAGTCTTTACTCTTGCCTCCATATATACCAACACATATGAGCAAAACCATGCTTGTGCTGCCTGTCGGCCAGGACAGGAACTTTGTATATTGAATTGGACAGCCTGATCATAGCTGCTCAAATAAGAGCCTATATTTAATCCTTCTCCAAAAAGAGGAACATTTAGTTTCAGGGAGTGTTTAACAGTTACAGCAAGAAATATTAGGAATGAATGAGGAACGTGCATTGGCCTCATGTTAAAAAGTGATGCCACGGTCAAAGGCAGCTGCTCCTAAAACGAGGCTTGGGGTGGCGCGCCCTTGGCTGCACCGTCTGGGGTCCACAAAAGGCCTTGAGTAGGGCTGGATTTTTTCCACTGATCAGATCCTAGCTTCATAGAGATTGTATTAAAACTGCTACAGTTTTGAGGACGATTCCCTTGTTACTTTCTCTTTAAAAATCTAATTTTAAAAAGGGATAAATTAAAAAGTCACATGATTCCAAAGCCTAAATGTGCAAAAGGTTGTACGGTGTGAAGTCTCTCCCACGCCTGAAACCCCAACAGTTGGTACCCCTCCCAGGAGGCAATTATCAGTTATTTATTCTTCCAGAGATAGTCTGTTATCCCTTTTTTCCTGTCATATCTTTTCCCTGGAGATATGGTTTTGAGATTTTTTAAATCTTATTTTGCAATGCTTTCCTCTCTCCCTTTCCTATTTCTTCTTTCAAAAAAGGTAAGGTCGACCTCCCCTCAAAGTCTGAAAGTCCTCCCCAGAGCTAGCTTATAGCCCTGGCTAGAAAGAACTTTGTACGTGACAGGTGGCGTTTCCAGTCACCTCCTGATGAATGATGGATGGGACCAGGCAGAACAACCGTTCCCTAATATCATTAATTGCAAGATTTAGGGGAGCTCACAATTCTAAGAACTGACAGTTGCCTCCAACTGTTACCAGCTGTTGATTTGGCTTAGGCTGTGGGGATCTGACTCTCCTTCAGCAAACAATGGGACGACGGCTGGCTCACCATAGACCTTCCCTTACAGCCTCGGTGATTCGGAATTTCTTAGGCCTACAAAGAATATCCTAAGCACACTCCAGAGTCACCGCGTCAATCACTAGTTGTGTGACCTCGCAGGAATAATGTACCCTTGGTCCTGTTTCCTATTGTACAACGGAGGGACTGGATTCAATGATCTCGCTGCTTCAGACCCTACAATTTCCATAAGAACAGAGTTAGTTGTTAAATGGTAAATGTCATTTCAGTCCTTTTCTCACCCCCATCTCCACTCCCCCAAAGCACCTGCAACTTGAGGGAGTAAAGAATCTAAGCATGATCTTAAAGCAGTGATGTGTCCCTGCATTTCTAGTACAACTGCTTAAGGGGTTTCTGCTCTTTGCTGCCTTGGTCCTGGAGGGTTTAAGGACTACATGTCTCACAGATGCAAAAACATTATTTCCTAATCACGCATACTGGCGTGCATTTTTTTAAAAAATCATTAAAAAATATGTTTAATGTTTGTTTTTGAGAGAGTGAGTGGGGGAGGGACAGGGAGAGAGGGAGACACAGAATCTGAATCAGGCTCCAGGTCTTGAGCTGTCAGCACAGAGCCCAACACGGGGCTCGAACCCAGAAACTGTGAGATCATGACCTGAGCTGAAGCCGGATGCTTAGCCGACTGAGCCACCCAGTCACCCCCCAAATTATTTCAAGTTATTATGAAAACAGCATTAACTTTTTTTTAAGTTTAGAAAGGTAGTGGAAAAGAGCAATCCCCTCTTTTAAAACCTCATCTGTATATATCCAGTTAATATATATCCAATTTATATTTCTTCCCCAATGTGATTGTTATTTCGCATCACCAGAGTCATCAGAGTGGCAGTTTTGAGGTGTGCTTGACAGAGATGCATCTCCCTGGGAAAGGTCAGCTCAGCTGCTCATGACAAAGGTTTGCAAGTGGCAGTCCACTGGGGTGCTCCCCTGCCCCCATTCTGTTATAAAACTCAATTTTGTCAAGACCCTCCAAGGTGTTGGTTTCTCAGGACCCAACTACACAAATCAAACTCCCAAGAGCCTGATCTCCTAACCACATGGACAACTTAGCGATCTGCAGGGGGAGATGGACTTTCTCCAGGACCAGAGCGCTCAGCTCTGCTGTGTAGGCAACACCTCCCTTGAATCAAGGCACCTGGGGAAAAACTTTCCATCAGAAGGAGTTGATGAGCACGAAGTGAGTGAAATTAGCATACACAGGCCCTGAACAAGATGGACAATTCCTGCTCCACAAGAGAGATTCCGAGAATGCGGGTGTCTCACGTTTGCTGCGTTTATTCATTCAGCAAATGTTTATCAAGCCCATCAGCAAATGTACTAAGACTATGAAACCTTGAGTTTCACGGCCCCTCCCTTGAAAAGGCCTCTCTCAAGTCTGTGAGAGGGACCTTCATAATATGTTCACACTTTCATACGTTTTGTAACATTTGCGAAAGGAGATATTTCCAACGCAACCACTGAAGACTTGCGTCTCTCTGCAGTCCTACATCTCAAGCCTGCTTCTGGAGACAGTGGCATTGGAGTTGTGGTGGGCATTGTTAGGGTCTGGAAAAGGAGCAGTTGACTCGGGGATATCTTTTGTTTGGGTTTAGTGACTCACAGCTGCTTCTGGAGATAGTCTAGTCATTGACGGCCTCCGTGGGAACGTTTCTACAGCCCAGAGAGCCGGCTTGCCCAGCGATGAGACGTGACGGTGCTGAGCCGGGAGTCACATTACAATATGAACATGCCCTATTGCATCGAAAGTATGTGGAGAGTGCAAGAGAAAGGGGGTTTCAAACCTCAGAAGCAGATCCGTGAAAAATTCTTCCAGGTTTCACGCATGTGAAATTGTAAGTAGAAAATTTAATTGTCACTAATGCCTATTCAGAATGGAATAGACTTAATTATGCAGAACATACAATTATAAACATGTCATGCTTTTTTCTCCTTGATAGCAGTGGGGCAAAATAGGACTTATTGGAATGTATGTATTTGTAGGGTGGTGTTATAAACTTTGAATACATCTGTGTGGAAAGTTGAATATTTTATGCATCCCAGTTATTAGTATTTAAAAAGTTTACTAATCAACCAAGGGTGGAGACTGAATTATCCTCCTGTTCTCTCCATATAAAATGATAATGCAAAATTATTATCACATAGAGATTATCCAGATTTTAAAGTACAGGAAAAATAGCCTTATAGAAGTATTTTAGGCAATTAATGAAGATAGCACGTTGTTTCTTTCTGAATTTCATGAGTGAGTGGCATTTGTCATCTCTTAAGAATTTACTATGGGGGGGGCGCCTGGGTGGCTTAGTCGGTTAAGCGTCCGACTTTCGCTTAGGTCATGATCTCGCGGTTCGTGGGTTCGGGCCCCGCGTCGGGCTCTGTGCTGACTGCCAGCTCAGAGCCTGGAGCCTGTTTCAGTCTGTGACTCCCTCTCTCTCTGACCCTCCCCTGTTCACGCTGTCTCTCTCTCTCTCTCTCCAAGAAATAAATAAAACATTAAAAAAAAAAGAATTTACTATGAGGGAACCCTAAAAACAAATGAAATAAACATTTTTTCATTAAAAATGTATCTGTGGTGATTTATTTTCTCATTCAGAATAAAAATTTGCCTTTGTACCTTATTTCATATGCATACTGTTGTCTTCTTTCTCTTAAAGAGTTTCAGGCCCACAGAACTGGGATCTGCTCCTGATTGAGCAACTGGCATTTGCCCAACTGCCTATTAGGATCTAGGAATGCAGAGAAGAGCTCAACACAATCTTTGCCATCAACAAGCCTGTTTTTCAGTTGAAGGGGACTAATGCATACAACCAGTAAAGATGGTACATTGTTGCAGTTTTTATAGAAAATAGATAAGATCTTTGCAGAGGAAGTGTGAATCTCTGTCCACACTCTCAGAAACTCTACAAGTATCAAGTTCTTTTCTTTAGACCAACTTAATAGCAGCCTTGCATCTCCATAGGGCTCCAACGCCGACCGTTTTCTTAACCAACTGTCCAGATGCGGCGAGGCTTTCCCGGTGCCTGGAAAATGGCAAAATGTGTCTCAGCCCTTGCCCAGCAGAGTCACTGCTGCCCTTATGCACCCAGCCTCTGATCTCTTACAGGCTGGCAGCGTTTCGTTTCCACACAGCCAGCACTCAAGTCCAGGAACGTTTGTGAGGCTGGGACCTCGGTGGCGAGGTTCTGTCTCCGTAGATGCAACATGCAGCCAGCCGCTGCTGATACTTCCCTGGGGTCTGCGGCTAAGCAGTGTGGGGGGCCCCGGGCTCCCCTTTCCGGGTCCACTTTGCCCCTCCCCTTTCTTCCAGGACATCCCATGTACTCTCTTCAACCTGTATTGAGGCTTTCACTCAATACAGGAGGAGCCTTTGACATCACACTGTCTGCTAGATTTTGTCTGGTAAAAATCCCTAGCACCAGGAAACCTGAAAAGGCCTGACAATCTGCTCAGACTGGGGAGAAGTGAGCAATACTGAGAAGACAAATCCGTATGGATTGAATATGGTGTCCAGGGAGGAGTGAAAGTATCACGGGGATAAAGTATGGGAAAGGGGAGCATAGAAGAAGGTTACGTGTCTGAGTGCATGTGGAGGGGGCTGGAGCTGACAGACACTGACATATTCTTGCTCGCCAGGTTCCTAGAGGCCTTTGCAAGACCTTCTTTTTGCAAACTCCTGTCCAGTCGGTTAGTTTAGGCTTTGTTGGTGACAATGGCATTCCAGTCATGCCTCCCTGAGGTCATCCTGATTAAATGTGAGGATTTTTTGAACACTTCAAAAAGTCTTTTTTTTTTTTTTAATTTTTATTTTGAGAAAGAGAGAGAGAGAGTGAGAACAGGGGACAAGGGCAGAGCGGGCAAGAAAGAGAGACACAGGGCTTGATCTCTTGACCCTGGGATCATGACCTGAGCCAAAATCAAGAACTGGATACTCAACCAACTGAGCCATCCAGGTGTGCTTGACAAAGTCTTTAGTAAATATTGAGTAGATTAAAAATTACTATACTATACTATACTATACTATACTATACTATACTATAGCTGTATGTCAGGGACTCATACTTCTAGAACACAAATCAATTCCCTCCCCTTTCCCTCTCAACAGAAAGGACTATCTTGAATTTCGTAAATAGCATTGCTTTGTCTTCCTTTATAGCTTTATCACAAATGTTTGTTATCTTATATTATACCTATACAAATGCTTATCAGTCGTGTCAGAGTTTCTTCCCATGCTCAATATACTGATCACACTGGTTATCACTGGTTATGCAGTGGCATCACATTATGATCTTAATTTGCATTTTCCCGATTCCTAAAGAGGTTAAGCATCCTTTCATAAGTTTCTTCTGTGAAGTGAACATTAGGACATGTTTTCCTCATTTTTCTATTGAGTGGTGTGTTTCTTTCTTTTTTTGTTTTTTTAAATGTTTTATTTATTTCTAGGAGAGAGAGAGAGAGAAACAGCGTGAGCAGGGGAGGGTCAGAGAGAGAGGGAGTCACAGACTCTGAAACAGGCTCCAGGCTCTGAGCTGGCAGTCAGCACAGAGCCCGACGCGGGGCTCGAACCCACGAACCGTGAGATCATGACCTAAGCGAAAGTCGAACACTTAACCGACTAAGACACCCAGGCGCCCCTGAGTGGTGTGTTTCTTATTTGCTTTGTAGGAGTTATTTTCTGTTTGGTTCTGTACCATCTGCCAGTTACATTTTTATAAATATCTTCTTCTCCTTTATGGCTTGTCTTTAATGACCAGTTCAGAGACGTTCTTTATTTAAACACAGTTAAATATATTAATCTTTTTCTTTTGAGTTTATGTTTTCTTTCTTTTTTTTGGAGGGGAGGGGTGTTACGTTTTCTAAGTCTTGTTCAAGAAATCCTTCCCTACCCTGAGATCATGAAGATACTACCCTGCATTCATTTCTTTTTACATTTTATAATTTTGCCTTATACTTTCATGTATTTAATCCACTTGGAATTGATTGTGGGGATATGGAATAAGATAGAGGCCCAAATTAATTATTTTCCTGTGGGTAAACCATTTTCTGAGCCCCACTAGTTGATCATTTCCCCATGACCTGTACTGACAGTGCAAGGCTAAGTCAACATTTCACATCTGTGTGAGTCTGTTTATAGGTTCTTTATTCTGTTTTATTGGTCACCTGGGCTGTTCCTGAACTAATACCACACAATTACTACAGCTTTGTAGTAAACGTGAAATCTTGTAAGGCACCTACCCCCAATTCACTCCCAATCTTGCTTTTCTTCAAGCTATTCTTGGCCTGTTGCTTCCTGTTTGTATGTATGTATCTAGGCTCCTCGCCCAACGTGGGGCTCAAATTCATGTTGCATCTGAGCCAGCCAGGTGTTCCTCCCATGTGTATTTTTAAATTATCTATTCAAGGGGTGCCTGGGTGGCTCAGACGGTTAAGCGTCCGACTTCGGCTCAGGTCATGATCTCATGGTTGGTGGGTTCGAGCCCCGTGTCAGACTCTATGCTGACAGCTAGCTCATAGCCTGGAGCCTGTTTCAGATTCTGTGTCTCCCTTTCTCTCTGACCCTCCCTTGCTCATGCTGTCTCTCTCTCAGAAGTAAATAAAACATGAAAAAAAGTTTAAATTACCTATTCAGACTATAAAAAAGAAAACAAGAACTGTGTAACAATTTTGATTGAAATTGCATTGAATATGGCACACCTGGTTGGCTAGTTGATTAAAGCTCTGACTCTTGATTTTGCCTCAGATCATGATCTCAGGGTTGTGGGATCAAGGCCCAAATGGGGCTCTGCACTGACAGTGCAGAGCCTGCTTGGGACGCTCTCTCTCCCCTTCTCTCTGTCCCTCCCCTGCTGTCTCCCTCTCTCTCAAAAATAAATAAATAAACTTAAACATTTTTTTTTAGTTTTTCTGCCTGTTACTGACATATAGTAGTAGTAATACCGTTATTTTTTGTCCATCAACCTTGTTAAACCTTCTTATTAATTAATTAATTTTTAATTTTATCTGTAGCTTGTTTGTAATATTTACTGGTTAGTTTCTTTCTAATCTTCATAATTTAATTTTCTTCTTCTTTTTTAAAAAATCTTATTGTTCCAGTCAGGATCTCCCCTATGATGTTAAAGACTATAAATACAAGTGATAGAGGCACCCTTGGTCTGGTCCTGATCTTAAAAAGAGTGTTTGCAGTATTTCACCATTAAGTATGATGATTGGCTTTGGGTTTTGGTAAGAATTATATCAGATGTTTATTTCTGTGTAACACATCATTCAAAAACATAAAGGCTTAGAATGACAAGTATTTTATTATCTTTCATGATTCTGTGGGTTGGCTGTGAGGTTCAGGTGGGCCAACTCATCTCTCCATCCTAGATACTGTCAACAGGGCTAGCTGCTATTTGGACAAGGTAGAAGATGGTGTACCCCAGCTGAGATGGCTGGAGTACAGGAGTCTCTTGTTCCTCATGCTCTTACTTTTTCCAAGATCTCTGACTTTGGCAGGTCTATCCAGCAGAAACACCTGACTTTCCCGTATGGAAGCTCAGGGCTTGCAAGTGGATACAAGTTAAGCAACATGCCCCTTAAAGTTTAGACCCAGAAATCATACAGGGCAACATCCACTGCATTCGTGGGTCAAAGCAAGTCATTAGGAAAGCCCTGTTTCAGAGGGAAGGAAAATAGATTTCTGGATAGCAGGAGCAGCAAAATGGTATATGGCCATGTTTTTCCAACCTGACCCTTTCCAAGTGACCCATCTTTTCATGATTTGCTAAGAATTGCGATTGTTAACAGCCACCATATTTTATCAAATCTTTTTGTTCATCTTTCAGAATAATCATATAACTCTTCTCCTTTAATCTGTTAATGTAGTGAATTATATTAGTTGATTTTCTAGTGTTCAACTACCTTATGTTTCAGGGATGAATCCAACCTGCCAGATGTAGTTATAAATATGTTGCTTAGAATTTGTGTCTTTACATCCAAAATTAAGACTGAGTTCTAATTTTAAAAAATTTTAATTCTAATACATGAGTTCCTTTTTAAAAAATGTTTGTTTATTTCTGAGAGAGAGAGAGAATGACATCGTAAGGGGTGAGGAATGCAGAGAGAGAGACACAGAATCCAAAACAGGTTCCAGACTCTGAGCTGTCAGCACAAAGTCTGATGCGGAGCTCAAATCCATGAACCCTGAGATCATGATTTGAGATGAAGTTGGACACTTAACCAACTGAGCCACTAGGCACCCCTTCAATATATGAGTTCTAATTTTTATTTCTTTCTCTGTCCTAACTTGTTTTGATTCTAAGGTTATGTTATCCAAATAGTATAAGTTAGAGAATTTCTCTCTTTCTCTATACTCTGGTATAAATTTTTAAAGATTGGAATGGTATGTTTCTTGAATGTTTGGTAGAAATGGCAGCAAAACCAGTAGGGGTAGTGATTGTGGTAAATGTTTTGGTTTGGTTTTGTGGAATATTTTAAAAGCTTTTCATTTTTTAAAAGTGTAAGGTTAGGGGAGGAGTTGTTTGTTTTTGTTTTGTTTTTTCTCCTTGGTTACATTTAATCCTAAGTATTTTATCATTTTTGATACAATTGTAAATGGGGTTGCTCCTTAATTTCTCTTTCTTCTATTTCATTATTAGTGTATAGAAATGCAATCAATTTCTGCATATTAATTTTGTATCCTGTGACATTACTAAATTCGCCTATCAGTTCTAGTAGGCTTTTGGTGGATTCTCTAGGGTTTTCTAAATACAGGATCGTACCACCTGCAAATAGTGAAAGTTTTACTTTCTCCTTACCAACTTGGATGCCTTTTGCTTATTTTTCTTGTCTGATTGCTATGGCTAAGACATCCAGTACTATGTTGAATAAAAGTGGTGAGAGTGGCTGTCCTTGTCTTTTTTCTGATCTTAGAGGAAAAGCTCTCCCTTCTTTCACCACTGAGTATGTTAGCTGTGGGTTTGTCACATATGGCCTTTATTATGTCAAGGTATGTTCTCTCAAAATGTACTTTGTTGAGATTTAGGGTTTTGATATTGTTGTTGTCAGTATCTTCTTGAGGAAGTTTTGTTAAGTTACACTTTTCTAGGAATGTTTCCATTTTACTTAAGTTTTCAATTTAATTGGCATATGACTGCTCTTAGTATGATCTACCTTTTATGTCTATGTCTTAACATCTATGACACTGGCCCCTTTCATTTCTACTATTGTTTATTGATGCTCTTTCTTTTTTCTCTTGTCCAGCCTGCCAGAATTCTGTCAATTTTATTTGTCTTTACAAAAAAATAATTTGGACTTTGTTGATTTTATCTAACATATTTTTCCCATTAATTTCTGCTCTCAACTGAATTATTTCTTCTTTCTACTTATTTTGGATTTATGCTATTAGTTGGGGGTGTTTAACTCATTAATTTTTAAACTTTTGGTCTTTTCTCTGAGTTTATTATGATTATTATGACTGAGTTATTATGAATCAATTATAAATATTCTTTAATTTTTAATATTATTTTTCTTTAATCCTGAGCTACTTCAAAGTATTTTTCTTAATTTCCAAATGTGTGAGAGTTTTCTAGTAATCTCTTTGACAGTAATTAGTAATTTAGTTGGATTGTACAAAGAGAATGAGATCTGTAAAATACGAGCAAGTATAATAATTTACATATATTAATTAGGGCCATCTTTGGCTTTTCCCCCTACTGTCTTATTTACTACTATTTGTTCTGCCCCTCCCCTTCCTTCCCATGCCCAGTGGGTTTTTGGTTTTATTTTGCTATCTTTTCTTGGCTTCTTTTGGGCCAATTGTGTATATTTTTCTTAATCCATTCATCTTTTCCTATAATAGTCTGAAGGTTATATTCTCTGTTTTCATTCTTTTGGTGAAGAAATTTTAGCCTGCATCTGTAACTTATCAAGGTCTAACATTTATCAATAACTTTACCTTCCTTTCAAGTAATACAAGAACCTTTCAGGATTCCATTTCTAATCACTATTTGACTTACATGCTACTGCAGCTGTGCTTTTATTTTTATTTTATTTTTAACCTACCAAGATCTTGTTATTGTTTTATATATAATTTTATATATTTTTATTATATATAATATAGTATAATATAATAATATAGAATACATATATAACCCCCCCTTTATTTTGCTCTTCATCTCTTCTTGCATCTCAGACTTTCCATTGGAAATTATCTTAAATCTGCTTGAAATATATTCTTTAGAAATTCCTTCAGTAAATTATCAAATGCTCTTAATTCTTTTTTAAAAATGTTTAAAAATGTTTTAAAATGTTTTTTAAAATTTATTTCTGAGAGAGAGAGAGACAGCGTGAGCAGGAGAGGGTCAGAGAGAGAGGGAGACACAGAATCTGAAGCAGGCTCCAGGTCTGAGCTGTCAGCACAGAGCCCCACGTGGGGCTCGAACCCACGAACCGTGAGATCATGACCTGAGCTCGAGTCGGACACAACTGACTGAGCCACCCAGGTGCCCCTTAATTTTCTATTTTAAGACTCTTTTCTTTTAATGTTTATTTTTGAGAGAGAGAGAGAGAGCCAGAGCTTGAGCAGGGGAGGGGCAGAGATAGAAGAAGACGGAGGATCCAAGGTGGGCTCCATGTTGACAGCTGAGAGCTGCATGTGGGGCTCAAACTCACAAACAGCAAGATCATGACCTGAGCTGAAGTTGGACGCTTAACCGACTGAGCCACCCAGGTGCCCCTCTTGATTCTTGAAAGATACTTTTTGGTAGCCTTAAAGTTTGTGGCTGATTGTTTTCTCTCAACTCATGAAATATATTATTTTACTGCTTTCTGACTTCTACTTTTACCGCAAATCTAATTTTTATTCCTCTGAAGATAATTTTTTTCTCTCCATCTTCTTTTAAGGCCTTCTCTTTTCACTTTGCTGGTTTGCACTCGAATTATATGTCAAAGTATGAGGTTTTCAAAAAATGGATTTCTCTTACTTAGGATTCTTAAAACCTCACAGCAAAATATAGCCAAAGATTGCAATTAGGAAGACAGTTGGGGGTCAGACTATAAAAGGCTGGGATTTTATTCTGTAGAGCAATGATCTTCAAACTTTGTAGCTGTGCACATTATATGAAAATTTCGAAAAGTATGTGTTTTCTTGCACATATTTAAGTTGACATGTATTATTATCATCATTAGGTTAAAAAATTTCTTACTAATAAGGAAAAGGATATATGAAATATTTTAAAAACTAAAATAAGGCAAAGATTGGCCAAAATTAGAATACATTTTATGGTATGCCTTGGATATATCATGTTCGATATATATTTGGGTATGATTATATGACACTCGAAATATATTTGTGTGCTTATCAAAAAAGCATGCCAATTTAAAAACAAATCATGGAAACCAACTTGACAATCAATCATTAAAAAAAAAAAAGAAAGAAATGTTTGTGGTTAAGCCATTGGAAAAAAAAATAAAAACAAATCACATGTAAAGTTTACACTTCAGTTGTATTAAATGAGTCTTTGAAATGTTGTGCTTGAACACATTACAGTTTCATTTAAAACAATAAGAATTATTCACCTATATGCTGCTTCAAATATTTTGAATTTAAACCATTTCCCAGTATGAGACCAATACTGTTTCTAACTTCAAGCTTTACCCTTATCAGAACTCTGTGTAAAAGGCAGAAAGACCCAGGATGTTTGATTAATCATTTAAGGAGGCTTCCCTGAAACCAACTGTCATTCCGGGGAGTGCAATCAGCCACACAGAGGTCTCAACAAATTCTACAACGTGACAATGTCTTTAGCTCCTGCGTCTGAGAATTTCTCCCTCCACTGCCCCCTCTCTCTTTATCATATATGCAGGCAGAACTAGATGTCCCACGTCTACTTTTTGGAAAGGGATTCATGCAGACAAAGTTCTGTTCACACACAGGTCTCTGCTTGGAAGGGAGGGTGAGCGAGGACCTTTTTCTTGGGACAAAAATGACTGGCTGTGGAGAGGTCCAGTTATAATTCTGTTTCCTTCCGAGGCAGGTTTAAATGACCTACCTGGTGGGCTGCTCCTTCTCTGTTCTTTTCACATTGAATAGGACACGGGCACAAGGGGGGACAGGGACTTTCTCGTAAGAAAATGTGAGCGTTTCAAGTTCTTTCACTGCAATCTTATGAAACTTTCCTTTTTGAGATATGTGCATACAGATCTTGGTGTATTTTATTTTATTTTACTTTATTTTTGGAGATTGGGTTTGGGAATGCGCTGTGCTGTTTGTGCAGGAAGCCTCCTTAATGACTAATCAAACATCATAGGTCTTTCTGCCTTTTTGTGTTTTTTACAGAGTTCTGATAAGGGTAAAGCTTGAAGTCAGAAACAGTATTGATCTCATACTGGGAAACAGTTTAAACAGGTTAATAATTCTCATTGTTTTAAACGAAACTCTGATGTATTGAAGTACATTTTAAAGACGCATTTAATATAACTGAAGTATTTATTTGTTTATTTATTTCAGTGAGGGCGAGAGAGAGAGAAAGAGCATGCAAGTGGGGGGGGGGGAGGGCAGAAGGGGACAAAGAGATAGAATATCAACCAGGCTCCATGCTCAGCATGGAGCCCAATGTGGGGCTTGATCCCATGACACTGGTACCATGACCTGAGCCAAAATCAAGAGTCAGACGCTCAACTCACTGAGCCACACAGGTGCCCCTTGGTGTATTTTACTTGAAAATAATATACGATAGTTACTCCTAGTTATTTCCACCTTTTTTCCCAAAAAGAGAGAAATATGGGAAAAGTGTTACGGTAACTTTGGATGTATAGAGAAGAATTTGACCAAGAATGCGGTTTAATGCATATTTTCTGGTTAAGCATTAACTGTCATCAGTCATGGCTTGTATGCTTGATAATATACTAACCAGGAGGAGATGTGGAATAGTGACTAAGAGCATAAGCACAAAAGCTAGACTGTCTGGGTCCAAATCCCAGTCATAGCTAATTAGCTCTGTGAACTTGGGTAATTTTTAAAACCTTTTTATGCCTCAGTTTCTTCATCAGAAGTAAGAGGATTAAAATGATATTTACTCCAGGGGCACCTGGGTGGTTCAGTTGTTTAAGCATTTGACTTCAGCTCAGGTCATGATCTCCTGGTCAGTGAGTTCGAGTCTCACATAGGGGTCTGTACTGACAGCCCAGAACCTGGAGCCTGCTTCGGGTTCTGTGTGGTCTTCTCTCTCTGCCCCTCCTCCACTCATGCGCTGTCTGTCTGTCTCTCTCACTCAAAAATAAATTTTAAAAACTTTAAGTGGTATTTACCTCAGATGATTACTTTGAGGATTAAATGAATAACCGAGTTTCCTCACCTGTATATGGTCTTCTTCTCCCAGAATGGTTGTAGGATTAAACGAGTTATCTGTGTATAGTGCTTAGCACCAGGGCCTGCCTCATGAGAAGCCAATAACAAGGAAGGAAATAAATCTGTTTTAACAATACAAAATTAATGCTCATTTTACTTTCACACACCATGTTACATCTGGGAATTGGGGATTAAATACATATGCTAATAGTAATATGCTGAAAGAGAAACAGGCAAGGCATTAACTTTGAAGAGAAAATCCCCTTGACACCTTTGTATTGTTTGCACAAATTACCAATCAAACATAGTGCGAAAGTATGGTGAAGATATACAAAGACTTAAATGATCTTCTAACTCTTAAATACAGCATATCTTGCCTTTATTTATTTAAAAAAATTTTTTTTAACATTTATTCATTTTTGAGAGACAGAGTACTAGTAGGGGAGGGACAGAGAGAGAGACTCAAGGCTCTGAGCTGTCAGCACAGAGCCCGATGCGGGGCTCGAACCCCCGAGCAATGACACCATGACCTGAGGTGAAGTTGGATGCTCAACCCACTGAGCCACCTAGGCGTCCCTATTTTTTTTGTTGTTGCTTATTTATTTATTTTGATAGGGAGCGTGCAATCAGGGAAGGGGGCAGAAAGAGGGAGAGAGAAATTGCCAAGCAGGCTCTGAACTGTCAGCACAGAGCCTGACATGGGGATCAATCACACGAACCTGAAAAGATCATGACCTGAGCTGAAACCAAGACTCGGATGCTAAACTGACTGACCCACCCTGAGGTTCCAGCATATCTTACTTTTAGTTCTTTGTTCAACTCAGTTATCGAAATGTAATGGCAATACAATTTCCCTATTTTTT
This sequence comes from Proteles cristata cristata, assembly GCA_017311185.1. Lineage (NCBI taxonomy): Eukaryota > Metazoa > Chordata > Mammalia > Carnivora > Hyaenidae > Proteles > Proteles cristata. The sequence continues at coordinate 393,538 of JAESUZ010005399.1, forward strand.
ATCTCATATTTGTTCTTTAGTTTAGCTCTAACTTGTGGAGAGTAATCATGTTATGGTAAGATGCTAAATCACTTACAAAAATCTAATCTTGGGGCACCTGCCTGGCTCAGTTGGTTAAGCATTGGACTCTTGGTTTCGGCTCAGGGCATGATCTCACAGTTCATGAGTTTGAGCCCAACATCAGGCTCTGTGTTGATGGTGTGGAGCCTGCTTGGGATTCTTTCTCTCTTCCTCTCTCTCTTCCCCTCCTGTACCTTTTTCTCAAAATAAATAAATAAACTTTAAAAAAAAAAAAAGAAAAAATCTAATCCTCTTGATTAAAAAAAACCAGGGTTGCACATTCTAGATTCTAAATGGCATTCAACTGAGTTTATATAGCATCCAGATAAAACATAATAAAACACCCAGATAAAAAATAAAGAGTTGGTTAATTATCCATACTTTTTGTAAAACACCCAAACAATGAAATATTTGGAAACATCTATAGGATTGACTGAAGTTTTCATTTTTTATTTAGACATCATAATCTTGAAGACAGTCATTAAGTAAATGTACACTAAATAAAGCTAGTTCTGATTTTTTTTTAGTTATCCAGTATAAGCTAATTTTTGCCTTTCTAGTTTCCCTAATTTTTCTTTTTTTAAAAAATATTTATTTTTCAGAGAGAGACAGAGTCAGCATGAGTGGGGGAGGGGGAGGGAGAGAGGGAGACACAGAATATGAAGCAGGCTCCAGGCTCTGAGCTGTCAGCACAGAGCCTGACACAGGGCTCGAACTCATGGACCATGAGACTGTGTCCTGAGTTGAAGTCAGACACTTAACCAACTGAACCACCCAGATGCCCCTAATTTCCCTAATTTTCAAGCTAGACATAACATTGAACATAATAGTGGGCAGCTATAGTTTTTGACTGCCCAGAACCACCCTTTATTTGGAGAACTGTCCCTTCGTACTTTATCAGAGCTTGGCAGGGCTGTGAATCTTAGTACTCTGTTACCCGCTCTCCCTCTATCATGGTGACTAGCCAATAAACTAGCCCTGGTTAATCAAAGTAATCCAACTCTCCCAGGGAAGACATTGGATCAGGACACACAACCCAAGACAGTCCAATTAAAGTCTTTCCTGGGGACTTTTCAACCAAAGCTACACCTGCGGAGCTGGAAAAATGTGCATCTGAAGTGCTGTCTTCTCATCCGTAGAAGTAGATGAGGTGCACCCACCAATAGAAGTGCCGGGAGATGAGAAGAGGAGGCCCGATGATATTGCGTACCCCTCCAGCTTTAGTTCAGGTTGACATTGGGGTCTCACATCCCCACACACACGGGTATATTTTAAAGATAAGTCAAGTTGGGTTTAGAGCACTTGCAACTGAAGGAGTCCTGATAAGCACATACGTCTTTCTAATTTATTCATAGATGCAACCATTCACCATGAGAATGAATATATTAGAACAAGGTGCATTAAAAATGTGATCCAGGTGTTACTTGGACCCAGGCAATATAACAAAGCAATTGAGAGCCTAGACTCTGGAGTCGAACTATCTGCCTCCCTGCAAACTAAACTTCACCTGGGGCTGAGAAGAGCTGCCTCTCTACAAGAAACATGTACTCTCCAGTTCCCTTAGGGAGGGCCTCACACTTCATGGACCAAGGTTGATGGCCATTATCATCACAAGGATACTGCCTTCTTTCTTAGAAGTATGTTATAAGAAATGTCCACTGTTTCTAGTATCTCTGTCTGTACCAACATTAGGAAGAGAAAGGTAGAACGAGAGAACCAGAAAAACAAAACAAAATAAAACAGGAGTGTGCCTTTTTCTCTGTCGATGAGATGACCATTTATTTGTGTAGAATGAATGTAATCTAAGTCACCATTTTGAATTCACCATTTCATTCCTTTTCATCACCTCTGTGGCTATTTGCAACCCTGACTTGATGGCTGTCTGTCCCAGAATGTGTTCTCCAACACTGCTTGAATATTTTCTCTTGTCTTTTATGCTGCTTGAAATGTAGAGATCATTTGGGTTAAGAAGCATGCCATATTTAGATATCAATCCCCCTGGGAAGGTTAACATGCGAGCACAGTGTTCAGTATTAGACTGTCTGGATTCAAAGCCAACTCATCACTGACTATAGCATACTGACCTTAGGCAAGTTATTTAATCTCTCTGTGCCTCAGTTTCTTCATTTGTGGAATGCAAATAATAATAGCACCTCCTTCCCAGGATTGTTGAGGCTCTAAAGAGTTGATGCGTGCTTAGAATAGTGCTAGGCCGGGCACCTAAAGTCAGTTAGGCGTCCGACTTTGGCTCAGGTCATGATCTCGTGGTCTGAGAGTTCAAGCCCTACGTTGGGCTCTGGGCTAACAGCTTGGAGCCTGGAGCCTGAGCCTGTTTTGGATTCTGTGTCTCCCCCTCTCTCTGCCCCTCCTCCACTCACTCTCTGTCTCTCAAAAAAGAGTAAACGTTAAAAAAAAGACTAGTGCTAGACACACAGGAAAGCACTGTATAAGTGTTGACTTCTATTGTGCTTAGGTGTTCACACATTATTTAAATCAAATTCCCTTCTCTTTTGTCTAATTGCAGATGCTTCACTAAGGGAGGAGAAGGTGAAGGGTTGACGATTAGATGAGCAGGAGCTAGGAATGGGGGAAGGGGAAGAGTTACAGCAGAGGATGGAGATGATATAGAACATTAAGGACTTTGCAGAGTGAAGTGAGCCTGCATGAGATGCTATAGTTGCAGTCTTTGAGCCACTAGAATAAAGGATATGAGAAGATGGAAGGGAAGAAAAGGAAAGGAAGTGAGAGTGTGCCAAAATAAATAGCACACTTTTCAAAGGCTAGTCTAGTGTTGACTTGTGTCCAGAAAAGAGGACAGAAATTCTTTTTCCTACCTCTTACTCTTGGGCTGGTGTCAGAATTTAACTATAGTTATGAATGAAATAAGAGTGCTGTGGACAAACCTGAGATCCCAACCATCATTTATAATGTTTCAACAGGAAATCTTTTCTGAGTTCCAAATAACAGGCTTCAGTGATCTTTTGGAAGAGGACCCGTGTATAAGTTGGGGGCTGCTGATTTCATGGGATGGGGGCCAGGGCGGTAGCTGCAGCCGGGCAGGTCAGAGAGAGAGCCAATGTTTCACAATAGAAGAAACCGGGGCTGGCGGTGATTGAATTGTCTTCACTAGTGACAGAGCTCAGAATGAGAGCTCAAGTCTCTAGGTCTCCACATTTCTGGCAGAGACTGGATGGCCACCTTCCATTCTTTGTAATAGAATCCAAAGATCGGCGGGAGAAGGCTGCAGAGGGGAGGAAGATGGGGAGATACTCACATCTCCTCAATTCTAAGATTCTATTATTCTGCACTGCCTGGTTTTAGACGAGACCAAAGTAAGTATCATTTGCTTTCCTTTTCCTTTTAGTTGCTGTAACAACCTGGATCATCAGGATTTCTCGCTGATAAAGATTAGCTTTTATAATCTTTCCTGAATTTCCAGGAATTTAGCACTTAAGAGACACAGTTATAAGCAACTATGCATTAGGAAGAGTGTTTGGGGAATTTTTATTTATTCTTATGTGAAAGAAATCCCCCAAGACCAATGATATTGTTGTCTGCTCCTTTACTTGACTGTGGGGCCAACCATGGGAGGTGAAATGTACCCTCCCCTTAACAGCTGTGGGATTAACCACGAGAGGCAAAATGTGAGCCACCTCCTGGTAAATTCTCTGGTAGGAACAAAAGCAAGTATCTGTGGATCCATCCAAAGAGACCTGCCTCCTTTCACTGATTAATGGGTCATAAGCATCAGTAATAATCTGATCAGTCTGAACAACAGCACAAGAAACTAATAGCACCAATAGGCTCTGTGAGAGGGCAGATCCTTAAGAATACCTCTATGTTGATTTTCTCATACAACAATAATCATGTGAATTGCTAAGAGATTAATAACAACTATGTTAATTGAGTTTTTATTATGTCCCAAATGCTGTGCTAGCCATCTTTCCTACATCATCTCTGAACTTCATGGTAACTCTCTTATGGAGATTTCATTAGAAAAATTTTTTTTTTTTCTGATAAAGAAGCTGAAAGAATTTCAATCACTTGCCTGAGGTCCCATAGTTGGTAAGGAGCAAGGCTGAGACTCAACTTCAGGTTAAGTCTGCCTATGTGAAGCAGCTCGGAACTTTAGGTTTGGTGTTCTGAGAGGTACTCCAGTGTCAGAAATAACCTTACTTTTAAAAGGTTGTGGTGTCATGGAGAACTTAGTGGCAGTGTGAGATTTCCATGAAAAACAGAATCCCATGATAATAGTAAAGGGGATGTGTTAGTAATATAAAGAATACAACCAACGGAGAAGAAACATCTCTGCCACCTGACCATATTACAAACCATTGTTTACCAAAAATCATGCCTTTAATAGACATTTTGGATTAAACCAGTTGTTCAGGAAGCCACTGTAATGCTTTCTCTACAGGAGGTAGTAGAGTGGAATGGTCAAGACCTTGAGCCTGGAACAAGATGACCTTGGATCAAATCCTGGTGCTGTCACTTTCTAGCTGTGTCACCCTGAGCCACCTGTTCTGTAGGGCTGCCATCAGAGTTAAATGATTAAATATGTATGAAGTGCTTAGGAAGTATCTGGTCCATGGAAAACTCTTGGTCAACGTCGATCAATGCTGTGCACAGAATGGTGTATGAATGATGTGATGAGGTTGAAGGCATGGTCCCGACTTTCAAGAAACTTAGAAACTCGCAGGGAAGAGAGAGAAGCTGCTTGTAATATATCTGATGAAAAACTACAACATTAAAGCATCCCTTGTAGTCAGTATACACCATTGTATCACTATAAAAGTTAAGTAAATAAGAAAGGTGGTAAAAGAGAAAGTGAGTGATGACAAGGATTTTGAAGGAGTTGCTGGCTTACTACTACAAAAATTTTAGTTCAAGGGCTTTGGAAAAATGACTTGTCCATTGTCATTATTATCTGTCTAGATTCATTATATAACTAATGATAACCTTCTCTGTGCAAAACACTGGGATATTGGTAAGGAAGGACTGGACATTTGCAGATCTTATCCTCAAGGAGCTTAAAGTCTTCTTGAAAGAAATTAGATCTTAACAAAATACAAGGTAGGAAGTGCCATGGAAAAGGCATTGCCAGTTGGTAACACAATGGTTTCCAGAAGTTCTATTAAGTACATAAAAGAAAGAAAGAAGGAAAGAAAATTGGTTTAGTCTGGTGCACAATGGAGCCCAGATGCCAAATGTACTGAACACGTGGGAGATCTTGTTGCTTTTGGAAGGGCCTCCCGGGGCAGCGGGGGTGGGGGGAGTGCAGTTATAATTGGTATTAGGACTAGACTTCCCTGGGCTTTGCAGGATGAGAAGTTGAATCAGGATACAGAGGCTAAGGAGACCCTACCAAATGGGCATGAGATGAATGAGAATGGGAATTTTCCAAATTCTCTAGCTAATCTACAAAACTTTCATTTATGCAGCCCCTCATTCTTCTCTCTGCACCTCTGCCCCTCACCAACCCAGGTAGAAAGATTCATTTTGGGAATAAATTATAGAGCAATAGATTGTCTGGTGTGAGTCAGATAGATTGACATTTTTCACTTTAAGAATATTTGTTTTAGCTACATGAGCACTTTTGTGGCTGGACAATTATCTTCTCCACTGCTTTCATTTTTTTTCTCCTGTAACACATCTTTTTTATGAGCAGAGATTTTTAACATGTTAAAATTTTCCAGTTTATAGTACAAATTTTTTTTAAATATTTTTTATTTATTTATCGGAGAGAGAGAGACAGCATGAGCAGGGGAGGGCCAGAGAGAGGGAGTCACAGACTGAAACAGGCTCCAGGCTCCGAGCTGGCAGTCAGCACAGAGCCCGACGCGGGGCTCGAACCCGCGAACCGCGAGATCATGACCTGAGAGAAAGTCGGATGCTTAACCAACTAAGCCACCCAGGCGCCCCCAGTTTATAGTACAATTTTACATTGGCTACATTTTTAGTTTCTTCCTGATAACATTGAAGGAGGAAACAGAAGTTTCTTATAAATCCCACTATAGGATGGGTTGTGTTGAGGGCTTTCTATAGAAAACAAATACTGCAATCTCAGTAGTTGAATTCTTTACCCGAAGGTTCCATCTTCTTCCTGACTTTTTGTCTCTATCACTTGTCCTAAATGTTGAATACTATTTTTAGATTTGACTTCTGTTTGCTGATTATATAACACATTTTATATGGTTAATTGAATAGAATTCATATTTCATTTGAAACGTAAGTACCCGTTTGGTTGTCCCTACGGAGTTAGATGAAGCCTGAGAAAATCACACTGATGGCCTGCCTAATGGGAAATAGACATATACAGGTAACATCAAATTGAAATAAATATCAAAGGAAAAGAAGTTAGGAAAGAGCTCATGTTTATAAGAAGAACAGGGTGGGGCTTTGTCCTTGCTGAAGAAGGATGGAGGTTGAAGGATGATTAATTTTTTGGATACCACCAGGTGGCTGCCTTCCTGATACTCCAGAGACTTAATAGGAGAGTGAGATTTTATAATTTGAGTTTAAAACCTGACATGGGTTTAGCACATAAAGAACATTGAAAAGAATAGATGCATTGGTTAAATGCTGCCCGGGTAAATTTGTCTGAATTTGTTTTCCAGGCAAGATAGGCACAGTTCAGTTTCCAGGAGCCTGACCTGGACATGGGGAGGGCAAGATAAAGAGGGGCTGGTGACGCAGAGCATTCGAAGACATCTGAAAGACAGTGCCCAAGCCTTGAGCAAGATAAACCCAACCTAACCTAAGCATTGACCTGATGACCCTGGGCAGCAGTTTGCAAACAAAGGGAAAAAAAATGGAGATACTGTGACTACAAGCTAGAACCAAACTTTTACATCAACTTCAGTGATTGGGAGAAGTGCTCAGAAATTAACATTTTAGGGGAGCCAGGGTGGCTCAGTTGGTTGAGTGTCTGACTCTTGATTTCATTTCAGGCCGTGATCTGGGAATTGTGGGATTTGAACCCCACATTGGGCTCTGTGCTGAGTGTGGAGCCTGCTTGAGACTCTCTCTTTCTCTCTCTCTCTGTCTCTCCTCCTCCTCTGCCACTCTCCCCCACTCATTCTCTCTCTCTCAAATAAAAAAAATCTTTAAAAAACTAACATTTTAACACATAACAACTAATATTACTTGTAATAGCTGACATTTAAAAACACTTCTCAAAGTTTCTTTTTTTATTTTTTGGCTTTATAATGTTATTTAATCTTCAGAAGAATGATAAGAAGAAGATTGGGTGAATATTATCATCCTTTATTTATATATGTATGTATGTTTATTTACTTTTGAGAGAGAACGAGAGAGACAGAATGCAAGTGGGGGAGGGTCAGAGAGAGAGGGAGACACAGAAACCAAAGCAGGCTCCAGGCTCTGAGCTGTCAGCACAGAGCTCGACACGGGCTTGAACTCATGAATCACGAGATCATGACCTGAGCCAAAGTCAGATGCTTAACAGACTGAGCCGTCCTAGGTGCCCCTATCGTCCTATTTATAAAGTGAAAGAAACTGGATATAGAGAATCGAGTTGTTGGTTGTGGTTTACTGGGAGAATGATGACTAACTCCCAGCTCACCAGTATAACATTACTCATACCAAGATAAACATTGAGAAGTATTAATAAAAGATTAGTTGTGAGTAACAAGGCTTGAAAATAGTCTACGTATCATTGTTCATATTGTAGCTAGGAAATGGTAGGGCATGAGAACTAGAGAACTACTCCTGGTAGTTAAAGAAGTGGACATGTCAGACAACCACCAGGACATAAGGGAAGCAAGGTCAACAGGCCTGTATTGTGAGGTCAGGACTTCTCTCTCATGTGGTTTCTGTCCCCGCCCTCATCATTTTTGTATGCCTCTCTGGAGACCGGCTTTCTGTTTGCTGCTTACGTGTATGTGTTCCACCATACACTGCGGGCTACACAACTTTGCAGTTTGGCTCCCAAGGCCAGCTGAATGTTTCTGTGACCTTATTCCAAATTCCTGGGAGAAGCACATGGTTCAGCTTGGCCTAGGTCATCACACCTAGTTGTCAGGGGAGGAATATTTTCTGGTTCACTGTCACTTCAGGTCATATTTTAGCAGAGAGTATGGGTGATGCCAGAAGTATGGGTTAAGAGGTACACACACTATGAATATGAAAAAATATCATATGCCATCAGTATTGCCCTATAATTAAAAACCAAAGATAGGAGGGGCGCCTGGGTGGCTCAGTCGGTTAAACGTCGACTTCGGCTCGGGTCATGATCTCACAGTCGTGGGTTTGAGCCCCATGTCAGGCTCTGTACTGACGGCCAGCTCAGAGCCTGGAGCCTGTTTCGGATTCTGTGCCTCCCTCTCTCTCTCTGACCCTCGCCTGTTCAGTTGTCTCTCTCTCTCTCTCAGAAATAAATAAAACATTAAAAAAGAAAAAGAGCCTTAACATTAAAAAAAAAAAAAACACCAAGGATAGGAAAGGGTATATAGTCATTGATTATAGTAAAATGTCATATTCAAGAACATTGTTTAATGTAGTACAGGATCTAGCTTAGGGCATTTCAACCAAAAGAATGGATTCAGGAATGATTCAGAGGAGAGTTACAAAATTTATTTTGATTGGATATTAAGACTTTTAAAAACAATAAATGGAGGCATGGACTCAGTAGGTTAAAAAGTAATTTTTAAAAAACAGATATAGGGGTGCCTGGGTGGCTCAGTTGGTTAAGCATCCGACTTCAGCTAAGGTCATGATCTCATGGTTTGTGAGTTCGAGCCCAGAGTTGGGCTCTGTGCTGACAGCTCAGAGCCTGGAGCCTGCTTCAGATTCAGTGACTCCCTGTGTCTCTATCCCTCCTCTGTTTGTGCTTTCTCTCTCTCTCTCCCTCTCTCTCTCTCTCTCTCTCTCTCTCTCTCTTTCCCTCCCTCTCTCTCAAAAATAAATAAACATTAAAAAAAAAAAAAACAGATATAGAATTTAAAAGACCCAAAAAAGGCAAACAACGTAAAGTTAGTCTCTCTTTCACCAGTATGCCTAGCCACTAATATCCCTCTGGTCTATCCTACTGGACTGTGGATAAACACACAGCTCCACATCTTGTTTTTTTCGGTATACTTTAAAAGCCATTCCATCTAAGAACATCTAGAATGATCTCATTTTTTTAAATCGCTGTGCAGTATGCTATTGTATGGATTTAATATAATTTTTTGGATGAGTTTCCACCTGATGACATCTAGTATATTTCCAGCCTCTGTGATTACTATCCTTGTATATGCATACATCCTTGTATATTCAAATGAGTTTACCTGTAGGATAAAGTTCCTAGAAATGGAATTTCTGGATTAAAGGGAATGTATATTTTTAATTTTGAAAGAAATTGCAAACTGCCCCCTGTAGAAATTCTACCAGTTTTACAGTGTATAATAGCACTAGTTTGCCCACACTTTTAGGTTAGTATAGAGTTGTGATACGGTTAGGTCTACAGTCTTTTACTCTCTGGGGAATTTCTTCAATTTTGTCTTCCAACCTCCCACTAACATCTTTATACTGGCTGTTACATTTTTAATTTGTAAGAGCCTTTTCTCTTACAAACTGATTGTAACTTTTTCATGGTACCCTCGTCTTATTTAACAAATGCAATATTATATCTTGCTATAGATATCGATTCAACTTTTTAAAAATTTCCCCTTGCTTCTGCCTTTTAGTTTAGAGACTTTCTTAAAATGTTTGGTGTCCTTGACTGATTGTTCACACTAAAATTCAGATACTTCTCTTCAAGCTTTCTAGTTTAATTCTCCATAGAACAAAAGTCCAGAGCACCTGCGTGGCTCAGTTGTTAAACATCTCACTTCAGCTCAGGTCATATCCCATGGTTCGTGAGTTCAGTTTCCACATGGGGTGAGCTTGAGCCCTGCTCTGGGTGAGCCCTGTTTCACTCTCTCTTTCTCTCTCTCTCTCTCTGTCCCTCATTCACTTGTGTCCCGAACAAACAAGAAACCAAAAGTCCATCCTCTCCCTGGGGCAGCAGGAAGAGGTGACAGCTTGAGGTGGGACAAGCGCTTTATGTCCAAATGTTCTTATGCAGGCTTTTCTCCAATTCCACTTTATTTATTTTTTTTTTATTTCTAGGAGAGAGAGAGACAGCGTGAGCAGGGGAGGGTCAGAGAGAGAGGGAGTCACAGACTGAAACAGGCTCCAGGCTCCGAGCTGGCAGTCAGCACAGAGCCGACGCGGGGCTCAACCCACGAACCCCGAGATCATGACCCAAGCGAAAGTCGGACGCTTAACCGACTAAGCCACCCAGGCGCCCCTCCACTTTATTTTTTTAAATTTAATGTTTATTTATGTATTTTGAGAGGGAGAGCGAGGAGAGGGGGAGGAATAGAGTTTAGGGGGGGGAGGAGAGGATCCCAAGCAGGCTCCATGCTGTCAGCACAGAGCCCTACAGGGGGCTGGATCTCACAAACCACAAGATCATGACCTGAGCCAAAGTCAGATGCTTAACCACTTGAGCCACCCAGGCCCCCCTCTCCATTATAGAAGGCATTTTTCATCCTTACTTTTCTCAGTCCCAACGTCTCCAATTCTTCAACTTTCCAGAGTTCTGATGTGTGAATCAGCTGACTTCTGTTTGCCTTCCCCCTCAGTACTTAATTCCACTTTACTCTGCTTGGTCCTTTCTATTTATCTTTTTTTTTTTTCTATCTTTCTAAAGTTTTTTATTTGTTATCATCTCCTTTTTCATTCTTTTCATTCTTTATTGTACTTTTAGGGCAGTTTGGGGAGGTAGCAGATATAAACATGTATATTCAGTTTACAAAGTTTAGAAGGTAGTCAATAAATATGTTTTTAATCTATCAGAAGCCCTGCCCCTTTTGTGGTTATATTTCAAAATTAATAATGTTGAAAGGAAAGAAAAATACTGAAACATAAGTAAACATAAGCAATATTTATGTCTAGATATAATTCAGCCATAAAGCCCATTAGTTTTAAAATGGTTTTATTTTAGTTTCAGTGTGTAAGCTGGTAATGTTTATATTATAGCACATATCAGTAAATTTAAAACAATTTTTTGAAAAGCAACATATCAGGCTGTTCTTATTTTTTTTTTTATTTCTAGGAGAGAGAGAGAGAGACAGCGTGAACAGGGGAGGGTGAGAGAGAGAGGGAGTCACAGACTGAAACAGGCTCCAGGCTCTGAGCTGGCAGTCAGCACAGAGCCCGACGCGGGGCTCGAACCCACGAACCGCGAGATCATGACCTAAGCGAAAGTCGGACTCTTAACCGACTAAGCCACCCAGGCGCCCCTTTTTTATTTCTGAGAGAGAGAGAGAGAGGCAGAGAGAGAGCAGGGGAGGGTCAGAGAGAGGGGGAGTCACAGACTGAAACAGGCTCCAGGCTCTGAGCTGGCAGTCAGCACAGAGCCCGTCTCGGGACGAACCGCGAGACGAGATCATGACCTGAGAGAAAGTCAGACGCCCAACCGACTAAGCCACCCAGGCACCCCAGGCTGTTCTTATTTTTGAAGTCATGTTTTCTTTTTTCTTTTCTTTTCTTTTCTTCTCTTTCTTTCTTTCTTTCTTTTTTTTTTTTTAGAGAGTGAGAGAGAGCAAATGAGCTTGAGTAGGGGAGGGGGGCAGAGGGAGAAAGAGAATCTTAAGCAGGTTCCATGCTCAGCAGGAGCCTAACATGGGGCTTGATCCCACGACCCTGGGATCATGACCTGAACCAAAATGAAGAGTTGGATGCTCAACCAGCTGAGCCGCTCAGGTGCCCCTAAAGTCAGTCACTCTTTGAAAATCAATCTGTAACTAACTTTGCCACCACTGTACTCAAGTGGAATATTCTTAAATAATAATTACTGTGTTATAGATACCATAACTTTTAAAGTCAGATATAATTGCCAGTATTCAACAATGAGTTTCAAATTTGTGTATGCAGGATTAAGTCATAATGAAGAAAATCTGTCTTGCTAAATGAAGGCTCAATTAAATACAGTAAAAATTAAATAAAATGTATTGGTTGTTCTAACAAAAGTACTTTAAGATGCTTATGTTACTAATTTCCAGAAGGAGTAAGAATATTTCTTTCTGGAATGTGAAACCACAGATAGAATTGCATCTCTCCTGGGAAATGGACTCAGTGGTTATGCAGTAAGCTTTTCCCATCTGTAATGTGATAACCAACCTTATAACTGCACTACTATGGTAGAAAATCATCTCCCTCATCATATTTTTTTAAATATACTTGGGTGGACTAAATGAGGAATTTGGCCTAGTGCCATTTTTTCCTGTTTAACTTTTCCTAAAAGTATTCAGGTTTTTGAAGGCAGTTTTACTCTGGGATTCTTTTTTTTTTTTTTTTTTTTTTTTTTTACAAATAGTTTATTGTCAAATTGGTTTCCACATAACACCAGTGCTCATCCCCACAAGTGTCCTCCTCCATGCCCACCCCTCTCCCCCCCCACATCCATCAGTCCTCAGTTTTTGTCAGCATTCAAGAGTCTCTCATGGTTTGCCTCTCCCCCTTTCCCCCACCATTTCTGCCCTTCTTCTCCCCCTTGGTCCTCTGTTAAGCTCCTCCTAATCCTCCTATATGTGCACACATATGATATTTGTCTTGAACAAGCTTCCATAAGCAAAATCTAGAGAAGACTATTCTTAAACATGTATGGGCTATCACATCTCAAATTGTTCATTGTTAACATAAAGTACACTATATTTAACAAGCATTGTCCAAGCTTCATTAATGTACATGCTATTGTGCTGTTCATTGACAAGAATATATAAGAAGCCCAGTTTTATAGGGAGACAGGATAGCCTGGAGACGGAGTCAGACTGCCTGGATTTACTTCCCCGCTTTGTAACTGCCTAGCAGCATGACCCTGGGCACGCTGTCCAACTTCTCCAAGCCTCATTTTCAAAATGTAAAAATATCTACATTTTGGGGTTGTTGTGAGAACAAAATGAAATGACATGGGCTGGGCATTTAATGTGTTATCTGTCTATTATACATGTTCAACAAACATGAATCTGGGAGGTGGGGGAGAGACAGGGGGAGAGATAGAGAGAGAAGAGAGAGAGAGAGAGAAGAGAGTGACTGTATTCTGTTCTCCAGGAGCTTCAATAGATTGGGGAATATAAGAAATGCACATATTAAATCCTAAGTCATGATGAAATAAATTTTCAAAGTTAGAGAGTGATATCAACACTAATCTTAGTAGGGGTTTGGAGAAGGGAGATGTCAGTGTGAAATGGATGTAACAATAGGTATAACTTCACGGAAAGAGCAGAGGAGGGTCTTATGCCAGGCCCTAAAGAGTTTTAGAATAGACAGGCAAGCGGGGCAGGGCTAAGGTGTGCTGGAATGGAATGGAATGATAGGGGTAGATCTATAACGTGTTTGTGAGGAGAAATACGTGTTTGCTTTCTGAATGAATAAATCGAAGGATGGATGGCATGGCTAGTGTGTGGAGTAGAGATGAGGTGAATTCATGGGATAAGCTGAGGTTATGGAAGTCCCTGGATGTCACCTTGGTAAATCACAAGGAACAACTGGGGATTTCTGAGTGGGACAGAGAAGACATGTGACACAATGAAAATGGTGTAGGAATGCTTGTGTAAAAAAGAAAAAAAAAATGTCTGGAGAGTAGCTAACCCTAAGAGATCAAGTAGGAGTTCTTTTCTATGTACATAGTTTGGGCTAATATTTGCAAAAGAAAAAAAAACTGCAAAAAACTATAAGGATCAGAATGAAATGGATAAATAATAACAAAGAGAAAAGAAAAGGGTTAATGGTGATTCTAATGCTCGGGAGAGAGAAGGAATGACGGGAAGTGGTGTTGGCGGGAATGGGGATGAAGGAATTCATTTCAAGTTAGAAAGAAAGCAACACTTTTGTTGTTACTTTTATAAAGGGATACATACTTCTTTTTAATTAATTAATTAATTTTTTTTTACAAATAGTTTATTGTCAAATTAGTTTCCACATAACACTCAGTGCTCATCCCCACAAGTGCCCTCCTCCATGCCCATCCCTCCTCCCCCCCACATCCATCAGTCCTCAGTTTTGGTCAGCATTCAAGAGTCTCTCATGGTTTGCCTCTCTCCCTTTCCCCCACCATTTCCCCCCTTCTCCTCCTTGTTCCTCCGTCAAGTTCCTCCTAATCCTCCTATACGTGCACACATATATTTGTCCTTCTCTGCCTGACTTATTTCGCTCAGCATAACACCCTCAAGGTCCATCCATGTTGCTACACATGGCCAGATTCCACTGTTTCTCATTGCCATGTAGTGTTCCATGGTATAGATAAACCACATCTTCCTGATCCATTCATCTGTTGATGGACACTTAGGCTCTTTCCATGTTTTAGCTATTGTTGAGAGAAGGGATACATACTTCTAACAAAAAAACAACAGCAATAGCACACTATGAAACTATGTAAAGTGGAAAACTAAGGGTCCCCTTTCCCACCCCCAATTCCATTCTCTTTGAGTAAACCCACTGTGGTAGTTTGTTCACATAGCTTTCCAGGCTGATGTCTATGTATGTACCAACCAAGAAAGGGAAATGGAACTCTAGTGGTCATAGGTCTTTTCAACCTGCTTGGGTTTTCTTCCATATTGGTTCACATAGGGCTATTCTTTCATTGTAAGGACATAATATAATTGCATTTACCCACTCCCATATTGATGGACATTTGGTATTTCAATTTTTGCTCTTACAGACAATATTTAATGAGCAGTCCTGTATATCTCCTTGAACTTCGTCACAACATTTTTGAAGGACGAGATTCTATGTGTGAAACTGCTGGGTCAAAGGGTATGTATGTATACAATTTTCCTTGCTTTCAGTACAATGTCCAATGAAGAGATATACTCATTTTAACTCCCACCATCAATGTATGAAAGAGACTGTTGCCCACATCTTGGCTAAACCTGAAAAGTATAGATCTCTTTAACTGGTCAGTCTTTGAGGCAAAATATAATCCTGTTTAGTCTATCAGTAAGGATGGACCTATTACAGGTTTTATTAGCTATTTTAATTTTTTTCTTTTGTGGCTGTTTTAGTTTTAAATACATAGAGGTTGGACATGTAGAGATTTAAACATGTAGAGGATGGAATGTCCTCATATAGATGTCGTTGAGGCAATCAGACAGAAGTCTGAGTGAGAATTCCCAATGGAGCAGTGATAGCTGAAACTGAAAGATTCTCTAAGTCCCCTATATGGTCATAGTTAGGAGAGAATACAGGCCCATAAAAAACTCAGGGATAGAAAGGGGGAAAAGGGGAAATGAGAGAAACTGAGCAGTAGCAGTTTAGCAGCTATCGACACGGAAATAGAATCAAGATTGTGCCATCATGCTAACTGGTTAAGGGATCCTGGGTAAATCTCGAATCTCTGAGGTTCAGTTTCCTCATTCATAAGATTTAAAAGTTGAGTAGGATAACTCTTCAATTATGAAATGCATTGTTTCTATAATTTTACCCCAAGAGATGAGACAATTTCAGGGGAGGAGTCAACAAAGCCTATGGGATTTGGCAGCAAGGTGGTCATGTAAAATAATTGTAATGTTAGGGTCTATGGACAACTTTTACAGCTGCTCCTTTTTTGAAATCCTAATATTAAAAAATATAGCTTTTTATATGGAAATAATTTCAAATTTATAGGCATTTACAAGGAACACCCAAACACCCTTTACCAGCATCACTTAACATGTTATTTGTTTTCTCCTCTCTCTCGAGGTATTTCTCAGCCACGCACACCTTCTAGTCTTTTACTCCTAAATACTGCAGCATTTAGGGACATAACCACAGTATAGTTATCCACTTGAGTGATTTTAACATTGATACTTTTATCTAATCAATCTACCATCTGTTTGCCAATTAACCCAATAATGTGCTTTATAGAATTATTTTCCCCTCCAGTAAAGGTTCCAGTGTAGTGTTTCATATTGCATTTACTTGTCATGGCCCTTCAGTTGGGATATGTTCATAGCCTTTGTCATTTATGACACTGACATCCCTGAAGAATATGACCACCAAGCACCTCCCCCACCCTAAGTAAAAGACAAAATGAAACCCAGAACATTCTTCATTGGGGATCTGATATTTCTTTATTAGATTCCTCATTAGAATTCTTCATTTCCTCATTCGGTGCCGTGTCTTCTGGGAATCACATCTCAAGGCAAACAATGTTCGTCTGTCCCTCACTCATGATGTTAATTTTGATTACCTGGTCAAGATTTTGTCCAATTTCTCTGCTGTATCATTGGTGTTTTTCCTACGCAACTGATAGGAAGTCTATAGGAAGACCTGTAAGATGATGCAAATGTACTGTTCCTCATCAAAATTTCTCCTTACATTAGCATCCATTGATGGGTTTTGTCTTACCTAATCTTCGCCACAATGGTTGCAAAATAATGATTGTCTAATTCCAGCACGCCCTCCACCCTTACCTATTGGCATTCAACATTCCACCATAAATAAGAGCACTCCCTTCTTCTCCACTTATTATACCTATGTATTACTGGTATGGATTTAGGAATTCCTGGGGTTTTTGTATTCTAACCCTACTTTGAATGCAGGATATATAGGCATCTACTGTGATGAGTATTATCGACAGAGATCCTCACTTTCTATTAAGTATAAAGAGCAATGCCTAAAATTTATACAAAGATCGTAGAACGCAATAATAATTCACTTATCAGGGGCGCCTGGGTGGCTTAGTCGGTTAAGCGTCCGACTTTCGCTTAGGTCATGATCTCGCGGTTTGTGGGTTTGAGCCCCGCATCGGGCTCTGTGCTGACTGCCAGCTCAGAGCCTGGAGCCTGTTTCAGAGTCTGTGATTCCCTCTCTCTCTGACCCTCCCCTGCTCATGCTGTCTCTATCTCTCTCCTAGAAATAAATAAAACATTAAAAAAAAATTTAAAAAAATAATAATTCACTTATCTGAATATACTTATTCATATCTCCAAAATATTAAGGGAAATAGGAAAAGTAGGCAAATGGCCTTTACATTGAGTAAATGCCCCCAAATACTTGAGTTGTTTTAGCATATTCTGAGGTTCTTTCCTCTTATTTTATATATCCATTAAAAATATTGGTTGGTTGGTTTCCCAGGCTAATATGATAAGACAATTCGAAGGGAGTTGTGTGAATGTATATATACGCAAGCAGTGCTGTGGGAGAGCTATGGCAACAAGAGGGGATGGCAGGAAGATCAATCAAGAACACCATCCAGATCAATTAGACCCCTAGGAATTCAGGAACATAGTAGGCCATGATTATTTATTATAGGGTGAAGGATACTAAGTACTTCTAAGCTCCTAAGGACATCCTGGTATTACTGTTTTTGATTATAAAATCCCTCTGGGTCATTAGGAATAGGTTAAACTATACTGTGTTTTATTAGTTTAAGGCAGAGAAACTGGTGCTATTTCAGAAAAGAATCAATACATGTGGTTTAAATTAAATCATTTCTAGTGCTTTAAGAAGAAAACCTATGCTATCCAGAATATCTAGTTATATTCAATTCCTCAGTGTCCCCCCCTTTTTTTTATCTTGTCAGATAAGTGACGCATTACTGACATTGTCTTTAAAGTTAATGTTGAAAATGATTAGTTCATGCAAAATTGTATTTAAGTACTAGCAGGTCCCCAAGAGCTGTTCCGGAGAAACATTAATCGTCGTTAAGTAAATACTTCTCTGTTGATCCATTGCCTGCGTAGAGCTGCCCATGTGAGAAACAGCTCAATCTTAAATTAGGCCTTATGCCTTTTGACAGTTGGTGCTCATATTTAAATGGACTGTTGATTATCTTTGTTCTTGGTACCTTAATATTTGCGGCATGTCTCACTTGATTGGGAATTGTGGGAGGCTCTCCTTGTAACTTGGTGTCAGATTTCTGGAGAATATGTGTCTATCTCTTCAATGTCCTCCCCATATACCCTTTCCCTTAAAGTGAATTTTGGGTATGTCACTTTGCCTGTATTTGAAATCAGAATATTGCAAACATAACCGATAAAATTTCAAAAATAAATTTTCAAAATATTTTTTCGAGTATATGTATTTAAAAAGAGAAATCAATGGCTTAAAGAAATAATAGAGGTGTATGTTACTTAAATTCAGTTGGTTGTAATAGAATTAGGTGTTATTGAAATAATAAAGTTTCTTTTTTTTAATGTTTATTGATTTTTTAAGGAGGGGGGAGGGGCAGAGAGAGAGAGAGGGAGATAAGGAATCTGAAGCAGGCTCCAGCCTCTGAGTTGTCAGCACAGAGCCCTTCTCGGGGCTCAAAATCCACAAACTGTAATCTTGCGACCTGAGCCCAAGTCGAACGCTTAGCCGACTGAGCTACCCAGGTGCCCCTGAAATAATAAGCTTTCTAACTTTGATTTTGTTTTGACGGCAATAATGAGATGAGTTGTTTGTTGATTTGTTTCTTGCTGTGGCGGTCTCTTGTCTCCGAAGCTGCTTGTGCTATATCTAAATTAGTTCTTTGGCTTACCCCTTGGCAATAATTTTGATGGATAGTGAGAGAAATGTTACATAATGGTGATTCCTCTGAAATGATTTTAAACATATTGAATTCTTATTGATTTCTATTTTATAGAATGACATTTCACTTTTATACATTAGTACTCTTTGTTATACGAAGACTTTGCATTATTTCTTGTCTTCTGGCAAAAGCAAAAGGAATACATTTAGCAACTCACAGAATTTAACTGTGATAAAAGATGCTCTGGTAAAGGAAATTTGCTCCTGATTCTCTTTTAAATGTAAAAAGATTATTGATTTGCATATCAATAAATGGAAGGGGCGTTGACTTTCTAAAATAATTTCTATGCTATGACAAAAAAAGACACACAATAAACTTTTTTTCTGTGTTTTTATTTGCAAATCCTTAATCTTACCACTTTCAGAAATTTGAACTCAATACAACTCTAAAGGTTAATGAAACTATTATTTTAAGGTATCATGAGAAACAGATTTTGAGTAATTATTCCAAACTCAGAAAGTCAGTACATATAAGAATTTAGTATATCCGTGGCCTACCTTCATGAGTCACATGCCTTTTTCTCTTCAAAGTCCAGAAGAAAAACTTCCCTGCTCTTACAGTAAACTGTGAAAATTATTGGCAGATGTAGGAACACAGGCTCATTTATGAAACCTTAATTCAAGTTTAAAGTAACTGCAAAACATTAATACAAAATAGAATTCCCTTTTGTTTCTTGGTTTTCTTATTTCCTAAAAGCAGTGATAATGGGATCTGTATCTACGCATATATATAATTGTTGTATGTATTATTGTGGGCACACAGCCAACCACCTTTTCCTTAATCTCTTACTAACACTTTAAAAAGAATAAACATTTACCTAACTTGATAACTAGAAGGGTTTTTCCTCCAAGTGCTAATTCTGTTTGCCAGTTGTTTCTTTGGGACTTGAAGCAATTAGCATCTATGGGAAAACTTCCTGTATACATAATACTTTTCCCCTTCCCCCCCTTTTTACCAATAGTCTGTTTTCCTTTTTCTCAGTCTATTCTCACTTGAAAGTTGTTTTATTCCCTACTTTTGGTTTCTCTACTTCTCCCAGTGATTTCATCATGATTCTTTTCAAGACTTTCTCTGAAAGTAAAATGCAATGAAGAAAAACCATAAACTTTGTCTATTCTTGTTTGTTTTTTTTTTAAACTTACCTTTGGGTGTGGGGAGCTGGAGAAAAAGCTTTCAAGAAGTGACCCTATTTGAGGGAAGGGGGCTCAAGGGGGCATTCTAGCTTCCCTAAGAGTCAAGGGCTATGATACCAGGCGGTCAAAGGAGGAAATAATTAGCATTCTTCAATATACAAGATTAATCAGTTCTGCTTGGTAGTTCTAAAGGGGAGGAAAGAAACCAAATGGGAACAATTTTGGTGCTTTCATGTTTCATACCCAATGCTAGTCAGTACACAGTATTCCTTCCACATTCTACTGTAAATTGCCTGAAGAGTTGCAGATCATCAAAAAGCATCCATTTCCAAATGGTCTAATGACAGCATATATACAGGTGGCTCCCTTAAAACCTTCCATTTAGTCACACTGCATCAAATGGTGCTAATTTTAAGTAGGCCGCCCCATACAGTGCACCCTCTGAAACAACACCCTTTCGCCCTTTATAACGAACCTATTCCTTTTTCATTCACAGAAAATATTTGATATTTCAGAATCTTGTTCGTGCATTGACGTGAAAATACTTTTCACCTGGACCGCATCAATCTGCGATCCCCTGGGATGCCAAATTTCTGTCATTTGCTTATTAAGCCGCGGGCAGTCCTCAGCAAACACTTACAAAGGCCTACTTCTAACACTTCCCGAATCTTAATGTGTGAGAGTATTGATCACCAGAATTTATGATCCTACGGCAGTGGGGCGGCTCTTCACAAGTGGAGCCCCTTCACTTGTTCCCAGCGACTAATTCTAAAAACACCAATGGCGCGGGCAGAATATTTCATCTGCGGACCAAGTGTTTCCTGACTTTGTTCTTCGGCCTTAAAGGTGAGGTGCCGGCGCTGATGGCCCCTTGCAGGGAGGGGGTGGCCGGCGCCCCACCTGTCAGCCCTCCGACCCTTACCGCCCCTCGGTTGGGCAGGTAGCGGCCCCTCCCTCCCGCGGGCGCGGGGGCGGGGGCTGCGGCAGGCAGCGCGCGCCGCGATCACCGGTCCCCGGCGGCAGTTGGGCGTTTGGGGCAGCCGAGCAGCAGGCGCCGCGCGCGCCGCGAAGACCCCGCCGGCCGCGGCCCTGGGGGCACGCGCGAGCGCACTCGTTTGGTGCGCGCGCCCGCGGCTCCGCCCCGCCCTCCCTGCGCGCGCCCTGCAGGTCCGCTCTCCTCCCCCACCCGCGGCACGGACGGGGTGGATCCAGCTTACTCCCCTCCCCCCGAGCGGCGGCGGCGGCGGCGGGCGCTGAATGAGAGACGCCGACTGCTCGGGTCGCCAGGCGCTAGCCTAGGCGGCGGCGGCGACGGCGGACCTTGAGGCCGACGTCGTGTTCCCGTCCTCCGAGGCGACGGCGGCGGCTGCGCAGGTCGGAGCTCTGGCCGCGGGCCTGGTGCGGAGCCTCGGCGGGCGGTGCGGAGGAGGGAAGGTGGGTGCGCTGCGCCCCCCGGGAGGCGCGGAGCCGCGGCGGCGGCGGCGCGGGGAATGGCGGCGGCTCCGCCGCTGCGGTGTGGCTCTCTGGCCGTGGGCCCCGGGGCTGCTTGCCCTCGGCTCGGAGAGGGGGCTCGGGCTGAGGGAGGAGGGCGCTGGGCGCCCCGGGCCGCGCCTCCCTCGGCGGCTCGCTCTCGGAGGCTGGAGGCGGCCGTGGGCTCCCCGCTCCCGGTCTCTGTCCCGAGGCCGGGGGCGCGGCGGCCCCGTGCGGCCGCCTCTCTCTCCCTCCTGGGTGGCGGGAGCCCCTGGCCGCGGCCCGCACTGCCCCGGCGCCGGGCTGCGCCTCAGCCTCCCTTCAGGTGAGCCGGAGTCCTGACCGCCGCGCGGAGACCGCGGAGCCGGGCCACACCCCCTCCCCTGGCCCTGGCGCTGCGCCCCCGAAGCCGGCAGCCGAGCGGGCCGCCGGCGAACCCGCGCCCGCGGGTCACGGTGACCTGTTGCGGAGCGGCCCGCAGCCCCGGTAGCCCGCCAGCCCGGGACCCGGAGGGGCTGGCGCTGCGCTGGCCTCCGGCCCGGAGCGCGGCCGGGGCCGGGGGCGCGGCCGGAGGTCGGGTTGTTGTACAGCTAGGAGCGGGCGTACTGAGAGGAGAGATTCCGGACCGATCTGATCAAACACTTGCAAAGCCGGGATATCTGTCTGCAAATATCCGGAATTCCAATGCAGTATCGGATTAGGTAGGCTCATAAACCCCATGCTTCGGAGGTGATTTGGCAGAAACCCGAGCCAAGAGTGAGGAGCCAATATCTGGAAAATAGCTGTAAACCTGTGCGGAGCTAAATTACCCTCCCACCTGCCCCCCTTGGAGCCCTTTTCCTGTAGCTAAGTGTTGTGTAGACGCAGGCCAGTTTCAGTGTACGTGGGCGTGTTTGGGAAGAAGCTGCGAGCTGATAGGAGGTACCTTAGTACAAATGTTAATTTGTTTGAACTGGGAGGGGTAAAGGAGGAGGAAGAAAGGGCATTGATGTTAACTGTGGAGGAGGGGCAACTGAAAACACTAAATTTCTTCTTAAGAAAGCGCTTAAAAAAAAAAAGTATCTGATACCCGGCGTTTAAGTCCGTAAAGTAGGAAACACGGGCAGCAGTGAATTGAGTTTTACCTTTTATGTGCCCTGGATTTTTTTTTTTCTTCTTCCAGCGCTGTAGTTCTTATAGAGAGTCTTGTTTTCGTACTGGAGTTTATGAATTGACTGGTGATTTTTGTATTCACCGTGGAGTCGGCGCTTGTTTAAGTCCCTTTGAGGATGACCATCAGAATCTTGGGGAACTTTTCGATCCATGCAGTCACAGATCATAGCATGCTCGCTATAAAGCCTGTTCCACCCAGATAATTATGCTTGTGCAGGTGGTGTAGAATCATAAATATGTGTATTACTGTCATGTTACTGCTGAATATCTTACTATGAACTTGAGAATTAGGAAGGAACTTATCCAAACAGTATTATTTTAATAAAAAATAACTACTAACTCCAGCTTTGTATGCATACAATTCATAATCTAGTTTTAAAAAATTTGGAAAATAACTTACTTTGCTTAAAAATCGAATATAAGGATATTAGATGCCTTTTTGCATTAATAATTTCACTGTAATTTATTTTAAGCTTGGTTTATTTTCCCTCTTTAAAATTCAGTATAATAATTTTGAAATGGTGAGATCTATTTTTCTATTTCATTCCACCTTTAATTGAATTAAGGAATTTGACTTTTGAAAATGTCCTGGGTGAGACACTGTTCATTTTGCCTACATTATTCCACATTGCAACAGAACGTTAAAGATGGTGTTTGCTTTATCAAGATTGCAACATGTTTTTCTGATACATATGTGTGTATGCACATATATGTATCAGAAAGAACATACCAAAATTTCTCGAAAGAAGTTTTTTTGAACTCTTTTACTTTTTTTACTTTTATTATACACATAAGTAATACACTTGTGTGTGTGTTTAAGTACCTAGATGTGTCTTTTTCAGTTTATCACGTTATTACAGTTGACACTATAGTTGTTTGTAATGAGTGATGGATATATAAGTGAAAACGTTCTTTTGCAACGTAAAACACTTAAGCTTTAGTATAGAGGCCCATTTCACTCTCTCACTCACCCATTCCATTCCATTCCACACATATTTATTGAGGACCTACTTGGTGCCAGTTAGGTGCCTCAATTTTGGGGATACAACAAAGAAAAAGACAGGTCTGTGTTCGGATGGAGTTTAAAGAGTAAGTGGGCAAATAGTCCACTACTCCACTGTCAGATAATGCTGTTTGTTTAATGTTAAAGGATTAAGTAACAACTCTTGCCATGAATTTTAGTTTAAGGATATTGTTTGTGTTTTTCCTTCTAAGAATAGTGGGAATTATTACTAAGTGAACAAAAGCATTAAAGCAGTTGTTTAAAAAAGATGCTGATGTTTATATACATGGAGTATCTGGTTCTCAAGTGTAACCAAAAATAAACATTCTACCTGAAGTCAGATGATGCAGAGTTTACATGTGGTTGAACAGCTTTAGTCTTTTGGTTTGTATAGTTAAATATTTGCTAAAAATAATCTCTTGGCACTTATTTGTTTATAAGGGAGTCTCTCTTTTTATTTAAGTCTAAATTTTTAAAACATACTCTCTTCTTCTGACACGTGTGTGTGAGTGGACTGGTGTCCTACTGTTCTCCCATAGAATCTGATAACCATTACTGCTAAAATGAGAGAAACTTAACTGAAAGTGATAGTTTTCGTTTTTGATTAAAATATGACAAATATTGGTATAGTTCTTTTTGCAGATAACAAAGCTTTTATGTATATGTTATTGATACTTAAATACATGAGTATTTCTCATTGAGAGGACTGCCAATAATTAATTTTGACCCTATATAGGTGTTACTGTTTCCCTTTTATTTATTGTTTTCCAAAGAGAGAGCATGAGCTGGGGAGAGGCAGAGGGAGAGAAAGAGAGAGAATCTGAAGTAGGCTCCACGCCCCAAGCTGGGCTTGATCTTATGACTGTGAGATCATGACCTGAGCCAAAATCAAGAGTCTGGCGCTTAGCTGACTGAGCCTCCCAGGTGCCCCTGTTTCCATTTTAGACCAATAGTAAGCAAGCAGTCAACCCAGTCCCCGGTTGTAGCTGTTACTATAGTCCAGCGTTCCATCTCCAGAGTGCAGAGCTTGGGGAAAGCATCAGCATCTAGTGTTACAGGTCAGTGTACAATATGGTTACTGGTTTACTTTTCCAGAAATTTCTAAATACCTTTTAAATTTTAAATCCTACTCTTAATTGAAGTGTAATTAGTTAAATTTGCTTTCTTTTCATGAGTTAAACTTTAAAACCTATTTAAAATCTAAAAGTACCACTTTTTTTGCTATATAAAAAAGACACAGAGAGTTTTGGTGTACTTTTAATGGTATAAGTGTCTTGAGAATAAGATGTATTAAAATCAATCCTATTTTTTGAATATTAGGTTTTTATAACAACTATATTTAGAATAAAATTACCCCTTTAATCTGAATACTATATTTTTTCAGTTACTCAGTTTTCAGTGGAAAGATAATTCAAAAAGTTTTAAACTCTAACTCAGCCAGTGAGGTACCTTGGAGAGGAAAGTTAATGTATTGCATTACACTATAAATTGTTTCTTTCTTTCTTTTTTTTTTTTTAATGTTTTATTTATTTCTAGGAGAGAGAGAGAGAGAGACAGCGTGAGCAGGGAGGGTCAGAGAGAGAGGGAGTCACAGACTGAAACAGGCTCCAGGCTCTGAGCTGGCAGTCAGCACAGAGCCCGACGCGGGGCTCGAACCCACGAACCATGAGATCATGACCTAGGCGGAAGTCGGACGATTAACCGACTAAGCCACCCAGGCGCCCCTAAATTGTTTCTTTAAATGTGTCTTATTCCCATTGGTTTAGGGTTCCTCTTTAGTGAGAGAATGAAGATTGGATGTGATAAATTTGGTAACTTTGAAGTAATGTGGAATTTTTTTTTTTATCTTGATTAATGTGTTGAGCTTTTGGTTTAAGAAAATGTTTAACTACATAGTTAAAATATAAATATCTATTCTATGGAAAGAAAAATAAGTATAAATGTACACAGTACCTTTATTTTTTAAATGTTTACTTGTCTATTTATTTGTTTAGAGAAAACGAAAACGGAGTGGGGGAGGGGCAGAGAAGGGGAGAAAGAGAATCCCAAGCAGGCTCCAGGCTGTCAGCACAGACCCTGATTTGAGGCTTCAACCCAGGAATTGCGAGATTGTGACCAGAACCAAAACCAAGTCAGATGCTTAACTGACTGAGCCATCCAGGTGCCCCTACCTAGTAACTTTAATTAAGGGCTAGTTATGGACGTAGGAAGACTATACATAGCTGTGTTTGTTCATGACTTAGGTTGAGGGTCCCCAGCGATTTATATGTCACTACCGAGAACTTTTGGTAGAGGCTCTTGAATGATTCATTGCTTTGGAGTATGAGAGGCTAAAATGAAGTTCTCACTTAGAACATAAGTGATACTCTTCTGTTATTTTACTTTTATGACATTGAAAAAATTTTTTTAATGTTTTATTTATTTCTGAGAGAGGGAGAGTGTGTTAGCAGGGGAGGG
The DNA here is from genome assembly GCA_017311185.1 of Proteles cristata cristata. Lineage (NCBI taxonomy): Eukaryota > Metazoa > Chordata > Mammalia > Carnivora > Hyaenidae > Proteles > Proteles cristata. The sequence continues at coordinate 419,357 of JAESUZ010005399.1, forward strand.
TCAGAGAGAGAGGGAGACAGAATCTGAAGCAGGCTCCTGGCCCTGAGCTGTCAGCACAGAGTCCAACTTGGGGCTCGTCTTGAACCCACGAAACGTGAGATCATGACCTGAGCTGAAGTCGGACGTGCAACCAACTGAGCCACCCAGGTGCCCCGACATTGTCTCAAAACACATTTTCACTTTCAGGTTGATTTTCCTTTTGCTGATTCTTGGAAGAAGCCCTTTTCTGAAAACCCTACTTAAATAGGATCCTTATCACACTGTACCCTTACCTTTATTTTTCTTCACAACATTAATTTATCTGACATTAAAGCATACATGAATTTGTTTATTATTTTCTTCCTTCTAGATGTAAGCTTCATGAGGGCAAGGACTTAGTTTTCTTCACTGTTGTATTCTGAGCACCTAGAAAAGTACCTGGCACATAGTCAATGCCTAGGTATTATTTGTGGGGTGAGTGAATTAACTGACATTAAAGGACACAAAAACCATTAGTTTTGTCTTAAAACAAACAGTTGTTGACTTTAATAATACAACTATGCTGTTAAAAAGAAAATTGTGCTACAGGACTTAGAATGAAAAACACCATCTCCTGTCTCATCTTGGTATTACTTTGCCTCCTATATTCTGCTCTTAGAGCAACCATTTTCCATACTTTTAGCTGTTTCTTCTGATATTTACTTCCATATTTTAAAATATTACTTGTTTTTCAGTTTTAGATATTTCCCGGCTTGCTACTGTGAAAGGTGAGTCTGTGTTTTCGGATTCTTAGACCACCTTGAAAATCCTCTCCTTTATCTTCCAGTATATCATGCTTTTGGTTAAATCAGTGTTCATTGTTCACATTATTATGACTTGGTAATTATGTTTGCTGTTGCATTTTGCAGTGTCCTAAGATTATATTTCTTGGTGTTAGGGGCGCCTGGGTGGCTTAGTCGGTTAAACGTCAGACTTTCACTTAGGTCATGATCTCGCGGTTTGTGGGTTCGAGCCCCGCGTCGGGCTTTGTGCTGACTGCCAGCTTGGAGCCTGGAGGCTGTTTCAGAGTCTGTGACTCCCTCTCTCTCTGACCCTCCCCTGCTCACGCTGTCTCTCTCTCTCTCTCCTAGAAATAAATAAAGCATTAAAAAATTAAAAAAAAATTTTTTTTCTTCTTTTTTGAATTTTGCTTAATTTCCCATTGTCTCTAATTTTTTCTTTTAAAGCTTTCCCAGTTTAAGCACATCAGATTGTTGAGGTTTTTTTTTTTAATTGGAAAACCCCTAGGTCTTCCCGTGCTTTTGCTCAAATCTGTATTGTGGCTCCCCACTCCTGCCATATAGTTTCAGTCTGCAATTTCCCTTCATGAATCCAAGAATTGTCTTTGCCTTTTCCTTGTGTCAGAGCCTGTGGTTTCTGGATCCATGTCTTCCTCTTTCTCCATTTATTCCTCTGTTTTGGTGGAATGCATCCCTTAGTAACTTTTAAGAAAGAGTGTATGAGGAGGTGACATTTTTGAAATGTGTGTATCGCTGAAAATATCTTTCTTCCACACTGATATCTGATTAATAATTTGGCTGATCTGGGTATAGAATTCCAAGGTAAAATAGTTTTCCCTCAAGATTGAAGGGATTGCACTATAATTTTCTACTTTCAAGTGATCATTCCAAAGTCTTATGCCATTCAGTCTTCATCCTTTATATGTGGCTTCTCCTTGTTAAGATCTTTTTTTTTTGTCATCAGTATATCTGACACATCCCTGATGTCATATGTGTCTTGTTTGCGTCTTACTTTATGTGCATGGAACTTAGTGAGCCCTTTCAACCAGAAGTGCCCATATTAGTTGAGAGTGGAGATGGTCTAGTGCATGAGTCAACAAAGTTTTTCTTTAAAGGGCTAGATAGTAAATACTTTAGGCTTTGTGGGCCACAGTCTCTGTTACTCCTAGCTTTACTTTTGTAGCGTGAAGGCGGCCTTAGACAGCGTGGGCTTTGGTTTGATGACTCCTGATCTACGCACAAGTGGGAGGATTAGCTTTTGCCTTACTAGGAGTAGGGAGAGTTTATAGAAAGAGGAGAGAAGGTGGAATACAGTTTACCCTTAAACAACACAGGGGCTAGGGACGCCGACTTCTGTGCAGCAGTCCACATATGACTTTTGGCCTCCCCAAAACTTAACCACTAATAGTCTATTGTAGACAGGAAACTGTGCTGAAGGCATAAACAGCTGATTAATACATATACTGTGTTCTTACAATAAAGTAAGCTACAAAAAAGAAAACGCTACTAAGAAAATTGTAAGGAAGAGAAAATACATTTACAGTACTGGACTGTATTTACTGAGAACCATCCATGTGTGAGTGCAGGTAACCTTGTGTTGTTCAGAGGTCAGCTGCACTGACAGTGTGGAGCCTGCTTGAGATGCTCGCCCGCCCGCCCTCCCTCCTCCCTCTCTCCCTCTCCCCTCCTCTCCCCCTCCCCCTTTCCCCTTTCCCTTCTCCCCTTCTCCCCTTCTCCCCTTCTCCTTTTCTCCCTCTCCCCTTTGCCCTCTCTCTCTCCCTTTCTCTCTCCCTCCCCCCTCACTGCCCCTCACATGCTTGTGCTTTCTCTTTCTCTCTCAAAATAAATAAACTTAAAAAATAAATAGAAAAAATGTAAATATTAAAACAAGGGTAAAATAGTCTTTGTATACTTCAGGAATACTTATATGGCTTTCACAGACAGTTTTTCTATGCCATTATTTTTAATGGTCACATGGCATCCTGTTGTATGGGTGTATCATAATTTACCTAAGGAATCTTGATGGACATTTAGGTTGTTTCTAACTTTTATATATTATAAACAGTGACAGAATGAACATCCTTATTTAATAGGTCTTCCTGTACTTTTCTGATCATTTCCTTTTGATGGAGTCTTAAAAGAAGGGTTGATTGTTTGGAGGTTAAGTACATTTTCCTTCTTGCCCACGGTGTATAAGTGTTTTCTGTATACTCTCATGGATTTGGTGAGAGTAACCAAGAAATGGTACATAATCAGTGCAGTTGAAACACCCTGTTAACATTAATAACACGAAGGAGCTTTTTGTGTATTAAGAATATTAAGTCATTTGCTTTAGATCTTTTCCATTTTATCTTTTGTCACTTAAGAGTATCTTACTGAATCCAAGATGACTTCGACTGTAAGATGCGTTATTTTATGTACAGCTAAGACTGAATAATATGCTGTCAGTTAAACCATGACATTCTTGATTTTAAGAAACATCTTGATTTCAGAGACATTAAAAGGTGAGAATATACTCATCTTAGATTGATGAAATAATATATTTTACTGTGTGTGTCTTACGTTTTCTCTAGTCAGATATATCAGTCTCTCTTACATTTTCTCTAGTCAGATATATCAGTCTCTTTGTTATTTGTTTCTACTGTTGGTCCTAGAAAGACTTTCCTATGCCACAATTAAAAAAAAAAATCACATGTGTTTACTTCTAGTATTTTTTTAATGATTAGAGAGAGTGTGAGTATATGTGCACAGGCAAGGGAGGGACAGAGAGAGAAGGAGAGAGAATCTCAAGCAGGCTCCACACTGTCAGCACAGAGCCTGTTGTGGGGCTCAAACCCATGAATTGTGAGATCATGACCTGAGTCAAAATCGAGTCAGCCGTTTAACAGTCTGAACCACCCAGGCGCCCCTACTTCTAGTATTTTTATCACTTAAGTGTTTTTTTAGCTTTAATTCATTCGATTTATTTTAATGCAAGATCTAGTTTTTGTCTTTTTGTTTTTAATTTTTTTTAACTTTTATTTATTTTGAGACAGAGATAGCGTGAGCAAGGGAGGGGTAGAGATAGAGGGAGAGAGAGTGAATCCCAAGCTGACTCTGCAGTGTCAGTGCAGAGCCCAGTGGGGGGCTCAAACGCACGAAACTATGAGATCGTGACCAGAGCCAAAGCCTACAGTCAGATGCTTAACTAACTGAGCCACCCAGACTCCCCTCTAGTTTTTGTCTTTTTATCCAATTTTTTTGGCCAGCTGTCATAAAGTTGATGCCGCTAGCGATTTTTTGAACAAGGAATCATGGACTTAAAATGTGCTTGCTTGAGAAACAATCTGGCTGTGGATTCTGGTTGTGTCTCGTCTAAAAATTATCATTTGCCTTTTTTAGTAAATGTGTATCTTACCTGTAGTTTAATTTTCATTGAAAGGAATGTGAATATTAAAACTGTGATTTCGTGTTGCCTTAAAATTCTAATAAGGCACCTGAGTGTTCTTAGAATCCATCAAATAATTTACTGAGATTTAAAATAACAGTTTTGCAACATAAAGAAAACATGACGTTAATCCTGTGCTTCAAGTTTATGTGAATTTGGGCAAGTTACTTAATTTCTTTAGCATTCGGATTCCTTTTTTATAGATGGGCACAAGAGTGTCTTCTCATAGGATCATTGTAAGGATCAAATGAGAAAGTGTAAGCCAAGTACTTAGCTGAATTAGTTCTTCACTCTTCCTCTTTCAGGACCTTGAAGATCAAGTATACTCACAGCTGAGATTCTCTCCTATGAGGGGTTACTCTAGATCTCTAGGGTTACTGAAGTAAATTATTTCTATTAGACTTCCAACTCGAATTTAGATTCCCAGGTTTTGACTAGAACTTTTTTGGCCTTCTAGAATTAACGTATGTGACAAATCTATATGTTTTCTGTTGCTGTTCTTAAGGTACTCTTCTGTGAATGTGCTGAAATCTTTATAGAGTTGCATAGATTTTAAGGTTTTATAGGTGGAGAATTAGTATGTAAATTTGATTGACATAGCTTTTATCCTGTAAAGTTGTTGCTAGGTTAACCTCTGCCACTTTTCAGTTTTGGTTTGTGGATGTAGTTTTTGTAGGTATATGGGTTTTAGATCCTATCTCTTAAAGCTGGAGGGACAAGGGTAAGTCTACTAAAAGAGAAATGTTTTGAGGATATGTTACAGATAAGAAATTCTACTTTTTGCTTTTTATTTTATTTTTTTTATGAACAGTACTTTTGAATGTTTTATGTAAGCACAGTACTGTGAGTGTTATCATAGAAGTTTAAATCTTAGGCCTTGCACTCATTTACATCTTCTTGGTGAAAGATGAAATCTCATATGTGAAATCACAGTAAATGGCATAAGATAAAAAAAATAGCATAAGACCATATGTAGTTAGGTGTCAGATTGAAGAGCTGTTGACAGGAGAGGAGGCTCAGTGAGGGGAGGGCCAGAGTGTTCCTTAAGGAATGTGTTGTGTTAAGGTGTAAAGTATATATTAGGAAACAGCATGACTAAAGATATAACAAGAATTAGTCTTTTGGGCATGCTTTGGATTGAAGGGTTTATTTGCGGGGGGGGGATAGTTACATTTGATAATGTGGGGCAAGATTAGCATAAGGTGGGACGAGAAAAGAATAGGTCATCTATGTTGGGAGAAGCACAAAATTCAAATTGAGAAACCATGAGATCTGAGAGAGAGAACAAGCATAGAGCAAGAGATTGAAGATTCTGGTTTCTGGCTCTGTGGATATTCTTCTTCTATTATTCTAGTATTTCTGTGGTACCTGCCTTTCTTGAGACCATATCCAGTTTTTTTCCCAGGAAAAAGAGTACAGCCTTTGGTGTCAGACTTTTGGTGGTAGAATTTTGGCTCTGTCCTTTACTAACTTGTGACCTTGTGCAAGTTGTTCAGCTTCTCTGTCTCCGTCCTCATCTGTAAAATGAGCATCATTATTTATGATCTTTCTTTGTAGGGCTGATATGAAGATTAACTGAGATGACATAAAGCTTTTGGAACAATGCTAAGCATATAACAAATGTTTTAGTAAATAGCATCATATGTATGACATCGTATATACATACACTTACTATCTACATGACATATATATGATGCTAATTGAGGTAACATGAATTAATTTCTCATAGCTAAAAATGCCTAAGGAGTTAATTTGCTTGTACCTTCACTTAGAGTAGGGCAACCCAGTGTGTGAACTGGGCATGAAATATTTTAGGCAGTGTATAGAGCATTAAAAAAATATTGTCTTATGTAGTTTGAATAATAGGACCTGGTATTTATTTATTAAGGATTTAAAAGAGGCTTGGTGCTGTTCTAAACATTTTACCTTTATTAACTCATTGGATCATTGTGATAAACTGGTGAAGTATAGGTACTGTTGTTTTCTTCATTTTCAAGAGGTAGAAACAGAAAGGCTAACCATCTTGCTGAAGGTTATATATAATACATAAGTGGCAGAACTAGGATTGGAACACAGGTGGTAAAATTGTTGAGTTTTAATTTTTTATGGGAGTATGGTTTTATTTAAAAAAATTATATGCTCCAAAATATTTTACTTGGAAATCTTCACTAGAAGTAAGAAAACAAAAAACAATAAAGAACACCAGCATGAATACATAATACATACTTTAATTATGGATGCATTAAGTGTATTTTAATAGAATACTTCCTAACATGTTATCTCATATTGTGTTTAAAAAAAAAATACAAGGAAGTGACACTAGAGAACTACAGAATCCTGGATTCTGTTGCAGATAGGGTATCTTTACTAGAGCCAGAAAAGGAGCCCTGGAAGGTGGCAAGAAAAAAGTGACAAGCAGTCTACAACTAGCGTGTGATCCAATTGTGTGTTTTTAAAAACTGCCATTAAAATGAGGCTGAGAATACATTTAGACACAGTTTCCACTTCAGTGAACATCACAGAATCCACAGTGGGAGGGTAAAGGTAGGAATATAATTTTATTGTGCAGTTTTAGCCATAAGTCTCCCCTCAGTTTACTGTATGCAAAGACATGAGGGAAAGTCTTGTCATGATTGAAACATAATCAGCATCAAACAATTCATAGTAGCCAGAAACTCTATAAAGGCCACAAAGCAGATAAGCCTTTAAGTTTCAAAGCCTACCTAACATAAAAAAAATCACACTGGGAAAGAAACACAAATTTAAGGATTATTTAAAAAAATCCTTTAACAGTTTTAGTAACCTTCAGAGATACAGAGTTTTAATCTTTAAATGTCTATTTCCTTCTTGTTTCTTATTTCCCTTTATAATTTTTAACACTTATTTATTTTTGAGACACAGAGCATGAGTGGGAGGGGCAGAGAGAGAAGGAGACACAGAATCCGAAGCATGCTCCAGGCTCTGAGCTGTCAGCACAGAGCCCGATGTGGGGCTCTAACCCACAGACTGTGAGATCGTTATCGAGCTTAAGTCGAATGCTTAACTGAGCCACCCAGGAGCCCCTCTTATTTACCTTTCTAAATGAAACCAAGGAGGTCTCAATTTCTTGCCACTATTTCTTTTACACTTTTCTAATGCTTGTCTCCCATTTTGTCAGGTACAGAGATACGGCATTAGGTAGTATACTGTTATAAGATTTTTTATACAGCACTTGAAGGTAGATTATGGTAAGTTAAAGGATGTATATGATGAATCCTAAAGCAATTCTATTTTCAAAAGTTATAGGTAATCCAACAAAGGAGATAAAATGGCATCAGAAAATAGTTATTTAATTTAAAAAAAAGACATAAAAAGGGAAAAAAAGGTACATGGAACACACAGAAACAAATAGCAAGATAACAAATGTAAACCTAACCATATCAATAATCACATCAAATGTAAGTGGTCTAAAAACACCAGTTAAAAGGCAGAGATTGGCAGGTTAGATAAAACAGCTAGACCTAACTATATATTCTTGTCTATAAGAAGGATACTTTAAATATAAAAGTACAGATAGCTTAAAAGAATGGAAAAAATATGCCATACTTAAAATAGTCAAAAGAAAGATAGAATGGCTATATTAATATAGACAAAGTAGACTTCAGAGTAAAGGATATTTCCAAGGATAAAAGATATCATTATGTAATGATAAAGAAATTGGTTAGTTAATGCAGCAACTTCTTACTTGACACATCCCCAAAAGCAAGGGAATCAAGAGCCAAAATAAACTGTTGGGACCTCCTCAAGATTAAAAGCTTCTGCACAGCCAAGGAAACAACCCAGAAAACTAATAAGCAACCAACGGAATGGGAAAAGATAGTTGCAAATGACATATCAGATAAAGGGTTGATATCCGGAATCTACAAGGAACTCACCAAACTACATGCCCGAAAAACAAACAACCCAGTGAAGAAATGGGCAGAAGATATGAACAGACACTTCTCCAAAGAGGACATCCAGATGGCCAACAGACACATGAAACGATGCTCAGCATCGCTCCTCATCAGGGAACTACAAATCAAAACCACACTGAGATACCACCTCACGCCAGTCAGAGTGGCTAAAATGAGCCAATCAGAGAATTCTAGATGCTGGCGAGGATGTGGAGAAACGGGCACCCTCCTACACTGTTGGTGGAATGTAAACTGGTACAGCCCCTCTGGAAAACAGTGTGGAGGTTCCTCAGGAAACTAACAATAGAATCCCCTATGACCCAGCAATAGCACTGCTAGGAATTTACCCAAGGGATACAGAAATGCTGAGGCATAGCAGCACATGTACCCCAATGTTCATAGCAGCACTCTCCACAATAGCTAAAACATGGAAAGAGCCTAAGTGTCCATCAACAGACGAATGGATCAAGAAGATGTGGTTTATCTATACCATGGAATACTACAAGGCAATGAGAAACAATGAAATCTGGCCATGTGTAGCAACATGGATGGACCTTGAGGGTGTTATGCTGAGCGAAATAAGTCAGGCAGAGAAAGACAAATATCATATGTGTGCACGTATAGGAGGATTAGGAGGAGCTTAACAGAGGACCAAGGGGGAGAAGAAGGGCGGAAATGGTGGGGAAAAGGGGAGAGGCAAACCATGAGAGACTCTTGAATGCTGACAAAAACTGAGGACTGGTGGATGTGGGGAGGAGGGGTGGGCATGGAGGAGGGCACTTGTGGGGATGAGCACTGGGTGTTATGTGGAAACTAATTTGACAATAAACTATTTGTAAAAAAAAAAAAAAGAAAAGAAATTGGTTAGTTAAGAGGACATAACACTTCTAAACATTTTTTGCCTCTAATAAGAGAATTTCAAAAATTCTCTTGATGGAACTCCAAAGACAAATAGTCAAATTCTTTATTTGAGTTGGAGATTTCAGTACCTTTCTCTGAGCACTGAAATCAAAAACATAGGGAAGTCTTGAACAATAGTGTCAACCAACTTGACCTAATTAACATTTATAGAATATTCCACCTAACAGTAGCAGAGTATTCTCAATTCTTCTTAAGTACATTTTCCATGATGGGCCATAAAACAAATCTCAGTAATTTAAAAGGATTGAAAACTTATGTTCTCTGGTCACAGTGGAATTAAATTAGAAATAATTGTTAGCAGAAAACTCTGGAAAACTTGGAATACTTGGAAACTAATACAGTGCTGAATAGCTGATGGCTTAAAGAATAGATCAAAGGGAAATTATAAAGTATTTTGTACTAAATGAAAACAAAACATATGAGAATTTGTGAGCTGCCAATAAAGGGAATCTATAGTACTGAATGCCTATATTAGAAAAGGAAAAAGATCTCAAATTAATGATCCTCACTTCCACCTTAAGAAATTAAAAAAAAATTAAACCAGAGTAATTGCAAGAAAATGGTAAAAGTTCAGTGTGGGAAAATGTATAAAAAATAGGAAAACTATAGACAAAATCAGTGATACCAAAAACTGTCCCTTTGGGAATTTCTGAACAATAAATAAAGCCCTAACCGGACTGGTTAGTATCAGGAATGACAGAGGTGACATCACTACAGATTCTACAGACAATAAAAGGATAATAAGGATTATTATAAGGATTTATAAGCAGCGTTATGCTTATAAATTTTACAACACAAATGAAGTGGACAAATTCTTCAAAAGACACACACTACACTTAAGAAGAAGGAATTGACAACTTGAATAGACTTGTATCTATGAAAGGAAATGATTCTATTAAAGTATTCCTACCAAAAAACCCTTAGACCCAGATGGCTTCTAAATTCTAAATTTAGAATTTAGTGAATTATAAATATTTAAGGAATAGATTATATTAGTTTAAAACAAAGACTTTCAGAATGTTGCAGAGAAAGGAATACTTCCTAACTAACTTTGTGAGGCCGGCATTACCCTTATATTCAAACTAGACAAAGACATTAGGAGAAAAGAAGACTACACAGAAATACATGCAAAAATTCTAAACTATAGCAAATCAAATGCAGCCATTTGTAAAACAAAGCAAAACATCATGACCAAGTGATGTTTTCCAGGAATTCAGGGTTAGTTTAGTATTTAAAAAGCAACCAGTATAATTCACTGTTAACTGAAAAAGAAAACCATAGGATTATCTCAGTAAATGCAGAAAGATTATCAAAAAGTATTTGATAATCTTACTTCCATTCCAGATAAATAACTCTGAGCAAACTCTGAAAAAACTACAGATACTGTAACTTTAATGGTGGAAGACCAAATGCTTTTTCCTTAAGACCTAGAACAAGACAAGATTGTCTACTCTGACTCTTCTATTCCATAGTATCCTGCAGGTTGTTGGCATTGTAGTCAAGCAAAAAAACAAAAGGCATCTAGAATGGAAAGGAGGAAATAAAAGGTTGTTTGTTTTTTGTTTTTTTTTTCAGATGACTGGACTGTAGAAACTCTGTTGGAACCTATAAAACTCCTAAAACCAGTAAGTAAGTTTAGTAAAGTAGCAGGATATGGGATCAATATAAATATCAATTATACTTCATAGACTAGCAACAAACAGAAATTCAAATTTAATAAAATCAGTACCATTGGCCATAGCAACATGTATGAAATATTGAGAACTACACAATATTGCTGAACAAAATTAAAGAATCCTTAGATATTTGGGGAGGTATTCCTTGTTCATGGGTTTGGAAGACTCATTGTTGCTAAGATGACAGCTCTCACCAAATAGATCTGTTGGTTTAGTGCAGTCTCATTCCCAAGTCTTAGCAGGTTTTTTTTTTTATATATATATATATAGAAATCAACACTTTGATTCTAAAATTCGTGTAAAAATGAAAAGGACCTAAATAAAATAGCAGAAAAAAAGAACTTTTAAAAAGAAGAACAAAATTGGAGAGTTAATACTACCTGATATTACAATCACTATACAGCTAAAGCAATCAAAACAGTATAGTGTTGGTGTATATATAGAGAAATAGATCAGTGGGATAGAAAAGTCCAGAAATAAGCCAATGTATACTTATAGACAACTGAATTTTAATAAAGTACAAAGGCAGTTGAGTGAAGAAAGGATAGCTTGTTTGACAAATCATTCTGGCACAGTTGGATATCCATATATACAAGCACATGAACTTCATCTGTATCTTGCCTACAAAAGTTAACTCAAAATGAATCATAGACCTAAATATAAAAACCTAAAATTATAAAACTTTTAGACAAAAACACGAGAAAAATCTTTGTGATCTTGAGTTAGGCAAATATTTCTATTATTTTTTTAAGTTTATTTTTGAGGGAGAGAGAACCAGTGGGGGAGCAGAAGAGAGAGGTGGGGACAGAGGATCTGAAGTGGGCTCTTTGCTGACAGCAGAGAGCCCAGTGTGGGGCTCAAACTTATGAACCATGAGATCCTGATGTGAGCTGAAGTCGGAAGCTTAACTGACTGAGCCAACCAGGCATCCCCAAGGCAAATATTTTTAAATGTAACACCAAAAGCATGATTCATAAAACAACACATTGATAAAATGAACTTTGTCAAATTAAAAATGTGTGTGTTCTTCACAAAGTCTTAAGAGAATGAAAAGACAAGCTGTAAGGTGGGAGAAAATATTTGCAAATCAGTTGTGTAAGGATTTATATGTAGGATATGTAAAGAACTCTCAAAATATTTATATTACATTTATAATGTTAGTCATTAGCAAAAAGCAGATTAGAACCGTAGGTGAGCTACTGATACATACCTATTAGAATTACCAAAAAGGCTTACCAAGGGTTGGCAAGGGTATGAAAGAACTGGACCTCTGTACTTTGCTGTTGAGACTGTAAATAGTACAAGCGCTTTAAGAAATGGTATATTTCTTAAAATGTTAAATATAGACCTACCAGCTATTCTATACCTAGACACTGAAAACACTTCCATACGAATCTTTACAGCAGCTTTATTTGTAATAACTACTGAAATCTAGATGCTCATCAGTAGATGAATGGATAAATTATGATATGTCCATATTACTTAATAAAAAGGCCTGGACTGTTGATACACACAATACAGATGAATCTCAAAGTAACTTTGCTGAATGAAAGAAACCAGGCCCTTGGAAGCAAGTGGGTATGTTCACTGTCTTGATTGTGGAGGTTTTTTCATGGGTATTTACTGTATTACTGTGCAGTTTATTGCATGCCACCTCTGAATAATTAAAGCTGTTTTTAAACAGTGATGCAATCAAGATCCTAATACAGATATGAATTGATAAAAAAGATTTACCAAAAACTGTTTTTATAACTTGTATCCTTACTGTGCCTTTCACATAATTATTTAAATACACACAAAGCAGAAGTCAGTTGTAACCTTTTTCTTAGAAATAATAGAGAAATAAGGGACTTCTGGGTGGCTCAGTTGGTTAAGCATATGACTTCAGCTCAAGTCATGATCTCATGGTTCATGAGTTCGAACCCTGTGTCGGGCTCTGTGCTGACAGCTACGAGCCTGGAGCCTGCTTCGAATTCTGTGTCTCCCTGTCCCCAACCCCCCACTTGCACTCTGTCTCTCAAAAATGAATAAACGTTAAAAAAAATTAAAAATAATCAAGAAATTTAATTTATTTGAAGCAGTGGTTCTTAACTGGGGTGATTTTTTGCCACCCCACCCCACCCCGTGACATTTTGTAGTATCTGGAGACATTTGATTGCCAAATCTATTAATGGCATTTAGTGGATAGAGGCCACAGATGCTACCAAACAGCCTACACTGCACAACACAGTCCCTCTCAACAAAGAATTATCTGGCCTCAAATGTCAATAGTGCTGGGGTTGAGAAACCCTAATTTAGAGTATATAAGTCAATGTAACCACTTATTTTAATCCTGTGTTATTATACATTTCTGTGTTGAATGTATTACTGGCAAAACAGATTGCTGAACAAAAATCTTTGGAGAAAATAGTCTTATAAATTTGGGAATGTGTGGATAGTGTATTTATGAGACTCTTTCATTTTTTAAGTAATTATTTTTGTGTAGCTACCTGGAGTTGATCTGTTTGGATATATTGCAGTATTTTCATATCATTTGAAAAAAATGTTAAAACATCACTACCACCATGCACATAATTTCCCAAAGTAGTCTGGTAGAGGTTCCCAGTAGATCCTAATTTTGATTGATTTAGTTTTGTATTTTGAAATTATTAGTAGCCACATGAAATATGAAATTTAGATTTAAGATTTATTAATTTAAAATGCCTGTCTAGACACCTTTTTGCCCAAAGTACACAAATAGACCAAGACCCTTGTCCAGATCAGATATTTCAGTAGTTTTACATAATACTTGAATCTTAGTATTTTCTTTCTTTTACATCTTTACAGTATTTCATCCCAAGGGAGGAAGAAGTCAGGTTTGAGTGGAAGAATGAGGGCTAAGGACCAGGATTTGGATTGGGTTGAGGACATTGGCTCTCAATATGTTCCTTGTGTGGAGTGTTAGTTTTCTAGTAGATTTGTTCTTAGATTTTGTATATTTGATTTGATTAGGAATAATTTGCTGCTACTACAGATATCTCTACCTGCAGCTGCCTAGGAGGACTAATGTTACATGGCTGAATTTGGTCTGTGTATGGCCTTGCTCTGCATACCCTCATTTGAGGAGTGCTTTCTGAAGTAGAATCTGCCCTGGGTATTGTTCTAGATCAGGGATCAACAGACTTTTTGTAGAGACCCAGATCTTCAGACTGTTTTTGCAGGCCATACATACAGTCTCTGTTGCAACTATTCTGGCCTGCCTTTGTGGGGTGAAAGGAACCATAAAGATACGTAGATCATACATGTACATACATACATAAATGAATGAGTGTGGCCGTGTTTCAGTAAAACAATTTTAATTTACAAAAACAGAGCTGGATTCAGCTTGTGGCCATAGTTTGCAAACCCTTATTCTAGACCATCAGCATTTCATTTTTGGGACATTTGGCATTTTCTGGCTAGTTTCCCAGTGGTAGCTGGTTGCAAATGGAGGAAGGTGGTACCCTTTCACTTGCACCTGCTCTTTTGAACTTCATGGCTTTTGCGGATGAGGGTATAGAATAAGTGAATGACATGAAAAAGTATGACGCGAAAAAGGGAAAAGTAGAGTGATAAGCCATGCTTACTTTCTTTTTCACTCACAGCCCATTTGCAGATGGTCGTCAAATTCAGCAAGTTTACTTTTGAAAATTCTATGGAATTATGTTTTTTTTTTTTTAAATACTTTTTATTTATTTCTAGGAGAGAGAGAGAGAGAGAGAGAGAGCGTGAGCAGGGGAGGGTCAGAGAGAGAGGGAGTCACAGACTGAAACCGGCTCCAGGCTCTGAGCCGGCAGTCAGCACAGAGCCCAACGCGGGGCTCGAACCCATGAACCACGAGATCATGACCTAAGCGAAAGTCGGACGCTTAACCGACTAAGCCACCCAGGCGCCCCGGAATTATGTTTTTAAAAATATATTTGTTATCTCATGGCTGAAGTAGGGCAATAATTGATGTTTCTGCTTTTAAGGTTCTGTCTCTAACCTACCAGCCTTGACACATATTGCCAGTTCCTTTTCTAAAATAAAGTGTTATGGCATACATCTCTGTCTGTAATTATATAGTAACTCCCAGTCACCCAGAATAGTGATTCTTAACCACTTTTTATTCCTGAGTTCCTTTGAAAATCATTGGATAGCTGTGGATCCAGGAAAATTAATTTTTGTGAGTGTTCATTACACAATTTTCATACTTTTGGGGAGTTGTGCATTTCATGGCCCTAGGATTTAATTCCTGGTCTCTTAGTTAAGAACTTTTGATTTAGAGAATAAAGTGCATGTTTCTTCCCATGTTCTTGTACATGCTTCATGATCTGTCTCCAGTCTGATTATCCATGTTCCCTCCATCCCCTCCCCCTTTCTCTCTCTCTCTCTCTTGTGTTTTTCCTGCAAAGAATTAACCGGTATTCTCCTGCCATGCCAGTTTCTTCCATTCTGCTGTCTTGGCAAGTATTATTTTCTCTTGCCAGGAATGTCCTTACTACTTCCCCTCCATCTGCCCAGTTTGTACTCCTTAAAACTCATTTCAAGTAGTAGATTCTTAGTGAAGAGTTCCCTGACATTTCCTCTTTGTCAGCCATAAATAAGTATGAAGGAATTGTAGCCACAGACATATAGGGATAGGGGTGGGATGGGGAGGAGAATGGAAGGAGGAAAATTTCTAGGAAAGATTTCTTTGCTCTTTTTTTTTTTTTTTAAAATATTTATTTATTTTGAGAGAGGGGGAGAGAGAGAATCCCAGGCAGAGTCTGTGCAGAGCCCGAAACAGGGCTTGATCTCACAAACCACAAGAACATGACCTGCCAAGATCAAGAGTTGGATGCTTAACCAACTGAGCCACCAGGTGCCCCAAGATTTCTTTGCTCTTAAGAGATATCCCTCTTCTTAACCTCCTTGAGCCTCAGTTTTCTAAGTTGAGTATAATATTTTTCTAGGGGTGTTAAATAAAGAGCAGTGTTCCAATCTCTACAGTACTTCTATAGTTATACAGGAAATTCTCTTTTTCTGGTCAGTGTGTGGCCTCAGGAACATATTGCAGGAGTAAACATCTTCAGAGACCCACTTCTTTCAGTTCTGAATAAAACATCCTAACGGAAAACTATATTGTAAATTTACTAAAACAAGATTTCATGAAATCCTGCTGAAATTATTTTAAGGTGTGTGTGTGAGACACAAGTTGTCATGCAAATATTTATGTTGTTATAGGCATTGCTACTTTTAAATGGCCAGTGAGATTTTTACTATTAGAGTACATGATGCTTTTTTTGGCTAGTAAGTTGCAAATAGAATAGATGTCTTTCACAAATTAACACTTGTGGTTTTCACTATTCTGGGAATGACTGATGAGTGTATGACATATGATGATTTGTAATTTTGCTGAGCACAGATGTGATACTAGTCCATCACACTGTTGTTGAAAACTGAACTCTGTGCTTCAGAGCCAAAATACAATACGAAGACAGAGTTGGGATAAAGAGGAACAAAATCTTTATTGCTTTGCTGGGCAAAGAAGGCTGTAGAAGGCTAAGGCCTTCAAAACTGCAACCCAACTGGAAGAAGGGATTGGGGGTTTTTATAGGGAATAACTCCTAGTGCTGGTGACCAAAGCAAAAAGCAATAGGTTTGGAAAGAAGAATTTTGGATAAATTAAAGAGTAAAATGCAAGATTCTCTGGTGGCTTACATTAATGGTATAAATGAATCTACTTTGCAATTGTACGGTAATGTAATAAGTATAAATTACTTCAGTATTTTTAGAATCATTAAAGGCCTGTAGGAGTAAAAAAAAAAAAAAAAGGTACACTTTAATGTGTTATATGCCATAGTAGTATTTTCAAATTTGGGTATTTTCCAAGATGTCCTCAAACAAAATTCCTCATAACATTGAGGATCTATTGTACCTGAAGTTATCACATTGGTATCTATTTATTGAGACTTCTGAATTCAATAGAAATAATACAGTCTGTGTGTGTGTGTGTGTGTGTGTGTGTGTGTGTGTGTAATACTATCTCTCCTTCTGAACAAAACTTCTAATATTGTATAATTTAGTAGTCCATTTATAAGGACTCTTTATGTTGCCCATAGGATGAAGTCCGGGCTTTTCTTTTTACTGAAACAAACATTGCCCTTTTTACCTACTTCTTCAGACTCAGTTCTTAAAGCTTCTCCTCGCTCTTTTACAGCTTGTCCTTTTTAAATTATACTGTACTTAACGATTGGCAATTCTCTGCCAGTGTCAAAGAATTTCACCATTCCTAGCCTTTTTCACCCGTTGAACTTCTATTAGAAGTGAGGGTGGAGAGAAACTAGATATTTCACCCTCTGCCACCTTCACGTTTCCACAATTAGGAGTTGGTTAGGGAGTGGGTAATGTGGTATTGTAGAAAGCACTGAGGATTAGCAAACAGAAGACTCTGCAATTAACTGATTAAGTGAGCCTGGCCAGGTCACATAACCTCCCATGAGATTGTTGTCTTCTGTAAAATCAGGGGATTGGAATAAACAGTGAGTAAACTTTCTTCTTCTCCCTCTTATTTTGTTTTTCTTTACTTACAGTTTTTTTTCCTTCCCCTTCTTTCATTCTTGCACATCTGAAGAATATAACAGTTTCTATCACTTTTTAGGAAATTACTACAGCAGTGGTTTTTCATGAAGGGTTGGGGGTAGGGCATGCCCTGGGATAAGGGGGACAAATATTAAAATAAGGGATTTGACATGTACCCTAAGTTGAGATCTCCAAAGTATCTTCCATCTCTTAACTAATACTCATGCGAGGTGCCTGGGTGGCTCAGTCGGCTCAGCAGCCGACTTCGGCTCAGGTCATGATCTCATGGTTTGTGAATTCCTGGCCCATGTGGGGCTCTGTGCTGACAGCTCAGAGCCTGGAGCCTGCTTCAGATTCTGCTTCTGTCTCTCTCTTTCTGCTCCTCCCCTGCTCACGCTCTCTCTCTCTCTCAAATATAAATAAACATTTAAAAAAATAATACTCATCTGTATTATTCTTTGTATTAGCATGAGACAAAAATATTTGTGGATATATGTAGCTTAATTGTAAAAGACTGTTCTTGAGACCATTTTGTCTCTGAAGTCAAAAGTGACCACTAACACCATCTGTTGGTGGGAAAAGTTGTACTTTTTGTTGGATGTGTAGCTTAATTTCAATGAAATTTTGCAAATTAAAGGTCTAAGTTGAGGAGCTTCTGTATAATTCAGGAAAATTAACAGGGTTCCCCCACTTTATATTTTGAAATAATTTCAAACTGTCAGAAAATTTACAGGTATATAGAAGTCACCAAGTCACCAGTGAGTTTTTAAACATTTTGCCTAATTTGCTTTATCATTTATTTCTGTTTCTAATATACATGCTGTTTTTCTGGAATATTTGAAAATAGTTTGCATACGCCTTTACCTCTTAATATTTCAGTTGTATTTCTTAATGAAATTATTCTTTTATGTAACCACAGCACAGTTATCATAGTCAGGAAATTGATACAATACTTTATAGTCAGTATTCCAATTTTGTGAATTGTTGCAATAATAAAATTTACTGCCCTCTAATACAGCCTCTTTAGTTGTCTCTTTGAGTTTCAATCTGTAATGGTGGTGTGGTTGTGTCTCATGTATTAGAATCACTTGGCAAATTATTATTAGTGAATCTTCTCTTGGAAATTAAGCAGAACCTTTAAAGGCATCACTTAAGATTTTCCCCTTTAATGTTCAGTTATGGAAATCTCTCATCAAGTATTTAGTTTGGGGCCAGTTAGGTAAATGGAAATATAAGCTCCCTGTGTAAGATATGGGCAAGTTAATAAATTGATCATCCATTACTTCTGAACTTTAGTACAAATGAAACAGAATCACATCTGAAAGGCTTATGTACAGAATCTCTTTATTGACTTAAGGTAGAACCATTTTGTTCCTAGTAAATTCTTTAAAGTCACTTCATTATTTTTAAGGCTTTCTTTACATTTTGGGAAATAATGGCTACTATTTTATAGATGGTGAAGTGCAGATGTATCAAATGGGCCAGTTTCTTGGGGTGTCTGGGTGACTCAGTGGGTTGAGTGTCCAACTTCAGCTGAGGACATGATCTCACGGTTTGAGCTGCATGTTGGGCTGTGCTGACAGTGTGGAGTCGGCTTCGGATTCCCTCTCCCACAGTCTCTGCCCCTCCCCTGCTTGTGCGCACGTGCCCTCTCTGTCTCTGTCTCTAAAAATAAACATTAAAATTTTTTTTAATGGGCTGGTTTCTTTTCATTGTCTTTAATGTATGCACTCTACTTGAGATAGGGTAAAAGGTGTCATCGAGATAGGTGAAAGTTTTCTGCTATCCTTACCCTTTTCCGTTTTAAGATCTTAGTTTACTTTGTTTTGAAAATAATCGTTGTCACACATCTTGTGTGTGTATGTAATGCCTGGAAAAAAATATAAAGGTGTTTAATCATTTGTTAAGTGATCTAGCAAACATTCTTGCTGGGAAACAGTTTAGTTCTTTTGACATTAGGCTTCTAATTGTGTAGATTAATTTAGACATTTTCAGCTGCTTTTTTTCTTTGCAACCTGGGTGGTGTGAAATTGCTAAACCTGCCTGCTTACAGTGATCGAAGTTTATCCAAAACTTGTCTTTTTTCCTTTACAGTTTGGTGTGTTCTTATCCATGTGAATTGCTGTTGTTTAAAAAAAATGCTTGCTATCTTTCGATTAAGAATGAATTGTAGGGGCGCCTGGGTGGCTTAGTCGGTTAAGCGTCCGACTTTCGCTTGAGTCATGATCTCGACCTTCGCTTGAGTCATGATCTCGCGGTTCGTGGGTTCAAGCCCCGCGTCGGGCTCTGTGCTGACTGCCAGCTCAAAGCCTGGAGCCTGTTTCAGTCTGTGACTCCCTCTCTCTCTGACCCTCCCCTGCTCACGCTGTCTCTCTCTCTCTCCTAGAAATAAATAAAACATTAAAAAAAAAAAAAAAAGAATGAATTGTAACTTAGATTTTTTTTATCACTTATTCTGTATTACTAGGGATAAATGGAATAATTTCAAGTTTTGAATAAATTCATAAAATAGTTTATAATATGTATGTTTAATATACACTTAGAAGTTAGTTGGTCATCATGCTGAGAGGTGTCTCTCTTAAAGGGCCCCTCATCATTAAATTCAGTGGCTTAGTGTTGCCATCTATTTGTAGGTTTATCTTTTTTTGTCCTAAGAGATACAATTATTATTAGTTAACATGTTTACACATTTAGATTTATTTCTAAGAAATGAATACTTTTTAAGTAAAAATGTTTTTAGTCATTTAATAAATTTCTTTTCCAGTGTACTTTGGTCTTAAATATACTTTTAAAATTCTTTATTTAGATAAATAGTTTACTCTTTCTGATCCATTGATTTATACTGTAATTTTCACATGCTTCTGGAATTTAGAAGTAGAAGAAGGGCTCTTAGAGGTGTGCCCCCCCGCCCCTTCCTTTTTTTCTTTTTAAAGCCACATCACTGATAGATGGACTTGGTACCTCTACTTAAATATCAGCAAAGTTCTTTGCTCAAGGCCTTACAACTGGATGATAGTGGCCTAGACTAAGATTTAAATCCAGGGCTTTCTGATTCCAAAGTCTGTGTTCTTTCCATTATACTATGCCATTTCTAGATGCATGGAAGTTTTCCTGTATGATTTTTTGTACTTGTTACAAAATCTCTCTGAGGTATATTTTATCATCTCTTATTTATAAGTGAAGAAACCAAAGTTCAGTGATACTTACCCAGCATAATACACTTGGTTAAAGCCCTGGAATTGGTATTCCATATCTCATGATCTTACCACTGAACTGCTTTCTCTGCTCCTTGGTCAGGAGTGGTAGTGGGGAGTTATGGGGCAGGGGGTGTGGTTCATAAATTGACATGAATTCTGTTCACTTTTTAAAATGTCATCTGAGTTTGCCATTTCCATAGCATCAGGCCTTCTGAATTAGGAACTAGTGATGGCGGGATGAAGGTGATTGAAGTGAAGGGGATACAGTGTGACTGTGGGAGAGTTGCACAACCGAAAACTAGGAGAGGGTCCTTGAGAGCAGAGATTGGAGAAGCTTGGGTGGGAAAGGGGCCTGCACGGCACTTGAGATACTTCACTCTTTTTGGCAAAAGGTGGAAGAGAGTTGTTTACTGCTTGCCTCCCCTAAGACCCTGTGGCACACCTGCGGCATAGTAAACCTTGAAATACTGGTTTTAGTGTTGTAAGGTTACTTCCCTGTTTAGAAACCTTCCATGATTCCTTGTCCCTTCAGTGATTCCTTGCTTGTCCTTTCCAATCTCAATTTTCCCATTCAACAGTTGAGACCCTCCATAGCCTGGTCCTGTCACTTCTTAGAACTTTTCCGGAGTCCGTTGCAAAGGTTCTCCTGAGCAAGCAGGCCAGCACTCCACACTGGACCTCCTCTTTTTTCATCGCCACTTTTAAATTTGCACCCTCGTTTATCCTACTTTTACCTCTCCTGTCTTCCAGTCCTTCAACTTGTCTTTCTTTATAAACCTAAGCATTATTTCTTTCTGTAGAAATCATGTGACTCTTTAAGCTGAATAGAGGTATAACACATAGTAGTTTTCTGATGATTTCACTTCCTGCTCTTTTTCCCTCTAGTCATGTTATGACTTACTCAGAGTGGGAACGACGTTCTAGTTTCCCATTTCTGCCTTCTTTCTTCCCTCATTTTGTTTCCCTACTATTCCTTCTCCCCTCCACCTTTCCTTTCCCTCTTCCCCACCTTCCTCCTCTGTTCTGGTTTTTTTCTGTCTATCCATTTATCAGTTCATATGTCTCTTTGTCTTTTGTTTTTTCTCTTCATCTGTCTTCCCTTTTTTCTTCCCATCCAGCTGCCTGTGCCTACTGTGCAAGCTTGGGCAAGTTACCTCACCTCTCCCCTCTAAAAATAGGGTATAATGTTCTTACTTCATAGAGTTGTTTTGATGATCAAGTGAATTTTTATGAAAAAGTTCTTAGCAGGCCTGCCATGTAATAAGCACTCTAGAATGTTAGCTTTTGTTGTGATTGTTGTACTGTTTTGTGTATTCCAATATATAAAACAAATGATAGTATTTTCTATAAAAGAAGTAGTTTTCCCCTTTTTTTGCAAATAAAACTAGGTGGTTATTTTTAAAAGTAGTTACAGAAGTTAGTTTTGAACTTTTAAACACTTTGATAATAATCTAAAAACAATCATATCAGCAGTCATGACTAAGATAATTATTTCTGCTTTCAAATAAATTAGTTTTTCATGTATTACATTCTTTATTGCTTGCCATACAGACCAATTTTTGTGGTAATTTCTTTGTCTAAAAGTGTATTTTGCCTTCTCTTAAATGTGAATTTAGATGGGTATGGAATTCTAAGTTGACAGTTACTTTCTTCTGGCACTTTGAAGATATTTTCTCCTGTGTGCATTGTTTCTGTTGAGAAGCTTCCCATTTAATTTTGTTTCTATGTAAGTAAAGTGACTTATTCCACTTTTAAAACAAATATTCTCCAGTTTAGAGTGATGTATTTAGAATATGATTCTTTTATTTTTTCTGCTCAAGGTTTGTGATTCCTGAATATGAAGCTTATATCTTGCCCATATTCTGGGAACTTGTCAACCTTTATCTCTTTAAATATTGTCTTTTATTATCTCTCTTCCTTTGGAACTTCTCTTAGACTATGCTATATCTTACTATTCTGTTTTTCTTTTCTCTTGATCTCCATGCATTTTCCATATAATTCTTTCTACAGAATTTTTGCATAATTTCCTTTCTCTCTGCTGCTTCACAAATTCTCTTTAGTTTTGTTTAATCTGATGCTTAATTCTCTAGCGGCTATATTTCTTTTTTAAAAAAGCATTTTTATGGGCACCTGGGTGGCTCAGTCAGTTAAGCATCTGACTTCGGCTCAGGTTATGATCTCATGGTTTAGGCTCTCTCATGAGAGCCCCACATCGGGCTCTGTGCTGACAACTCAGAGCCTGGAGCCGCCTTCAGATTCTGTATCTACCTCTCTCTCTCTTCCCCTCCTATGCTTATGTTCTGTCTCTCTGTCTTTCAATAATAATAAATAAAAATGTTTAAAAAATAAACTAAAAAAGCATTTTTATTTGGTTTTCCAACAAATGTTTGTCTTGCTTTTTTCACAACGTATTTTCAGTTTCTTCTTTTAAGACTGCTGATTTTAATCTTTCCTGTTTTATAGCCTTTATCCAATAAATTTTCACCTAAAGGTCTCAAAAGGTAATCCTAATAATTGTTGTGTTTCCTGCTTGTACTTACGGTGTGTCATTTGTTTATACAGTGGGTAAATCTTTCTCTTGAGCTTGCTGGTGGGGTTTTATTTGTACAAATCCACATTCATTGCCTTTTTGTTCCCTCTGTCTGTCTGGGATTCCAAGAGGCTCACTAGCTTCTGAACATATTTTTGCGGATTTCTTATCTTAAGGGGCTTGAACTGTGCTGGTAGCATATACATTCAAGGTCTGTATCTGCTGGGATATGCCTACGATGACAGACTTTTATTTTGTAGACAAATTTGTGGACACTCTCCTCTAGCTTCAGTATTAAGTTCAGGCCCAAACAGACCAGTTTCTGTATCTTCTTTTACCAGTATACTTTCTCCACCCCCCTTCTTTTTTTAAATAGACCATCTTATTATTGCTGGAGTTAAAAGATAATAACTCCATCTGACTGGCTTTTTTCTAGGTAAAGGTGTGGTGGGGTGGAGTGGGGAAGAGAATGTGTGTTGTGGTTGCCTTTTCTATCCAACTGATATCAAAACTCAACTTACAATTGCTAAATTTCATTTGTACGAAGATTTTGTATTGTTTATCGGTTGTATTGCTGGAAATAGAAATCCTCATCATGTTCTTTTAAATGTGTGTAGTATTGTATGTAGTATTTGATTGTCCAATTCACCCTGTACTTTAATTGGACTTTTATATAATGTTACTCTGTGAGTGCTTTATTCAGTGATTCATTCACTCTTTTAACAGATACTTACTAAAGTAGGTAGTTGAGGATCAAGTATTGTGTTCATGTGCCTGAATGAAAAGATGAAAAATAATGGTTTTTCTGTCATGTTTTGTCTTAAATATGAGTCTTTAATATCAAGGAACATAAAGTTCATTAGGGAGAGATCTGTAAATAAACCAGTGTGAAAAGATGGCATTAAAATTTTGACAAAAGAGTGGTGGAAGCACAGTTTTATAGGCAAATCTCTCTCTGGGAGGCATTGGGGACTCCTATAATCCTGGATGTACATCAGAACTTTTTTCTTGTTTATTTCTTTTGTAATAACTTGAACTTTACAAGGGTGGCAAATGACAAAGATAATCTTGCTTAGTGTTACACTAGAAATGGTTTTAAGGGGCAACCATGTTTTTAGTAAACTTCTACTAGGATAGAATAATGGCTTTATTATTGAAACAAAGTACTGGGGAATTGAGATTCATCTCTCATTTTCTTAGATCAAAAAATTAAAGATGGCAGTGGGAGTTTAGCTGTCACAAATGCTGAAAGTTAGCTTGCCTTCATGCCATGATTTATAGGCTACTCCAGTCTTTGGGCCTTCCATGAGTGTCGTATAAAGCAGGTCTTTAATATTTATTTAAAAATAAATGTTAAAGGAAAGCAAACTCTGTAATGAGTATTAAATATTGAACTTCAATTACAGTGTTTTAATTTTACCCCAATTTTTTTCTCATGAAAGGTTTAAGAATATTATAATAAGAAGGTTTAGTTCCTTTTTTTGTCTTTTTTTTTTTTTTTTAAGTTTATCTATTTATTCTGACAGAGATTGAGAAAGAGTCAGGGGTGGGGGTGGGGGTAGGGAATGGACAGAGAGAGAATCCCAAGCAGGCTATGTATTGTCAGAGCAGAGCCCGATGTGGGGCTTGAACCTATATATCGTCAGATCATGATCTGATATGAAGTCGAACACTTACCCAACTGAGCCACCTAGGTGACCAAGGAAGGTTTAGTTTCTCTTGTTGAACCCGTTACTTCTGTTTTCATCTTTCTTATAATTGTCCATTTGAATTTCTTAATGTGGTTATATACAAGGGCATTAAAATGGTTCTCACTATTATAAATAGTGCTTGATTGAATAGCTTTACCTGTATAGTTTTTTCTCTTTCTCCAGAGTTTTCATAAGATGAATTTCTAGGACAGAGATTTTAAGCCAAAGTATATGAGAATATCAATTCTGTATTGTCTAAACGTTTCCAAAGAAATTGCTCTAATTAATTTCATTTTACTACCATTTCCTTTATAGTTGCTTAACTGTTTGAGAATATGTTTTATAAAAGTATTAAATGTCTTTTGCATAATATTCCTAATGATGATAGCATAACTTATTTTAGAAAAGAATATGCATCTGCTGTTGTGAAATGAGATTAATTAGTGAGAAGTTGACACTGACTTTAATCCTTTGTTCATTTAGTTAAAAAGTACTGGTTTCTTGGTATGAATACCATTGAGAAGGTGGGGTGTTTAGGAAGCTAAATGTGCCTGCAATTTAATAATCTAGTTCCATGACCTCAAACAAGGAACTAAAAACGTACACATTTCAGATTTCCTGTTTGGGGATTATATTGCTTGGAAAGAAGCAATATCCTTGTTTTTGGATTATAATTGTTTAGAAGGAAGCAATATACCTGTTTTGGGATTAAAACCCTAAAGACAGATTAACTGTCTTTGAAGTTTCAGAAGAGTATAAGTAGGAAATAATGAATTTAATTAAGTAGAGAGCTATTGTGATATTGGTAATGATTATGAATGGTTGTGTCATTTGTAGCTCTAGGAAAAGTAAACTGTGTATTTGTCTTGTTTAACTTGAACTTTCCTGTGTGCAAAACATAGAAAGGTCTGAGATACATACTAAGAACGTAAGCCCAGTTTGTCTCTAAGGATTTAGCATTTTTATGATATCATGTAGTACATTTACAAATACTTCTTCAAAGTATGCTTTACTGTACTTATTTTTATATGTAATTAATTTTAAAACATTTTAATGGAATATTTGAATGGCATTTTAATTAAAACCAGGCAGAAAAAACTTTACTGTTATAGTTTAAAAATGTGTAATGTTTATTCTAGGTTAAGAAGAGTAGGTTAAGAATACGTTTCCTTTAACAATTTAATTAAAATCTTTTTCTTTAACACTAGGGGGCACTCTTGATTTATGGATTCATAAGATTAATTTAGGTTAATCTTTATGCATAGACTGGAGTGAAATGAAATTATTTGAAAACATGTCATTGCAAACTGAATATTGACATCAGAGAGAATTTGGATTATCAAGCTCATTTTATATGGCATTGTAAACAAAAATTGATCCTTAATAGTGGCATAAGAATAATGAAGCTTATAAAATGAAATGCTGTAGATTGGAGGAAATGAAAGTATTTCAATGCTCTGTTTGCCTTCATACTGATTTTCTAAGTGGGTTCTAAATGGTTTTAAGAACCTATTATTTCTGATATCTTATTTTAAAAAAAGTCTAGCACCATGTTTTGTTCTTAGCAAGTACTTAATATACACCTAAAGAAATGAAGATAGTTTTTTTAAAAAATTTTCTTGATGTTTATTTATTATGGAGACAGAAACAGAGCATGAATAGGGGAGGGGCAGAGAGGGAGGGAGACACAGAATCAGAAACCAGCTCCAGGCTCCGAGCTGTCAGCACAGAGACCAACGCAGGGCTCAAACCCACGAACCGTGAGATCATGACCTGAGCCAAAGTTGGATGCTTAACAGACTGAGTGACCCAGGCGTCCCTAAAGGTAGTCTTAAGATATGACTGAAGGATGCTGTCATTAGTAATAATTTTTGAGCATTTGAAAACCAAAATGTCTTGCTACATTCAGGAGACATATTTTAAGCATTTTCACTCACTGTGTCTTTAGTTGGGATTTTGGAGACGCCCACCAACATGTATTTTGGCAGAGATGTATTTCTAGTTTTTTTGTCTTAATTTGAAGACTGTGGAACTTCAGCCTTGTGTGGATTAAGTAGACTAAATCTGCATCATCATGATTGCACACTTAGCATGTGTCAGCACTGTTTTTATGGGCTTTGCATATATTCATTTCTCCTCACCACAACTCTGTGTGGTAGGCACTTACTGTTATCTTAGATTAATAGGTAAAGAAATTGAGCCCACAAAAGTTTGCTGGGTTCAAACTTAGGCAGTCTTGTTCTAGAATCTGCTTCTACATCACTGTCATCCTCTGTTGCTTATCCAGAGAGAGGAAGCTTAGCGTCAAGAGAATTATTATTGCTATTCAGACTCAGTTTTTAAAGTCAGTGTAATTTAAAATATCTAATTTATAGACACTTACCATTTCTCTTATGAAAAAGGATCATTGAAATTCAGAGTTAGAAAGGTGCCTTAGAGTCCTGTCATTTTATAGAGAGGAAGAAATTCCATCCTAGAAAGGTGAATTTACCAACACAGTGCTACACAACAAGTTATTTGTGGAAAGGGATGGGAAGCTCAAGTAAACATTCTGACTTACGGTAAAATGGAAAGAAATGTGATGTTGTGGAAATATTTGACTAGAATTTTAGATGGCTTGAATTTTATTCTCGCCTTTCCTCATTTACCATCCTGCATCATCAGAGGCTTTGTTTCTTTGTGCTGCGTGAGTATAAGTCCTCCTTAATTTAGTCTTCCTGCTAGTTGTGAAGATCAGAGAGATAATGATTGAAGATACTCTGTAAACTTTATTTTTTTTCTTTTTTTTTTTTTAATGTTTTTTATTTATTTCTAGGAGAGAGAGAGAGAGAGACAGCGTGAACAGGGGAGGGTGAGAGAGAGAGGGAGTCACAGACTGAAACAGGCTCCAGGCTCTGAGCTGGCAGTCAGCACAGAGCCCGACACGGGGCTCGAACCCACGAACCGCGAGATCATGACCTAAGCGAAAGTCGGATTCTTAACCGACTAAGCCACCCAGACACCCTGTAAACTTTAAAACTCTATGCAAATAAACATATATTGTGGTCTTTGACACGTTCTGTAATATTTTATTTTTAATTATTTGTGGTATCTTTGTAAACCAGTTTGTCAGCAGTGATCAGCTTAGTATTGCCGATTTGTAGATGTCTTTTATTTTATTTATCTTTTAAATATTTTTTAATGTTTTATTTATTTTTGAGAGAGACAGACAGCATGAGCAGGGGAGGGTCAGAGAGAGAGGGAGACACAGAATCAGAAGCAGGCTCCAGGATCTGAGCTAGCTGTCAAAACAGAGCCCGATATGGAGCTCAAACCCACAAACCATGAGATCATGACCTGAGCCGAAGTCGGACACTTAACCAACTGAGCCACCCAGGCGCCCCTGTAGATGTCTTATAGATCTCTAAAAAATTTATTGCGTTATGCCCTGTGTTACTTTGCCACATGTTGTTTTACACTTTTTATTTACTTAAAACTAAAAAAGGGTTTTTGACTTTTTCTCACACTAAGTGAAAAGTCACACTTGTGCTTTGCAGATGGACAACATACCAGTAGCCTGTATTGAATGCTGCCCATGTGGTGTTTCTGACCATTTGGAAAGAGCATCCAGGATTGTCCTCAAGCCAGATTTAGTGACTTACCTGAAATAAAAAAGAGTTCAGTAAAGTGGAAATGTTTTATTTCTTGGCATGGTGATAGGCATGGATTTGCTTTCTTAAAGTTACAATAAGACATAGATTAAACATTTTCTGTTTATTTTTTACAGGAATAATAATGTATTTGTGGCCTTGGACATGAAGCAGTCAGTCTTCTGTTACTGTTAACATAGCGTCAAGGACTGATGTTGTGGGAAGCATGGACCTCATGAACGGGCAGGCAAGCAGTGTTAATATTGCTGCTACTGCTTCTGAGGTAAGAATTCTCAGGTTAGCTGTAGAGTTTCTTACCTGGCATTCTGAGTTTTCAAGCATTATAGTTGGTCAAAGACTTAAATCAGAATTTGAGAAAAGGGCTACAAATTTGTTAATTTTTAAAAAACTTTTATTTTTTATTTATTTTTAAATGTTTATTTTTGAGAGAAAGAAAGAGAGCAAGTGGGGGAGGGGCAGAGGGAGAAAGAGACAGAGGACCCAGGCAGGTTCTGTGCCGACAGCAGAGAGCCCGATGCAGGGCTTGAGCTCACCAACCTCAAGATTCTGGCCTCAGCAGAGATCAAGTGTCAGATGCTTAACCAACTGAGCCCCCCAGGTGCCCCCCAGAAACTGTTTTAATTGTGTCATTCACATGTTCTATACGCCTTAGAAACCGTTAATCCTTATTCACTTAAGGTATGTGACAAATCATGATTACTTAAAACTTTTTCTTGAGTTTAGTTTAAAAATTTTTTAATGTTTATTTATTTTTGAAGAGACAAAGAGAGAGCCCAAGCATGAGCCAGGGGAGGGGCAGAGAGAGGAAGACACAGAGTCTGAAGCAGGCTCCAGTCTCTGAGTTGTCAGCACAGAGCCTGACACAGGTCTTGAACCCACAGATCATGAGATCGTGACCTGAGCCAAAGTTGGACGCTTACCTGACTGAGCCACCCAGTTGCCCCTTGGTTTAGTTTTAAAGGATACATGGAATGTATATATACATACATTAGAATGTCCTTTTAGGATCTTTTTACATTACATGAACCTTGAGGACAGTAATAGAAGTGAGAATAAAAGATTCTTTTTTTTAGAATCATATCATTTTGAACACTGTCCAGATCCCTTGATTCCAAATCTCTTGAAGGAGATCAAAAACCAAGAGGCCAAAATGTTGGAAGGGATGTAGCTTAGAGTGTAAAGATGCAGGTGATGACTGAACTGGATGCCCATCTCTCTCGTTAATGTGTTGGGATTTTATTTTTGCCTTGTGTTTTTTCTTTTTTGCTTTGTCTTTAAATCTAGGGTACTTGCCTGCTTTCCTTCTAGCTTTAGCAACCAGCTCCTGTATTTCTCTTTTATTTTTCTGCTGTTGTAGAGGATGAGAATAATGTTTATGACCTTTTAACATCTTTGCCTCAAAGTTCCTTAATAACTTAAACTCCATTTTGCCCCAGCCAGTTACTTAGGCCTTCTTGTCAATGAAAATATTCTGAGTCTGTGGTTTCGATTATTTTTCTTACGCTGATGATTTCTGCATTTCTATCTCTAGCTCTGGCTTCCCTCATACATTTGCATTAAGCATTTCTGATGAACCAGATATTTTATGTATAATACAAAGAAAATGAAGTTACTTGTTACTATTCTGCTGTACAACCTCTAAAGAAAATAGTCCATCCCCTTTCTCTGTTAATCACATTACCATTTCCCATTACTGTCTGTATCAACATTATTTCCCTGGCCATCTAAGTTTAATCTTTAGATTTGTAATTAACTCACTTCTTTGTTTATCACAACCTGTTTTCTTATCACGGCAGGGAGAGTACACGGGCAGAACAGAAGTTCCAGTTCTATAATGTAATCATGGAAGCGACATCCCATTCTCTCTGCCATATTCTGTTGGTTAGAAACAGGTCACAGTGCTGCCCACACTCAAGTGGAGGGAATTCCACGAGGGTGTGAGCGCCAGGAGACGCAGCCCTTGGCAGTTGTGTGAGAGCCTGGCCAGCACACCCCTCTCCAGGATCCGGCCCTTTTCTCCTTGTTTCTACCAGCACCATCTGAGTTCGGCCATTATTTCTTGTCTAGATCATTGCAGCCGCCTTTTAGCCTGATCTTGCACTTCCGTTCTCTGCTGTTTTTGGTCCATTTAACTATAATTCAACCTTAATATTCTTAAAATACAGTTCTTAGGCTTTATTGTATCCTCAGATTGTCCGTGGTTCCCCATTGCCTATTAATTAAATACAAATGACCCTAAACCTTTTATTTAAGACTTTCTTCAAAAGGGCTCTAAATTTTCTTTTTAATAGATTTAATTCTTGATAATTATTAACTTGAAATTTCATTCTATTGAAAGAATACTGTATCTTGCTGGTGTTTGTATAAACCGTTCTTTTCCTACTTTGGTTGCAGCCTTGTCTATCAGTTTTCCTCCACGGGGCTTCTCTTCCCACTACAGTGTGCCCCTCTTTCTCACCGCACCCAAAAAATACATTTTGGCTATCTTTCAAAACCTGTTTCAAATGTTATACTTTCAGTAAAGTTTCGTCCTGATCCCCTCAACAGAAAGAAGGGTTCCTATTTTGAAACTATCACGTAAAAAAATCCCACTCTTAAAATAATTTTTTTTCATAAGTGTATATATCACTTTTCTTCTGCCTTGAGACAGGAATTATTATATATTTGTATATATGTTTATATTATATGTATGTTCACCGCGTGTTTTTATAACCATATTTTTGAATTTGTTAAATGTAAATGTGTATATATGCAGGATATTTATAATCCTATATACTGAAACATTTGGTCTAATATAAGAAACAGTATACAATTATTTGTTACATAAAATAGATCATTTTACTGTAAAAAAAAAAATCTGCCCTAAAAGTGAATGAACTACATCAGGTCTTGATGTAATACAATTTAGCTTATGGTAAGTGGAAAAAGCTGTCTTTTAAATTGTCCCATGCTGTGGTAAGAAAGTGAAATTTTTAAATGGATATTTTTTGCCTTCTATTAAATTGTGGATCTATTAACATATCCACGCAAATGTCCCATAAATCTGATAAGCTTATACAATGGAGAAAATACTTGATCTGGGTGATTGACTTCCTTCCCTATCTTAGTACCAAAGCTTCTGAGATCAGAAGAGTTGCAGTGAATTTTTTTTCCAGATATTTAGAGGTGTCACCGGTTTTAGTCTTGTCTCGAATAAAGAATTATTACTATTCTCTTAGTGGACAGTATGCTTAAGTAGTGCATAGCTTATTAGTACCAACTTATTTATTGGTATTGGGGAAGCAAATAGATACTGCTCGTAATTTCTTAAGCCTCTCCTATAATGGCTTATAAAAAGGAAAAAAAGAAAGTGATTACTTCTTTTGGTAAGCAATAAAATTGCCTTTATGATTTGCTAACTTGTCTTGAATGAGTTAAAAACTTGGAGAAAATTACCAAGTTATGTTTAAAATTAATGTCTCTACTTGACAGAATGTATTTGGTTATTGGGGCAGTAATTGATGTCTGTTTGAATGTTTGAGATTGTAAATATACAAATAAATTTCTAACTTAATCTTGGGATATAAAATAATACTGTTGACATACTATATTCAAAATTACAGAGAATAAACACACGAAATAAAATACATATAAAAAATGATTATGAGACTTTGGGTTTCTGCTCAGATAGAGGTTGGAATTCATCACTCCTTTCTGTTCTCACAACATGAATAAAACCCTGAAAATCAGGAACTCTTCTTCGCTCTCAGAAAATTGATGTCACAGAGCAAACTGACAGTGATGACCCAAAAACTGGAGAGAGGCAAATAGAGAATTAATTTACCAAGAGCATAAATCACTATAGCCAGAAAAGGATAGGAAAACTTAAGCTGTAGTTGACAAATTGCTGGAGGCATTGTGTAGACTAGCAACTAGCTTCAAATTAGAAACTCCTGAGGCCCAGGCTTAGGTTCTTCCAACTTCCACCTTTGTGTTTTACCTGTAGAAGCTCCATCAGGTTCTCACAGTGAAGATCAGGGAAAAATACCCTCTTGCTTCTGGCAGGGGGTGGGGAAGATAATAATTTTGAATTGTACCCAGTACATTCCGTTCTCCCCTGACCTCAAGGTAAACCCCTTTACCAGAGACCTATTTGGGGCAAGAGAAATAACCCAACACCAGCCTTCCTTTCTCACTTTCTCAGGGATTGGTGGTGATGGTGGGATACTGAGAAGTTCTTGAGGTCACAGCCCAAGGGCATAAGCTCACAAATAGATCTGACTGTAGGGCTTATAGAACACTTCTTACCCCCCCACCCCCATACTTTACCACCACATCGGTAGGGCCCCTGTGTAAGGATGATAGCTGAAGGAACTGCAAGACACAGATTCTAAGAAGGAGTTTCTAGGGAAACCCGAAGAGGGACAGTGGGGGACAAAAAGAAGGACACTAGAAGAATTGAAGAGTAGACACCTCAAGTACGCAAACAGTAAACACAGCATAACTCCTACCTGCAGAAGCATAAATCCTTACACTAAAGGCCTGTTTACCTCAGTGCCTGTTACTCAGTACATTATGTCAGGTTTTCAGCAAATTACAAAGCATGCTGAAAGGTAAGAAAAAGGCATAGTCTGGAGAGACAAAGCAGGTACAAGAGCCGGACTCAGATATGGCAGAGATTTTGAATTTCTCTCTGGATAATTAAAATAATTATGATTAATAATGCTAAGGGCTCTAATGGAAAAAATGGACAACTTGTAAGAACAGATGGATAATGTAAGCAGGAATACCAAAATTCTGAGAATTAAAAGAAACTATTAGAAATCAGAAACATTGTATTAAAGATGAAGAATGACTTTGATTGGCTCACCAGTAGACTGGTGGCTAGTAGTTAGTCAACAAAAGAATTAGTGGTCTTGAAGCTATGTCTGTAGAAACATCCCAAACTGAAATGGAGAGAAAATAGAATGAAAAAAATAGAGTAGAATATCCAAGGACTGTGACAGTGACAGAGGGTGTAACATACACGCAGTGGAAACCAGAAGAAGAGAAAGGGGCAGAAGAAATATTTGAAGTAATAATGGTTGAGAATTTTCCCAGATTGACAGATCCTTTCCTTTGAAATGATTTTAATACTTAGCTGCTAATGAAAGTGAGAGAAAACATAAAAATGAGGCATAATGACAAGTGATCAAAAACTGATGGATAACAGCTGGTAGTTTGACGTACGTTATTTATACATTGGTAACTGAAACTTTGGTGAATTTTTTATGCCATTACATGTAGCTTGATATCCTGCCACTATTTCGTAGAGCATGATCGAAATGTTACAGTGATGCAACCAGCTGAGGCAGAGTACATTTTTTATCTCATGGTACAGATAAAGTGGAAATTGAATAGAAATAAACTTTTCAGAGCCAAAATCCACCTATTGTCTTATATGTAATAACAGCAAATTCAAACTTAAAATAGTAACCTTAAAACAGAAAACCCTCCACTTTGTAATAAATATTAGGGAAGAATAGTATCAATTGTACTGTTACAGACAGACATCACTTAACAAGTATGATTGGATTACTTAATAAAGTTCTGAATGTTTTCTTATGGTTTAAGTTATGAAAATAATTTGTCTTTTTCTTCAAAACAGTAGTTTAAAAATTATAAATAGAGGTAGTCTTCTCCCCTAACTTGCTTTTACCGCATTTGAGAATCATCAGACTTGTTAAAATCTTTTGTTTCTCTCAGAAATGATAGGATGTCAGGATAAGGATACTGACAGACAAGAAAATGACTCACTTAAGTACCTAGAAATTTAAAAAGGTTAGATTTTCAGTTGTCGGACCCTTTATCTGATGCTTTTCCAACTGAGCAGCATGTTGTACGCAGTTTTTTAGTGTTTGTTGACCTACTGTTTTCAGTTTCCTCAGTGTTTAAGGCCAGTGGGGCTGTTGTGGCACTCACTGTGACACAGTATGAAAATAACTGCATTTTCTTTCAATTTAACAGAAAAGTAGCAGTTCCGAATCATTAAGTGACAAAGGTTCTGAACTGAAGAAAAGCTTTGATGCTGTGGTATTTGATGTTCTTAAGGTTACACCAGAAGAATATGCGGTAAGCCTCCCCCCTCCCCTTCCTCCAGCTTTTGCACATAACTTACACATTGATGGGGTTGAGCTAGAATTTGCAAGGCAGGGCAGAAGGAGGTGGTTACAAACAACTGAAAGCAGGAATCGATGGAGAGACTAGCCCAGCAGTGGAGCAAGCAGAGGAGTGAAATGGGGAAGGGAAGAAGAGCTGGGCAGAGGGTTAGAGCAGCTTCCTGCGTTACACTCTCAGCTTGGCAGTAATGAGTAAGTACTTAGCACCTAAAACTCATGTAACATTGTGTGCTACTCAAAAAAACAAAACAACACACACATTAGGGGGAAAAAATGTCAGTATTTAACCTTTGTGCTGATTGCTTCCGTCCCTCCCTGTACCACCTCCCCAAGCCAACTGTGCCTTCTTGACCTGTGTGAGAAGTATTAGGAGTTCTTTGTAGATTAAAAAAACCGAAAAATGAAGTTTGAAGTCATTATTGTGATACCGTGAAAGATACCGTTTAATTTTTCTTTCTCCATTAACGTGTTAATAGCATCTATTGATTTCCTGACATTGAACCACTCTTGCATTCCAGGAGTAAACTATATTTAATCATAACATGTTATTCTTTGGTATGATGTTGGGTTTTGTTTTACACTTGTAGCCTTAAGTGAGATAGAGATAGCTGCATAGCCCTGTGCAGCAAGCCCTTAGATAGGAGTTGCCACTAATACAGTTTCATTGATTCTTACAAATGGGGAAGAACACCTTTATATTAATATCAGATTTTATAATACTGTTATAGGAAATACAATTAAATAGTCACAATAATACTGTACCATGAACCATTAGATCTGATTTTTGGTTTTGATTTTGAGTTAATGTGTAACTGTGTCCAAGGCCTTAAATTGTTTTTCTTTTCTTTTTTTTTAATTAAAAAAAAAATATTTATATTTATTTTTGAGAGAGAGAGACAGACAGAATGAACGTGAGTGGGGGAGGGGCAGGGAGAGAGGGAGACACAGACCTTGAAGCAGGCTCCAGGGTCCGAGCTGTCAGCACAGAGCCCAGTGTGGGACTCCAGCCCATGGATTACGAGATCATGACCTGAGACGAGGTTGGATGCTTAGCTGACTTAGCCACCCAGGCGCCTCTTTTTATTTTATTTTCTAATTTTACTTCGTTTATCTCACAAGAAAATATGAATAGGCATGAGATCACTTGAAATGATCATATTTAATGGTACAAGTGCTAAACTTTCATTTTCTGTAATCCCTTTTAAAAATGACTCTTTCCTAAGTAAAATTTTGAGTATTCAATATATCGTAGTATAGAATATAATTCTAATTTAGAATATATGTTATGTCCTAAAATTCCCAAGAAGAAATTGTCATTTTTTACTTTTTATTTCAGGGTCAGATAACGCTAATGGATGTTCCAGTATTTAAAGCCATTCAACCAGATGTGAGTAGTTTTAAGAACTTTCCTTTTAAATATACAGAATGGTCATTAATAGTATCCCAAATTAAGAGGTTTTAGAAATGTCAGATTCATATTAATGTTTAAATGTTTATAGCTTTTGATGTGACTGTCCATATACTATTCAGGCCTCAGAAAGTCATATGGCAGTCATAGACACAAATCACTGAGTCATAGGTGGGACTGATGAATCATCCTGGGTGAGTAGGCTTCCTCACTCTTCTTAGGAGGGGACTAGACTTAGGGTGAATGGGACACCCAAGACTTTGAAGCTTTTTCATGGAAGAATGAGAATAAGAAACAGGGTTTCACAACTCACCACCGCAGTCTTTTCCTTTACTTTATTTATGACTTTACAATATGACTGTGTGTTAACATTTTGGAGGGAGGTGGGAGGATCAAGCAAAGCATGTTTTGCTTTTATTAAAAAGGGACTGACATTTATTATGCATCTACCTGCTGTAAGCTGTTTATTATGCTGTCTGTGCATATGAATGTGACTGTGGTAGTGTCTGTGTCACTGATGAGATAACAGAATGACAGCTGTCCTTGCTGCACAACTAAGTGTAGGGATTGGGTTTCAGACTGGTACTTTTTCTACTCTTACCAAGAAAGAATGTAAGTGTGATTTTTTTACCCCAAAAGCAAGCGATAATACCAATATTTAGTACCATAAGATAGATTTTCTTTTTATTCTTTTGAGAACAAAATGTCGTATGTTTGTTGTGTTGAAAAGTGTGCAGTGGCCTTGACCACTGTGATTACTGTCGGGGTTAGAGAAAACGTCCGTGTCTTAAATGGTAGAGACCGTATTAGTCTTGTGATTTTCAGGTAAGTTAACGTCTTAGTATCTCAAGTTGGTCATTTACAAAAGGAAGCGGGGGGGTGGGGACTGGAGTGGTCTCTGAGTCCCTGTCATTTCCACAGTTCTATTTTCCTAACATTTGCCCTATACCATGAGGATTCTCTTAGTAGAAACGTTAGATTAGAGATAGGAGGAGCAATCTATTCTACACGTAAAGGACAAACAGAAAATAGCTTTTGTTTTTAAGTAACAAAAGCTGTTCATTTCCTCACATCCCTGAACA
The DNA here is from genome assembly GCA_017311185.1 of Proteles cristata cristata. NCBI lineage: Eukaryota > Metazoa > Chordata > Mammalia > Carnivora > Hyaenidae > Proteles > Proteles cristata. Next base: position 456,327 of record JAESUZ010005399.1, read on the forward strand.
AAAGAAACTAAATTCTTTACAAAATTTACACTTTTTTTGCCTTGAAATTCAGCCATCTTATCCATAGACATATTTTTTTTCTTTTGGATAAAGTGCAGTGACCATATTACTGTTCCATAGGAGAGTAGTCCTACCCATTGGAAATATAGTGTGAGCCACTTATATAACTTTACATTTTCTAGTAGCCACATTATGAAGTAGAAATAAGACAGATGAGGATGTTTGGGTGGCTCAGTCAGTTTAGCATCTGACCTGAGGTCATGATCTCAGGACTCGTGAGTTCAAGCCCCATGTCAGGCTCTGTGCTGACCACTTAAAAAGTCTGGAACCTGCTTCAGATTATGTGACTCCCTCTCTCTCTGCCCTTTCCCCCATCCCCCTGAAAAATAAGCATTGAAATTTTTTTTAAATAAAAAATTAAACAGATGAAATTAGTTTTAATAATTTTATTTAACCTACAACATCCAAAATATTACCAGCTTGACTTAATCAGTATAAAATTATTGAGTATACTAGGACCTTGAAATTCAGTGTGTCTTGTATAGTTACGGCACAGTTTTATTTGGAGTAGCCACATTTCAAGTACTCAATAGCTGTTTGTGACTAGGTGCTTTGCACGTTGAAGCTCTAGATAATTATTATTGAATACATGGAATTCAAGTCAGTATGGGAGTTTTGTATTTTCCTGGGACATCTGACGCTACTTTGTGGAAGTCAGAAGTGAACCTTAAAATTCCCTTGGCCCCACTTCCTTGTCTAACTTAATACTAGTCTCCTTGATTTTTTTTTTTTAAACATCCTAAGTATCTTATCTATCCATTTTCTCTCTACTTCCAACACCCCAATCCAAGATACCATTTTATCTCAGCTGTAGTGTCTTCTTACTGAATGATCTACCTGCATCCATAACCCTTCTAAACTCTTTTCTATCCAACACCTGTGGTAATGTTGTTGAACATGTAAATCTGCTCATATGATCCCTCTGCTTAAAACACTTCAGTGACTTTCTGAGGATGAAGACAAACTACTCTAATATGGTCCACAAATCTCCTCCTAGTTTTGCCTCCTTATACATTTTCTACCTCTTCCTGGTCTAACTACACTGGCCTTTTTATCCTTGTCACCACTGAGCCTGTGTATATCCTCAGTAAGTCCTAGTCATCCTTCAGTTGTCAGGTCAGGTTTGACTCCCTCAGGTAAGCTTTTCCTGTCCTCCCAGAGGTTCACCTGGCGCTCTCTCCTTCTTTACTGCCCTTGTCAGCTGCAAGCTTCCATTTATGTTTTGTGGTTCAACAAGTAATAGCTGAGCGTCTGTTATGTGCTAGGTGCTGGTTTCATTACTGGAGATACAGCCGTGAACAGACTAAAATTCCTGCCCTGGTGGATTTTATATTTGCGTGAGGTGAGCTAGATTGTGTGTCATGAAAAAAGCAACCAGAAGAGAATAGAGAGTGAGGACAGTGAGGATTTTGATTGCAGGTGGCATGGTTTCAGGAAGCCTTCCCTGGGAAGGTGCCATCTGAGCAAAGGCCTGAAGGAAGTGAGAGAGTGAATCCTGGGTGTTTGGGGGGAGAGCGTTCCAGGCAGAGAACAGCCAGGGCGAAGGCCAGTGAGCCAGAGTCATGGAGGGAGGGGGGAGGGAAGTAGAGGAGGGAGGTAGAATGAGGGCTGGATAGTCCCGGGCCTTGCAGATCATTCCTCTGAGAAAGACGGGAAGTTCTGGGAGGGTTTTGAGTAGAGGAGTGGCAATTTCCGACTAAGATTCTCAGTAGCGCTTTAAGTTAGCTGTGGCTGCTGACTCGGGTATGGGGTTAGGAGCTGGTCCCAAGGTCTGAATCAAGAAGACCGGGTAAGAGAGCAAGGTGGCTTGGGTCAGGATGGGAGTGGAAGAGGTGGTGAGTTGTCAGACTCTCTGTGCAGGGGACGTTGAGGGTGCTGCCAGGGTTTTTGGCCTGATGGCAGAAGCGTGTACTTGATATTCTGTGAGATGGAAAATTATTATTGTGCTCATAACTCCTGGGGCTGCCATTCATATAGAATATTAGGTGCAGTGTTGCCTTGTGGAGAAAGGCCAGAGCTGCAGATTTGGAGGAAAGAGCAGGAGTTTGGCTTCGGACATGTTTGGGTTTACAAGTCTGTTAGAACGCTGAGTTAGGTGATGTATACTACATTACTTGTCCAGGTTGCAAGTGTAGTTGGAGAGAAGTCTCTGAAGAGACTTCTTGGGTGAGGTTACCAAGAAAGTGAATATAGATGAGAGAAGGGTCCTATTTAGTGTTTAGGTGGAATTAGCAAAAGATAAAGAAGCAGCAGTGAGTGATTTAGGAGGAAAATCAGGTTATTAGTATGGAATTAGGTGAGCTGAATGAAGGAAGTATTTTTTTTAAATGTTTTATTTATTTCTAGGAGAGAGAGAGAGAAAGAGAGAGAGAGAGAGACAGCGTGAGCAGGAGAGGGTCAGAGAGAGAAGGAGTCACAGACTCTGAAACAGGCTCCAGGTTCTGAGCTGGGAGTCAGCACAGAGCCCGATGTGGGGCTCGAACCCACGAACTGCGAGATCATGACCTAAACGAAAGTCGGACGCTTAACCGACTAAGCCACCCAGGCGCCCCCGAAGGAAGTATTTTTAAGAGGGAAGGAGTGATGAGGTGTAAAGTGTGGTTAATCATGTGCTTATTTGATTAATTGCTTGCTGCTTCCACTAGGTTTTAAGCTACATGAAGGCAGAGACCAAAAATAATTTTGCTTCTACTATTTTATTTGCCTGGCATGTAGTGGGGCTCAATATTTTGAATGAGAAGATGAATACAGTGTTCAGTAAATACTTGTTCAGTGAGAGAATGTTTTTAGAAATTGAAGCAGTAACTGTTGAAAGAAATGATGTAGCACAAAAATATTCTTGTTATATATTAGTCTCAGATAATCCTCAAGATTACACTAAATCTGGCAGTATAAACAGGACTTTGTCATCCGGCAGAAAAATGTTTTCTAATATATTTTGAAATATTCAAGACCTACAACAAGATGTAAAGACTAATAAGATGAACCTCTCTGTACCCACCTCACCAGGGCTTTGAGCTGCTCTGTATTCTGCCTGTCTCCCCCCTCCTTCCTCCCTCCTTCCTCTCACCCAGGGAGCCACTGTCCAGTATCAATCTGTATCATTCCTGTGCATTCTGTATTTCTTCTATGTCTGTCCCTTAGCAATTTGAACTATTGCAGGTTTAAAAAATTTTTTTATGTAAAAGGTACCCTGTTGTTTTAGTCATCTTTAGCTTGCTTTTTATGTTCAACATTGCTGACTAGCATCCATGTTAATATATGTGCATTAATTACTGAGTTGAAGAGTACGAATGTCTTTGAGTTTATTAAAGACTTCCCAGTTTTCTGAAGTGTTTGTATAGATATTATTTATTATGTCAAAACTCTTGCTGTCGACAGATTAAACAAAAGATTAAGCCATGATGTCAGTCTAATGTATTAGCCTTTGTATTAGCATAAAATGCATAAAACTTCACATACTGTGGATAGTGGTTATCACTGAATCTAATAAATTTATCTTGATAGTTCTGTCCATTATATCAACGTTCATGTCTCTATATAATGTAAAACTTTAAAAAATGTATATATACTTTATGAAGCTTTAAAAGATCTTTAGTTCACTAAAACTCCTAATCAGAACTCACTATTATATGTATATATCCATTTCAGGTGATGATTTACTCACGTTTTCTAAAATGAAATCTGTACTAAATTTAAACTTTGAAGAAAAAGATTCTGGATCCAACTCTGCAGTTTGGCAATTTTAGTTGCAGGTTGGCCATTAAACCACTCAAGTCTTGTTCAGTTTTCTATAATAGAGATAGTTGCTGAGTTACCTGAAACTTATATAATATGTATCTCTCATTAATTCAGTTCCCTGAGTAGGACCTTGTAATTCCTACCTGTTTGGGGAATTCTGTATTCCCAAGTCTTTCATGTTAAGTAGAATTTACCCCAGCTTGTTCTACCTAAACTTGTTATTAACTTGTGGGAAGAAAGGGGCAAGTGTATGGAGTGCAGTGGTTTTCTCAGAATAAAGTAGCTTATGTGTACTGTCTGTTATAAGTACACCTGAAAACTGCTCGGGGGCGGGGGAAGGAAAAATTATAAGCCTTTTATTTCACTATAGAAACTTACTTTTGAGGTGTGAATTTTTTATGATATAGGGACTATTCTTAGTCATTAGAAAACTTGCTAAATAAAATCACATCTTTAAGAGCAGATCTGAATCAAACAATTTCTAAACCTGGTTTTTCTCCAACCCTGTATCATGCTTGAAGGTACCTCAGATTGAAAGAAAAAACAAACAGATTTTGGTACTTTGTTTCATAGTTCTTTTGTTTTATGGTCGGAAGAATGGAAAACATGCTTACCAATGAAAAGAATTTAAAGTTGGGGCACCTGGGTGGCGTAGTCGGTTAAGCGTCCGGCTTTCACTTAGGTCATGATCTCGTGGTTCGTGGGTTCGAGCCCCGCGTCGGGCTCTATGCTGACTGCCAGCTCAGAGCCTGGAGCCTGTTTCAGTCTGTGACTCCCTCTCTCTCTGACCCTCCCCTGCTCACGCTGTCTCTCTCTCCTAGAAATAAATAAAAAAACATTAAAAAATATTTAAAAAAAAAAAGAATTTAAAGTTGAAAGATCATCAGTAATTTTAAAACTATTCATAGTAAGACTATACCTACATAGAAAAAATGTTTGCTACAGTTTTATTTTTAATGGGTCCTTGTCTGCATGATGTGCATCATCTATCCATTTTTGATACCATTCGGAAACCTAGGAGTCCTTCTTTCCCCTTTTCTCTCCATCGTATTTTCCCTCTTCTTTAATTGATTTTACCCCCTAAATAACTCCTCTCCTTCCTCATCTCTGTCAACTTTGAAGGATATTGGTTAAAAGAGTACAGTATTTTTATAGGGCTGTGGCCCGTTGGCTCCAGAAATGTGAGTGCTGCTGAATGTCTGTGCATAGTTGTTGGCCCAAAACAGGTCTCAGTTCAGCCAGTCACCTGCTGACAGATCCCTCTCCATCTGAACACATTTCCAAATGTTCCCATAGCTAGTGCTACAGAAATGCTAAGAATCTTCACTTGCCCACCAGCCTAGACAGTGTGGCCAAATTTGGAAGCGTCTGTGGATGGTGATCCCTCTCACACAGAACTTGGCTTTTCACCCTTCCCTCCTCTCAGTAAGCAGCCATCTCTTAGCGATGGGGAGAGCACGCAATGATATGGTTACTGCAACTGTAATTACAGTGATTACAAAGAAGGAGAAATGTTAGTAGTTCTGTTGTTTATATTAAACTACTGTTAATGTGTCTTTACAACTCTCATTTCCATGGAGCTGATCATTCTCTCTTTTCATTAGTTAAATAAAACCAATTTTGGGCACAAATTACCATGCATTTTGCTGCTTGCTTTTTCCTTTTTCATCAGTGTCTAACATTCACAGCTCTGAATGGGTGCTCACAAATTTTTACTTCCTTCATTTCGTTTACTTTAAAATTTACTTTAAAGCCCTTTGGATCCCAAAAGATGCTTTTTAATGGCAAAACATAAAAGCAGGGAGCCAGAAGACTTGTAGTTTTTTTCAGCTTTGCCATTTATAGACTGTGCCATTAATAGGATCGATATCATGTCTTTGGTCTTTTAAAAAATTACTGAATCTGTGAAGTAAAGGATTTTGGACCATTGGATCTTTATAATAATACCTTCTAGGTCTTTGAGAAATTCCCGAAAGTAGGATTATTTATTTAATTATTTTTGGTAACTTCAGAGTAAGGGCTGCAGTTATGTGTAATTCTCAGTAATAAATATAATTTTGATTAAAACTTTGAGAAACTTAAGGACGTGATATGGGTTGAGTGGTGATCATGAGTCAAGCTCTTATAGGTTGAGGGTCTGTTATACCCTCATTGGAACATAAATTCCACAAGAGCAGAAACTTTTGTCTGCTTTGTTCACTGGTAATCTCTAGTGCCTAGAATAATACCTGTTTTGTATTTGAGTTTGATAAGTGACCATTCCCAAGCCTTGTACTATGTAGCCTACAGGCATATCACCTCCCAGTGCTTATGTTTGGAATCATTTCTGCAAAAGTCTGTTACTAGTCCAAGAAACTGACTTTCATAAAATAGCGTTCTCTTTGTGGAAAAAGGAGTTTGGGGTTTTTTCCCCCATCCATAATTAGGAACATTTTCAGATTTTTTGCCCAGTGTGAATTATTTAATACTTAGTAAGGGCAGTTTGAGGATTCTCTAGATTCATTAATTTCTAGTATGATATTCTGGTATTTAGTTGAAACTCTGCTCTTGTTAAGGTTTTGTTTTACATTTCTTATACATACAGATTTCCCTAGTGTGATTCTCTCTTGATCTTGAAGGTATGTTTTGTTTTAGAAACCTCTTATCCATTTATAGGGCTTCTGTCCAGTGTGAGTTCTTTCATGTTGGGGAAGCAATGACTGTTCTGAAGGTTTTCCATGTTTATTATATTCATGGGGGATTGGTTTTTGTCTAATATGAATTCTCTCATGTTCTGTAAAGCTTATATTTTTTCTGAAGGCATTGCCATGTTCATTACATCAATGGGATTTCTCTTCAGAATGAGTATTATACTAAACCCAGGATAAGTTATGACAGAAAGTTTGTTTGCAATCAGATTTTCTTTCTAGTCGCAATGCTCTGGTACTTTCAGTAACTCTTAAAAGGTGAACTGTGCTTGAAATCAGTACCGTAGTCATTACATTGGATGATGTTTGCCTGTTATGAGGTTCTCAAGTGTTCAAAAAGCATTAAGGGACTGGCTCTCACTGAAAGTCCTCTGACATGTATTACCTTCAAAGAAGTAAGTTTGACACTTTATTATAATTTCTAGTAAGTCAGTACAGTAAGTCATTACATTGTATCAATAAACAGACATTATATACAGAGGATAGATCGGCCCTTCTGTATTCCTGTATTACTGGGGTACTCTAGAGACTGAGGAAGAATGCTAGTTAAATGAGGGAAAGTACATGAGAATGCTAGTTAAATGAGGGAAAGTACATGATAGGTAATTTTGAATCTTAGTAAAACATTTCTGCAAAACATACAGTTGAGATATTACTGACAGTATGTAAAAGAGTTTACTGTATGCTAGCTTTCTTGTAATGGAGAGACTATAATCTTGGCAACATCTGAAGTTCCAGCATCAGGAATACCATAATTCTCTATTTGCTTTAATGAAAATTATTGTTTGCATTAGAATTAAAATGTAAACAACTCATGAATATAGTGAGAGCTTTGAAGAAAGCAAAGAAGACGTGAAAGATTTGAAATTTCTATTAGAAGCAAGTGCGGCTGTTTTATAAGTTATTGCTGTTCATCACTGTGAGCGTCCTTACCATGTAGCAAGGTCAGGGAGGGCAGGTGTATCACGCGATCAGTAGTAGCAGAAGGTGGCTCCTGGCTTTCTCTCTGCTCTCATTACAGGGGCAGCATTAATGTGTTGGGAGGAGGGTAGAGGGGAACCGAGAATGTGAGTACACTGGCAAACAGAATTGATCTTTTTGATTTAACATAACATTGCAGTTTTATAGTTTCAAAACTTTATTCTGTTGATTAAAAATACAGGAGTTGCAGCAGGCACGTTGTGGCTGAGGCTTCTTTCTAAATAGCCATATAGGCTGAATGCTTAATGGACATATTATATCCCTTTAAAAAAGCTTTGCATTTTTTAACATAAGAGTGCCTTAGCAATAATTAACTTCTCCCATGCATCAACTATACTTCAGTGGAAAAACAAATTTTCTTCTTGTGAGGACCGCTTTCCCCCTGCACCTCTGCAATCTTGTGTACGTTCCATCGCCTTTTCTTTTCTTCTCTCATTCTCTGTCTACATGCTGGTCTATATTGGCCTTTTCTCTTCTTCTATCTTTAGGTACCCCTACAACATCACCCTTAGAACAGCCCTTTTAAGAGTGTTGGAACCTACAAGATGAAATTTAGATCAAGAATTTGACTTTACAGAACAAACCTACAAGAGACATAAGAGAAGCTGTGGCTCCTGTGAAATTCAGTAATTCTTTCATAGGGTAGGTGGTCCTCAGTTGCGGTGTCTGCTTCCCACATGCTTCCAAAATACACACACTGGAAAATCAGGCTCGGCAGTTTCAGAGCTCAAGATGCGCCCATGAATATTCTTTCAAGTACACTTTCAGTGCCCATTTAAAAATTGCCTTTATGTGTGTGAGTTACTATTAGATTTCTCTTTACTGCCTGATTTTAAAATTCTAAGTTAAATTCATTTCAACAGATTTTAAGAAGTATCAAGGCTGCTCTGTTTCATTAAGCCTTTGCTAAAGTAGAGGCTGACTTACATAGTGTGCTCAAGTCAGTCCTGTTCTTATATCAGACCCTTAAAAAAAACATCCTTTGAGTTACTGTAAAGCTTTCTTTTTTGTATTCCTGGGAGATGTTTTAGTATAGGATAGCCCTTGACTAGGCTGATTAGCTGTCAAATGCAAGATAGCACGGAAGGAGAATTTATTTCTTCGATTGTTCTGTAGTGTCTCTTGGAGGAAGATCCAGAGTCTGAACAAAAGGAAAAGCAATTTTTTTTCTCACAGAGAGGTTCAGTGGCTGTTGAGACTTAGAGTTGGGGCAGGGCAAAATTCCTTTAAGCCTAGCTGATAGAAATGCATGTCGAGGTTTAAGAAGAAATTAGTGAGTTCCTGGAGTCCCAGTGCAATTTCAGCTCCATAATTCATTAAATGGATTTTGTTTTTATTGTTGTTGTTTAACTTTATATTTTGAAGTAACTACAGATTTACTGGGACTTGGAAAAAATAGTACAGAAATAATTAGAGATTCGTAGGAAATTGCAAAACATATTACAGAAAGGTTCCATTTATCTTTCACCCAGTTTTCCCTAGAAGCTACATCTTGTACAAGTCTGGTACAGTATCAAAATCAGGGAATGGATTGCTATAACATTTTATCTTACGTGTTGTTTTGTCTAACCATCATCTCAGTCAAGATAGAAAACTATTGCAATACCACAGAGATCTGCTCCCTTGTTCTGCCCCTTTATAGTCAGCCAGCCCCACTCCTGCCTACTTTCCACCGTCCTTAACTCCTCGAACCACTAATCTGTGCTCTGTCAGTTATAGTTCATTGTAGTAGATGTGCTAGTAATATAGCATTGTCTCTAAGGGAGAATGGTAGCTACCATCTTAAGAGGTTTAAAAAAACCTGCTTGTTTCTTCACATTAAAAAAAATTTTTTTTAACGTTTTTTCATTTTTGAGAGACAGAGTGTGAGCCGGGGGGGGGGGGGAGCAGAGAGAGAGAGGGGGACAAAGAATCTGAAGAAGGCTACAGGATCCAAGCTGTCAGCACAGAGCCCATGTGGGGCCTGAACTCAGAATGGCCAGATCATGACCTGAGCCAAAGTTGGACACTTAACTGACCAGGCGCCCCTCTTCACATTTTTTAAAGTACAAATTCCTTTAGAATGGAGTGCTTCAGTAGCATTTTAATCTATGTACTCCCAAGTGATGTGACTATAGATTTATTCATCCCCACTTCCTTTCTGTTGGCTTCCAAGAGTTTTGTTAAAAGGACAAAACATTTTTCCATTAAGTTATTGATGTTAAAATGTTCTAAGAATTGGATGAATTTTTCAAAACCTCGTATTTTTTATTTGAAGAGTCAGGCAGTAAAAGGTTTTAGTGTAAAAAAAAAAATAAAGCCATAATTCACTGATACTTTTATTTGGGTTCCTTGTTTATCATAATAATTTATAATGGTGAAGATAGGTTTAAATGAGTTGTTATGTATAAGCACTTATAATAGTGCTTAGCATATGGTAATCTCTGTTAGTGGTAATTCTTTTACTGTTGCTGTTAAGACACTTGTTCTCAGGATGAGAAGTATTTTTTAAGCATAAAACCAGAAGATTAAGTCACACTGAAGAGGACAGTAAAAGTACTGGCTGCTTTAAACAAACAAAAAACCAGGCCCCCTTTTGCACATAAAGAAGATTGGGAAGGTGTTTTCATAAGTTTTCTCTCGGTGGTGGGTTTATAAGTGATTCATAGACTTTACTCTCCCTTTCCTCTCCTTTTTTTTTTTTTTTTTTTGATCATTTTACTTTTAAAAAATGTTTATTTAATTTGAGAGAGAGGGAGAGAGAGAATCCCAAGCAGGCTCTGCACCGTCAGCATAGAGTCCAACACAGGGCTTGATCTCACAAACTGTGAGATCATAACTTGAGCAGAAATCAAAAGTCAGACACTTAACTGACTGAACCATTCAGGTGCCCCCCCCCCTTCCACTTCTTGTAACAAACATAATTACTCTTACAGTTGGGGAAATTAAAGTAATAATATACAAAAAGAGGATAAATATACCCAGATTCAGTGAGACTGTTGGGAAAGTGACACTTAGTGTTGGTGGTATAAGTGACTCAGTATTTCAGGAGGGCAATTTGACAGGTATCAAAGCCTGGAAAGGGTTCAGACTCTTTGACCTAGTGATTTTACTTTTAGGACTATATTTTTAGGAAATGATCAGAAATGTCAGAAAAGGTTCAATAATATTCATTATTTATGGTATAGCTTACTTATAACAGGAAAATGAAATTCATGTTATGTATAAAGCTGCATAATTGAATTTGAACTCTATCCAGTGGGTATGTTGATATCATTTTGACACAGACACTTTATATTAGTAGCATTAATATGCATTTGGAAATTAATTGGTTAAAAGTGAGTTGAGTATTTATAGATCTAATCCTAGTAATTTTGTCCTAAAATATGCCATCTTTATGTAGTTATATTAATATTTTTAGAAAAAACATTTTCTAGAAATTTGATGTTTTTAATATAGCTATCATGTTGTTTTCATGTTTGTGTAATATCTATCACTAAGTATTTTCTGTCTGTACAAGGAGGTAATGTGAAATGAGCCTGCGTCTAGGCTGAGTTACAAGCAGTTGTATGTTTACTACAGAGTTGGCTTTGGTTGTTTTGGATTTTCCTTCAGTAATTTCAGATCTGAAGGTTGTAATCTAGCGTTAGATCTTAAAAACAGTAATTGATCTCTTCAGAGCACTTACTGCGTGTCCACTGTGTTGAAGCAGTGATTGCTGTTTCTTCCTTCTGTGTTCTCCATCTCCATTACTTAAGCCGAAAACTTGGGATTCTTAGTGCCTCTGGACTCCTCATTCTTGCCTTATGTTGTGTGGATCCAATTTTTGACCAAATCCTGCCTGCCTCCAAAATATCTTGAATCTACCACTTTTTCAACATAAGGGAACGTTACCTTAATTTTTGTGTTTCAGTAAAATTTTGTAGTATCACCATAACTGTTTCCTTAGTCTCCTCAGTCCGTTTCTTTTTGTTTCTTTTTTATAATGTTATGGAAGATAGGCATACATCACATTTAAGAAGTCCTGAATTTCCACCAGCCTCCACCCTTGAGTCCGATGCGTATCCAGTGCCTTAGCTATTTCTTCTTGCAGAAATTTAGGTCCAGTTTTCAAATAATATACCTAAATTTCTATTATTGATGATTTAAAAAAATTTTAACTTTATTTATTTTGAGAGAGAGACAACATGAATGGGGGAGGAACAGAGTGAGAGAAGGGAGAGAGAATCCCAAGCAGGCTCTGAGCTGCCAGTGCAGGGCCCGATGTGGGGCTCAAACCCATGAAGCTGTGAGATCATGACCGGAGCCGAAACCAAGAATCAGATGCTTAACTGACTGAGCCACCAAGGTGCCCCTGATAAATCATGTTTAAAGTTTTAGATATGATTTATTCTATAGAGAATGATCTCACACTTTTATATTGTTTCCCTTGACCTTTATACAGTTGTCTTCTTCTTTATCACGTATAGTTATGTCACAGTTTTGATGTGAATAAGTAAAGAATAGTAAACTATTCTTTACAGTTGAGCCGTGATTACTTACTTAAATTTTGTTACTTACTTAGATTTTGTGTTCCTTGAGCTAATAACTTACATAAGCTTTCTCTGCACTCATCACTGATTCTTCTGCCAGAAGTGAATATAGTGAATGTATCTTCGCAGTGTGTTGAGACACTTCCCTGTTGTTTCATCTTTGAGAGCCGTCTCTCTTGGAGTCTCTGACCTCTTGTTAGTTACTGTCTGGATTGTTGTTCTGAAGCTCTGCTCACAGCCATGCACACGGTCATTCTCTCTCTATAAATAAAATTTTAAAATTGGGGAGGGGTAAATTATTTTTCTCTATTTTCTCTGTTCTCTCTTAACATTCCTGCAGTTGGGGCGCCTGGATGGCTCAGTTGGTTAAGCGTCTCACTTCAGCTCAGATTATGATCTTGCAGTTTGTGTGTTCAAGCCCCATGTTGGGCTCTGTGCTGACAGCTCAGAGCCTGGAGCCTGCTTTGGATTCTGTGTCTCTTTCTGTCTCTGCCCCTCCCCTACTTGCACTGTCTCTCTCTAAAATAAAGAAACATTAAAAAATTATAAAATTCCTGTTATTATTTAGACATTGACTGGTATGGACTCTCTTAATGGACATAATATTTGTACTCCTGTTTTGAGCTTATTTTATCTCATGACTCTTAATGGTGATTTTTAAAATCTCCCTTATTGTGTTTCCAAAGGTTGTGTTTTGTTCTCTGAATAAATCCTAATGGGTGCAATACCTATTCTCATCTCTCTGAGAGTAATAAATACATGGTTTTGTCTTTTCTTCTCGCAGTTTTTTTGGTTCCCTTTCCTAACTCAATTTCCTCAGAGTCCTTTTTCTTTTTTCCTATAGATTTTATCTCTTCCTAGTGGTGGTTATTGGTATTTTAGCAGGATTCTTAACCTGTTTTGAACCTTGGACTCCCTTGGCACCTGAATGAAGCCTATGGAGCTGAACCCTTCTTTAAAAACAAAGGAAATCAATTTTATTAAAATACACTTCTTACATTATTTTGTAAAACTGTCACATAGCAATATATATGTGCTTTTTTATTAACATTAAGTAAGATCCAGAGATGACGAGCTCCTAATACCAAACTAGTGATGAGTATAAATGATACTTTTGAGTTATCTGTATCTGAAAATGAAAATATCCGTGATTTTCATCAGTGGTAAAGTCACATGCATTGCCAATTCTTTTGTGATCTGTACTCTACATTTATGATAAAAAGGAATGTCATGTCAGAGATTAGTATAACATAAATATTTAATTTTTTAAGTTTATCAAGCCCTTTGTCAAGAGCCTTTTTATTAGAGGTTTCATGTTATGTCTGGGGTGCGATTGGCTGTCAGCTCAAAGAGTAAGGTATTGGAAAGCTGACTGGAAGCTCTGAGTAACTGAGTGGGAATGGGGCTTGACAGCTAGTGGGGTTCACTGTATGTTATAAGAAGCTCAGCTCTCGTTGTCTGGAAGTCCTTCCTCTTGACATTCAAATGTCCTCAGAAGGAGAATCCACCAGTCTCCCTGTGGTGTGTAGGTTTAGTTACCTATGTTCTCATAGACAGGTAATTTTGCCCTTTTATGTTTTTGTTTTTTGTTTTTTGTTTTTAATTTCTTTTATTCTTTTACTTTTTTTAATTTTATTTATTTCTAGGAGAGAGAAAGACAGCGTGAGCAGGGGAGGGTCAGAGAGAGAGGGAGTCACAGACTCTGAAACAGGCTCCAGGCTCTGAACTGGCAGTCAGCACAGAGCCCGACGCGGAGCTCGAACCCACGAACCGCGAGATCGTGACCTAAGCGAAAGTTGGACACTTAACCGACTAAGCCACCCAGGCGCCCCTGTTTTTAATTTATTTCTGAGAAAGAGAGAGGCAGCATGAACAGAGGAGGGTCAGAGAGAGGGAGGTACAGAATCTGAAACAGGCTCCAGGCTCTGAGCTAGCTGTCAGCACAGAGCCCGACACGGGGCTCGAACCCACGAACCGTGAGATCATGACCTGAGCCAAAGTCGGATGCTTAACTGACTGAGCCACCCAGGCGCCCCTTGACCTCTTAGATCCTACGAGTAAAATTTGCTTTTATGATTTAACTGAACGGTTACAGTATTGGATATGTTTCTTTTGAGTAAAATGGTTCTAGGAGGGGACATAAGTGTCTTTAATGTTTTGAAACCCTTAATATAATAAGAAAACAGGGCTATTTCATGAACTTACTTTTAACCTATTTTTCAGGAGCTTTCAAGTTGTGGATGGAATAAAAAAGAAAAATATAGTTCTGCACCAAATGCCGTTGCCTTCACAAGGAGATTTAATCACGTGAGTTGCCTATAAAACTTTGATATTTAGTTTCTGAGATTCAGTTCCTCAACCTATAATTTTTCATTAAGAAGTAGTTTAGCCTTTCACATCTTTGCTGGGATGTTTTCAGCCAGTATCCCTTTAAATACTGTCTCCCTGCATGATCTCTAGGTTTTTCCTTGTGTAATTTCTGTTGGAAATTTGTTGGGACTTGACCTTTTTTTCTTCTTAACCTTTCATATTTTATATCTGTTTCTTTGTGTTCCATTCTGCATGATCCTCAGTACTATATTTTAATCCACTAATTCTTTTCAGATGGGTCATTTCTATTTCAAGTCTGTGTACGCTTTTACACTGGATTCATTTTTCTGTTTCTTAAATAATTTTCATCATTTTATTTTATAATTTCTGTTACTATCCAGTTTTTGGAGTACTAATTCTCTGTTATTTCTGCTAATCTTTACTCAAAATGGTTTGTGTTTTTAGGCATTTTCTAATTTTGGATTAAGCGCTCATCATTTAAACTTTATCTGTACTTTGTGGGAATTCTCCTGCCACCCAGACTGAGGGTATATCTCTTCTGAAAAACTTTTGTTTGCTTTTTCTGGTACTAAGGACTATACTGACTTAGGACACTTTTTTATGTTTTGGTTGGGAACATCTGTACATTGCTGTAGTGGAAATTTCAACTCCAGATCCAACTAAGGGCTGTTTACAAATTCTTATGAAAGACTTATTTTTCAGGACACCTGGGTGGCTCATTTGGTTAAGCATCTGACTCTTGATTTAGGCTCAGGTCATGATCTCACAATTCAGGAGATGGAACCCTGTGTTGGGCTCTGCGCTGACTGTGTGGAGCCTGCTTGGCATTCTCTCTCTCTCTCTCTCTCTCTCTCTCTCTCTCTCTCTCTCTCCCCCCCCCCTGTCTCTTTCTCTCTCTCTCCTCCACCCTCTCTCTCTCCTCCTCTCTCTCTCTCTCACTCTCCCACTTCTGTGCACCCCCCATTCTCAAAATAAATAAATACACATTTTTTAAAAGGACTTATTTTTCTCCATCTCCTCTGTCTTCGACTGCCAGGAAGGGATAGTTTTAGTCTACATTTTCAACAAGACTGTAGCCCTTTGAAGATCCCCGAGATAGACATAGAGGTTGTAGAGTAGAGGCGGGGGCCTTATACTTGAAAGACTATTAAATCCCAAGCCCCTATGTCACTGAGAGAAAATCCTCTGTGAGCAGCTGTAGGGCTCTTTTATGTAATCACTGCTTTGCCTTTATTTCCCTCTTTGTTTTGGCCTCTAGGGGAAGAAATCCTTCCTTTAAAATTAGCCACACATTGTTTTAAAAAAGAGCTTGTTGTCTTTAACCCAACATTTCTAGTTTACAGCAAGTAGTTTCTAAGGATTTGCTTCACTGTATTTCCCCAAATGGAAGTAAATCAGAGTTTTAAAAAATTAGATTAAACCATTATTAGGGACACAGGGCAAACATGTCTTACGCTGAAATTCATATTCAAGTTATATAGAAGTTGTCTGCACAATTTTTAGGAGTTGGAATTTTATCACAGTAAAATTTTTTTTCTTTCCCATACAAAAATATTCACAAATTCGACTTTACATTTTAAGTAAAATTTTAAGCAGTAATATTAATTCTTAAGCCAAAAAGTTGTCAGAGTCAAATATGTCACGTTGTACCAAAAGCTCTTATCCTTATTCCAGATCATAATTGATCCTTTAATCTCACTTAATGGCTCCATTACTCTATTCAATTCTCCCAGTAAGGTCATAGGAGATTTGAAATAGCAAATTTTGAAAGAAGTTAGACTCTTTTAGAGAGAACCTATGTGCAACATTATTTTTAAAATGAGTTTTTGCGGGGCGCCTGGGTGGCTCGGTTGGTTAAGCGTCCAACTTCGGTTCAGGTCATAATCTCATGGTTTGTGAGTTCGAACCCTGTGTCGGGCTCTGTGCTGGCAGCTCAGAGCCTGGAGCCTGCTTCGGGTTCTGTGTCTCCTTCTGTCTCTGCCCCTCTCCCACTCGTGCTCTGTCTCTCTCGGCCTCTCAAAAATGAATATACAGGGGCGCCTGGGTGGCTTAGTCGGTTAAGCGTCCGACTTTCGCTTGGGTCATGATCTCGCGGTTCGTGGGTTCGAGCCCCGCGTCGGGCTCTGTGCTGACTGCCAGCTCAGAGCCTGGAGCCTGTTTCAGTCTGTGACTCCCTCTCTCTCTGACCCTCCCCTGCTCACGCTGTCTCTCTCTCTCCTAGAAAAAAAAAAAAAATATTTAAAAAAAAAAATGAATATACATTAAAAATTTTTTTTAAATGAGTTTTTTGTAGACAACATATTGTTGGGTCTTCCTTTTTTTTATTTTTGTTTAGGAATTCTAATATATGTAGATTTATATAAGTATAATCTAAATTCAGTTTCATCACCGTAAAAATTTCTTTTGTGCTGTACCCTTGTAGTCACACCCACTCTCTATCCCTAACCCTTGGTGACCAGTGAGCTGCTTTCCATCACTATATTTGCCTTCTTCTGATTTTTATATAAATAGACTCGTATAGTACATACCCTTTTGAAACTGATCTTTTCACCTTCTCAAAGCGTGATGTCTTTGAGATTTATTCTTGTTGCTTGCATCAGTAATTCCTTCTATTGCTGTGTAGTATTCCATTTACATCCATTTGAATTTGATAGGTGGTAGTTTTTCTTTTTTTTAGATTTTCCTTAAATATATATTAAAAGCATCAAATTGTTTCATAAAATACATCATTAGTATCTTAGTAACAGAAGTAGATTATAATTATTCTAACTTTTACTCAATTTTATTCTCTATATTTTCTCAAAAATATCCTCAGTTGTACTTTACAATAGTCCTGTGAGGCAGACATATAAGTTAATATTAAGAACCCAAGGTTTATTTTGTTTTGGGAGGGTTTGTTTTTCAGATTTTTATTTAAATTCTAGTTAGTTAACATACCTTTCTTTTTTGTAGTTCAGTCTGAATCTCTGCTTTTCAGTTTAGACTTAGGATGCAAAGATAGTTCAGTTTCCACGTTCTTATATCCCATATAACCTCCCCCTGTGCTAACCTCTTACATATGTATGGTTCTAAGAGCCAGGAAACCAGGCTTGGTATAGGACGGACTAAGCTAAGGACATCATTCAGTTTCCCCAGTTTTCTCACTAATATCCTTTTTGTTGTTGTTACAAGAGACTTTTGGATCCCACATTGCATTTAGTTGTCACTAATTCTCATAAAAGCTTGTTTGGGGTGTGCTTTTGTCCTTTCAGTGCTTTTCCTCTTAACTCTGTCACGTTTTCTGTTCCTTTGCATGTATGGTAATTTTTAAAATTATATAGTCAACTTTATGGATGATACATAATAGTGATTCTGGATTCTGTTGTCCTCTTTTTTTTTTTTTTTTTTAATTTTTATTTACTTTCCAGTTAGTTAACTAACGTACAGTATAATATTAGTTTCAGGTATACAATTTAGTGATTCAACACTTCCATCCATCACTGGTACTCATCACAAGTGCCCTTCTTAATCCTTGTCACCTATTTAACCCATTCCCCCTCCACCTTCTCTCCAGTAACCACCACTTTGTTTTCTATAGTTAAGAATCTGTTTCTTGGTTTGCCTCTCTTTCTCATTTTTCCCTTTGCTCCTTTAATTTTTCTTAAATTCCACATATGGTGTTTATCTCTGACTGACATATTTATGTCTTTTCTTCAGTGATATCATTTTTTTGCATGTTTAAAATCTTAATAATACACGTTAGTTAACATATAGTGTAATAATGGTTTTGTTTTCCTTTTTTGAAGCGTGATTTTTATTTTTATTTAACTTCGCTGGACTAAAACTCCAAATTCTGCCCCTCCTTGGAGAACAGATAATTTCCTTTTGGTTTTGTTTTCAGTTAGGCTTCTTAGAGTTTCCCTTGTACACGTACAGTTCCAAGGTCAGCCGGAGAGTTGGATGGCATTTTTACTTAGATTTGGGGGATCTCCTTCTTATCTTTCCCTCCTTTCTAGAATTTCTCCCCTCACTTTCTAGCCAGTTGACTTCTGACTTTTGAAACTAAGACTCCATATGGCCTTCTGCTTGAATTTTAGCTGCCCACATTGTGGTAACTAGAAAGTGTCCTCAGTGAACCAAGTGCAAATCTCATCCAGCGCATCTTTCAACAATCAGTCCCCCAGTTTCTGCTTTATTTTTATCCGTCTCTTGAACATTTAAATAATTGCTTTTATAATTTGGAATTAAAATCAGATGAGCACTTGCAAAGATACCATCTATTCCGCATTACCAGAAATGGAGTTCTCCTCCATCCCTTTAAAAACTATGCTTTCCATTGATTATCAGAATAACAACAGGTATTGCAGAGAAATTGAAAAGATGTAGAAATGTATTAAAAAGCTGAGGGGAAAACAATTACCTAGACGTGACTGTTAACATTTAAGCATATATCCTTTTTTCCATTCTTTATTTTTTCTTAATTTAATAGAAATCATGTTGTACCTACAAGTTATAGCCTTACTGTCATAGCATATCGTTAAATTCTCCTATATCATTATATGTTGAAAACATTTTTAGTATCTCTATGATCTCTTGTGATTGAACTATGTCATACTTTTAATAACCACTCTGTATTAGATACTTCTCTGATAACCTGGAGGCATGCCTTCTAGCCAGTGGGTGCTTATTTTTTTGTTTTCTTTTTTATTGGCAAAAGGCTGTTTAAATTTGACTTTATGTTTAGATAATTGGAAATATGACTGATAATTAGAGGTCATTGCTTTTAAGAATGTTCATGATAATAGGTTATATTTGTTAAAAAAGACTCTACTTTTTGACAGTAAAATTTATGGATATAGTTATATGTTATCTGTGATTTTCTCCACAGTATTCCTGGGGCATTTGAGGGGGTAGGGATGGCAGTGAAAAAATCTGACCGTAACTTGATAATTGTTGAAACTGGTTGATATGCATCAGGGACTTCATTATTATCTTCTGTTTAGTTCAGTGTACATTTGAAGTTTTCCATGCAAACAGCTGAGAAACTGTCTTTAAGCTTAACGTATTTTTGGCTGCAAATATAAAGTTTTTATAACACCTCCATATGATTATAGAACTGAATAAAGCAACTACAGTTAGAAATATCCTATGAATGTTTTCTAGGATTTGCTTTTTTATAAAATATTTGGTACATTTCAAAGAATGTGTTAAATATTTATTTCAATCATATGAAACTGCTCATGTTCAACCATTGTTAGCCTACAGAAATGGCAAGTTCATGTGATGAATGTGTATTAAGAAGCAGTCTAATAAATGATTTCTAATTCACCACCTAAGCTAGGAACTAGAATAATACCCAAATACTTTAAACATTTTACATGTTTTTCCCTCTACCCTCTCTTGACAGGTAGCCATTATCTCAAAATTTGGGTTTTGGTTTTTGGGGAAGGTTTTTCAAAAGTTTTTTAAACTCTTCTAATTCTTTTATAGATTTATCAGAAATGTTTGTATCCCTAAACAGCATGTTGTATAATCTTGTTTTTCATTCTCATAAAACATATTTTCAGAATATATATATTCTTTTATGGTTGGCTTTTTTTCACTTTTGTGTTTCTTTGATGCCAGATGATGTACTTGGCTCTAGTTCATTGATTTTTCACTGCTGTCTAGCATTTCATTGCTTGAATCTATCAAAATGGATTTATCATTCTTTTGAGGATGACCATAAGATAAATTAACTAACTTTTTGCTGTATGAAGAATGCTGCTAGGAATGTTGTGAGTCTTGGTGCTAATGAGTACTGGTTTCTCTAGGCAGTGGCTTTCAAACTTTATTGATGGTGACTCACGATAAGATAAAATATTTAACATTGCACTTCAGTGTAGACACACAGCTGAAACAGAAGTATTCTGAGATACTATTTATTTATATTAGGTTATATGTTCTTTGATCTTTCTGCTTATTAAAGCAATAACATTGGTACTTAAACTTACTAAATTGATACATTAAAGTGGGTAAAAAAACCCCACTGTAATTAATTGGTTAGGAAAATTGTGCATCTGAATATTAAATTTTTGTCAAAGAGAGTGTATGCATGTTTAACTATAAAAGATAGTGTCTTTTTTTTAATGATTGTACTAATTTTGCATTCCCACCAGCAGAGTACAAGAGCTTTCATTAACTATCATCTTTGTCAACATTTGGTTTCATCAGACTTTGCAATCTAATTGATGTGAAATGATTCAGCTTTCATTTTTATTCAGTAAATGTTTATTAAGTTTCTGCTGTGCCCTGGGCGCTGTTCTCAGTGTTTGGAATATATTAGTGAAAAGGAAAAACAAAGATCATTACCTCCGTGGACCTTTTCATTCTAGCTCTCACTAATTTTAATTTCACTTTTTTTTTCCATTTTCACAAGTTCTATCATTTTCAGATCTCCCTGGTCTTTTTTTATTATTCTCATATTTCCTACTCATTTATTTTCTTACTCATTACTTACTGTGAAGTAAAACATGGATACAAAAAGACCACAAAACAAATGCATGGCTCAGTAAACTATTGTCAAGCAAATATCCTTGTAACACCACCAAGGTCAAAAATAAAATTTGACCAAATACTCTAGAAATCCCTACATGTACCTCAGCCCACACACCCTCACACCCTTTCTTCCTCCAAGAATAATGAGTCCTTTTATCATATTCACTTTTTTGCGTTTCTTTTTATAGTTTTTTTTATCACCTAAATGTGGCTCCCCAGACACAACTATTTAGCCTTACCAATTTTAAAATTTGTTAAATTTTAAGAGTTTTTAATTGACAGTTTCTCCCTTTCTTTTCCTTACCATTTACCTGTGGATGCACCGAGGCATTTTGACCTAATTTTGAATCTCCCATAATCTAGATTGGATCTAATATAATTTAATATATTCTGTTTTCTGGATATTAGTGGTGGTTCCAGAGATTCAGTTGGGTTCAGTGCCTTTGGCAGGAATATGTGTTGTAATTGCTGTATTTTTCTTCCTTTTCATCAGGAGGCACCTAATACCTGGTTGTCTTTTTCAGGATTTTAGCAGCTGTGTCTAGATCCATTGATTAGTTGAGGTTGTTAAAAGGCTGGGACACCTGGGTGGCTCAGTTGGTTAAGCATCCGACTTAGGCTCAGGTCATGATCTCACAGTTTGAACCCTTCGTTGGGCTCCTTGCTGACAGCTCAGAGCCTGGGTCCTGCTTTGGATTCTGTGTCTCCCTTTCTCTCTGCCTCTCTCTCCGTCTCCCTCCCTCCCTCTCTCAAAATAAACATCAATAATTTTTTAAAGGTTAATCTGCATTTCATTCTTCTTCATTTATTAGTTGGAATGCTTTTATAAAGAGACATTTTCCCTCATCTGATATTTGTTTACACAGAGATCCATTTCCTATAAGCAAGGAAGGATAAATGTTCAATTGTTTCCTTTTATTTAGGAGTTTTGAAGATAATGAATTGGTATTCTGTCTTGCTCTAGTAGTGACCAACTAGTTTTTTTATTTACCATTGGTAAATGGTTTTTTAATACCATTATGAACTTAGAAATTAAAACATCATATATGATGCATTTCAACCCATAGCAGATATTATCTTTTTTTTTAAATATATTTTTAAGTTTATTTATTTTGAGAGAGACAGAGAGAGTGAGAGTAGGGGGAGGGGCAGAGAAAGAGGGAGAATCCCAAGCAGGCTCCACATGGTCAGCACAGAGCCAGCCACATGTGGGGCTTGAACTTCCAAAACCATGAGATCATGACCTGAGCTGAAATCAAGAGTCTTCTGCTTAACCAACTGAGCCACCTAGGCACCCAAATAGCACTTATTATCCTGACCGAAAACTAATAATGTTCCATCTTTGGCCAGTGGAAGTCTTTTCAAGTTGGCTTTCATGTCCTTTGTCATGACTCTAGCAGTCTTTTAAGAGTTTCCTTGTCATCGGGTATGCAAAGATGTTTCCGGTTCATTTTGTCCATTACCTGCTCCCCTTCTCTCCCTGCACCTGGAATCAATATTTAATAAGTCCTGGTTTCTTACAGGGGAAAATGGACCTGAATGCTGGGAATGCTCATTGCTATTTTCTATGCCTTTTTCAGCAGAGGTAGCTAAGATTTCTATATTTTATCCACACACAGAGAGACACACACATATTTAAAGATAAGATGTCTCATGAGTTCATATAGATACTTCTAATTCAAATTCAGGACCAGAGTTTTATTTCCAACTCTTCTGTATTACATCCGCATGTTATTTCTTCTACACACAGAATCCTGGTTTTCAAGGCTTGTTGGTTGCCTAGAGCTTGTTATGGATTACAGTACTCAGCAAGGGCTCATGAGAATGGTAATTCCTGAATTCTTGCATCCTGGCAAATTGCTGGTCCTCTGTAAAATTTTCTTCCCTTGATGATTTTTGATATATTATTCTTTTTTTTTTTTTCCTGACAGGTGTTATTGTCGATAAGTCTGGTGATAATTAAATTTTCTTTTCCTTAAAAATCACTTTATCTTTTTGTCTCGATGGCCAAAAGATTTTTTTCCCCAGTAATTTTATTGAACTATATCTTCGTGTTGGTCATTCTGGATCAATATTCTCAGGTGTGGTTGGCTTTAGCTGGGAATATTGACTAAGGAGCACCTACACTTAGCCTTTCCAGCATGGGGGTCTTAGGAGCTCAGGAATCTCAGAATGTTCCGGCATTCAAGACAGAGGCTGCATATTCTTTTATGACTTTCTTTTGGAAATTAGCATCAATTCCGTTAATCTTTTCATTAAAGCAGTCACGAGCCTGTCCAGATGACATGACAGGTGACATAGAACCTGGCTTTCAAGGACAGAATGACAAAGACTTTTTGGCTGTGTTTTAAAATCATGATGGTATTTGTCTTAAAATTTGGCTAGAATTAAAGTTAATAAAATCAGTGATCATGCAGTTTAGTTTGAATTCACAGGTGATATTTGCCAAGGTTGTTGATAAAATAACATACAGCTTTTGATATATTTTAGAAGTACACTTTATCAGAATCAGGGATAATTATTATCATTAGTAGCCCAGATGTAGTAACAAATACGAAAATGTCTTTGTAAAATACATACATTTTATATTTATATATAGATTTGTAAAATATATACAAAATATTTATGTTTTGGCAGTTTATAGATGAAAGTTGCAAGTAAAATCTGAAATGTTTCTAAGACAGGGACAAGAAATGGGAGGCAGTGGCACTGTCTCTTGCACTATTATTTCTTGATAATACACCATGTTTTTAGATTTGTATAAGTTCGAGCCAACTGATAGTGCCTTGATTTTATCTTCATAGTAAATGAATTAAAAATATGTTACATTTATGATAAGCAAGCTTTTTATCGGAGTAGATAGAACATTTTAGTGATTGAGATTAGTTTGCCTTCTGATGAATGGTTTTTAATGCTTTTTAAAAGAAATTGTAAAGATGGTTTATTGGATTAGAAAGCATTATGTGATTTTAAAAGTACAATCTTAGTCTAATTTTAGAATGACTTAGATGTATTTTTTCTTTATGGTATTATTTCATAATGTAAATAAATGGCAATGTTGGATTACACAGCCACAGAAAAACTTGCCCTAAATAGCGTATTTTATAATGTCTGTTCTTAGAGCTCATCCAATTCTGCCATAGTGTTTCAGAATACAGGAAAATTACACGTATTTGTATAGTGTTCTTGTTGTAATAACGCAATAAAACCAGTTTTATTCGCTTCTTCAAAATGTGTTTGCTTTTACAAACACATTCATACATCAAACATCAAAATTCATAGTGATGTTTTTATGTGTGTTTGTTTAAGCATATACACACGCACATGTATATCTCTATGCACATACATATCACGTATATGTGAAGTGTATGCAACATTTGAAGACTGGTTATATCCTGGTGGGGAGCCGGGAAGGTGAAAAGAAAGTATCATTTTTTTAACCAGCTATATGTTGTTCATCAAGTAGCTCCTGTTATTAATTTGATCCTACTGAGTAAAGAATTTTGCCGTTCAACTCCTTTTAATTTTTATTTGCAGGTAAGCTTTTGGGTTGTTAGAGAAATTCTTCATGCTCAGACGTTAAAAATTAGAGCAGAAGTTTTGAGCCACTATATTAAAACTGCTAAGGTAAGAAAGACTTGCATTTTTATTTTTGAGTCCAACCATTCAGCATTGTTTGTGAGTGAATGTTTACCTGTAATACTTTATTTACTATTTGTTGACCATGGAAAATAAGGCTTATTGATTAATATGTTGACTTTTTCAATTGGATGCCTGTTTTCTTTGCCTTTTCTTTATTCTTCCTATCTTTCTCTCTTTAGACCTTTCCTCCCTCTCTTAGAGTAGCTGGAATATATTATTTATTTGACTGGATAAGTAGGCAGAGATCAGATTATGATGAAGTATAATATTGACAAAATACTAGACTCTTCGGCAGGTAATTGAGAAAGCCTTACAGGATTAAGTAGGAAAATGCATATCGATTATTTGCTTTTGAAATCTGTCACTGCCAACTCTGTGGACACTAAGACTTTCTTTTTAAAGGAATGATATAAAGAGGATGTTAACCAGATATGTTAATTGAGGAGCATAGATCCTGATTGCAGCAAGAGAAAAGGAGCATGGATTTCAAAGATGGGCAGAATTTAGAGAGGAGGGTGAACAAGGCATTCCACAAGAAGGCTGCTAATACTTCTTAAAATTCGTGACAACTCTAAATTTGTTAAGTTCACTAAAAGGTGTATAATTGTAGCCACATTCTTCATTATTATAATAAATTTGTAACATCTCACATCTGAATGAAGGTGGACTAAAATGAAAATGCTATTTTTAAAATTTAAAGTTATTATAATTATTGTAAAATTGTAATTGCTGTATGTTGTAACGCTTCTGTATTTTCCTCGTGCACCTGGGAGCAGATGTATGCTAACGTTCTGGGGCACTAGGTGGCAGAGCTAGCTTTCGAAATGTGACATTCTGTGGCAGTGTCATAAAAGCTTTACAAATGTTCTCTGTGATATGTTCGATGAATATTGGGTTTTAGCTGGCAGAAAATCATGTCTTTTCTCCGTGCATCTGAATTTGGTTTTTTGTTTTCTGGGTTTTTTTTTTTTTTCTTTTTATGTGCTTTGTATGTTCTACTCAAAACCACCACCTTCTGCCTGTCAGGCTCACCGTTACCCGCCTCCTCAAGTAATCATTTAATTCCAGTTCAGACTCTTAGACAGTAGTTTCTTTCATCCCAAACTGTAAATTCTTCATTTTTTTGGTCTCACGTTGTCTCTTAAGTCCCTCTTTTCTGACTCTCTGCCTTGTGTATTCAGTCTGTTATGAAACTTGCAGGTCTTTTTCTTCTTTTAGTAGGCTGTATCACTCAGGGTTCCCTAGAGAGACAGAATGAATAGACACATATATAAAATGTATAAAGAAAATTAAGAAATTGACTCCAGTGGTTGGGGGAGGGGGTTGGCAAGTGTGAAATGGATTGTCAGGCAGGTAGACAGCCTAGAATAACCTCTGGCCTTGAAGCAGAATTTCTTCTCTGGGAAACCTTAGTTTTTATACTCTTAAGGCCTTTCAGCTGATTAGATGCAGCCTACCTTATTATCAAATATAGTCACTTTTAATTAAAATCAACTGATTATGGATGTTAACTATATCTACACTGTTTTTCCACAGCAAAGCCTAGATTAATGTCTGTTTAACTGGACACTGTAGTCTAATCAGGTTTGACATATAAAGCTAATCATCACATAGCTGCACAAAAACTTTATAGAATACATTTTAGGTATCAAAAGAATGATAAAGCAGACACCTCTATACCCAGTGCCCACTGGATTCTGATATGCCTCCACATACCGAACCCCCTGCCCGCCTCTACTAAAGGAACCATTGCTCTGAACTTCATGTTAGCTTTTCTTCTCTATTTTTGTACATATATGTGTTCCTGAATAATACATTGTTGTATATATTTTTGAATTTTGTTTAAATTATTCCATAATTACTTTATACTTTAATGACGTATTTTTACTCAGCACTGTTGCTGAATGGCTTTTGGTGTGTCTCTGTTGTAGAGTGTTCTGTTGCTTGCATATACCACCAGTTCTTCAGTATACTCTGGCTTGGATAGTTTCATGGTTTTGTTGTTACAAACATGGCTTCTATAAACCTGTCTTGTGGGATTCTCTTTGTGCTCATGTGAGGATCGAAGCCCTAGAAATATAGAGAGAAAAGGTAAATTACCTTTAAAGAAATGACAGAACAATAGCTTTCATTGAACTTGATGAAAATGAACATTTTTTTCTGTGTTGGCCATTTAGGTTTTCTCTTCTGAAATGTCTGTTCAAGATCTTTGAACAATTGTCTCTTATAGTGTTGATCTTTTATTGATTTTTGTAAGAGTTTTCCATTAAATTTTAGATGCTGATTCTCCAATATACGTTTTTATGTCCATCCTTCTATTTTTTTTTATTTTTAATATAGTTTATTGTCAAGTTGGTTTCCATATAACACCCAGTGCTCATCCCAACAAGTGCCCTTCCCCATACCAACAACCCCCTTCCCCTCCCCCCCATCAGTCTTCAGTTCTCAGTATTCAAGAGTCTCTCATGGTTTGCCTCCCTCCCTCTCCCCAACTGTTTTTCCCCCTTCCCCTCCCCTATGGTCCTCTGTTAAGTTTCTCCAGTTCCACATGAGTGAAAACATATGGTATCTTTCTCTGCCTGACTTATTTCACTTAGGATAATACCCTTGAGTTCCATCCACATTGCTACAAATGGCAGATTTCATTCTTTTTCATTGCCATGTAGTATTCCATTGTATATATAAACTGCATTTTCTTGATCCATTCATCAGTTGATGGACACTTAGCCAAATATGGAAAGAGCCTATTAGCATATTCTTATCGATGTTTGTGATTGTCTTCTGTATTTGGGTGTTTCTGAATTCAGTGCATAGACATTTATACTTGTTAGCTCTTCCTGATGGATAGACCCTGAAATTGTTACATAATGCCCTTCTTCATCTCTTGTATACTGCCTTTATTTTTTATTTTAAAGTCCAGTTTGTCCGATATAAATATGGCTACTCCAGCTTTCTTTTTGATGTCCAGTAGCATGATAGATGTCCATCCTTCTGTATGTGACTGACTTGTCTTATTACTCTTTTCATGTTATCTTTTGATATAGATGTTCTTAACTTTAGTAGTCAAACCTACTGATCTTTAATTTTTATTATCTCATTTAAGAGGTGCCTGAGTGTCTCAGTCAGTTAAGCACCCAGCCCAACTCTTGTTTTGGGCTCAGGTCATGATCTCACAGCTCATGAGACCAAGCCCTGCACTGGGCTCTGTGCTGATAGCCCGGAGCCTGCTTGGGAATTTCTCTCTCCGTGTCTCTCTGCCCCTCCCCAACATGTACATGCACTCTCTCAAAAGAAATAAATCAACTTAAAAATAAAAAAAAGAGTATCTCATTTAAGAAAATTTTATAGCTTTGACTTTTGTATTTGAGTATTTAATCCATGTGGAATAAATTTTTTCTGTATGTATGAATTATGGATTATTCATATTTTTCATATGAGTAATATATCTGGCACTATTTTTTTAATTGAGGAATAATTGACAAACAGTATCCTGTTAGTTTCAAGTGTATATCAGTGCTTCATTATTTTTATACATTGTGAACTCAGTAAGTCTAGTTACCATACAAAATTATTGTAATTTTTTTTACTATATTTTCTACATCACGTCCCCTTGACTTACTTATTTTAGAACTGGAAGTTTGTACCTCTTAGTCCCCTTCAGCTATTTCACCCACTCCCCCTAGCCCTCCCATATGATAACCAACAGCTTATTTCCTGTAAATCTGTTTCTGTTTTGAATGTTCATTTGTTTTTTAGATTGCACATATAAGTGAAATCATTCTATATTTGTCTTTGATTTATTTCACTTAATATAATACCTTCTAGGTTCAACCGTGTTATCAGAGATGGCAAGATTTCTTTTTTTTTTTTTTTCATGGCTGGGTAGTTTTTTATTGTATCATATATACCACATCTTTATTCATCAGTCAGTGGACACTTAGGTTGTTTCTATATCTTAGTTATTGTAAATAATGCTTCAGTGAGGTACATATATCTCTGTGAATTTTGTTTTCCTTTTCTTTAGGTAAATACCCATAAATAGAATTGTTGAATCATACGGTAGTTCTATTTAAAAATTTTTTAAGAACCTACCAGGACTTTTCATAGTGACTACCTCAATTTACAGTCCCACCAGCAGTGTGTGAGGGTTCCCTTTTCTCCACATCCTTGCCAACAGTTGTTATTTTTTGTCTTTTTGATAGTAGCCAATCTGACGAGAATGAAAGGATGGCTCATTGTGGTTTTGATTTGTATTTCCCTAATGATTGGTGGTATTGAGTGTCTGACCCCATTTTTAAAAATCCTGTGTTCTAGTAATCTTTATTTTCTTTTGCCTGGAAGTAACTTTACATTATCTTATTCTTAAAAAATGTTATTCCAGGGGTGCCTGGGTGGCTCAGTCACTTAACTCAGTCAGTTAAGTGTCCAACTTCAGCTCAGGTCACTGTCTCACAGTTCGTGAGTTCGAGCCCCTGAGTCAGATTCTGTGCTGACAGCTCAGAGCCTGAAGCCTGCTTTGATCTGTGTCTCCTCTCTCTACCCCTCCCTCGTTTGTGCTCTGTCTCCTCCTCTCTCTCAAAAATAAACATTTTTTTAAAATGCTATTCCAGACTTACAGTTTTGTGTATTTCTTTAGGCACTAGGAATTAGTGTCTTTACAGTATTCTGGGAAAATAATCTCCCATTATCTCTCAGTTAATTGTTGCTCCCATTACTTTTTATCATTTTCTTCTACAACTCCATCTAGATAAATGTTGGCCTTTTTTCTCTACCTCTCATGTTTCTTAACCTTTGTTTGACATTTTAAAAAAATTCTTTGTCTTTCATGTTGCATTCTGGACATCTCATGATGTCTTTGTGTTTAATCTTTATTTTATTTGAGGTCAGTACCTGACATTGTTCTCATTTCTGAATTCCAGTTGCCTTATGTTTTTTCATTTTCCATTTTTTTAAGATTGAGTTTTACTGAGTTTGTATTTCTTGAAACTTTATGGGAATTCTTTGAGACTTGAATTAAGGTGGTATACTGGTCAGAGTTCTTCAGTTCAAAACCGGTATTTTTGCCTTGGAGTCTTTTGGTGGTGGGTGAGGACCATTCTAAATAATATGTATGTATGTGTTTATTTATTAATGTTTTTATTTTATCTTTGAGAGAGAGAGACAGAGTGCGAGCAGGGGAGGGAAACAGGGAGAGAGGAGACACAGAATATAAAGCAGGCTCCAGACTGTCAGCACACAGCCTGATGCAGGGCTCAAACCCACAGACCATGAGATCATGACCTGAGCTGAAGTCGGACGCTTAACCAACAGAGCCACCCAGGCGCCCTCTAAATGAATTTTAGATAGGACTACTAAGATGTAAGCACATGGGTACATGTTAGAGGAAATATGGGAAGTTAGCAATAAATGTCAAATAGATCTCTTTAGCAAACTGATGGAACCTAATGTTAGGTAGGACTTCTACAAGGAGATTGTAAAAGCAAGTATTAGGAAGTGGGTAGGTATCCCAACATGAATGAAGAACAAAGGATCTGAGGATTCAGCCAGGAGGAAGCAGGAAATTGAGGAAGACTGTGGAAGGCAGGTTTGAACCCTAGCCCTGGAATTAAGAGGATACTGAGTAGGAAACCATATCAGGATCCTGGGTGTAGACTCTTTCTTAAAACTGGGATCATAAGGCAGAGGCTTATAAGGCATTTCAGTATAATGGAGACTCCTTACTAGAAACTAGGGTACATGATCATACTGCACAAACTTGATGCTGGGCCATAACTTTGGTTTCTTAATATATTACTGAGCTAGAGGTAGATGTGCTCCCAACACTTGGGGACAGTGCCAGGTTAGGACATGGAAGCTCTCTTGTGGCCAAAATCAGTTTAGTAAACATGATGGGTACTCTAAAGACAAGTCTCGATGATGGTGGTAAGTACTGGAACACTACCGATTACCTAGATTTTAGTTGTTAATCTGGAGGTTTTTTGGTATTTATTCTCTTTATTTTTCATCTCTCCTCCCCCTTTTTCTTAAATCTACAGAAACTGTATGAGCTGAATAACCTTCATGCACTTATGGCGGTGGTTTCTGGCTTACAGAGTGCTCCAATCTTCAGGTTGACGAAAACATGGGCGGTAAGTAAACTTCCTGGTTAATGAAAGGGTTGGACTTCTTGTTGGAAGTGAAGATCTATTTATTTCTTTTGTAGTCTTCAGTAAGGTTAATGTTATGATAATAGTTGTGAATCTTTAAACTATTTTGTACTCTGTTTTTTTTTTTCCCCCTGAAACCTACGTTTTCCTCTCTCAAGTATTTCACTAGGCTTGTTCAGGTAATTTTTGGATAAATTCTAGCTTGGTGCTTGCTTTCTGCCATTTAGG
This sequence comes from Proteles cristata cristata, assembly GCA_017311185.1. NCBI lineage: Eukaryota > Metazoa > Chordata > Mammalia > Carnivora > Hyaenidae > Proteles > Proteles cristata. The sequence continues at coordinate 487,170 of JAESUZ010005399.1, forward strand.
AAATCATTTTTGTAGAGTTTCTGTAAGCATCTTTGACAACATAGCATTTCATGTTTACTGATGGGAAAATGTAGTTTTTTTGTATTTAATGCAATTTTTTTGTATTTTATGAAGATTAAACTTTCAGAAAGTTTGAGAAAGATCTAAATGGCAACTTTCAATGAATATTAAATATTAAATTTCCATTTTTTAGTCAATAAACTTAGATTTTTTTCCTTAGGAATAATGAAAAGCCTGATAGCTAACATGGAATTATTCAGTGTTGCTGCACAGTCTGATATATGCTTATTATATTTGGTTTTATCACTTTGACAAGGTCAGGGTGTGAATTTTGACTTCTGCAAAATTATGTACTTTAACATTTGAGTGATGTGATACTGGTCTCAAGCTTTCTTGGTATTTTTTGTTTAGATATTTTATGATAAGCAAAATTTTAGATCCAATTAAATCGGTTCTTTTAATATTCTTTAGTGTTTAAGAGCAATGATTTTATTACGTTTTATACAAAAGATTATTGTATTCTTAGGGCCCTGTGATAAAGACATGACTAACTTTTAAAAGCTTTTTTTTTTATGAGTAAAATACAATTATTTTTAATTAGCGTAGTATTGCCTTTACTTTTCATAGTATCTCAAGAAACAAATGCTTTTCATGAAAACTAGGGTGCTTTTCTGTATTGGAAAGACATAAAATGGGAGAGCTTATTATCCTTTTTATATTTTATTTGCATTTTAGAAACACCTGGGTGAAGGGTTTTCTTACTTTAAAAATTCTTTTTAATAAGATGGCCTTACTCTCTTTTCTTAAAATATGAATTTCATTGGGGAATGGAAATGATTATAAATATACAGTAATGAATTCCATCTTTGAAGTTTTAGAGAAAAGAATTATACTCTGATTTATATTGTGGTTTGGAAATGAGATACATTTCCCTCAAGTTAATTTTTATTTTCCTTTAATGTATTTTTGTTGTCTCCCTCATGTATTTCCAAGGAAAAGAATTTTTTTTATTTAGCAAGGTTGATTATTAATCTGAATAAAATCTCTGGTGTTTATTTTAAAGTAGTCTATATTGTGTCAGGCACTAATTGCTTGACATAGAGCAGTAAAGAATACAGAGTCCCATTTTTTATACAGCTAATAGTCTACTAGGAAAAGATAAACTGTAAATAAATAAATGATATATCATAAATAGTGATGAATGCTCTAAGGAAAAATACAGCAGATTAAATGGGATAGAGAAAGCAGGGAAATATTTTATATATTACAGTTGACCCTTGAACAACACAGGGATTAGAGATGCCAACCCCCCTGCACAGTCAAATTTTCTACATAGAACTTTTGACACCCTCCCTCCCTGACAAACCTAACTACTAATAGCTGACTGTTGACTTGGCAGTCTTAGCAATAACATGGCGTCAGTTAACACATTTTGCATGTTATATATATATCATACACTTATTCTTACAGTAAAGTAAGATAGAGAAAAGAAAATGTTATTAAAATCCTAGGGAAGAGAATATGCACTTACAGTATTGTACTATAAAAAATTCCCATATAAGTGGACCTGTGCAGTTCAAACCCATACTGTTCAAAGGTTAACAGCATATGTGTGGTAAGTGAGTCACCAGAAGAGCTGGAGGAATTAGAAAACCATTCATGTGGAAATCTGGAAGAAAAGAAAAGGTGATAGCCAGTACAAAGGCCCTGATAATGTCCAAAGAATAGGGTGGTCCATGTTGACTGAACGGAATAAGGAATAGTTGATGCTAGGAGATGAGTCCAGAGAGGTGGCATCACGTCAGATAATGGAAATACCATTTACTCATAATTCTGGGGCCACTCTTTTGGCAGTGGGGCACAGGGGTTCTGTTTACACATGGAAAGTTTGAGTTGGTTGATAAATATCCATATGGAATTGTAAGGTCAGAGTTAGGTATACAAGTTGACAGTAGGAGTTGGGGCTAGAGATACATAGTTTTGATCATCAGCATAAAGATACTCTATAAAGCATGAGGTTGGATAAGATCATCGGAATCATAAGTACAGATGAAAAGCCCTGGAACCCTCTAAGATAGAGAGATTGGAAAAATGAGAAGGGATCAACAAAGGAAATATCATGATAGGAGTTTTCCACAGTCAAATAATGAAAGTATTTCAAGGAAGAGTGATCACCCTGTGTCAAATGCTACTAAGTTGAATTAGGTGAGCACTTTGAGATGGCCATTGGATCTGGCTGCTGGAGAGGATTGGCAGTCTAGGCAAGAGTGGTTTCAGTACAGTGGTGGAATGAAAAGTGATTGGATTTGAGAGAAGGGTGGAGAAAAAATAGGACATCAAGTGTAGAGAATGCATTCGAGAAATTCTGCTGTACATGGCTGGGCTGAGATTCTGCAGAGAAATCTGGCAACAGGAGGGGAATGTAAGATGAAAGATTTGTGTCATTTTGTTTTCTTTTTGGATATGAGATCCATGACAGTATGTTTGTATGCTGGTGCAGTGAGCTAATAGAATGAGAGAAATGGTAGGTGAGCAAGGAATTCTACGGCAATAGCCTTGATCAGGCAGGAGAGAATTAAATCCAGTACTGCATTGGAGCAGAAACAATTTATCCATTTTTAAAAAATATTTTTATGAGTGTATTTATTTATTTTGAGAGAGAGAGCAGGGAGAAGGGGCAGAGAGGGGGAGAGAGAATCCCAAGCAGGCCCTGGGCTCTTAGCACAGAGCCCAGTGTGGGGCTTGAACTCATGAACCGCGAGATCATGACCTGAGCCAAAGTTGGACATTTAACCAGCTGAGCCACCCAGGTGCCCCAACAGTTTATCCATTTTAACAGCAGAAAAGGAGAATGCATTTGGTTACCAGTGCAGGTAAGATGGTAGATTTGGTGGTGAGATTCTATAAAAATTCTTCTTCTGATTTGTTTCTTAAGACATAAAAGGCAGAGTCGTTAGTTTACAGTGTTGGGGTAGAGGTGTTGGAGGTTTGAAGAAAGAAGAACGAATGAATGAAAGTCATATAGAAGAGTGTCAGAATGAATTAACTAGGGAAACATAGTAGGTTTGGTATGGTAGGCCTTATGATTGAGACTTTTGACCATGAATTGAAAGTGAAACCAGTCAGCAAAGTCTTGTAGTCTCCAACCAGGTTCAGGTGTTCAGCATAAGCCTGGAGTAGTGATGAGAGTTGTGTTTAACCAGAGTTGGAATGAATTTAGGCTTGTTTGTACTATAGTGGGGTCAAGGGTAGCACAGGAGATTGGGTAAATGTACAAGTTGTTTTAGTGATAGGTGAGGAATTTAATCCAAGTAAAAGAGAGAGATAAGTAAAAGTGAAAAAGTAATATTGGTAACTGGATTGGAAATTCTGGTGCAGGCAGTACTTACTGGATTCAGAATGATCAAGGGAATAGAGGCTTAGAGTGGTAGAAGTTAAGATCATTGGATGTAGGAGAAGTCAAGGAACTGAGAAACCAGGGTATTGAGAGTCTCCTTTATGTGAAGATTGCAGTCACCAAGACATGAAAGTAATGTTGGTTTGCAGACTTTTTCCTCCAGCTACTAATACCTTTAAGATATAGGAAAAGTGATCAGCAGCTCTATGTAGTAGAGCTATATGTAGTTATGACAGTAACATGCATGTTATAATCTAGTACTCTCTTGTTCAGTACAGTAGCTGATAGCCACATGTGGGTATTTGAATCATTAAAACTGGGGTGCTTGGGTGGCTCAGTTGGTTAAGCGTCCAACTCTTAGTTTCGGCTCAGGTCATGATCTCACTGTTTGTGGGTTTGAGTCCCACATCAGGCTCTGTGCTGACAGTGCAGAGCCTGCTTGGGATTCTTTCCCTCCCTCTCTTTCTGTCACTCCCCTGCTCACTCTGTCTCTCTCAAAAATAAATAAATAAAACTTTAAAAAGTTTTTAAAAATACACTAAATTTCAGTTCCTCGGGGCACCTTGGTGGCTCAGTTGGTTAAGCATCTCATTCTTGATCTGCGCCGACAGTACAGAGACTACTTGGGATTCTCTCTCTCTCCCTCTAGGAACTACTTGGGATTTTCTCACTCCCTCTCTCTCTCTCTACCCCTCCCCGACTCGTGCTCTGTCTCTCTCCCTCTCTCTCAAAATAAATAAACATTAAAAAATAGAATAAAATTTAGTTCTTCATTCACACTAGTCATGTTGCCAGTGGTCAGTAGTCACATGTGGCTAGGGGCCATTGTGTCTAGATCATTTTCATCACACAAAATTCAGACAGCACTGATCCAGTGTTTGAACTTTGTAGAAGCTGGAAGATATTAGGAAGGAAAGAATTCTGAAGGGCAAGGAACCAGGATTGCACCCAACTTGAATCCAAGCTCATGTTACAAGAAAAGCAAGCGAACGCTTAAAGGAAAGTTTAAGGATGGGGCTTTTGCAGAGAATGGACCTGGTGCAGAGGATGAGACCCAGAAAGTACAGTTGGAGAGGACTGAGAGGGGTAGATCATTGGGGTCAAGTTAGATGATAATAAAGATTGCATGCATTTCATGCTAGTTTGGGTTAATAATTTTTAATAATAAGGAATCGAGAGTATTTTTAAAAAATCTTTTTTTAATTTTTTAATGTTTATTCATTTTTGAGAGAGGGAGAGAGAATGTGAGCGGGAGAGGGGCAGAAGGAGAGGAGAACAGAGGATCTGAAGCAGGCTCTGCGCTGACTACAGGAAGCCCGATGTGGGACCTGACCTCACCACCTGTAAGATCATGACCTGACCCAAAGTTAGACGCTCAACTGTCTGAGCTGCCCAGGCGCCCCTTTTTGTTTTTTTTTTTTTTATTTAAACTGATAAAGGGAATGTTTCCCCAAATTGATAATAACCTAAATGGAGAGAATATTAGGAGCATTTTCTATAACATAAAGGAAAGGATGCCCATGTTTACTGTTTCTATTCAATGTTGACATCTTAGTCAGCACAATTAGAAAAAAAAAATGATTAAAAATAATAGGAATTACTTTCAAAAAATTAAGCAGAATTACCATTTGATACAGCAATTCCACTTCTGGGTATATATCCAAAAGCATTGAAAGCAGGGACTCAGACAGACATTTTTACACCAGTGTTCATAGCAGTGTGATTCACAGTAGCCAAAGGTGTAAACACTCCAGTCATCCATCACTAGATAAATGGATATACAGAATGTATAAGCGTACAATGGAATACTAGTTAGTGTTAAAAAGGAATGGAATTCTGACACATTACACCATGGATGAATCTTGAAGACATTATCCAAAGTGAAATAAGCCAGTCAAAAAAACAAATACTATATGATTCTAAGGTACCAAGAGTAGTCAGACTCATAGAGACAAGAAAGTAGAAGATGGTTGCCAGGGGCCAAAGGAAGAAGGAATGGGAGTTAGTGTTTGATGTGTGTGGTTTCACTTTGGCTGCGAAGAGTTTGGCTATGCACGGTTGGTGGTGATGGTTAGTTGATAATGCGAATGTACTTAAAGCCACTGAAGTGTACTCATGGAAATGATTAAAATGGTAAATGTTATGTGTATTCTACCACAGTTTTAAGAAACAGGGCTGGCTAAGTGACTAAATATACAAACAGTATATGAAATCAGTTGTATTCTAAACAATTTGAAAACGTCATCTAAAAGGAGACCACTGTTTACAATATCAATAAAAGAAACATAATAGCAAACAATAAATGGAATCTTATATGAAAGATATGTCCAGAAAACTATAAAACTTTATGGAAAGTCTTTGAAAAAGAACTAGATTACATAGAACAGTATCCGATAGTCATGGGTAAGAAAGCTTAAAGAAAGCTTAAGAAAGCTTAAAGATGCCAATTTTCCCCAAATGTATGTAGAGATTATTTGCATCTTGAATCAAAGTCCCAATCTGGGGGTCTGGACAAGATTGCTCATAAAATTAACATGGAAATGTAATATAGGTTAGGGTTAGGATAGGTTATTTCTGAAGAAGAAAATGGGGTTGGAGGCTTGGACATTTGCCCTCACAGATATCAAAGTATATTGTATTATTTAGGTAATGTGCAGTTAGTACAGATATAGACATATTAACCAATGGAGCAGAATAAAGAACCCCCCCAAAAGATCATTGCTTTTATAGAACTCTGATACATGACAGTGGTGGCATTGTAAATCAGTGGAGAAGAGAGGGGCTGTTTCTTAACTGAGGCTGGGAAATTGGTTATCAATTTGGGGGAAAAATGAAATTAGGCCTCAAAAGTCACTGTCAGATGAATTAAAGAGTTACATGCAAATGAAAAACGTTGAAGCTTTTTTAGAAGAGGAAACGTAGCTTAATATCTCTCTGGCTCAGCAGGAATAGATTCCAACTTGAAGTCTATAAGGATATTTCAGATAAGATACAAAAACCTCAAGCAATGAAAGAAAAGATGAAAACATTTTGGCACATTAAAGTAAGAATTTCTGTTCATTAAAAGATATTTAAAAAAAATTTTTTTAAGGTTATTGGTTTGAAAGAGAAAGAGAGCATGAGTCGAGAGGAGAGGCAGAGAGAGAGGGAGAGGGAGAATTCCAGACAGGCTGTGTGTGCTGTCAGCACAAAGCCTGATGTGGGACTCAAACTCATGAACTGTCAGATCTTGTCATGGGCCGAAATCAAGAGTCAGACACTTAACTGACTGAACCACAGGTGCCCCAAAAAATATTTCAAAGAGATTGAAAAGAATGTGTAGCAGTTGTAACTGGTTAAGACTTTATATCCAGAGTATGTGAAGAACCCTTACAAAGCAAAAGGAAAATATAAGAAAAATGGAAAAGTATTCGTAATGATGGCACTTCATAGAAGACATATGCATAGAAGCAGTGGAAATGAGTGAGCTACAGCCACGCGCAACATTATGGATGAAATTTCAGCATCAGAACATTGATTAAATAAAGCCAAAGATTAAAAACAGTATGTAATTCTTTAGTCAAAAAGCAAATAAAATTTGAGTCAAAATTTTTTTTAAAAATCAAAAAAGGAGAATGAGAAACACAAAATTTAGGATAGTGATTATTGGTTACTTAAAGATAGTCAAAGGAATTGGATATGGAAGAACCACATAGGTAGATGTATGTTGTTGGTATATGGTTCGTAGGTAGGAAGTCTAATGCATGTCTATTTGTTTAAAAATTTAAGAAAAAATCGATATAAGGAGAAAGTCACATCAGGGACTAATGATAACTGAGAGTGTCATGAACAAAAGATTATAATCTGCATTAAAGGTTCAAGATAAATAACTTACTTATGCAAGTGAAGACATTTGCATGGATTATTTGGAGATAGAAATCAAGGTGATGAGGGGTGATCTGGGAGTTTTATATTTCTTATGGTGACTGATACATGAACAAGGGTTCATTCAAATTTTCCCAAAGTCCATTGATTATGGTAACATTGGTAACATTGTTATGGTGCAGAGATCTGGCCAGGAACATTGGGAGTTCCCACATTCATGCGCCAGTGAAAGTGTGAAGAGCTTTGCCCCGCGTTGCCTCTTAGCCAGAGGAATAGTGTGGTGCCTAAACCATGAAGAGCTGGAAACTTTTGAAGTACTATGTTTTCCCCCTTTTTTGGAGGAATATAGTGAAGTGACATCATAGGGATACATTAGGACTAAACATCAGAAAAAGACTGAAAAGGAGAAAAGGAAAATCAGGACTTGTTAGTCATAGCTTTGGCACATGGGTTTTGGATAAGTTTCTGAGCTATCATCTAATTAATTCTTTTATCCATATTCTTCCTCTAAATAGTCTTCTGGAAACAAGTCTGTACTATCTCAGTCCAGCTCTGAACAACTCGGAGCCTGGAGCCTGCTTCAGATTCTGTGTCTCCCTCCCTCTCTGCCCTCCCCTGTTCACGCTCTGTCTCTCTGTCTCTCAAAAATAAATAAATGTTAAAAATAATGAGGATGAAAAATAATGTATTATAACTTACTACTAATTTAATGATTTCACGTGCATACAAAGGATATTACATTTTATAAATAATGGATTTGGATTTATTTTAATAGACATGTCTGATTTTGTTTTATTTGTATACTATCAAAATATAATTGAAAAATGTATAACGTTGAAATTAAAACTTAAATTTATAGTAAATAAATACAGCTTCATGTCTTTGCTAAAATAAAATGGGATTTGAAAATAACTTAGACTCTTCTGTTTGTTTTTTTAGTTACTAAGTCGAAAAGACAAAACTACATTTGAGAAATTAGAGTATGTAATGAGTAAAGAAGATAATTACAAAAGGCTCAGAGACTATATAAGTAGCTTAAAGATGACGCCGTGCATTCCCTATTTAGGTGAGTAGTGTCATCGTGTGTTCATTATGCCTAGTTCTGTCGTATTTAGTAGTTTATATAAAATTCAAAATATTTAAAAAGTATGTGTTTTCTTTTAGGAAATTACTACAATATTGTTGAGTTAAAAAAATTGACTAAAGAAATGTGTTACCTTATTACCTAGAATGTTTTTTCATATTAAATTAGACTTTTGCCCTTAAGGTTCTTCATAGACTCTCATTTTTTTCTTAAAGATGAATCATTGGTAAAATAATGCATTTTAGCTCTTTTAGTAATGCTTTTAAAGAATGAAAGAGTAGTTTGTAGTGAAGTTTATTGCTATGAAAACATGTTACATTAACTAAAGAAATTGATTAAAAGATTTATTGAATTTATTTTCAATATCATGAGTCCCTATTATTTTGTATAGTTGGCAGATATTTTAGGGTGAATTATGAAAGGTAGTCTAAATAAATGGTGCTGGTGTTATTTTCCTAGATGGAGTGAATTGTTTAGCTGTGGAAATTCAGCTCAGTGCTGAGACAGCCAAATGTCTGTGTTAGATATCATTTGACTAAGACTCTATCTCTTTGCTATATATTTTACAGTATTTATAAATCCCAAGAACTATTTAACTAATAATATTATAAGATTATTTTCAGCAAAAAAATAATAATGCCGTGTTAGTGTTTGAATGAAAGGAAGTCTCAAACTGTCCATTTTAAAATGTAAATTTAAATACAGGAAATAGAGAGAATTTTGTTTTCTTCTGATAATCCCTTTTTTCTCCTCTGTCTCCACTATCTTTATGTAGTTACTATACTGGATTTCGCAGTAACTATTTTTGAAAGTAACTGAAAAACCCTGTTATTTCTTTAGCTATCTGAGTGTCATCTTTGAAGTCTTTATAACCCCAATGACTAGAAGACAAAATAGGGACAGAGGCAATTGATAACATTCTCATTCAATTGAAATAGAGCATCAGCCTTAGTTTGTCAGAGAAGACTGAGCTTACTAGAATCTTGTAGGACATCCTAGGATTCCATTGGGAATAGGGAATGTTGCACATCCTATGTGGAAGGCAGAATATCCCCAAGCAGAGCATGGATAAGGGCCACTACATTCCAAAATATTGTGTCCTGTTTCTTTGATAAACAGTACAGGACTGTAGTACACATGACTCCATCAGAGAGGCTCAAAGCCGCATGTTAGGAGACACTTTCTGCATATGCTCTACTTTTCACCATGGCCTTGGCTGTGCCCATTCTTGAAAATGTCATTGGGGGTGAAGAGGAATAGAGGATTTTTTAAAATCACCAATATCTTCATACTTTGTAAGAACATAAACTTTTTATAGCTTAAAGAACATTAAACTGAGAATCAGCAACCCTCAATTCCAAAATGGCTCTTTCCTACTAACTTTTGAAGTTGTTAAATTGTTGTCTCTGAGCCTTGTTCTCTTTACCTAGAAGTAGCACGCATAGGACCAAAATCATGTTCTTCTTTCAGCTGGATGGGACCACAGTAATTTCTTCTAATTCACTAATTTTATAATTTAAGAAATTAAGGTCCAGAAAGGTGGAAGGACAGACTTACAGTCTCTTACTGACAGATCTACATTCTGGAGTCTTTCCAGTTGTACCAGTTAAATTTTCATTCCAAAATTTATTGATGCTATGATTATAGTTGTTTCTCATTGAGATGTTTTTCACAAATTCCACAATTTGTATCTTTTGGAAAAGGAGATTAAGGGGCGCCTGCATGGCTCAGTCAGTTAAGCATCCAACTCTTCATTTCTGCTCAGGTCATGATTTTGTGGTTTTGTGAGTTTGAGTCCCACATCGAGCTGTGCACTGACAGTGCAGAGCCTGCTTGAGATTCTCTCTTTCTGTCCGTCCCTTGCTCTCTCTCTCTCAAAATAAATAAATAAACTTTAAACAAATAAGAGGAAATTAAGATTCTTTTCTGTTGAAAATGAGAAGGTGAATATAAATCTTTGTGCCACGATGTCTAGATGAGGAGTCTGCTTTCCATTTCTCCCCAGTGGAGACTTTGGTACAGGACTTGAACTTGTCTGTGCACGTGCACACATTTTTGCCCTGTCATGCACAGAGAGAGAGAGAGAAGGGGAGCAAGCCAGCGGCATAGCTGGAGTTGAGTGGAATCTGGAAAGGTTGGCTATTAGAGAGCATACCTTATTTTTTTTTCAGCCTTGGTATGTGAAACAAACACAGTGATTATTCCTGTTGATTAAAGCAAATGAGACAAGTACTGAGATGCAGAAGTTGATTTAGAGAAAATCTCTGAACCATTATCTTTCCTCTGTCTTCAATTCGGTCTCCAATGATTGACTCTGTTTTCAGTTCCGTCTCATTTTATATATTCTCATGACCCAGACTCTTCCTTTTCACTATTACTATATCATTTTCCTTCACTTTATACCTAAGCTAATTAAAAAGTGCCCCATTTCTTTCTCCTTTTCTTCCTCTTTTCTTTTGCTCAGCATGCTGTTATCTCCTCCTCTACTCGTAGAAATGTTCCCTATAAGACTACCATTGATTTCCTAGTTGCAGTGTTTGATAGGTGTTTCTCAGGCCTCATCTTAATTTGGTGAGGTTGATAGTAGTTATTTCTGCTTTTTTAAATTCTTCAGTAATAGCTCCAGTCTATTGGTTTACCCTCTACGTTTCTGGCATTTGTTTTATTGACTCCTGTTTCTCTGCCTTTTTCTTACATCTGTTCTTCTAAAAGTCTAGTCTACGGTTTTTACTTAGTCTGTACTCTCTGGAGTGGTGTCATTCAGATTTTTCCATAATTCGCCAGATGGCTTCCACATCTAGCCCAGTAATTTCAGTACATCCAGCTGTCTAGTAATTCTCAGTGCCTAGTAACAGTGCCTACTCAGATACTGATTGAATAAGATATCTGTCTATAGGGAGCTCTGATTCAACGTGCTTAGAAGTAACTCCCTCCTCCTAGACCTGTCTTACGTCCTTATATGTTGGTAGTCTCCATGTAATAGTTCATTCCTGTACTAGTTTGGGAAGAAGCACCTGAGATTCTGAGATAATTATAGAACATTTGATATAAACATTTGGTAGACTGGAGAAAGGAAAACTTAAAATTTTTCAGATAAGTTATTATGACTCAATGTAGTTTGTTTTCATCATGAAAATAATCCTTTTAATGCAATGACTGTTTCGTTGTATTAGGAAATCTTGAGATTAAATGTATTCTATCAAAACATACATACGTTTTCTAAGAAAATGGGAAGTTTATCAATTTATACAACGTTGTGACTATTTGATTTGATTTATTTTACATCTTAGACAGCTGGTTTGTTTTTTCATTCCTGATCTTTAATACTGAAGTATTAAAGAATGAAGACCAACAACAGTTTATATTCCATTAAAGTTTACTTTATTCATATTTTGTTCTAATTTAAGATTAATGAAGACTGTGGTTTTTATTTAAGTTGTCTTGGTTTCAGAAGCCTTTCCCACTCTTAGGCAAACTAGGCCTAGTGCAGTTGCCATAAATGTCTAATATTTACAAGATGCTATTGGGTAGCACAGAACTTGCCCTAGAGGGCTGCTTGGGTGGCTCAGTTGACTCAGCATCCGGCTTCAGCTCAAGTCATGGTCTCAGGGTTCAGAAGTTTGACCCCTACATCCGGCTCTGTGCTTATAGCTCGGAGCTGGGAGCCAGGAGCCTGCCTCAGATTCTGTCACCTTCTCTCTCTGCCCCTACCCTGCTTACACACGCGTGCTATTTTGCCCTGCCTCCCTCCCTCCCTCTCTCTCTCCCCCTTCCCCCAAAACTAAATAAACATTAAAAAATTTTTTAATAAAAAACTTGCCCTAGAGACGATAGAAAGATGGTACTGAGTATGCATATTGGTAGCTTCTATTTAACTGCCCCTTTTTAGTATGCAGAATTTGCATAATGCTACCCTTTATCTGTTGCAAAGGTTTTTATGGAGTGTATCAACGAAAAGAATCTATAGCACATAGAGAAAACGTGAAGACAAATCACCTTTCCTTCCTTCCTTCCGTCCTTCCGTCCTTCCTTTCTTTTTATGTTTATTTATTTATTTTGAGAGAGAAGCAGAAGGAGGGAGGGGCAGAGAAAGAGTAGAGGGAGAAAATCCCAAGTAGGCTCCACACTGTCAGCGCAGCCTGATGCAAGGCTCAGTCTCCTGAACTTTGAGATCATGACCTGTGCTGAAATCAAGAGCCGGACGTTTACCTGACTGAGCCACCCAGGAGCCCCCAAATCATTTTTCTTAATACAAAAGATAGAATCCAAACTTACGGTGTTTTTGCTTCTAAGAGTTACGACCAGAACCAACCATTCTTAGAAAAGCTTTAAAAAGGCGGTGGCAGTTTATATGCTGATAAAACTCTTATTTTGATACTGCTAAATTTATCTACAATTCAATGTGGATTAAATTATAAGAAGTAGAAAATGTTTTCTTGGCTTTCAACTCATCATCCCTTGAAAAATTGTCTCTTCTGTTGGTTTGTATTCAATTAGTAAGCCTGGACAATATAGTGAAAAATTCTTCGAATAAGGATACAGTATTTCTGGAGAGGAATAGTTTGGCAAATCTCAAGGAAAAAATGGTTTTATATGAGAGTTACTGCTTTAAATCTGAAAATTATTAACAGCTCTCACTTGTTCTTGTCATTGGAGAAAAATCTTAAGGGGCTTATTGAAGAATTTGGCGTGGGAAGTTTTGCTTTGCTGGAGAGGGAGAAAAATAGAGCATTGTGCAAAAATAATTGAGTTGGATGAAACATAAATATTATTTCATGTGCATATCCTAGCCTCATTTCTGTTTTATTCATGTAGTTTGGAGGAAAAGCAGCAGTAGCTTAACAAGCTTAAGGTGTTTTCTGAGAAAACAAAAATAATAATAAATAAATAAATTATAGTTCTGTTTGTTGCTTTTGATCAAGTAGAAGCGAAGAAGTTTGTGTAAAATCTCCTGCCCTTCTGTAGCACACGAGTACATAGTTTTGGTGTCTAGATGTGATTCCTCTCTCTCATACAGAACCTCCCCCCCCCCAACAAATTCATAAATTTTTGATTTGTTAGATCTTCATAATAGTCCTTTTTTTTTTTTTTAAGAAAAGAAAAGCTGTCCTTAAAACTTTCTGTAATATAGCACCCCCTCCATCTTCAATTCTGGAAAGCACCATTTTATTTTCATAATGATGTTTTCATTCATCTTTCTCTCTCTTGGCAGCGTGGGAGCTCTCATCTCGTTTCAAGGCTTTATACCTAGCATCTAGAACAAAAGTAGGCATTTACTATTTGTTGTTTGAATTAATTAAATGACCCCTTTCCTGCTTTTCTCATTGTTCCAGTAACTTTATTTATTTTAAATACAATAGATTTAAATACAATAGATTTCTTTGTGAGACAGTATTGTAATCAGTCAACTTCCTATCTACCCTGGTTTTCCTTTGGTGTGTCAGCTGGCCAGCTGTGCTCAGCAGTGCTAGCTACACAGCAGGCCACCAAATGGACTTTGTCCCTGCCCTTATGGAAATTAACATCTCTTTGATACCAAAGGCTCAGATTGACATCATTACCTTGTCAATAATCTGTTCTATCTCCTGTGTCTTAGAAGAAGTACATTTATTTCTTTGCCAGCCTTTGTTAGTGGTGTCCTCATCACACTTGATATGTTTAAAGCATGCCTAAACTTACAATGGTCTCCATTCCAGATTTTATCTGGTCCTCTTTTATTTCCCAATAGTCTTTACATATCGTCATCTTTTAATAGGATACAGTTCTTTATTTTACTTTAGTTTTAGAAATTTCTACTAACATGTATAAATGTTTTCAGAAATACTAGGTTTGTATTCACATTTTTATTCAGATAACTTTGACAAAATCCAAAGCTGTCTGTAGATCTTCCCTTTCCCCTTTTTAGAGTTTTAATGTATACAATTTAATGTATTGCTTAAATGTATAAAAGACTGACACTGGTCTCTAAAGTGTCTAATGGTCAGGGTGCCTGGGTGGCTCAAGTCGGTTAAGCATCTGACATTGGTTCAGGTCATGATCTCACAGATCTTGAGTTCAGGCTCTGCATTAGGCTCTGCGTTGACAGCTCAGAGCCTGGAGCCTGCTTCTGATTATGTGTTTCCCTCTCTCTGCCCCTCCCCAGCTGATGCTCTGTCTCTCTCTCCTTCAAAAGTAAATAAACATTTTTTAAAAGTCTAATAAATAAATGTCATTGGATTTTGATATTTTAAGACTTTTATTCTCATTCCTTTCTTTGGTTTGATTTGTAGATAATATACACCATGGAGCACTTTACCTTATTCTTCTCACTAGATTATATATTGTATTCTAAAACAGCCATAAAGTATGTTCAGTCATTTTTGTTTGAATCCCAGGAATGAGCTCTGACCAAATGGCAGCTAGCCCTGGCTTTCTCTTTAGCCAAAATTACATCTGCATTTTCCGTTACCTCATTTATATTCTTTTTGCTCTCATTCTTTTTTTATATATTTAAAATTCCTCTAACATTCTTTAATGGTATATTTTTTGAAGTTTACTTTAGATCACTTGTGATATAAAAAGGCTTAGGATAGGGTTACATTAATTTCTTTCCCCTGTTACCCTATAGTCTGTCTTTAAGAGCTTATATCTTAAAAATAAATACTGTGTAGCAGCTATACGGATCTGCCTTTTAATCATAAACAGAATCAGATATCCCCCAACCCCCAGTTCCAGCAGCTTTGCCATAATTGTAGTAAAAAAACTTTTGCAATATTTTGAGCAAACCTTAACAGAAAAATAATAATAAAAATCTTAATAATTAACATTTATTTAGCACTTAATCCTATATGCTGGACACTGTATTTTACATAAATTATTACATAGATTATCTAATTCTTAACAGTTGTATAAGGTAAGTGATATTATATTCATATTTTACAAGTGAAGAAACTGAGACAAGGAAGGTTAAATGGACTTGCCATAAGATATGTACCAAGGGTACCTGGGTGGCTGTCTTGATTTTGGCTCAGGTCATGATCTCATGGTTCCTAGGATCAAGCCCTGCATCAGGCTCCATGCTTGGTGTGGAATCTGCTTCAAATTCTCTCTCTCTCTGTCTCTCTTCCCTTTCTCCCACTTGAGCTCTCTTGCTTTCTTAAATAAATAAATAAATAATTTTTTAAAAGGATAAGCATTATAATGTTTCATTTCTAGTTCAAAGAAAGAAAGCATTAGAGAATAATATTTAATATTTTGGGAATCTATTGAAATTAAAATTTTGAGTTCATTGTCAGTCTTTCCTACAATTTATCTATAGACTTACAACTTAATAACTATTCACTCCGCTGATAAAATTGAAAACTGAGCTTGTTTTTATTTATTTTTTAAGTGTTTATGCATTTTGAAAGAGAGAGAGAGTACACAAGCAGGAGAGCAGCAGAGAGAGAGAGAGGGAGAGAGACAGAATCCCAGTCATGCCCCATAATATCAGCGCAGAGCCTGATTTGGGCTCAAACTCATGAATTGTGAGATCATGCATGACCTGAGCTAAAATCAAGAGTTGGATGCTTAACCTACTGAACTGCCCAGCCGCCCGAAACACTGAGCTTATTTTTAGATTAGGTGGCTTTTGGGAGAAGTAGGGGAGAATAGGGCTTGGCATTGTAAGTGGAAGCATTCTTTTCTTACTTGATTGTATTTTATAGACACTGAAATAAAAGACTAAAAGTCTGTGAGGGTATAACCTTAATTTTTTTTTTTTACATGTATTCATTTTTGAGAGACAGAGACAGAGCACAAGTGGGGGAGGGCTGAGAGAGGGAGTCATAGAATCCGAAGCAAGCTCCAGGCTCTGAAATGTTAGCACAGAACTCGAACTCACAAACCATGAGATCATGACCTAAGCTGAAGTCGGTGCTTAACGGACTGAGCCACCCAGGCACCCCTGCGAGGGTATAGTCTTTAACTTACTATTAAGTATATAAAAATAATATCGTATTAGTATAGGTTTATAAGTAATTGTAAACATCTTCATAATTGCAGAAGTTTTTACAGACTTACTATGTTATTACTAGTAGGAATCCTAAGACTATAACACTAGAAGAATTCACACTCTCATATCATGACTCATAGAGTCAAGTGATTACTAGGCTAAAAATTTAATCATTCTACTCTGCTAGGTTCGGAGCCTGGGGCTAGATTTGTTTGTAGATACCTACTGAATTTCAAGGCCATATCTAATGTTGGCATTATTCAAAAGCTTAAGTTTTAAAAGTCTACTTCAGAGATGCCTAGACATTGATGGCATCGCCCCTTGAGTACAGAATAGAGTCTAAATCATTTTTAGACTAAGCTTCATTTCAGTTTTTAAAAATAACTAAATCCTTCTCTAAACTGTCTCCCAGGTTAGAGTTTAGTCTTACTGAAGGTAGGGCAGCCATGTCTTTATTCCTAGGTAAACTGCAAAGTAGCTAGCCAGTGGACTACACAAGTGACCTATATAATCTCAAGATCCTCATTTGGCTGAAATTCCTACTATGACTGTCTTCACCTTAGTTTCTTTTTATCTTTCTTATGATCCAGTCTCTTAATTATTTGCCATAATAGCTTGACATAGCTCTATTAGGTTAGCAGATGAAGATCATGAATCAAAGTAATTTTATGCCTGAAAACTTGGGTAGTGTTTAACACATTTGTTGATCACCTGCTCTATGCAAGGCATCATGATATGTAAATACATAGATGAATACTAATAATTTATAGCCAGAGTCTATGGAGTCCTAACTTGGGTCAGGCATTATTATTCAAATGCTTTACCACATATATTACTTCATTTGATTTTCATAGTAACCACATGAGCTAAATATTGTTCATATCCTCATGTTATAGATAAGAAAATGGAATATAAAAACTGCTCAAGGTAACACAGTAAATTGGTAGATTTGGGCTCAGATCCAAGCAGTACTGACTTTATAACCTATTCTTGGCCATCATATAATTCTGCTTCTTATTCCCTGCTCTCCAGGAGCTCCAGAACAGAACTATCTCGTGTCTATAAAGGAGAGCAGAATGGGCCCAGTGTCCAAGGTTGTTTAGCATTTAGCCCATTTTTCTCATTTGTGTGTGGACTTTCACATCATTCTAATTATAATGAAATAATATTCCTTTTCTGTAAAAGTTCTGTAAGACTTGGCTTGTCATAGGCTTTTGGATGTTTACATGAAATGCTATAAATGGAATGCCCTTGTAAAATTTTATCCAATTAAGGTTTGATATAACAACTAGATGGCTAATTTATCCCAGAAATCTTATAGCAGTATTTTTTTTTTTTAATTTTGGGGGTGGTAGGAGGGACATCAAAACCACTTTACGATAATCATAGGTAAAACAAAGAATAGTGCTACTGTAAGATTTTGATGTTCTCTTGCCTTCTTTGACCTGCACTTTAACATGTGACAGGAAAAACCTTGGTCATGTTGCTGGGCTTGAGTTGTTCAAGTGATTATCTTCAGTTCTGATTGGATTTTCATTTTGCTTGAGCAGAAGTCTCCTGAGATTTCTCTAAAATTTTAGCTTACAAATAAATTAAAGGAAGATAAGCTGTAAACAAAGAACATGTTTCTGGAAAGAAATTGTTCAAGGAGGTTGGTAATAAATTGTTAGATCCAAAGTTGAGTAAGAGACAGACAGACACACACAGTAAGATGGAATTAGCAAATTGGACTAGCCAAACCCCTGTGGATTCTACTCCGAGGCTATTGAATCTCAGTACTGAGAAAATATCCAACAGTTCCTTGAAGTTGTGTTAGTCCCACCCATCAGGATGTGGTAATGCTTACAAAGTTCTCTAGGCTCTCTGACTTAAATAGCCGACGAGATCAGTAAGTTTGGAAGTGGGTAGAGCAGGAGTATTAATAAATAAGCTTATATATGCATAAGTTGTAATTCAGATCTGTAAAACCACTGGCTTACTAAATTTTTGTGATACCCATTCTTGTAATATCAATATTTTAAATGAATTTCAGGAAACTTTGGTGTTCAACAAATCATATAAAGATAATAATGAAAAATCATTTGTATATTTCTATTTTTGTAAATTGACTTTAAATAGTACATACATTATTATTTTTAATATGTATTTTAATATGCATGTATCACTTAATTCTTTTGGGAAATTGGCACAAAATATTTTGGCAAGAGTTCAAGGGGGCACACCTGGTTAGCTGAGTTGGTTGAGATCTGGCTCTTGATGTCGGCTCAAGGTCGTGATCCCAGTCGTGGGATTGAGCCCTGCATTGGGCTCCGTGATCAGTGTGGAGTCTGTTTGGGATTCTGTCTCTCCTCTTCTCTCCTCCCCTCCCCTCCCCCATTTGTGCCTGCTTTCTCTCTCTCTCAAAATAAAAGCAAGAATTTGGATCTAATCACTTCATGTCAGAGGCACAGATTGGATTTCAAAGACTTTTATTCAATGCAAAATGTTTTTTCTATTGGCAAAACTAGAGTTTTCTCTAATTTCCTGTCTGTATTTTTATAAATAAGATGTATTGGCTGAAATTTTAAAATTATTTTTCTATTGGAAGTTAGAGCAATCTCATAAAATTTTTAAATAAATTGTCTTGAACATGTATTCAATTTTGATTTAAAATAAAACTAAGATTTGTTATATACTGTGACAAATATTTACATTTTATAAAACAAACTTTGCCTGTATTTCATCAATATAATTTTAAAAATAGGATTATGGGTACACGTAATCTGCAGTATTATTGAAGAAAGATGAAACTACAGTCATAAATCCCCTTTTACAGTTACGGTAAATTCATTTAAAACTGAATCTGTAGCAGTGAGTTGGGCAAAACAATATACATGTGACATTTACATTTTTAGGAACTAACAAGGACAGAGTTCTCTGTCATTTAAGTTGGAGACGGTCTCTCTTCAGTCAATAGGCTTGATCATCATCTGAACTGCTCTCAAAGAGTACGACCCGCCTCGGTACTCAGCCCAAAATATGCCGTCTTGGTATTTGCTTCTGTAATGGCCTCCTCTGTACCACACTCCATTTAGGTTAGAATGCGCACACGCGTTGTACCACCATCCTCCTTTATGAAAGTGGGCGCAGTTTCCTTTGAGGAAGAAAATACAGATATCAAAGTAAAAGTTTCTTCTAAGCATGGTACTCCACAAACCATCAAAAACGTACTCTACCTTTAGAATAATTTGAGTTCTTCTTACTGATTTCAGTTACCTTTATCTTTGGAGTTTTGTTTCATCATTCTTTTACTGTTGCTGAAGTATCAGCTACTTGAAAGATCACTTGAATTGCCTTTTTACCTTGCCCTTTGCTTGCTTTCCATATGCTTTTTTAAATTAAGGGATTTAATTTTATGCGTAGCAGGGTAAATAAAACAGTGTTTATTTGTGAGAGAGAGTGGGAGAGATTGGGAAGGAAAGGTATGGAGTTGCTAAAAGTAAATTGGGGAAAATAGAATTCTCAAAATAACACAAAATAATGTAAATTAGAATACCACTACCGGTGGCCAAATGTGTTTCTCTAAACATGGGCTATACTTTGATTATATCTCTCTTTGTTTTTTCCTCCTTTGCCATTGTAAACCTGTATGCTCCTTGCCAAGATACAGCTGAACAGAAAAATAGATTTTGCACGAGGGTATCTCTTTATCAGGGCCACAAAGCTGGGTTAAAAAGGCAAAAAGTTTATGAAAATGAATGTGAAGAGTTATGTTATCTGGATGGCCTACATGAATCCTCCCAGACAGAATAGGAACTTCCCCTCCGGGTAGAGCCTTCTTGCTGTTGAGGTCCTACTGTTCCCCGTCAGGTGGGTGCTGAGAAAGGCCAGATGGCTTGCTTCCTTCACTCCCTTCAGGTTTTCATTCAACTGTTACTCCTCAAAGTAACCTTTCTTGGCCACTCTGTATAAAATAGCACTCACCCCTCCCTGCTGCTTATCACTCACTGTTCCCTCAGGCAGTTTTATTTTTCTTAGAGTATTTGTTACCACCGGACAAAGAATTTTGTCTCCTAGAGAGTAAGCTCTAGAAGGGCAGGAACTTAGTTCGCTGCTGTATCCTTAGCATCTGTAACAGTGCCTAGCATGCAGTAGATGATCAGTTAGTAGTAGTTACAAATATCAGGCAATAGAGAATTTGATTTCCAGATAAATGAGTGTTTGTTTTGTTCCCTCCCACCCTCATATTAGAATGACAGAACCTTATATTTCACAGTGTTGATTCACACTTTGGGATTGCCTTGTAGAAGAGATACTAATCTTTCAGCAGCTTATATTCCCTGTGACTAACTCCAAAATTACCTTTCTGGAAAGGTTTTTAGTAGTGTATACTTTAATAGCAGGGTTCTGTGTAATGCCTAGAAGGTAGTGATTTTACAAAGAATATACATTTGTTTGTTTCTTACTCACCTGCATACATATCTTTATCTCTGTCCAGTGTGGTGAACTGCTTACCATTATGCCACATCATAGAGTCCCCTGCATTTCCCTGGTAAGTCCCCAGACGTAGTCTGAAGAATTCACTTTCAGGTTCCAGGCGAAAGCTGCTATATTCTGCATAGACTTTTTTATCACTCCAGTCTTCTAATTCAATCAACAACTTATAATTATCTTGATTACTAAGCATATAGATATTTTCCAGTCCAAGCCAGTATTCTCCATCAATGTTTCCAAACCCTTTCTGTTAATAAACAAACAGTGTGAGTACAAAAATAAGGGCAAATGTGACCTTAAACAGAGAAGCAGTTGTCTTCTCAGGAAATGGAAGTAGTGGTGGTGTCTGGGTGGCTCAGTTGGTTAAGCACTTGACTCTTGATTTCAGCTCAGGTCACAATCCCACCATTGTGGAGTCAAGCCCCACATTGGGCTTCCACTCTGAGCTTGGAGCCTACTTGGGAGTCCATCTGTCTGTCTGTCTCTCTCTCTCTCTCTCTCTGTGCCTTCACTGTTTGCATTCTCTCTCTTTCTCTCAAAAAAAAAATAAATAAACATTTAAAAAGAAAAAGAAAATGCAATTAACAATAGTTTTTGCTAAGCATTAAATACATGTATAAATGATCCAGACTGGAAGGAGACATTTGAAAGTATATCTTTAGTTTCCTTTTTACCTTTTAATTTTGACTTTAAAACTAGAGATGAGAGTTAACTTTTTGACAAAGATAGTAAAAAACATACGGATAGTTGTTTCTAAGCTGTGTATCTTATTTATTTCATAGAATGGCTACATTGGAAGAGCTGCTTTGTTCCACCTCTCTCCCAGGTCTGAATCACTGGTTTACCTTATAATTTTCCCAGTTTCGGAAGAAGTTGACGGAGCCATCTGTTCTTTTCTGAATAACAGTCCAACCCCCAGGATCCAGACTGTTCTCACACCATAACTGTAGTGGTCCATTGCTGTGTTCAGGTTTAATCATATAAATCCCACTGACTGAATGTCCAGCTTCTTTTGCATGCTGACAGTCTTTGAATGGTCCTGTAATTAACATATCATTGATTACCAGGAAACTTAATAGGAATAGAGCCTTATTAAAATAGTTTTAGTCAAGGGTCTTACCTTTATTCTTTCTTTATAGATACCACTTTTTATCTCATGTATACACAGTACCATAAAAGTTAAAGAAACTAAAAAGGATTACCCCAGTTCCACTATCTGGAACATTAACTTGTTTCATTTTCTACTGTTCTTGGGAGTCTTTGTCCATATACACACATTTTGATACTGTTACAATTCTGACACACAGAGAAAATTGGATTCTATCTTTCAACAAAAGTTTCCTTGGGACTGCAGTCTTCATTCTAGCACTTAGAGGTACAATTTTTAACAGTGATATGTTATTGTTTATTACTCCGTCATTGGATACTGAGGTTCTGTCTGACTTTTGCTGTTGTGAAAGTGCACAAAGTGTCTTCTTATTGGCTTTCAAATATTTACTTTAAAAATGCTGTGAGGTTGATCTACTGGATCAAGAGGGTGTGAACACTTTTACGGCTCTTCATTGTACCCAGTTTACAGTTTCCAAAATTTGATTTCAGTGGAACACACTAGTCCCTTGAGGTACTTAGTAAAAACGGCCTACCATGGTCAAATAAGTTTTATTATTCCTAAGTATTATATTACCCTTTTGGAAACTCACAGTGTACATGTACATATTAAAGACTAAGAAGCCCTGCAATAAATCAGAGTTTCCCAAGCTTATAGAATCTGTTAACTTTTTCCCTCATTCAATAGTCCGTAAGAATACATTTCAGGAATGTTGGCAAAATGCCTTTCTAAAGGATTGTATCAGTTTATATGACTAACAGTAATTTTCTTAGTCTACACAATCACCTTGTGATAGTTTATAGATGTCCTGTAGATGAAACAGTTAACTAGTCTAACCAAAGTCCTGTATCTTAGAAGGTAATAAACCTTGGACTTAAACCCGTTTCTTTCTAACCCCAGGGTCCATGTTCTGAACTGCTGGCTACATTTGCTCCCATGTTATCCCATAGGGAGAAAAACGGATTCTCTCCCTCTTTTTTAATCCATTAGTAAGTTCTTCGTATCTTTTAAAATGACAGAACATTTTGTGAAATATTTTGTAGTGTCTGACTCTTAAACTTGTGATTTCCACATTGTGGGGATCTAAAGAAAGATCACTTCTAAGTTTTACTGGATATTCTTTAGTTGCACCATTCTCCAGTGTTTTGATCCTTTATTTTATAAGCATGTAAAAATATTAAGTGATTCAGAAATAAGAACTACCCCACAGATCTTTTATTTTATTTATTTATTTATTTTTTAATTTTTTTTTAATGTTTTATTTATTTCTAGAGAGAGAGACAGTGTGAGCAGGGGAGGGTCAGAGAGAGAGGGTGTCACAGACTGAAACAGGCTCCAGGCTCTGAGCTGGCAGTCAGCACAGAGCCCGACGCGGGGCCCGAACCCACGAACCGCGAGATCATGACCTAAGCGAAAGTCGGACGCTTAACCGACTAAGCCACCCAGGCGCCCCCCCACAGATCTTTTAGAATAACAACAAAAAAGTATAGAAATTCCAGTTGTCACATTTTATATTTTACTAGAAATATTTATATTTCAACATGCGCAGTTTTTAGAAATTAGGTGAAAATATAGTCGAGTAAAGCTCATATACTATAATGATAGTAGGGTTGTTGAAACTTTGAGAAATGTGTTATCTGTACTGTGCCAATATACACATGGACTCTTTTGGGCTAATTGCATTAAATGAATAGTTATACAACTGCATCATTAGAGGAGGTTCTTAGAGCCTGAGCTCTTAGCTCTAGATTGCTCCTTGAGGATGGAGACTGTTTTTGGTTTTCTTCCAACTTCACATTATCAGTGTTTTAACTATTAGTAGGCTGTCAGGCACTTTTTTAAGTAAATAAATTAACTTGCCTTCACACTTTAAATACAAGGAAATTCAAAACCACACACAAAGTCAATAGATGATACATTTCCATCATAGACTGCATTTTTACGTTCCGTTCATATTTCTGTTTCAAACTTTTTAAAATTATGATACAATAACTGTAAGCACTATACATTATTAGTAAAAAATTTGAGAAACTAAAAAGACTTAATGCTACCTTTCTTGGGTTACATTTATTTGAGGTATTGAATTTTTTAGTTGTAGAGTTTCAATTCTTATCCCTTCTGTTCCTAGTTTGCTGAGAATTCTTATCATAATGGATTTTGGGTTTTGTCAGAGTTTTATTTATCTACTGAGATAATGGAGGGGTTTTTTTTTTATTAATAAGTGCATTCTGTGACTATTTTTTAACATTAAACCAGCCTCGTGTTGCTGGTATAACCTTGACTTGGTCATATGTATTATTAATTTTATGTATTGCTAGATTTCATTTGCTAAAATTATGCTAAGAATTTCTGCTTTCAGGGCCGTATGGATGGTCAGTCAGTTGAATGTTCCAACTCTTGATTGAGGCTTAGGTCAGGATCTCATGGTTAGTAAGATTAAGCCCCATGTTGGGCTCAGTGTGGAGCCTGCTTGGGACTCTCTCCCTCTCTCTCTGCCTCTATCTTTCTCTCAAAGATAAATAAATAAAACTTTTAAAAAAATTCTGCTTTTATAGTGATGAAGATATTGGTTAGTCTGTGAAAGTTCATAAATAGGTTCTTAAGGTAGAGAGGGCTATGATAAAAATAATGTTTTGATCTTATCACACTGGCCATAAATTTGATCACATTACATTAAAATTCATTGTGAATTATTTTATATTATCTACCTTACCATTTACTGATTTTAAATTACAAAGTATTCAGAACCTTTAACACAATACTTTAGATAATAGTCATCATCAGTAACTTGTTAGTTGCCTTTTTTTCTCCTTCACTGCTAACCTTTAAAAAAAGTAGCTCATTTAATAAATATATATCTTAATTAATAAATTTAATATGGCTAATCAAAGGTGAATGTACAGTCATTTCTGTTGTAGAAATACTGTATTCCTGGAAAAACCTCTTGTTCTATAAAATCTTAAAATAAAAATAACAGCAAATATTAGCTATTAACATACTTTGTATTCAGCTGTTGATAACTTGTGACACAAAATATTAAAATAGCTCGGAAAAAATCCCAATGAACCAATATGACCTCTTTGGCTTTCTGATAATATTATTCTTTTTTACCAGTCACATATAAGCCACTAAACATTTCAGAAGCATGCATTGTAGTCAAGTCAGAGGATAGATAGGTTGTAATTCAGATAAAATGCAGTTTATGGAATTTTAATTTTATATGCAAGAGTGAAATTGAAGGAAAAGTGAAGTCTAATTTCCAGGTCCATTCTTAGAATATTTTATGTAATGCATGAGAATATATTCATTTGTTTACTCATACAACTCCTGTATCTTTTAGTTGTGCATCCTTTAAGCCCATGTAGGCACTCAAATATTTGTTGAACTACATGATCCCTAGTAGCCACAGTGGTTTCCAGAATTTCCTCAGTTCTGCCGTTTTTTCCAGATGTTTCTTTTCTGCATCTACTGTAGGCTAGAAAATTTGGGCTCAAGGGGTAAAGAAGCAACCGTAGAGTCAAGTGGGAAGTGGGGGAAGCGGCAAGCAAACAGGTAATTCCCTGCAACGTGACAGATACTTCGATGGAGTTTTGCAGGACAGGTGGGAACCCTGGCCAATAAATAGCTAACCCAGATTCGCAGAAAAGAGATCAAAGTCTACCTATATCCAAGCTGAGTTTTGAAAATTGAGTAAGAGTTTAGGCTCGTAGTGTGTGGGTTGGGAGGCTGATCAAGGCCACACATGGGTGACACGAGCTGAGAACTGAAAACAGAAGAAAGCTTGATGTTACAGAGGAGTTACAAGTTCTGTGTGCCTGAAATGTAAATGGTAAGGGTGATACTTAGAGCGCTTGAGGTAGGCTGTAGACTTGACGTTGTTACTTCCAGAATAGTCAAGGATATCTGAGGAACATTGCTCTTATCTTAAACTCTATTATAGTTAATGCACACATAAAGTGGTCGTGTTGCAGTCTACATAGATATTTCTCCTCATTTCAGAAATTTGTTTATTCTGTAAATGTCACCTTTGTATTGTTTATTTTATGAATGTCCTTATAAATAAATGTTTGCACTCATTGACTATAGTTTTGACAATTTACATTTTATATTTAAGTACATATTCAGAAGTTTAACTTTCATTACGTTATTTGAATTGCTGTAAAATACTTAGAAATATCAAGGTTTTGAATGTTGACAGAATATTTATAGAATACCATTGTTTCTTCTCTGCTACTTAAAACGCTATTGGGGATTTAAGCAAATTGGAGAGTTGTGGGTTTTCTAAATCCAGCTTTGATTTGTAAGACTTCGTTTTATGCAAAATTAAAATTATCTTTAATTTTCAACCCACTTTTTTGTGGTGGCCTTCATATTTATAGTTCAGATGCCTAATTAGATTTAGTTGATTAAAAAATTTAGGAAAATTTAGTTGAAATCCTTTTCTAGAACATGTGTATAAAATTAGTAGTACTTTTAGCTACCTTTTTCTCCTTGGTACATATAGTAAATACAAGAATTTAGTATTTGTTTGTATTTATTTTTTATAAAGAAACCATTAACCTGTGTTAGTCCAGTGTATATTGTTGGTCTTGGCAGAAATATTTTTTCATTATTACTTGTATATGTTATTTACTTTCTGCTCTAGAGTTCGATTGTAAGACATTCTTATATTAAATGTTTTACTACTTCTCTACCACAAAAGTCATTGCCTAATAGGAATTCTTAAATGACTAGGAGAAAAGTAATAGCTTTATTTTTGAGAGGTCAAATTTAACTTGAAGGTTTGCATATTATCAAAAGTAAGTTAACTGACATGTTTCAGGAATTTGTTCATAATGGTTCACAAAGGGTATAGACTGGAAGTACCTTTCTTTTAAAATAGGAATTTTATTAACCTTTTTCTTGCATTGAGTAATCTTGAAATAGTCTCCATCTTTCTTGACACACAATTGGATTCTTCTCAAGGCAGGAAATTGGCGTTCTGTACATTGAATTTGAAGGACCAGTCTCTCTCTTCCTCAGTTTATTTGATGATTAAAGTTTGTATAGGGCTAACAAACTCCAGTTAATAGATCTGATTCATAGAAAGAAAAATATTGACCAGTCATGCCACATTATTTCCCAATATGTATTTTTCATTAAGAACCCATAGTTTGAACAGAACAGTGGGTTAAAATTTTTTTCATGCCTTAAATATACCTTTACTGGGAACCATCTTTAATATACTCATCTTTTTCTGTAAAGAAACTATATAATTGCTTAATAGGAAAAGCTTTCCCTTTTTAAAGTTGTTGAATTTCTCATTTATTTTCTTTGTCCTACCTAATCCTAATATTTGTGATAGAAGAAACAGGATGAAAAAGATAATCACTTTAGAGCTCCGAATAATTGGTCAGCAAGTAAAATCTTTTGAAAGTTAAACTTTTTAATTGGGTTGTGAACTAAGCATAAGACAAATACATTCTATATCATTTCTGAATGGGAAGTTTAAGGCAAATACTTTCTAAAGAAATAATGGATTCTTTCTTCTGAAAATATGGATTACTATGTTTATTAACCTGTAAGTTTAAAATAAAGTTAGTAGGGCACCTGTTTGGTTCAGTTGATTAAGCGTCTCACTCTTGATTTCAGCTCAGGTCATGATTACATGGTTCCTGAGATCGAGCCCCATGTCAGGCTCTGCACTAAGAGTGCAAAGCCTGCTTGGAATTCTTTCTCCCTTTCCCTCTGCCCCTCCCCTACTCGTACGTGTGCTTTCTCTCTCTCTCTTTCTTCTTATCTCCCTCTCCCTCAAAATAAATAAAAAGCATTTTTTAAAAATCTGTAAAAAATGAAGTAGAATAAAAAAATAAAATGCAGTTAGCAATCCGAGCTTTTATTTTTGAAAATTTACTAAAGAATTTATCAGTTGTTACTCAAAACTGGTTAAAAGAATCCTATTCCAATAGCCCCTTTGTCTAAACAGTCTTTTTTAGTTTAAGTGTTAATCTAAGTATTCCACTGAAACGAATTGCATCTTTAAAGTACACCACTAAGAAGCATTATAAGTAATTAAAAATTAGCTTATACACTACAAAGCTTATTGTTAGTTTCTAATGACTGCTTTTCAAGTTTAACTTTTTAAGCTTACCTTTTATGTTCCCATACATGGCAAAGCAAGGCACATGTAGGGAAGGGCACAGAAAAATGGAATAATTAATGATGGTCAGACCATACATACACAAAGTGTTTTTGTATGCATCACCTCACATAAACACCATCACAATCTTTCTTACAAAAGAGGCAACAAAAAAAGCCTTGCTAGAATCCCAAGGTTCCTGAAAGCTGGGTTCTTTTTTTTCTTTTCTTCTTAATTTTTTTTTAATTTTTTTATTTTTATTTATTTATTTTTATTTTTTTTTAATGTTTTATTTATTTTTAGGGGAGAGAGAGAGACAGCGTGAGCAGGGGAGGGTCAGAGAGAGAGGGAGTCACAAACTGAAACAGGCTCCAGGCTCTGAGCTGGCAGTCAGCACAGAGCCCGACACAGTGCTCGAACCCACGAACTGTGAGATCATGACCTAAGCGAAAGTCGGACGCTTAACCGACTAAGCCACCCAGGCGCCCCATGAAAGCTATGTTCTAACGCTGTGAAGGAACTTTCTCAGATCCGTCTGTTTACAAGGAATAAGCTTATTTTCATAAATATACCATTTGTAAGAGTAAGGTTTTCTTTTATAAGAGACTAACCCAAAATGTCGTCACTGAATAACATTAACAGTTAAGAATTGTATTGATGGCAGTTTGCCAGGTGTGCAGTTCCGTTCCCAAACATTTTAACAGCAGAGGGAAGGTAATGTTTCTGGAGATAAAGTAATTAAAATTAAATTAATATTAATCTGACAAATTTATTACATTATTTGCTTTGCAAATAGTTCTTTTGAGGTGCATTTTTCTTATATTAAAATACAAAATTGTCATTAAGACACATTTTTAGAAGAAGGTGGTAAGATATACATAAACTTATCATTTAAAATGTACAGTTCATGCCTTCTCTTCATTGTCCAGCCAGGCTCCAGAACTCTTTTTGTGGCAGAACTGAAACCCGTTACCCAGCACCAGCTCTCCCACTTCTCCGCCCACCGTTCTGCCTCCTGTCTCGGCACATCTGACCCCTGTAGGCACCTCATATTAGTGCAGTCACACAGTATTTGACTTTTTGTGACTGGCTGAAACAAGTTTAAAATCATGCGAACGCATTATACACTTAGAGACTTTAGAATTCTAGACTGTGTATGTCGACTACAGTAATATGAACTTCTTAGTGCCAGTAATAGAAGTAAGTGCAGAAGAACCAGTCATCCCTCTCTGCCTTTTTTTTACAAGTACCCAAAAAGCTCCGACATATTTTCCAGTATGATAAGAATACTGCAGACGAAGATTGTAGCACGTTACGTGTAAAGAAAAGAAAATAGTAAGTCTGTTTATTGTTGCTTAGAGTAATTTGTATTTGATAGGAATCACAGAATCTTAGAACTAGAAAGGGATGTAAAAACTGTCAGGTTCAACCAGCACTCAGGACAGTCAGGCAAAGTACCCCAGGTCAATAACAAGATAACAGATTTTTTTAAATTCTGTTCACTTTCCCTTATATGTTCATTAGTATTCTAATGAACATTCTTGTGGTGTAGCTAATTATTCCTTGGATATCAAAGATCAACATTTATAGAATAAAATAAGTAAAGTTAATATTTACTTATAATAACAAATAGTGAACAGCAAAAAAAATATGTCTGCCCTCAATTTTCACATTATGGATTAGTTTATTAAGGATATAAACACCGTTGTTTTACTAAAGCAAAAGTTTTT
This sequence comes from Proteles cristata cristata, assembly GCA_017311185.1. Classification (NCBI taxonomy): domain Eukaryota; kingdom Metazoa; phylum Chordata; class Mammalia; order Carnivora; family Hyaenidae; genus Proteles; species Proteles cristata. Next base: position 516,916 of record JAESUZ010005399.1, read on the forward strand.
TTAATAGGATTTTTGATACGCTAAATCCCTAACATGGTATTTAATTCTGAAATACAGGATTTTTCTTGCACTATAGCTCAGTGTATAATAAAATCTAGAACTGATATAGCTCATTTTGTATAAGGATTTTTTAATATATCAGTGTATGAATATATGAATAGTAATCTCTTCTAGAACTGATACCATCCAGTTAAGATTCAACACTCACAGAAAATACTCCATGGTGGTCATCTCCGTACCTACATAATTATACATTCCATCAGTTAAAAAAAATTCCACACACTTCAGTTATGTTTATGTATAAGTTATATGTATAAACTACCATGCTGATAGGTTGTATACATTAAAAGTTTACACAAAACATACATTTTTAAAAGGATATCTAAAGTATGTATTTTTTTCTTTCTGTACCCAGTAATGGATCATATTGTACACATCTTTCCTTTGGAAATCACAGTGTGTGGGGGTGTTAGTAATGATCATCATTTACCTAACATAATGGTATTCTCACCTGTTGTTATATAAAATGAATGAATCCTGATATCCATATTCTAACATGCTATTAGTTAATATAGTAGAATGTACTAAAAGTACTTTTATGAAGGTCTTTGGAATGACAGCTTCCAAGAAGCTCTATAAAAATGTAGTAACAAGTTAACCAACATTTATTGAGCATATGCAAATGAGACACAATATCCATCTACCAGGAAGGAGCTTATATTATATTTGGAAGGCGTTTTATTTAGATGTGTATATAAAAGTACTATATGTACCTGTAAAGATAATTGATAATTCAAGAGGGAATATAAGGAATGTTGTATATACTTTATGTCACAGAGAAAAGAAACATTCGTGAAAAGGAGCAATAGCTTTAAGCCTGAAGAAGTCAGCAAGGGCTTTAAGGAGGAGTTGCTATTTTATTTTTATTTTTATTTTGGTCTGAGCCTTATAATTTGATAGGCAGAAAGCATGGAAAACATTTCAAAGACAATGAGTTGATTCATTTTATTGAAACAGATGGTTTTTATGAAGGAAATTAATAGAAGGAAAGCTAAAGAATAGGATTGTTTTGAGGAGGACATTGTTCTTACCCAGGCTAAGCAAAATGCACATTTTTGGTGTGTCATATGGAACTGCTGAGCAGAGGTGTGATGGGATCAAAGTGGTATTTCAGAAGATAGGTCTGTTGGCAATATAGAATATATTTTGGTGGAGAGAGAAGATGAAGTTAGACTAATTGACAAGCTATTATACCATTCCTGGTAAGAGTTAACATTTTGACTGCCAGGCTGTGTTGTAAGTACTCCTCAAAGGTTAAATTCTATGAGGTAAGTACAATCATTACCCCCTCTTTTATAGATGAGGAAACTGAGGTACCGAGCAGTTTCCCCCCACTGCCACCTCCCCAACTCTGAGGTTACACAGTTAATCCAGAAGTGTCTGTCCTCTAGTTGCTGCCATAGATAATTTGGAGCTAAGTTAGAGTTCTGGCTCTGAATAGAAATGAGGGAAAAGCAGCAGGGGTAGAACTGAGCTGACTGGGTGTTTGGGGCAGGAGGGAAGTGTAAGAGATGAGCCAAGCAAATTCAGAAGTAGGGAGTGATGTAAATCAAAACAGAGAAGTCAAAATCAAATGCCCCACCAGTCTTACTAACGGAAATTTATCCTAAAGATACAAGAATAGAGAAAGAAAAAGAACAAAGTTATTTTTAAAGCTGTAATCATATTGATTACCACGTTTAACAAGAAGGGCAAACAAGAAAGACTTGAAGGCTAAAGTTAGTTCACTAACTTTTGTTTATTTCCTCTTTTTGTTTTTAATGTTTGTTTATTTTTGAGAGAGTGTGTGAGCAGGGAAGGGGCAGAGAGAAAGAGCAGGGGACAGAGGATCCAAAGTAGCCTCTGTGCTGTGACCAGAGAGCCAGATGAGGGACTTGAAACCTGAGCCAAAGTCAGACACTTAACAGACTAAGCCACCCAGGCGCCCCTGTTTAATTTCTGTTGGATATTTAGTGAAAGTTTCTTAAAAGCTTGTTAGTATTTTCTAGATTTTCTTCAGTAAATATGTATTACTTCTGTAATAATTCAGTTATTTCTAGAGGGAAAATGCTAGCTTGGGGAAAAGATTATTTTAAGCTTTAGTCATTCATTCATTCATTCATTCTTCACATTTCTATCATAGTGCTTAAAATATGCTGAACACAGTGTGCCAAGATTTGATCCTGCCTAGATGTTTGATTTCTTACTGTTGAATACGGAGAGTTCTTTTTTTTTTTTTTTTATGTTTATTTTTGAGAGAGAGAGAGAGAGCATGAGTGGGGGAGGACCAAAGAGAGAACGGGAGAAAGAGTCTAAAGCAGGCTCCAGGTTCTTAGCTGTCAGCACAGAGCCCAATGTGGGGCTCGAACTCACAAACAAAACCATGAAATCATGACCTGAGCCAAAGTCAGACGCTTAACCTACTGAGCCAGCCAGGCACCCCCTAACTAGATGTTTGAGATAGAAAAATGAAAGACAGTTCACTTTCTTCCAGAAGCATTCAGTCTACCAGGAGACCCACATGCAAACAACCCTAGTGTAATGTGATACAGAAAACATGTTCAAGGCAGAGTCAGCAGTTTGGGGAAAGAGCCATCTAGATATGTTTGTTTGAATCTGGGAATGTGTAACATTTAAGCTATTATTTTACTTGAGCCTTGAAATCTGCCAGGTCAGCAGAGAAACTAGAAGAAGGCATTTCAGGAGGGAAGCGGCACGTGTGAGGTGCCGGTAGAACACCCAGATGCAAACATTGAGCATTGATGAGAATTCGGAGGGATCGCTCCAGGCGGGAATCCTCTGAGCCAGTGGTGATACTGGTGGCCTTGGCAATGTGGGAAGCCTGCAAAATAGAGCATCTTGAGGAAAACTTTTTTAAACAATAGAGAAGGAAGGAGACGCAAATGAAGGACTTCGAGAAGTAGAAAGAGTCAGAATATTCTGAGGTGGAGCCCAGGAAAGCGAGATGTGAGTGGTCTGTGGTGTCCACTGCTGCAGAGAGAGACTTTATGACAGGCATTTCCGGTTCTCTGTTTTGTTGTTTAACATTACTCCATAGTCTGTGCAGTTTTATGTACTGCCTTTTCAATAAGTGAGTGAACTATGATTTATTTACTTTTTTTTTTACTTTGGGGCATTTGGATTTTTCTTTTCACTCTAAGGAAACAAATCAACTTGCAAGAGAATGCCTTATGAGAAAATGGCTGCAGGGGTAAAATAATGTAAAATATCCAGAAAGTTAGCAGTGAGCTTACTAAACTGAAACAAAGATGAATTACTGACCTTTGTATTCTGGCCACTTAGATCAGTGACCAGTACTGAAGGGAAGGAGGAAGAAAGGGAGGAGGGGGAATGGAAGAAGGAATAAAATTAAGAAATAGAGGTAGGGATAGTAGGATCAATTTTATGGTTGTGTTTTGGTTTTTTTTGTTTTACCATAGTGAAAACTATGTGGGTATAAGATAACAAATTGTAGTTTGTTTAGCCTTGGAAAATAGAAAGGATACCTTTTCCTCTTAAGACCGAGGGCAAGAAGGCATGGGTGCTGTGTAGGTGTTTTCCAAATAGGAAAGAACAAGGAGCCTAGGACCTGAGTAGACTTCATCTCCGTGCAGGAGTAGATGATGCATTTTCTAAGAGCGGAGGTAAGGAGAGGGTGTAATTATAGGCTTCAGGAGAGTGAAAGGAAATTTTTAAATGTTCCTTTTGGAGAGGAGGAGAATGGGAGAGCCGCAGGAAGTAAACAGGGTTGCTCAGCAGCACGATGACCTTAGCTAGAGGCTGAGAGGGTGGTTGTAGAGGTTAGAAGTGGATTCTGGACTCATTCCTGTCTCGTTGCTGGTAACTTAGATTGTGAGAAATTGGATGGAAGACAATAGATTTCTCACAGAATACTGTTTTTAGAAACTCTTAGACCTGAGAGATGTATTCAATCAGTTCTCCATTAATAGAAAACAAATGTTCATGTGTAATTACCTCACCAAAATGAAGAGTAAGCATTTATTGTGTGCACTGTTTCCTAAACCATAACACAGATGAACCTCATGCTTCCATTTTTAATAAAAAGAGGTAACTCACCTTCATTGATGAAAGTTACTGGTGGTATCTTGAAAGGACTTTTGGTGGGAGAAGTCCCCAGATCAGGTGGTGGCATTAAATCCCTGGGATAACTTGGGTCCCTCTGGATCTCATTCCCGCCCAGCAGTCCAGGGGTGTACTGATGGCTGGTAGGGATGTGTTGCGGCACTACCTGGACGAGAGGAGGAGACATGTGGGGGTCTTGTCGGGAAAATATCTTCAAGCACTGCTCTTCCAGCAGAGTGATCATCACAGACTGGTTATTAACGAGATCAGTCAAGGACGCATATTTCACCTCCAGTTCCCTGTACCTTGTTGCCATCTTCAGCATTTCTGTCGTGACATTGAGGATTTTATTTTCCAACTGGGAAAGTTCAAGTGAATTATCCCTCTTACGGATAATCTCATGTAATAGCTGCATATAGAGTTGAGTGACACGCGAGTTCATGTTCCGGCTTTCTTTTCTCAGCAGCTTTACCTCATTTACAATGTTTCCATCTACATCCACCACCAGCTGGAGGACATCTATCTCCCGCTTCTGCCTGGAGAGCACGTCCTTCAGGTTTTCAAGGTCCATCCTGGTGATCATGTCTTTAATAGTACTTGCATCTTGCCCTTTGGTATTAACACAAATTGGCCCTGTAATTTTTTGTTCAGGCACCAGGAATGTGTATGAACATTTCTTTGTTTCCTCTTTACCATCTGTGGCACGAGGGTATCTCCTCTGGGTTAGTTTTTTTATTTTGAACTGTCCTCCTCTGCAGTGTCCAGTGCCCATTAGTAGGAAGAATAGCACACTTAGGGTCCAAATAAAAGCCTTCATTTTGAAATGTGGTTGTATGAAGTCTTTTAAAAGAACAAACCAATGAAGGGGGAAAAAGTAAAAAGAATTAATATTAACCTACTTTTAAAGTCTGTAACGTAAAAAAAAATGTAAGGAAAAAACTGAATATCTATTGGTTTTAACTAAATTGGACCAGAATTAATGTTATTAATTTATTAAATTCAACACCACAATGCCTTTGCATTTGTTTAAAATCTAGGTTTCAGAGAATAGCTCTCCAACTATCACCTCTCCAACTGTCCCCTCATTGCAGAGATTTTGGTGAGTGCCCACTGTCTGCATGGCATACTGTTCGTGTTCTTGGGTGCTTTGAGACCCTAATAAGACACTTTTTCTTACTCTTGAAAAACTTACTTTACAGTCTTAAGACTCTGAAAATGATATGTAATGTGTATAAGGCATTAATTAAAACATTCTTTCCTAACTAGTACTAAAGCTAATAACAAGTGACTTTACTAGTCATTATTTTATATCTGTGTTATGCAGTTTTAGTTAAATTGGCCCTCTCTAATAAATATCTTTTTTATCTATCAAATTGAAGAAACATTTTTAGACAAATCTCAAATCAGAAAGTTTTGGCATCATATTTTTTGTTTTTGTAGCATGTCCTTTTAGGATTCCAGACAGGTTTAAGAATGAGGGAGTGTTTACAGTCATTATTGTGGGTGATTATATTTTCTAAACCATAGCCGTATATATCCTCTAAGCTTACGTTGATTTTTTAGCAGGTTCATTCTTCTTACAGATGCTCTACTGAACTGTATATTAGTAAAATTTCAATAATTTTTTGTAACCATTACCAAGGAAAGAAACTCTCTATACTTGAATATGATTGTTAGAGTTGGAAAGTGCCATAGAGACCATCTCATTCAAGAACCTCTTTACACCTGGGGCGCCTGGGTGGCTCAGTCTGTTAAGCATCCGACTTAGGCTCAGGTCATAATCTCACAGTCCGTGAGCTTGAGCCCAGCATCAGGCTCTGTGCTGACAGCTCAGAGCCCGGAGCCTGCTTCAGATTCTGTGTCTCCCTCTCTCTCTGCCCCTCCCCCACTCAATGTCTCTCTCTCAAAAATAAATACACATTAAAAAAAAGAAGAAGAACCTCTTTGCACCCACATGCATGTTGAAGGCCAAGGCCACACAAATAGGTAGTATTAGAACCCAGTCAAGAATTCAGGTTCTCCAACTCCTCAGTCAGTGTTTATAGCAGTGGCACGAATTGCTGACCTGTGTGCCTGAAATGTTTCATTTTTTGCAGTGACAGAAATTCTTGTCCCTTATAATACAATTTTCATAGAAAAACTAGAGGAAACATAGAACTAGCTCTATGAACCAACGCTGCTTCCTTTCTCATGAGTTACCTCCCTAAGTAGTAGTAGCAGCAGAGGGGTTAGATGTGCCCCTCTGTTGGGCACATGAGCAGGCTGCTGTGGCATGTGGCGCCCCCCCCCCCCCCATAAACTTGATTCCTGGTTGCTGTTTTTGAAGGATGTCAGTGGATACACTAAAAACTCTTCTCTCCCACTTTCCACCCAAGGTCTTGTTTTTTGACTTGAGAAGTCAGGTCCCAAGTTGTTTATGCCTACGATTAATAAGAGCAATGCAGTAATAACAGTCGCTCATACTTACTGGGTGCTCGGCATTGTGGTAAGCCCCCTTACGTGCATTGAGTCAATTACTTTGTAACTACAACCCTCTGAGGTAGATTGTTACAGTCCTCATTCTCAGTGAATGACTGGCATCTGGAATTTAGGTCTTACCCAGAGTCATACAGCTTCTAAGAGATGGCACCAGAATCTGAACCTAGGCATAAGACTCCAGAGTTTCATTAACCACTATGGCACATGGCAACATATTCTATCCTATTTTCTATTCCCAATACCATAACAGTCCCTCACATTTATGTAGCACTTAATACACATTAACTATTTGCATTCACAACAACACTGAAATAAATGTATACCATTTTACAAAGAAATAAAAGTCCCAGAGAAGCCAAAATTAGCATTCAAATGGGGAGTCTGATCTTCAACTCCTAACTTTTCTAGGCCTGTATTTTTTTTATCCTAGTCATGGTATAACTACAGAGGAGCCTTAACTTTGTGTTTCTTGTTTTTTAGTCTTTTCCTTGGTATGTATTTCTTTACATTGACCCAGCTCTTATTTATGAGAAGGTATTTGTGAATCATTTTTGTTAGGCTCTGTTTCCATCATTTTTCTATCCCAAACTTTTCTGCTATCATTCCTTTTCCTCCCTATGTATTATATCAGTTGATAGTTACATATCTAACTTGTGAGTATGAACCCTCTCAAAAAATAAGGGTTATTATTACAACCAATGAAATACTGACTCTTTAACTTGGGGTTATGAAGATGACCGCTACTTTTTAAAACCATGTCTCCTTTGGTGTTTTCCAAGTGGAGTGAGAATGAAAATAAACAATGGACGGAGTGTGGAGTATTTTTCTCTTAACTAACATAATCAAGATAGGAGGAATGAGCATAATAGCATTGCATATTTATAACAGAGGCCTTCTCTTGCTAACTGATCATCAAAAGCACACTTGGATGAGTACTTTGTTTTTTGTTTTTGTATTTTGTCTCTGGCATGAGTAGAAAATTTAGACCTTAAACATCATCTATTTTATAAGAAAAAGATTTCTTGCTATATTTGCAGTTTCATGGAATTTAGATGCGGTTTATTTTAAAAACTGAGGACAGTAAAGGAGAAGCCGTCAGCCTTCTGGTTAAAATGTACAGTATTTCTCCTACATGGTTAACTTAGCCAGTCCTCAACTTCACTCATTTCACTTTAATGATAGAGTGGAAACCCTTAGATCATAAAATAATTTTATTTAAATGATCTATGACATAAGCTACCAAAGCAAGGGAAATTCAGAAGCTATCATGAAACTTCAAAACAAGTAGAATTTCATAAACAGTATTCTGATTTGAACAGTTTATATTTCCTACCAGACACAGATTTGTACAGAACAACTAAGAACATATAATCCAAGATTGTTATTGTGACTTTACATCAGTGTTGTCATGGAAGAACAAAAATATGAAACGTTAAAATAGTAGTATGTTCTGCCTTAGCTTTTTGTGGGCTCCTATACCGTTAAGTCATAAGATAAATCATTGTGTACCATAAGAGAATCTGACCTAAGTAAGTATTGAAAGGAGGCAACTTAAAGGTTTCTTTTAAGCAAATGTGATTCCCTTACCCTTATTATAAAAGTAATGGCTTTGTTGTCACAGAAAGAAGAATAAGGAGCCCCATTTCTTAAGTTGTAGACAAGCTACATCGTGAATAAAGAACTAGTTTTAAAAATACATTTACTATTACATTTTCTGAATACATTCTCTTATTTAATATTTTCCCACCACATTCAGTTTTAAAAGTGAAAGATCTATAAATCTGTGTTACCTCATAAAACCTTTCTGTATATGTTAAAATTTTCCTAGGTCCCAAGAGAATATTATAAATTAGTAACAGTATACTTAAGTTTAAATCTGTGCCTTTGCTTGGTTGTTTTTAGGAAAAAAAGTCTTCCATGCTTTGGGTTAATTTTATTGGTACTGTTTCTCTTCATAGTTGCTACATTTGCCAGCTAGTAGAGAGAAGAAATAAAAAATCAGGATTTGCTTTCTTTCAAATGGTAAATGCATAGAGGCATTTAACTGCCTATGTCATGCACTGAAAATAGCATGAGGCAGTAAACCTATATTTATGAAGCATTGAAGATACCTTAGATACTTCTAGATTGTGAATTATGTTCTGGGAAAAGACTTGAGAGCAGTCTCATCCCCTGGAGGTATCTAAGAAAGGGATAGTTATCTGTGTGCTTGAGGTTTCAGATTAAATGCTTGCCTGAGGGCTCATTAAGAAATGAGGCTGAATGAGGTCCTGCACTTTTCATAGCAAAAAACAACAGAAAAGAGATGAGAATATTTCAGATCCGGTAATGCTTGAGCATTTTGTCAGTTTCTTGTAAAATAACGTTTAACAGGGATCTTCCCAGGATTTAGAGTTTGAATCTTTAAGGAAAAGACATGTAAGTAAAGCTGAAGAAATCTTAGCTTTACAGCTATTTGCTTATTGAAGATTCTTACCATTTAATGTCTTTAGTTTTTAAAAGAACAGAAAACACCCAAATCATAAAAAACTAAAGTGTTTTTGGTGTTAAAGTTTACTGCTGGTAACTAGTAATTTTATTTTTAACAGTTCTTTCTCATAATACAATTAAACAAAGCCCTCAAGTAGTAAATTGAAAGAAACCTCATGTGTATGGTTACCAAAATTATGTCTGTCTAAAAATATTACATATTTTAATCATGTATTTAAGTAATTGGTTCTTCTGGATTCTTATTTTCTACTGTTACTGCTGACTATTTACATAATACTTCTAACACATTTTATTTTTTTCCTTAATCCTAATCTTTACAGATTTTAGGTTTTTTTAAAAAAAACTTCATAGTTTTAGGGTTTTTTAAAATGTATCAGTAAGTTTGCTTTTTAAAGTAATTCTAGTTATAGCCGTTTTAATCTCTGTTACCCAAGTTAAATTCCTGTTACATGTAAACCTGGAAGGTTATTTAAAATTTTGAGTTTTTGCAAGAATTACCATAGACTTACCTTAAATCTACAAAATTTCTGCTTCATACAAGGTCATACTATAACTGGGGAATTGTTCTAAAGCTTTTCAGTTAATTTTATATCTTCTTAGCTGTGTTTTATAGTTATACTTTAAGATCTCCAACAGTATACATAAACTTACACACTGTAAGTGCAGGAAGAGAGACTCGTGTTTACAGCTGTTTTCTTTTGTTTGTATCCCTTTGTTTTTACTCACTGTATTATCAACCTTATACGTTTCATCTGTTACGTGTTACAGTTTCTTTCTAGTGTGACTGAAGCACTTGTTCTCTGAAACCCAACACATATCTACCGATGGATATGCATATACACCAAAGATTATTAAAGTGAACCTCAAATAATGCATCAGTCACCACAGAGTACATAGTGATCAGTTTAAGAAAAGATTTTCAAATTTCTACAAATTTAAGATTTTGACATACAGAATTTTTAAATAAAAACAAAAGAAATATTAAAATACCTTTATGCATCTGTTGATAAAGCACACCCAGAAACTTGCTGTTCTTAATCTTGCTTTTAAAAATCAGTGTAGACGTTTGTTCATCTGTGACTTTAATGGCAATTGCATTTTTGTTTTGGACAGTCGAATCCAAGCTGTAATAAGGAACTTCTTTTTCTTCTTACAACACTCATCAATTGAATTTGACAAGCCACCTATGTAATTTTAAGTAGTATAGTGGAAGTTCTGGTCTGTGGGCTGTCTTTAATCCAGCAGAGAAAGCATTGTGGCTTTGCTCTGTCTGCCACATGGAGAAATGCGGTAACCAGCTGCAGCTGACCCAGATTGTATATACAGTACCCTTGAATAGTGATTCCCTCTCCTTCTCAGTAAACTCAAGTTCAGCCCACATATTACGTCACCAAAAAATTGCTGGAGACTAGGGGGGAAAATCTCCTCCTTAGGATTTCCTCTCTGTAGCCTTAAATAGGGGTGGGGGTTGTGGAATCAGCAGGAGGTTGAATAGCTCGGAACAAGGAGAGACTGTGTGCAGGTTGAAGGAAGGGCACCATCTGGAAACAAACTATCATAGTTCAGCGGGCAATTATAAAACAAACATTTTAGTCTGCTGGCCAGAGATCTTTTAACTTGAATACTGAAAAAATAGTACTCGGCTTCTCAGAAATATTAGCAGGCTGATAAGTTTGTTTTTTGTTACAAAGAACAAGAGTCGGACTTAGTCAGGAGGCAGCCACGTAAATAATGTAAAACTCTGTATAGCCTGGAAGAATTTTTAAACATTTTACTAAGTTGCCATTTCAGAAGGTTTTAAACTTAGAAGGAACCTGGTGTTATTTTGATATATCTCACTGTGTAATGTCTCTTAAGATAAAACTGCTCATATGTGTAATTAATAAAAATAAATGGAAATGTATATATAAAATTCAGAAACTTAATACTTTTAAAAATTCTGATGTTCTATAATGTCGTATCCTCCTATTCTAACAACATGACCTCTCTTGTCTGAATAAGGTTATTATTAGTAGTTGATGTTTTGAGATTTAAAAGCAAACATAACCCTGGCCAGAGTGAGGGGTGGGGAAAGAGAGTTCTGAGTCCCCACAGGCTATGTGAATTTAGACAGGTCAATAGAGAGAATTAGTAACCATTTAGTACTAACTGTGCTATTATATTTCATTAAACCAAGAAATGTTGATTAAGTAGCTCGATAGCTAATGAAACAAAAATTTAGGCATCTTAACTGATTTGGCTTAGTACTTCCCTATTAAATATTAGAACTGGGATTTGAATCTAATTCCAAAGCATTATGCCACACTATCTCTCCTTGGATTCTGTAATTGCTGATTGCTGCTTCTAGATAAAATTGGGGGGGGGGGGGTCTAATTTCCATATTACCATGTGCTTTCTCCTCTGTGTTGCCTTAGCTTGAGCTATTTTTTTCTTTCCTGATAGGCTCTACCATCATTTCTTTGTTGAACCACAAAGTCAGCCTAGTTTCAGAGTAAATAAAAACCTACTTTCTACCTCTTTCACAGAATTGTTTCTTTAAATTCTGTCCTATACATACATGTATTGGGGGTTACAAACTCACGGGTCGGCAAAGACAGACGCTCACAAGAATGAAGCAAGTCATGTAAGTGAAGTAAACCAGAAGTCAGACAGCAAGGGAAAATGAGAGCTAGGACAGACTGGCATCCTTAAGGTTAATACAGCAGGCTCTGCACCCTTCCCAGCTGTACCTCGTTGTTGCCACGTCTCCCCATGTTTTAGGAAGAGATGGACTCCCAGCTTCCTAGCCTCTGGTTTATGATACATATTACATTACTTGATCATTTAGCGATTCTGTTGTATTCACTAATATCTTAATCTGGGGAAAATATCAGGTAGTAAGTTTCTCCTGAGCTTTTTTACTTGAGTGGTTTTGAACCTTCTAATGTTAACAATAAGTAATATCACTAACCGAAGTAGGAAATGAGAATGTCAGATGTTGAAGGACAAATAATAATTAATTTGGCATGTTATATTGAAAATGAAAGTTAGGAGTTCAGTTCTAAAAAGAGATTTGGAAAGTCATCCGCAATAGGTGATGGCTGAGGCTACAGAAGTAAAATGATCCAGAAAAGTACACTCAGAGTGAGAAGATGAATAACCATGGGGAACCATGGGGAACACCACCAGCTTCTAGGGAACATGAGGAAAAAGGAGATTGGAAGGAGCGTGGGAAGCTAGGAAGGTTCAAGCCAGTAAAGACCCAGGAACAAAGGGAATGACGAAAGTACTGCTGTGACACTAGGAAGCAGCAGGAGGAGACCTAGAGAGATGTATAAGGATTTCATAGTGAGCAGGTCCCTTATACCTTTTCTGGAGTAAGTTTCAGCAGCGAGATCTTGATTTCAGATTGTATAACAGGTTGAAAAGCAGATAAAATTTAAGTGCCAAATGGACTAGTTTCTGCAGTACATTAATAACTTAGAAATCAATAAGAAAAAGACAAATCAAAACAAAAAAATGGACAAAAGTCATTTCGTAGAAATATGAATGTGTAACCACATAACTAATCAAGAAAATGAAAATTAAAACACAATAAGATATTATTTAATACTCACAAGATTGGCAGAAATTAAGAAGACTGATAATATCAAAGGTTAGCACAAGTATGGGTCAGTAGAAACAGACTGTCAATGGAAGTATGAATTCACAGAGCTTTAAAAAACAGTGCGGCATTGTCTTGTAAAGTTGAACACTAATATACCATCTATATGTCATTTATAGTATACAATAGGCCTATGTATCCTAGAGAAATTCTTTGTGTTCCAGGAGATATGTACAAGAATGTCATTACTAACATGGAGAGGGAGGGGAGAAGTACTGAAAAATCTATCAAATAAAATAAATAAATTGTGATATATAGTTACAAATTCCTCAATTTAAGGAATTCCAGCTGCACTTAACAGCATGAATAACTCTTGGAAAGAAAATAGTGAGACACAGCAATCACAGGAGGCCATATTTTAAAATTTTAACAGACACCTGTATATTACTTGTGTACCTTTTCTGACTTTACCAATGTCATCATTTGATTTAATCACATGCACATGAAATGGGATTTTTTTAAAGCTCAAAAATAAGCAAAAGTAAATAATATACTGTGCAGAGCTACAGACATATCTTGTGGGGGGAAAAAAAACCAAGGGAATAATCTTAAGTTTTGGAATAGTAGTTCCCCCTGGACAGGAGGCAGGGAGGTGATACAGGGAAGGAGGAGTACTGGTGGTGCTGTAGTTGCTAACTCGACTGGTCATTCACAGGTAGTTGTTCCTACGTTACAGGTGTTAGAATATACTTTTTTCAAAGGTAAAATCATGATTCTCACACAAATACAAAATGAATATACATCAAGGTTTTATTTAAATCATTAAACTTATAAGGGAATCCGGAAGATTTTTGCAACCATTTCAAGGGATAATTCAAAGCACCACATATACCATATAGGCACTAAAGAATGCTAAAATGAATTTACAGATAGTTACAAAACTGCTCAACATCCGTAGACCATTAATCTGTTACATTTTACTAGACATAAGGAACTGGCATCTTTATGGACAAGAATTTGTATTATTACCAGTTTGCAACAACTTACAGAGTTATGAAATAGCTCCAAAACCCCAGAAGGATACACTGGAGACAAGACACCTAATAATCCTTTTTGCCTATTTCAAAGTCTATCACATGTAAACTTTTCTGTGTCAAATATTTCATTAAAAAGAGATGGAGGATAAAATAAGTGGACTGGTCTGTGTTTCTCTTAAAAGGTTTTGTTAAAGAAAGAGAGGCAGGCCTGTCCAAAGGGAATCAGATTTGAACAGAAGGGTTGCCTTGATTTTGTTTTCTTAAAGAGGAAGTGTAAGTGTATGCATGGGCTCTAGAGAAGGAGCTGAGGGGGCGTGGGTGGGGGTGGGGAGCTGAGGGGGGTGGGTGGGGGTGGGGAGGAGGAGTGAAGGTGGAGAAAGCAGCAGGTGTTCTAAAAGAGGCAGTAGCAATGACATTGAGTCACAGATTAGATTTGGGAAGGAGAAACAGATTCCTCTTCCTCTGAGATTGAAAGAAAAGGAAAGAATCTAAGCTAAAGATTCATTTGAAGTCCTTAGAAAAGTTGAGAGTCCAAAGAAAAGGAAGTATTTATAATAGATGGCTTAAAGAACACCATTAAGATTTCCTGAGTGGAAAGGAATGATAATAGGAAGAGTAAAAGGATTGCCACGTCAACATTTTAGGTTGTTTTAAGCACCTATTGTCAAAACACTGTGCAAGATTTTCATTTTCCTAGAGTGCAAGATAGAGCAACTGCCTTGAATGAGTTTATAGTTGTGAACAGATAAGATATAAACATGAGAGTTCAAACAGATTATAAAGTTGTAAAAATTACCAAGTGATATTATAGATAACTGTATGAATTTATAACAGCATGTAGCAGAGAAATTGGAGTACGGGTATATATTCTGAGCTCCAGTGCTATTACTAAAAGTTCACATGGCTTTAGACACATGCTTTGTTATCTATGGACCTCAGATTCCTCATCTGTAAAAAGAGGAGATGAGACTAGACAGTTCCTAAATTCCTTTCTTGGAATCTATGAGAAAACTAAAGAACAGTTGACGCTGACCGGGATATAAAATGTAACTAAGATGAACAGAGATGAGTTAAGAAACAGTCCACATGAAAGAAATGGCATGAGGAAAAAACACAGGGCTTCTTTGGAAGGCAGTGTGTGACAGAGTTCATGAATATGGAGTAATGAGGTAAAAAGTAGGAAGATGCATTTTTCTCTTTATAGTTGTTTTACACACTTTACATTTGTATAATAAATTCTCAAGAAATGTTTTTAAGTAAGTGACCTTGCATATCCAGAACTGGTAGAACCGGATTATTTTGGAGGTTATGGAGAAATGGAGCTGCAGGGTCAGGGTCGGGGGAAGAATTAACTTCAATTTGTAATCCTATGCACTGTTTCAGAAATCCAACTATTGATCTTCAGAACAAGACATTTTTACCAGAATGAGACAATTTTCATTTAATGTCAAGTGATGGTTATCAACTCGAGGCAAGGGCATATGGAACTAATACCAAGTAACTACCCCATGCCGTGTACTGTCTAGGTTAGCTTAGTTGCTTCATCCTCTGCTTAGAAAATAGGCACTAGTTGTGGAGACATAAAAGCTGAGGTACAGAAGTTAAAACAACTTTCTCCACATGTACAACTAACCAGAGGCAGAGCCAGTTCAAGAGCTCATCTTCTTTCCATGAGGTTCCAAACCAGACTCAGATGTAAAATGGTATCATAATGGATCCTTACAGAAAACATATTATTTACGTATCTGATCCCAAATCCATGGAAATCTAGGCCTCAGCCATCATGTTTTAACAAGGCTGTGGTGTATTACATAACAACAGATCCTAAGTATGGCATATATATTGAAATATAGCTGTAAACTAGCTTTGTCCCCCTTTTTCATTTTGTCATCCTCTACCAAGCTGCAGTTAAGAAAACACTCATTTATCTCATTTTGTTCCAGGTATCTATTTGTCAGACTTAACATACATTGATTCAGCATACCCATCAACTGGCAGCATTTTAGAAAATGAGCAGAGATCAAATTTGATGAATAACATCCTTCGAATAATTTCTGACTTACAGCAGTCCTGTGAATACGGTACGTCTCTGGGGAACACCACTATTCCATTATGCTGTGATTCTGTTGGTCCATTTACCTGACTTGGTACACATTTTTCACACAGCAGGGAACGTTATCTTAATATAAAGGGGGTAATGATTGTTTCATTTCACTGTTTGATATTTACAGCCTGTTTGAGATTTTGCTTTTAAGGAATTGAAATATTTCATATTTAAAGTTTTTTATCTTTTGCTCTTCTGCTATTTTGTAGCAACTTTGCTCATAACATCATTTATAAAATTTTTTATTATCTTCATGTCATTTGATACTCCTCATCAATTATGTAAATGCTTCTTACATTTTTCAGTTAGGGAAGGGCTATGATGGATGATCCTAGCTAGTAACAATTGACTAGCTTTTTTGAGTTCAATATTGGGTAGATAACCAGTTTTTGTTCAAGATGAAATTTATGGAAACCACATATGTAGAAGGAGCTTACACAAGCCCAGATGATGAGAAAAAGGGTGTGGTTTTTTTTTAATGTTTTATAATTTTTGGATTCTTTCAGTTTGATAGGGAATAAAGATACCTTAGTGGGATGTGTTTTTATAATATTAAAAAACAGTGAGCATACATTCTCTGATTTATTTAAAATAGATTTATCTTAAAGCTAACTTATATGTATATATACTTTTAAGAAAACCTCAGAAACTTCCTAAAAGTATATGCAGGGAGGAAATTTATCACATACATTGGATTTTGTAAATGGAGTTGGATCAGGATTTTTTATACCAGAGAAACCAGAGTATGTTTACTTTTTTTCTTAATCTATACAAACAGCATGCCTTTAGTTTTACATTAAATAAAGTTAAATGAAATCTACCTCAGTAATATCCTTCTAGAGTTAATTTGAATTTTGGTGCTACATGGCCTTAGTTTTAAGTACATTTTTCTCAGATTAACTTTAAAAATTCTGGTTAAGATATACTTTATAAAATAATCATTTATCACATTTTGCCTAGATATCCCCATGTTGCCTCATGTCCAAAAATATCTGAACTCTGTTCAGTATATAGAAGAACTACAGAAGTTTGTGGAAGATGATAATTACAAGTAGGTTGGATCTTCAAAAGTGGTCTGTTTCACTTTGTCCTGTCTTCTACCCTTTGTCCCTGTGGATTTAAACATTTGACTATTACATCATATCATACAAACACCTAATCCAGTTATGTCTTTACAGTGCTAAAAGTACTTACATATTTCTTTTTAATCACTTGGTATGATTGAGCCAATATACAAATACCTCGTCTGTTCTTTTGTTTAAAAGTATTTCGTCTTTCTCAGGTTGTTGAGAGCTGATGTTTGATAGTTGTGGTTTGAATTTTTTCCTTTCTCTCTATGTTCAAACGTTGAATCTTTATGGAAATTTATCTCTTATTTATTTATTTTTTAATTTAGAGAGAGAGAGAGCACAAGCACGCATGCAAGTGGGGGGCAGGGGAACAGAAAGAGAGGGAGAAAGGAAATCCCACGCATTGTCAGTGTAGAGCCTGATGCGGGGCTCAAACTCAGGAAGCAAGATCATGACCTGAGCTGAAACCAAGAGTCAGATACTGACTGAGCCACCCAGGTGCCCGTGGAAATTTATCTTTTAATAGATTGAAAAACTAATGAAACAATCTACAAATAGGAAAATTACTCCTTTTCAGTGGTAATTTTTGACATACCTTTGATTTTGTTCTTAATTATTTTTGTGGATTGAGGAAATAATTGAGCCTTGTTAACTTCTGGGTTAGAGATATCTGTCTAGCACCAGACTTCCCCTTTTCTCTATTGTAACAAGTCCTTTGCTACAGATTTTTTAAACATCACTTTTAAAATACCATTGTCCTTTTCCTTCTCCTTAACATCCACAGTACTGACCAAGGTGGGAAGGATTTTTGAATTATTAACCCTTTTAATTTTCAGTGGTATGCTGTACATTATAACTACCAATGTTTGTTTGTTTCAAAAGATGGGAGGATGAAGAGCTTACATTTATTTCTCTCAAGGCTTCTGGTATTTCTTGTGACTTTGTTAATTTCAAATTTAAAAAAATTTCACTTAACTTTATTATGCCAGTTACTCCCAAGCTTTCAAATTTACCTTTTGTCTTTCATAAATATGTTTTCCAGTAAAAGCTCATACACATGCTTACTTCACATACCTATACATACTTACTTTATAGCTTATCAAAGTGAGAGACTAGGTTATTTTTCACTATTACTGCTGTATATAAAAATTTTGTTATAGTGGTCATCAACTTTATTGTTCCACAAGTTTCAACAGTTTTTGAAGAACAGACTTAGTACAATAAAGGGCTAGAAATTCTGAAAAATAACTAGAAATAAACAACTTACTTTATTTTGTTTTTTAATGTTTTATTTATTTCTGAGAGAGAGAGAAAGAGACAGTGTGTGCAGGGTTGGGTCAGAGAGAAAGGGAGACACAGAATCTGAAGCAGGCTCCAGGCTCTGAGCTGTCAGCACAGAGCCTGACACGGGGCTCGAACCCACAAACTGTGAGATCATGACCTGAGCCAAAGTCAGACCCCCAACCGACTGAGCCACCCAGGCACCCCTAAACAACGTTTTTTAAAGATTAGATATATTAAGAAGCTCTAGATAATGTATATTTAAATATATCTAAAATTTTATTAATATTTAAAAGCCTTTATTGCCATGTCTTTCCCCACACCATAATATTACTAGTTTATATTTCTGTATCAGTTTTGTATCAATTTTTATTTTATTTTATAAAAGCTTGTTACATAGCAATTCATTTGAAAATATGTGAAGCCATCCACCGCAGAAATGTCTTACTTGACACATCCCCAAAAGCAAAGGAATCAAGAGCAAAAATAAACTATTGGGACCTCATCAAGATTAAAACCTTCTGCACAGCAAAGGAAACGATCCATAAAACTAATAGGCAACCAACGGAATGGGAAAAGATAGTTGCAAATGACATATCAGATAAAGGATTAACATCCAAAATCTATAAGGAACTCACCAAACTCCACACCCGAAAAACAAACAACCCAGTGAAGAAATGGGCAGAAGATATAAACAGACACTTCTCCAAAGAGGACATCCAGATGGCCAACAGACACATGAAAAGATGCTCAGCATCCCTCCTCATCAGGGAAATACAGATCAAAACCACACTGAGATACCACCTCATGCCAGTCAGAGTGGCTAAAATGAGCAAATCAGAGAACTCTAGATGCTGGCGAGGATATGGAGAAACGGGCACCCTCCTACACTGTTGGTGGGAATGTAAACTGGTGCATTTTACATTGAATTTTGTGCAGTTTACATGAATGTAAACTCTGGAAAACACGGTGGAGGTTCCTCAAAAAATTAACAACAGAACTCCACTATGACCCAGCAATAGCACCGCTAGGAATTTACCCAAGGGATATAGGAGTGCTGATGCATAGGGGCACATGTACCCCAGTGTTCATAGCAGCACTCTCAACAATAGCCAAAACATGGGAAGAGCCTAAGTGTCCATCAACAGACGAATGGATCAAAAAGATGTGGTTTATCTATACGATGGAATACTACATGGCAATGAGAAAGAATGAAATCTGGCCATGTGTAGCAACATGGATGGAGCTTGAGGGTGTTAATGCTGAGCGAAATAAGTCAGGCAGAGAAGGACAAAGATCATCTGTTTGCACATATAGGAGGATTGGGAGGAACTTAACGGAGAAACAAGGGAGAGAAGAAGGGGGGAAATAGTGGGGGAGGGGGAGAGAGGCAAACCATGAGAGACTCTTGAATGCTGAGAACAAACTGAGGACTGATGGGTGCGGGGGGAGAGGGGGGAGATGGGCATGGAGGAGGGCACTCGTGGGGATGAGCACTGGATGTTATATGGAAATCAACTTGACAATAAACTATTTGTAAAGAAAAAAGAAAAGAAAATATGTGAGGTCATGGAATCAGCTTTTCAAGGTTGGAGTTTTTTCATAAATCTGTTGTTGCCCTAGGTTGTGAGCTGCTTGAGTCTGGTGGTCTGTATCCTCTATTTACCACTATTTCTTCTATGTCAGCTCCAGACACTGACAGAAGAAAACACTCATGTTTTGTCCGGGGAGGTACGGAAGATTATCTTAAAACTCAAAATATGATTAAGTAGTTATTAAAAATTTCTCTACCTCAATCAAATTTACTGGATTTAAAAGCAGTTAAACTGTTCGGGGCACCTGGGTGGCTCAGCCGGTTAAGCATCCAACTCGATCTCGGCTCAGGTCATGGTCTCACAGTTCAAGTTTGAGCCCCACATCAGGCTCTGCGCTGGCAGCACAGTGCCTGCTAGAGATGCTCTCTCTGCCCCTCACCCTCTCATGTTTTCTCTCTCCCTCTCTCTCTCAAAATAAATAAATAAAAACTTTTTTAAAAGACAATATAACTTAAATGATTCAGTAGGAGTAAAGCCTAAGATAAATTATTGCTGTTATAGAAGATGGTAAATTGTTACTGACTGCTATGAAATTAAAATGATAAAGTGTTTATTTAACCTGATTTTTACTTTGTTAAAAGGATAAAGTAGCCAATTAAGCCAGTAAGTAGTTTTAAATGTCTGTAAACTGACATAAGATACCTTCGTTTTTGTAGGAGAGCTGATGTTATTGTACTGATTTCATTTTCATGAGTTGCTAGAACCAGAGTATCCTTACAATTATATTCATTTTAATAAATATTTATTAAGCTTTAGCCACAGGAGAGTTACTGTGCTAGCTGCTAGGATTACAAAAACAAAATCTTGTT
Organism: Proteles cristata cristata; assembly: GCA_017311185.1. Lineage (NCBI taxonomy): Eukaryota > Metazoa > Chordata > Mammalia > Carnivora > Hyaenidae > Proteles > Proteles cristata. The sequence continues at coordinate 537,485 of JAESUZ010005399.1, forward strand.
CTTGCCCTTAATTAAGAAGTTCAGTCTAATACAAAACACATCCACAACCAGATGACTAAAAATCACGTCAAACATCACTGTAATGGAGATATGCCCAGGGTCCTCTGGGAATGTAGATACGGGGGAGACCCAACGCAGCTTTTGAGTGGAAAAAACGAGGAAAAGGGTAACATGAACAGCTTTAGGAGACGATGTCTCCTGGGCTTAGTCTTAACAGGTGAATAGGAGATACCTCCACGTAAAGAGTGAGGAAAGGCGTTCCAGGGGAGGGACCGATGAAAGGAATAGAGTGGGAAACAGTGTTTTTACTTGGGGGAGCAAGTCACTTGGGGGTGTTGGCCTCATATGGGAGACTGAAGAAGATAATTTTTAAAGATGCAGTCTGTTGCATGACCCTACTAATTCAGTGTACCGAGAACCAGAGCATTTTAAGATAAGAGCTATTAATATGATTAGAAAAATGGTTTTATGATGAAAGATTTAAATAAAAATGACACCTTGTTTATCCAAAGGCCTCTGTTGTTGGCATCTTCATCTATATAGGCAACCAGTATAGATAAAACAAATTACATGCATGTTTTTTAATCAGCATGAAAATCTTTCGAAGTTACTTCATTTTAATACTGAACACATCGTTTCTCAGTGAAGTAGCAGTACTATTAACTCTGTGGTGTTTTGATGACAACGTAGACAACGTAGGCAACTGACACTCCAGCTTGACTGCTGTGCTTTAAAAGATGCTTTTACTATTGCTGATAGCAGTGTGGTTCACACATAGCTTCATTCCTGTTCCTTTCTTTCGCAGTTCTGTGTTAAGAAATTGTAGTTACTTTGTTTACTTCTGCGTCCTCCACCTACCAAACTGTAAGCTTCAGAAGGGCAGGGACACCATGTCTGCCCTTACTTGGTCTCTCTTATATTCACTGCAAAGAGCACAGTGCCCAGCACCAAACAGGTATTTAATACCTGTTTATCAGATGAATGAATTCACTACAATCTGTAGCCCAAATAATTAAACTGCTCTGTAAAAAGAAAAAGAGCAGAGAGTTCTAGTTAATTGTACATCCGTTCAGTACTGCATTTTACACTGTCAAAGAATTGGAAAATAATCATATATAATTGCTTTGTTAGGTAGTCAAGTAATTAATAAGCTAAGAACCTCTAATAATAGATTTATCATGATGAGTATCAATTACACAATTTCATTAAAAAAAAACACCAGTTAATAGAATACTTTTTAAAAATATTAATATTTAGACAAATATTTAGTAATAATAGGCCTTGTGGACTATACTAAAGTATTTTCCACAACTGCTTTATTATCCTAGTTCCTGAAAATTTCCACTTACAGGAGTCCTAATCTCTTCTTGCTGTAGAACTCAAAACTGGATATATTATCCTAAATGGAACTTATGTACAAAGTAATAAACTTTGAGTTAGATCAGGGATTTACCAGGAACTTTGCAAACCTTTTTATTGTTGAGCATCCATCTTTTAAGAAGTTGAATTGGCCGTTTTGGGGGGTGTTTTGGAAATTTTGAGTTCTAGAGAAGCCATTAATACATCAAGTAAAGATTCTGGAAATAATACCTAATACATTTAGTAACATATGTGAAAAATCCTGAATTTAAGTGTCAGGTATCAATATAACTTCAAGTTATGTTACTTTTGAGTGGTTATCAAAAATCTTTAAATGTGGCGAACCATTTGGCAACATTGGGGTAGTTTGGGAAGATTTTTCTGTTTTTAAATGTAACTTTTAATGTTATTCCCTTCCCTAATATGTCCTAGAATAACCACAAGATCAGCTTTGTATGAAGGAGGTAGGAAATTTACTATTAAAGATTGTCCTTGAAGAAAAATGTATAGTTGAGATTACTTTATAAAAAAATTTTTTTTTGGTGAGCAAACACATAATTTTAATATTATTTGATCAAATGTTAATCCTTTTATGTGTTTTGTTTCTTTTTCAAATGACAGGCTTTCATTAAAGATAGAACCAGGGACAAGCACACCACGTTCGGCTGCTTCCAGAGAAGATTTAGTAGGTTAGTGCATATTCTTTTCTCTGATGATCAAATAAGAAATCAGGTAACCTAATAAAGAATGCGCTTCAAAGTAGATACACTTAGCACATTTTGTAATGCACGCAAAATTTTATTTTTGATATTAAAATATATCACTTTTTTGTTTGGGCTTTTTTGTTTTTTAATAAAAAAGTTGTTACTTGAGAGGTGGCTGGGTGGCTTGGTTGAGTGTACAACTTTGGCTCAGGTCATGATCTCACGGTTCATGGGTTTGAGCCCCACATCAGGCTCTGTGCTGACAGCTTGGAGCCTAGAGCCTGCTTCTCATTTTGTCTCTTCTCTCTGCCCCTCCCCTGCTAGCGCTCTGTCTCGCTGTCTCTCTCAAAAATAAACACTAAAAAAAAAATTTTTTTTAAGTTGTTACTTGGAAAAAAAAATCTTTTTACTTGGAATTTGTAGAAATGTACAAACAAGCCAACTAATCAAGAAAAATACATAACAAAAAAAATAGATAAGTATTTATGAGTATCTCTTCTTTTTATTAAGAATACACTGTCCTAGGCAATGAAGATTAATTACATTAGAAATTTGTGAGGTCTGAGTGGAAAATTTTACTAATTTGAATAATTATGGAAGTCAGTTTTAATGACTTTACTTTTTAGAAATTTCACTTTAATACTGGTCCACATACTGAAAATATTAAAAAAGAATTGTCACAGTATAATGGGGATAATATTTGTATACCACACATGATTAAAAATGTAAAATTGGAGAGAATTCCCTATTATTTAAGAAATTATTAATTACCTTTTTGTAATTTCAAGTGAAGAGTTTGACATTAAGCTTCATAATACTGCATCCTCTCAAATTATTGGGAGGCTGATCTCATAAGATGTGGAGGAAGCAAGGAGACAAGCCATGACAATATCTAGGAGAGGATTACAAGCAGAGGAAAACATGGCGGTCTAAATCTCTTAAATTTGCTTTTGTTTTTATTGTTAAAGTGATAGTTTGCAAATCTGTGTAGTTGACGGTTCTGTTTTTTAAATTCCCATAAGCCTGAACAGTGTCAATATAGACTGGAATTCCAACTTGAATGCTTGACCTGCCCTACGTGCTCTTTCTCTAAGAGAAAGCTGAAACTCAGAGCAAGAAGCAGTGTGCAAAATGAAATGAGCACTAAGTTACAGGACTCAGACCTGGGTGATTAGTTCAGGCTTTACACGCAGTGAGCCTGAGTCTGTCTCTTCTAATTCTTCTTTCTCTGTTAGTGGGGGAAAATGCTTCTACTGCCTGCTTAGTGCAATTAAGATAGATAGGAATTAACAGATTTTATATGTTTTGGACTTTGCAGAAAGTATATACTTAATATTCAGTCATTGAAAATAGAATTAGCAATATTATTTTATTTAAACTCATTTTAAATTTTCTATTGAAGGATTAAAAAGAAAATACTCTCTTGAAGCCATCTGAAAACCTCTCTCTCTCTCTCACATGCAACCCTTAGGCCCTGAAGTGGGAGCATCTCCACAGAGTGGAAGGAAAAGCATGGCAGCTGAAGGGGCCTTGCTTCCACCGACACCTCCGTCCCCTCGGAACCTGATTCCCCATGGACATAGGAAGTGCCACAGCTTGGGTTATAAGTCAGCAGCTTTAATTTTATCTTTCAGAATTTTAGGTTGTTTCTGGTTTGATTTATTTTCTGTATATTTTATTAGTTAAAAGAAATTAGCGTCCTGAATAGTTTTATTTGTATAACCATAGTTTTTTCCTGATTCAGTAAAATATCTTGTTTGCTTAAAAGCACTTAGTTTTTCCTTAATTTGGAAATAAGCTTCCCAGCAGTGCCTTTACATTTGGGGGAGATAAATGAACTATATTACAGAGCGTCATCATAAATAAAATCAGGAAAACAATATACCATTTTCCTTTTAAATTATTATCTTTGTATCAAGACAGTCATTGCTTGTCTTAATCAAAATAAGTCACCATAAGTTAAGGTCTATAAAAATCACTCCTTTGATTCCTAAACATAAAGAAAAGGAAACTGATTTTTTGTTTTAACACCATTGCAAGACTTTTCTCAAAATGGGGCCCGTAGTTCACCATTGCCATGATTTTTGTGAAAATTTAATAGCTGTTTTTCAAAAGCTAATGTAAATAAACAATTTTTTAATGGACCTGAGACTTAAGGTGAATTTAAGGTATTATCTCTTACATAAATAGATAAGGCCTGGCCTGGTTTCCTAAGACATTTTCCCTAAACTGCTGGCTTGAGGCTCTCGTGGTAAAAATCTATGTGTTTATTAGTATGAGAGTTGAGAAGTCAGGTCAGGATAGCAAGTAAGTCTTCTTTGTCCTAAGTCTTTATGTAAGAGTATCTTTTATATTTTGAATTACCTGACAGTAGTAAAAGATATGAAAAATATTTCTCTTTGTCTCCAGTTTCATTCATAAAATGAACACAGCAGAGTTTAAGAGTGCAACGTTCCCAAATGCAGGGCCGAGACACCTATTAGACGATAGCGTCATGGAACCCCACGCACCGTCTCGAGGCCAAGCTGAAAGTTCTACTCTTTCTAGTGGAATATCAATAGGTGAGAAATAACTTCTCTGAGAGGATTCCAAGTTATATAAAATGAGACTTTTAATAAAACTCAGCTGGAAAAAAAAGTCTTTAATCCTACCATACATAGAGAAAATTTGATAAAAGCAAAGTAACAGTTAGATATAGGATCATCTTACTAGTAGCTTCTGAAGTTAAGAATTCATGGTGGTTTTAGAAGTGCTTGATGTTTCTGACTCCAAAAGGGGAAGCATTTGAGAAATGGTGGGAAAAGAAGGTAGACTGGTTGAGTTGGTTACTTCATGCAGTTTGTTTGTAGGATGAGGGAAAAGACAGTGTTGGTATACTCGCTGTCTTTTGGATTAAGCAGCTAGTTAGATAGTGGCGCTACTGCCATAGTAGAGAAGACAAGAACAATCATTTGTAGGTGGTGACGTATTTGTGAAGGAGGACTGGGTTTGGGGAATTAGGAATTCTGTTTTGGACATGTTTGGTCCACATGGAGTTGTCAGGTAGGTAACTGAATATGTGACTTGAACTCAGTGGGTAAGATTAGGTTTGTAGATAGTATAGGAGTTAGGACATTTATAATATCTCAGGCCATGAGATTGGTTGAGTTCACCAGGGGAGAGAATGTAAACAAATAAGAGAAGATATACTCCTATTTAGAGGTCTGACTGCATTTTTTTTAAAGATGGGCCATCAAAAGAAATAGGAAGAAGGGGGATCAGTGAAGTAGCGATAAAAATCAGGGCGTGGGACCACAGAAGCCCAGTAGACAAAGTATCTCCAGGAGGAAGGAAGTATCACTGTCAAATGCAAGGAAAAAGGAAAAATGAGAATAGGAATTGATGAGTTCATTTGGCAAGATAGAAGTCTTTGGTGACCTTGGTAAGAGTTGCTTCATAGTGGAGTCCTGATTGGAGTAGCCTGGAAAATGAGAGCTGAGGAAATAGAGACAGCTACCGTGAAGGGGACCAGAAAATCGGGACCATACTGGAAAAGGAGATGAGGTTGTGAAGAATTTCTTTTTACTTCCTAAACTTGCTTATTTTCTGCATCTTTTAGATGAGCGTTTCTTTTGATAATTAGAAAAATCTTTATACAGTACTGTTTTATTTTTTAAAAGGAATAAAGGAGGAAAATGTCTTCCCTGATTAAGTATCAGCTTGGTCAAGGGCTCTATGCCTGTTAATAGGATCATCTCAGTATTGATAAGTCAGTAGAAAGAAATCCAGGAAGGAGTTCATTTTCTTAAACATATTGACTTCCTTGGGGCACCTGGGTGGCTCAGTCGGTTAAGCGTCTAACTTTGGCTCAGGTCATGATCTCATGGTTCATGAGTTCGAGCCCCACTTCAGGCTGTGTGCTGACTGCTCAGAGCCCGGAGCCTGCTTTGAATTCTGTGTCTCCCTCTCTCTCTGCTCCTCCCCTGCTCGTGCTCTGTCTCTCACACAAAAAGAAAATAAACATTAAAAAAAAATTTTTAAAAACAAAACATTTGACTTCCTTAACCTTTGAGAGTCCCAAACCCTGTAAATAAAATTGATTTAGAGCTTTCCAGCACCATTCAGTTTTTTATTTCCAAAGTTCCCCCTTTGATAAATGCAAATGATTAAATGACGATAAAATTCACAAAATGCAAGACCAGTTAGCCACCTAAAATACCTCTTCATTGATGCTGTAAGTGGTCTATATGCAAGTATCAACCTCAGTCTGAAAAATAATACACAGAATAATTATGCAAAAGTGAAAGGAAGAACTTTTTTCCCGTTAAAAATTTGTTACACTATGGAGTCCTGCCATGCCACTTAAATGAAAAAATAATAATTTTTAAAATCACAGCTCTCAATTAAGTATATATAATATTTGACTTTTCCCCATCATAGATTTTTTTTTTAATGTTTTATTTATTTCTAGGAGAGAGAGAGAGGTCAGAGAGAGAGAGGGAGTCACAAACTCTGAAACAGGCTCCAGGCTCTGAGCTGGCAGTCAGCACAGAGCCCGACGCAGGGCTCAAACCCACGAACCGCGAGATCATGACCTAAGCGAAAGTCGGACACTTAACCGACTAAGCCACCCAGGCGCCCCCATCATAGATTTTTATAATGAAAATTCTTTAGCTTATTTATGGCTTTTATTTTCCATAGATATTCTTTTTTTTGTTACTGTAAGACAGTTACTTATCTAGTTATTTCATTCGGTTACAGTTAGTGTCTCAGTTTGTAGGCCTTTCTTTAGAACAGGAAGAGACTATTTTAATTTTTGCCTTTGTATTTATTTTTTGTTTATTCAAAGGCTATTAAGTAGGTAAGCAGTAAAGATTGTTACATCCTTGTTTATAAATTAAGAACATTAAACATAGACATTACCTTGCAAGGTTTTTGTTTTAAAGCTATATATTCTGGAAAGAAAATAAATCTGTAACCTTAGATGTTAGGTGTTACACACACACACACACACACACACACACACACACACACACAATTTATAATTACAAAAGAGCTTTTTCCTTAGTTGTGACTTTAACACATAATATCAACCTGTACCATAGAGGTTTTCAGAAAGTACTGCAGACAAATTAGCCAGTGCTTAGGCCAGTGGCCTCTGTGGTTCAGATGTCTTAGATAACCTGACGTGGTCTTGCCTAGCTAAGAGAAGCATATCCACTCTGAACTGGAAAAACATATTTTATACAACTAAATCATACTAATTATGATTAATTTTTCTGTCCTTACCACATAATGTTACAAATCAACAGATGATCTAGAACACCCTCCAACCACCAGCAGAATACTTCCATTTTCTCATCTGACCCATACAACAAGAAAATTATTTCAATGGCTATTAACTAAGCTCTTCCAGGGATAGTACATAGCTAGGGCCACTCTAAATACATAGACGAGGTATTAATCCAAATATAATGCCTACCTTTTAGCTGTGTAGTTTGAGTCTCTCATGGAACACTGGTGTGAAAGTCTGATGGACAGTTTAACTTGATACATAAGGGATACATTATTTGGCAGTTTTATTGAGAGCCAGAATTATCTTTAAAATAACATTTAAATCAGTGTAAGCTGTTTTTTACTCTCCAAATTTATTCTCATTTTTTTCTTTAATTTAAAACTTTGTATTTTAGCTGCTATTCTGGCCAAAGAAAAAGTTTTTACATTGTTAGCACACCATTGTTATTTCTTTTTTTTTTAATTTAAGGATTCCTTCCTCTTCTACCTTGGCTCCTTTAAAGGCAAAAGTTGAATGTCATTAAACTTCCTTTCTTTTTTTTTTTAACGTATATTTATTTTTGAGAGAGAGAGAGAAGGAAAGAGAGGAATTTCATTAAACTTCTTATCCTTAGGATAGTAATGGGTTTTTAAAGGAATACAAAGAGAAGGAGCCTCTAAGATTGAACAATTTATTTGTCTTAAATTATGGCAAAAATTTTTTGTTTTTTTTTTATTTATTTTTGAGACAGAGACAGAGCACGAGTGGGGGAGGGGCAGAGAGAGAGAGACACACAGAATCTGAAACAGGCTCCAGGCTCTGAGCTGTCAGCACAGAACCCAATGGGGGGCTCGAACCCACAAACTGTGAGATCATTACCTGAACGGAAGTCGGACACTCTTACAGAGCTACCCAGGCGCCCCACAAAATTGTAAAGTTTAAAGTTTTGTGTGTATGTACATTCTCTGATGGTAGAAAATTGTTTATAAACATAATGAATTTGAGCCATAAGTAGACCTACATAAATGTTTTATGCTCTTTTGTTATTTTTGGAGGTCTTGTTAACTATATTCCAGTATATTGCAGAATAAGCCTCCCAGCAGTAACACAAGAATGAAGAATTAATATGTAGACGTTCACCCACAAATAACATGATTATCACTTTATAAGTACAATTAGAGAATTTAGTTTTAAAATACGAAATTCAAACTAATTCTGATGTTTAAAAATAGAATAACTTTTGATTTTAGGTAGCAGTGATGGTTCTGAACTAAGTGAAGAAACCTCATGGCCTGCTTTTGAGAGGTAAGAAAAATTGTCCATTTGAACTGCTTGGAGCTTAGTTGGTCTTTCTTAAAAGATCATAAACATCTTAACAGCTAAACTTTGTTACATATCTGTAAGGGACTCTTTATAAGCTTCCAACTGGTGGTAGAATTAGAAGTTGATATTTAAGTCTGGAATTGAGTCTTAGCTAATAAATACATGTTTAATTGGTGCCTTGACACCTGTATTTGAATTTTAGTATCTTTAAAGTTATAATTTAAAAATAGTAATAACCAGTCATAGTAAACTTACCTACTATGTGTTTAAAGTAAAATTGTTTCCTTAAATTCTGGTTCACTTAAGAATTTTAAGGCACTTAATAGAATGGTCTACTTCATTCTCTCCTACTTTGTCAAGAGCAAAATGACTTAGTAAATTTTAAATTATACTATAAGTAAAGCAGCTTAAAATTTAAATTGTCAGCAACTCAGAGTTTACATATAGCACAGAGATTTGTACTGAAATACTCTAGGTCTCACTCCATTCTCCTTTCTTTATGGCTTGAAGCAATAGAAGTTGTGCTCTTCCTGCAGCAAATACTGAGCTGTATTGAGATCTTCGAGTGTAGCCAAACAGTGCAAATAATTTATTTACTAAATGTCCATTAGGACGTTTATATTGTCTTTGGCCATTTCAGTTCTTCCATTTTCGTATTTATAAGGTGTTTGACTCTTGCCAAAATAATTGCTCCCTTTTGTATATAAAATACATCCTAAGTTTCTAAGCAGCTGAGTGTCGTGGAGAGTGAGTTTGGAGTGCCATATTAAAATTGGTAGAGTTGAGAATAGTTACCTAGCTCCCTATTAGTCACTTTTTAATAGAAAATAATTTTATTGACTATACATTTGAAATTAAACTATATTGGAATTGGAAAATTTATTTTTGTTCTTGATGAAACTTCATAACGATTTCTCTCCATCATGATTAAGATTTTATTTGTAAATCCAACATTTCAAAGTACTCTTAAGCCTCTCTACCCTAATTGTCAGCGTTATCAAATCTTGTTCTTTGTTTTGGGGGATCTTACTTTGTTTTTTGTACACTGTTTCTCTTCCAACTTTTACATTCAGTCTCTTCATTAGGGTTTGCCTGAAATGACAAAAACACCAGAGTTGCCTCTGGCATGCTATCTGTACAAGTTATTTTAGTTCTTTCCCTCTAGGAAGAGCGTTATATGTTGATTATAAAGTGTATTGTAATCTTTAGATAAAAAATATTGATGAGAAAAACGTTGTGGGTGAGTGAGTAACCGGGACGGTGTCGTGTTCAGTAATCTGTCCGTCCTCCTCCCAGCAGGTTGTTTCTGAAGACTGTATGTAACGGTGTTACCTTCACATCTCAAAACAGTATATTTCTTTTATGACACATGTTTTGCTTCGCAGAGGTTTGCAGCTAAAAATATCTGTACTTGCGCCAAGTTTAAATCTGTGGCTCTTGGAACATTTTGAGAGCAAATTAATGCTTCCCAGCAAGATTCAGCCATGGAATAATAAAAAGTAAATAAAGAACTGGGATGTTTAAAATATTTCTTGTAGATAATGAATTTGAAAATAGTATTCTGCATGTTAAGCGTATCATTACAGAGACATCAAATATGTTTGTTGCTGCCTAAGTTACTAAAGCAGTGCTTTTTGCTTTAAATAACATTTGCCAACAGTGCTACTTTTGGCTTTTCCCAGACGAAGAAGTGTTGGTGTTTCTATGTATGTGTTTTTTTCCTTTGTTAAGTATTACATGCCATTTTGGATAAATATTAATTCAAACCATTTTAATCATTTATTGGCTTCAGCATTTATTTCAGTTGATGTGGAAATAAAATAATGCCTTTATTACTCAGCTCATCTCTTTTATTAGTTTTCTTAGATTTAATGTAAAGGATAGAGAGGAAAATAAAATGTTTAGGCCACATTAACTTTAAATTTACAGCCCACATTGTTTTTAGGTGTCTTCATAGGGACATAAAAAAATTATTTATTATAAATCTAGATACCGTTTTTGAACTGGAATCTAAGAACTGGATTAGAAACAAAAGGATTTTTGAAGTCTTTTCCAGGTTTTGATAATAATTGGTAGTAAATAACCCTTTCATTATTTTAGCAGATTTATGAAAGCAAATGTATATAAAATGTATGGTATATACTAACACCTGTAAGTATTTCTAGAGTCAGTAGTAGAAGAAAACAATTTTTTTTTTAATCTCTGCTGCATGCTTAAGAACGAGGAGCAACCACCTACTATCTTTTTGTAGAATTTAGGAAGCTATATTACAGGAAGAAATTATATTGTTCTAGGTATCAATGATTGTGTGAATAAAAGCATATGTAATATATACAATTTATAATGGAATCCAACAGGAACAGATTATACCATTCTCTCGGGCCGGTGACACGCGTGGCACGAAATGGCTATCGAAGCCACATGAAGGCCAGCAGGTACAATCCCCCTGCACCCAGGGGCCACAGAACTCCCCTCTGGTGGTGGTGATTGGCTTAACGGGTGTAATCTCACAGTGTCTCTGTTCTTTCTCAGATAATTGGTTAATAAACTAAAGTATCTAGGAAAATGTTCTTTCCTAGATTTAATCTAGAGAGAAATTTGGACTTCTCTTTCTGTTCCACTGAGCTAATTGCAAAATAATTCCAAGTTGGTAGCCTTGTAACCACATAGGTCTTTCCAGTGCTGCTAGTTATTGGATAAGCAATACAAAAATCCGCTTATTATACAAAGGCTGCTGACAGAGCATTTACTTTGCTAATAAGTCTCCATTCATTTTGTCTTTATTAAGAATTTTTTAGATAAATTGCAGATCTGGAAATTGGACAAGTTATTTCAGTAGATATTTATTCATTTCAACTTTCGTTTGTTCGATGGTTTATGTAGTTAAACCAGGGCTCTTTCTGCACCATATTAGCTGCAGAAGGAAATGAGAATATTAGACTGATTGGGGCTGGAGGTTAGGGGTAATAGGTAATCAGCCACCTCATACTACAACAAAATAGCCAACTTCAGAAGTGAACTTTATATCAATTTGGTGTCTAATTTCTTTATGTATACCTCCCTGAATATAAATAGCTCTAACATGGAATTTCTAGTGGTCTCTAGGTTTTTAAGTCACTTTGAAGACACCTAAATAATCATAAAGGGATAAACTGGCAAACTTTACAGTTTTCTTCTGTGTTGTAGGAATTCTGCAGATCATGTCAGATTACCAGAGAAGAACAGATTAAGTTATTCTTGTTTTAAATGTAGGACCTTAAGTCCGTTGGGAAGAGATATATTTAAATGTTTGGTTATTTTGTGATAGTTTTCTTAAGATTTTTGAAAAGGAAATCTTGAGTTTTGGAGTTATTCCTTCCTTAGAAAGCTGTTAGGCTATAAGGCTATAATCACACATTGACAGCAATTAAATGTCATTAAAATTTATTGCAGTACGCTAGTTTTTTAAATATGTTGTTATGGCCTGTATTACTTCTCTCACCTATTTTAGAATTAAATTAAACATGGGTTTTCTTTTTCCTTTCCTCCTTTTTTTGAGCTTCTGCTATTTTTATTTAGAGCTTTGTATGCTTAAACACTTTTAACAAAAAGAATCCTCATCTTTCCTACCAGGACTTAGGTAGGAAATTTCTAATGGGGAGAAAAGTTTACAGCAGTGATGCAATGTGGCATGTTAAGAAGAAGTCTTAAAACCTTAATTTAATCTTCACTGAAGCGAATTGCTCTATTCTGTCTAAATTATACTTGTTCAAGTATGTCATAAAGTGTGTGTTTTAACCATCTGCTGACTTTAATAACTTCCTGATTAAGCTTTTGTAACAGTGTATAAATTTCAGATCAGTAAACCTTTATCATTGTCAGTGTCTTCTTGTTCTGAACACAGTAACAAAGTTTTAAAATGAAGAGTAATTACATTTCATAAGTACCTACTTTGTAACTACTGTACACAAAAGCTCTTACACTTTCTTTTTTCATTCCTTTGTTCTAGTTCTGCAGAATCAGAAGATTTGGCAGTACATTTATATCCAGGGGCTGTTACTATTCAAGGTGTTCTCAGAAGAAAAACTTTGTTAAAAGAAGGCAAAAAGCCTACAGTAAGATCTTATTACATTATATTTTAACACACCTCTAAAAATATGCAAATGTATAGGGCCTAAAAAAATATGAAGACAGTTGAAATAAAACCAGATACGTAGTTCACTTGAAATAATTTAAAACACACATTTGCCTCACCGTGTTTCTTAATTTAGACTTCAGTTGAATCATCCACTTAGGGTGTTTATATCAAGGTGCTCCTGTTCCCTCAGTTCCCTAACGTAGTTCTTACATGAAACCATTTCTCAGGGAAACGAAAATATATGCTGTTATGAAGTATTTTAGTACTAAGTTGAGGAAAAGTAAAGAATAGAGAGTAACGACCCTAAAAAATGGAATTCAGCTAATTTTGTTTTGTCCTAACTAATCTCTGTAATGTACTTTTGTTTTCCTTCATGAAATGAAATCCAGATATTAAATGTCCTCCAAACCATAGTTATATTTTTTTAAAAGTGATAAAAGTTTGTGGCACAAAGCCTTTTTACATAACATAGAAGTTTCTTCTTCCCCAGCAGCAGCGACTAGTTTGACTACTAAAAAAAGAAGATTTTTTTTCCCCTCAAATAACGGTATAATTTCTCTAGTTTGGAATTAAAACTTCAACATATATCCAAACGTGACACTTTTGAAGATATGAAGGCTTCTTAAAACATAAAAATGGTTTGCACCTAAGCAATCTGACTTTGCTGCCTGTGTTACAGTAAACTTCAGGCACTTGCAGTGAGGAAGCTATTGTAGGCCAGCTGGCACACGAGGAGTAGTGTGTTAGGTGAGCCGTTCCTACACTATTGTGCACCAAATGCTAGAAATAGAGCCACAAACAAGATGAGGCAAAGTGCCTGCCCTGTGGGGATGACAGTCCAGTGAACGTGAGCCCTGAAATAAGGTAATGGGATGGTGAATGAGAAGGTGAGGAGAGTTACCGGCCCAGTAAGGCCTCTGAGCTGTCATGTGAGTGAGGAAGGGGAGTTAGCCATGTGAGGGTCTCCAGTTCAAGGAGGCAAGAAGACCCATGTGGCTGAGGCATGGAAGGTGGAGGAGGCAAAGTCAGAACGGTTAGCATTGCTTGATGAGGTATTTGACGCAGTGTGTGAGAGAGCTTGGAAGTGAAGGTGGCATCTGGGTTTGGGGCTGAGCCGGATGGATGCTGGGGACGTTTATTGAAATAGGGAAAGTTTTTTCCAAGAGGGGGCTGGTCAGTCTTGGCTAATTTCACTTTATCCATTTAAGTGGAGATGTCAGCTTGGCTCTAAAAAGTAGAGTTCAGAAGTTCAGCAGAGAGGTGGTGGCCAGAGATAGAGATTCGGGACTTGTTAGCATACAGATGGTATTTGAAGTACGGGACCGGAAGAGACAGATTATCTCTGAAGAAAGTATAGCTGGAGAAGAAAAGAAGTCTGGGGATAGAACTCTGTAGCATGTAAAGTTCTGCTGTAAGAAGAGCAGAGAGGAGAACGAAGGCACTGTTAATCAGAGAAGCGTAGCCGATAAAGTAGTTCTAGAAAGAAATGGCCAACTGTGTTGGATATTGCTAAGAGCTGACAATGACAAGAACAGAGGCTTTGGGAGCACCTGGGTGGCTCGGTTGGTTACGCTTCTGCCTTTTGGTTTCAGCTCAGGTCATGATCTCACAGCTTTGTGGGTTCAAGCCCCGCATTGGACTCTTCTGTGCGAGCAGCGCAGAGCTTCCTAGGGATTCTCTTTCTCCCTCTCTTGCTGCCCTTCCCTCACTCATGCTGTTCATGTCTCTGTCAAAATAAATAAGCTTTTAAAAATTAGGAAAAAATAGAACAGAGGCTTTGATAAAATGTCCGTGATCAGTGACCTTGACAGCTGCAGCCTAACTGAAAGTAAGTGGAGGAGAAAATAGGCAAGATAGAAGTCGAGTCAGGAATTAGAGACACCTTGCAAGAAGTTACAGGGGCAGAGAACTTGGGTGCTCTCTGGTGGGGCAGGGAATGGGACAGTGGAAGGGCTTTCAAAGCTGAGAATTCTATTAAGCCTCATCTGTGTCATGATGGTAGAGGAAGAGAAATCAAAATACACTGGCGAGGGAGTGAATTACAAGGGCAGATTTCTTGAGGAAGTGAGAGTAGGAAGCTAGGGTGTGAAAAGAGTGGAATTTCTCCTTTGATAGAAACAGCGTTAACTGTTCTGTTGTAGCAGGAAGAAAGGCTGAGTATGTGGGTTTACAAACAGGTGGTTAGATGGAACTGGCCTGGGAAAATGAGGCAGTCCTCACTAGATTTCAGCTCGTTTCCTCTGGGAAGTGTGCAGTGCTGTAGTGAGAGGGTGGAGTAGTACAGATTTTAAGACAAGGAATGAAATGGTTGTCTCTGGAGAGAAAGAGTGTAATAATGACTTGATGGGATAAGAGTGAAGTACTGTCGATTTCTTTTTGAGATTACTGGTTATCATTTTATCAGTTGGCACAATTATGTGATTTCTTCAACAATATTCAGTTATTGTAATGTGCCAAGTAATCAGATGGTTCGATTGAAAAAGGGCTAGGGCTGTGTCAGGAGAGGGGATAGTGAGATGCAGGTATTTGGAAGGGAACAGGTATATGCTAGACCATGTGGTACTGGCTGCATATGGAGAGGGGGATGGAGGGGACAGGGCAGGGAGGCAGTGGCAACACTAGACAGTGGTAAAAAAGTGGTATGATTTTTTGATGAAACCTAAGTAGTAGTGGGGCGCCTGGGTGGCTCAGTCGGTTAAGCATCCGACTTCCGCTCAGGTCATGATCTCACGGTTCAGGCGTTCAAGCCCTCATCAGTCTCACTGCTGTCAGCCTGTCAGCACAGGGCCCACGTTGGATCCTCTGTCCCTCTCTGCCTTCCCCACTTCCATTCTCTCTCTCCACTTACTCAATAGACAAACAAACAAACAAACAAACAAGAAAGTAGTAGTAGAGTATATTCAGTGAAAGTGACAGGAATGTTGGAGATACAGATTTCAGAAGTGATGCAACTCTACGATTCAGCCAAGGTGACTGGAGTGGAGTGGAGCTAGTGGTCATCAGCCCTAAGAAAGTAAAGAAACTGAGAAGCCAGTAGTAGTATATTCATGTGTTTGTCTTTGCAGGTAGCATCATGGACAAAGTATTGGGCAGCTTTGTGTGGGACACAACTTTTTTACTATGCTGCCAAATCTCTAAAAGCTACAGAAAGAAAACATGTAAGTATTCCTCCTCTAAACTGGTTTAAGCTGAACTAAAATTCCTCCTCTTCGTGATTGTAAAGAAAGTAGTCTGAATGGAATGTGGCAAGTTGGGTTTTTCCCACATTCTAATCCAGAAGTTCTTCCATCTATTACTCATGTAAGTGATGTGGTAGAATGATTTTTTTTAGGAATACCATTCCAAAGAAAGTCTTGGAATACCTTCCATGTTTAGAATAAATTTCTTTTTTTGAATGCTATTTTTCCACTGAAAGATCAAAAGTGCACATTACCAATATCTATCTTGGCATCAAAACCTTTCCACGCCTGCTTTTCTTATTCAGAAAATAATTTGAAAATTATTGCTTTGGAGTCTCAGTTCATAATATGTAAAATGTGAAAAATGGGGACCTTCATCTCATGTTCCTACCACCTTGATCTCTGATGGGGTGACTTTTCCCAGCAGTGAAGAGGGACGTCGGTTCCTGTGCTTGCTGCAGTCCACTGTCTTGTGTTGCACATTACTTAGAAGCCTCTCAGTGCTCTTTTCTCCAAATGTGAAGTCTTGCTATAAATCTTTTTTGCATGCTGTTTTGTTTTTACATGCTAGTGATACACTCTTTGAAAGGAAGAAGTTTTCCATGTTGCATTAATCAAATCCCCTTGAGGAGAATTTTATTTCTAAGTCATGTATCTTGTGGGGAAGTTAAGTGGTTTACCATACTGAGGTAAAGCCACTAAAAAAAATCAAGTCCTTTTACTACATATAAATTACCCGACATTGCATAATGTCTTCTTTATTCTTTATTCTTTATTCTTACAGTTTGAGATTTTTGCAATCAAACCAGAGGTGTGGAAGAGTATATTTTTGGTTTAAATGAATGATGTAAGTGCCTGATCACCTCCTTTCCTTATTAGCCACACCCACACCTGTTAGTACCCTGCTCTGCCTTCGGACTTACTGTACACGTTTCCTTAAACAGTGTTGCTTTATTTTTTAACTGTGCCTGAATGGAATCATAAATTTTAAAGTTTTGGCTTTTTTGCCCACTGTTGTCTTATAATTATTTACATATAGTCCTCACATTGAAATAAAGGACTGTTTTTTGTGTTCTGGTCAAAGTGACTAAACTCATTCACCCACCAAAGTTACATAAGCTCATTCCACCAGAACATTTTGCAGAGTAATTGCTATCTATCCTCAAAGGGAGGAAAAAAGGTTGCTGTAGCTAAATTAAATCCTTTATCCTCAGATATAGTTAACTCTTCCCATAGCCACTGGGAGATGCTTGCCTCAGTTTCACTTAGTTGATGATTATAAAGTAGCTGTTCAAAATGAAATGTTTTTTGTTTTTTCCTAACTCTGATTAGAAAGAAGCCAAATGGAATTAGAGCATAGTGGCCTGTGAGAAAATCACATTGAGTGCCTGGGAAGTGAACTATATTTCTAACCTTTTTAAATGAAAGCTGTTAAGATTAAAGAAGGTATTATTAGAACAACATAGAGTATACCAGAGACAGGGTCATGTTTCTTTTGTAGTATCAACTTTAGAAGAAATGTGGCATGGGACTAAACACAGTGAATGAAAAACTTCAAAGTCATTTTCAAGCAAAATTAAAATATGAATTGGAAGAAAATATTGGCACTATATAAGCGATAGATAAAGGATTAAAATC
Organism: Proteles cristata cristata; assembly: GCA_017311185.1. Taxonomy (NCBI): domain Eukaryota; kingdom Metazoa; phylum Chordata; class Mammalia; order Carnivora; family Hyaenidae; genus Proteles; species Proteles cristata. The sequence goes on from JAESUZ010005399.1 coordinate 555,059, forward strand.
TGTTCTATAAGCACAGCACCACCTATGTACTATTCTTGCCAAAAATTTAGCCTGAATCTAATCATGAGGAAACAATCAAATCCAGATTGTAGGACGTTTTACAAGAAAGCTGGCTTGGTAGTTGGAGGACTTGGTGGGGGAGGGCCAAGAGGGCGTCACAGGTTAGACTGAAGAGTCTGAGAAACAAATGCAGTGTGTTGTGTACTTTGGTTGAATCCTGGAGGTGATTTTCTTGTTTCTTTAAACTACAAAGATCTTAATTGGGACAATTGAAGAAATTTAAATATGAACTTTAAAAATGATGTGTCAAATTTCTTAGATCCTTACACTGTGGTTATACAGAAATGCATTCTTAGACTCTACATGCTGAAATATTTAGGACTCCATGTTATGATGTCTGTAGGTCAAAGAGATCAAACAAATGGACAAAATGTAGATATGTGGGTTACCACTGGCATTCTTTCCACTTCTCTGTAGTTTCAACCTTTCAAAAGCTTGGAGGGGGAAAAAAAATCACTAATGAAAATATGCCGGTTCATATATGTCTATAACTGCTGAGGGAAGAAATCGGGAAGCCTACAAACCTATATTTTATTACTCTCTATACATTTTTTCGCCTACGAGAAGCAGAATAGGCTTGGCAGGGTAGAGTAACTAGAAAGAGGGAAGAGGACTCCAATTATTTCTATATTTTTGAATGTTTTAAAATGAAAACACTGTAAAAATATTTTTAATGGAAGTTTATTCATTGTGAAGAAATTTCTGCAGGTATGTTTGAACCTATCTCTGTGTGGTACAGAATGAATAAATATTGTTCAGTTAGTTAATTTTTAAAAACCAAGACTGCACCTGAAAAGAAATCTGTGACAAAACTAAAGACCTTCTTCAACTCAGAATAAAACAGAAGGAGAAAAAAGGAGAAAGAAGAGATAAATAGAAGATGAAATACAAATGGCTAATAAACATGAAAGGATGATCGACCTCATTAGCTATCAAAAGTGCAGATTAAAAAGATGCCCTTATTTTTACTTTTAGGCAAAAATGTTTAAAGAGTGGACAATACAGCATTGGGTATGACGTAGGGAAATACGGACTGTTATTTGCAGAAATTTAAATTGGTATTGTTTTTCTGGTGGGCAGACCTAGTCAGTATTTAACTTAATTATAACCAGCGATTCCTTATCTGAGAATGTGGCCTGTGGAAATCCTTGAACATGTGCACAAAGATACCTATGGAAGAATATTCCCATGGTGCTTATAATAGCAGAAAATACTCACTCAAAATACATATCACTAAGGAAATACTGACAAGTGAAAACCACAAGTCAGATTATATATGTGCCCCCATTAGTACAGATGACCCTTGAACAGCTAGGTTAGAACACCTACCCTGGGTCCCTCCTACCCCCGTGCAGTTGAAAATCCAGCTCTCTACAAATTAGCTCCCAACAGCCCGCTGTTGATCAAAAGCTTTACCAATAACATAAAGAGCTTATCGACATATTTTGTATATTGTATGTGTTATATGATGTTTTCTTACAATAAAGGAAGCTAGGGGAGAAATGTTAATAAAATCATAAGGAAAAAAATACACTTACTCTGTTTATCCAAAAACTGCATATAAGTGGACCTGTGCAGTTCAAACCTATGTTCAAGGGTCAGCTGTATATAAAAACCCAACAGCATCAAAAAAAAACTCTTTGTTGGTGCCTGGGTGGCTGATTGGGTTAAGCATCTGACTTTGGCTCAGGCCATGATCTCACTGCTTGTGAGTTTGAGCCCCGCATCGGGCTCTGTGCTGACAGCTCAGAGCCTGGAGCCTGCTTCAGATTCTGTGTCCCTCTCTGTCTCTGACTCTCTGTCTGTCTCTCTCCCTCAAAAATAAACATTAAAAAAATAAAGTCTTTGGTGTAAATGCATAGACAAGGCTCCAGAGGGCTCACCCTGAATGGAGATGAATTTTGGAAAGTGGGATGGGATTCAGCTAGTGGTCAAGGGACACTTGTACCCTTATATGCTTTGGCCCTCTATGCAAAGAGACTTCTATTGCTTGAGGTACTTTTTTTTTTTTTTTTCCTTTTTAGGGTTACGAAAAGAACATTGGAAAGTCATGCTGTCTGCATTGACATAAATTATAAGCAGTCAAATCAGCAGTTCTGGAGTACTGCCAATTTCATTCTTGATAGTATTAGAACTTTGTAATTAGCTTTCATTTTTGTAGCACCCATGTTACAAGTAATGTGCTGTGTTCATACTTTTGCCCATTTAAAATTGTGAAACATATACAAAAGAAGATGTGTGGTATATATGTACATTTAAAGAGTAATAAAGTGAATGCCTTTAAAACTCTCCACCCAGCGTAAGAAACAGTCTTTGTGAGGGGCGCCCGGGTGGCTTAGTCAGTTAAGCGTCCGACTTTCGCTCAGGTCATGATCTCGCGGTTCGTGGGTTCGAGCCCGCGTCGGGCTCTGTGCTGACTGCCAGCTCAGAGCCTGGAGCCTGTTTCAGAGTCTGTCACTCCCTCTCTCTCTGACCCTCCCCTGCTCATGCTGTCTCTCTCTCTCCTAGAAATAAAAAAATAAAAAAACAGTCTTTGTGAAACCATCCACGTCGTCCCAGAGAGCATCTTTTTCCTTCCTTCCAGCCTGTCACTGTTCTGAATTTACATTAATTATTGCTTTTTTTTTTTTTTTACCATATAGATTTCCTTAACACATTGTTTCATTTTTTAACTATACCTGAATGGATTCACATATATAGTCTGAAGCGCTACCTTTTCTGCTTAATCCTATATTGTTGAGATTCATCCCTGTTGATGCATATAGCTGTACTTGTTTCTTTCCCAATTGAATAGTATAAATCTACAAAATGTATTCATCATTCTACTGTTGATAGGTATTTAGTTTCCAGTTTTCTGCTGTATCTAGCAGTGCCACTGTGAATATTTTTGTGCATATATTCTCTGGCAATACAGATGTTCAGCTTGACAAGACAATGCCAAATTGCTTTACACACTCACCAGTAGCAGAGTGCGTTTGAGGCTCCTCATTGTTACACACCTTCACCATACTTGTCGTTACCAGGCTTTTAAATTTTGGCTAATCTAGCAGATATGAAATGGCACATCATGATTTTAGTTTATATACCCCTGATTGCTTAATGAGTTTTGACATTTTTGTGCAGAATATCTGAGTAAACATTTTGCCTATTAAGTGATATGTTTTCTAGTGAATTGGTAAAAGTTCTTTTATATATTCTGGATACTGATTTATTAGTAGTTTTGTGTTGCAAATATCTTCTTCCAGTTTGACTTGTTTTTCAAACTTTGTGATGTCTTTTAATGGAGAGTTCTTAATTTTGAAATAATAAAATTTATCTTTCCCTTTATGGGTAGTATCTGAGTCATGTTTTAAACATTCTTCTCTAACCTGGGATCATTAAGATATTCTCCTGTGTTTACTACTAATTTAGTTTTGCATTTTGCTTTAAAATCATTGATCTACCTGGAGTCAGAGACGTGTGTGCGTGTGCACACACCCGCAAAGGAAGGAGGGAGAGAGAGAGATGTGATGTGAAATAGGCATTCGTCTTCATGATTTTTCTACATAGATAAACAATTTTCCTGGAATCAATTATTGAACAGTTCATTCTTCTTCACCAGCCTGCAGAGCCCACTCTTGTCATATAAATTTGTATCTCTATGCCCATATTGCTCTCTTCCACTTCCATTGTCCTGTCCCTTTCTGTCCCAGTAGCCGTGGTCTCAAATAATATAGCTTTATGAGTCTTGATGTTTATCAGGCCAGGTCCTACCTAATTGTCCTCAGAAGTGTATTGGCTATTTCTCCTCCTTTGCTCTTGCGCATAAATTTTAGAATCAGCTTATCAAGTTCCATGTAAAACACTATTGAAATTTTTATTGAAATGACACTAAATCTATAGATCAGGGAGAATTGATATCTATACAGATCACACCTTTTTCTTCGTCTCATGGTATTTCTTTATTGATTTATGGCTTCTTGAATACTTTTTGAACTGTTCTATTTTCCTGTATGCCTTGTTACATGTATTGCTAGGTATCTTTCTTATAAATGACTATTAAATTTCTCGTGTATAGAATTACAGTTGCCTTTCATACTGATCTTTTCCAAACATTCTTGCTAATCATGCTTATCAGTTTACTAGATTTGAGTGTATTTTATGTGTTAATATTATCACCTGTGAGTAATGGCAGTTTTATTACTTCCTTACTCTTACACCTTTTATTTCCTCTTTGTTGTTATGCTGTTGTGCTGACTAGGTCATCAAATTCTGTGTTGAGTAGAAGTAGCAGTGGTGGGCATCCTTGTCTTGATACTGATTTTGAAATATTTTTAGACTTTTACCCTTGAGAGTGTATATTGCAGGGCTTTGGTTTGGGGCTTTTTTTTTCTCTTGCTGGCTTTGTTTTGGTTTGGGTTTTAAGCAGGGTTTGTTTGTTTGCTTGGTGGGTACTCTTCATTGAATTAGAAAGTTCCATTCTACTCCTCCTATTACAAGCATGCATTCTATTTTACCAAATGCTTTTATTTTTCATCAACTGAGTTGAGCATATTTTTTCTTTTTTAACCTGTTAATATGATGATATATTTTAGTAATTTTTCTAGAAATTAAAAAAAAATTTTCTAAAGTTGAACTAATCTTACTTCCTTGAAAAAAAACCCAACTTAGTTGCATTATTTGGTTTCTAACATTAAACTAACCTCACATGCCTCAGCTAAATCCAGTTTGGTCATCATATGTCAGCTTTTTTATACACTAATATTTAATATTTTTTCATTTGTGTTCATGAATGAGATTAACCTAATTTTCTGTTGTTTTATAACAACTCTTTTTTTATTACATTTATTTCACTTTATGTATAACTTTAAAAACAAGAATAGAAAAGTAGCAAGCATACCAAGAATACCCTTTTTTGGGGCGCCTGGGTGGCTTAGTCGGTTAAGCGTCCGACTTTCGCTTGGTTCATGATCTTGCGGTTCGTGGGTTCGAGCCCCGCATCGGGCTCTGTGCTGACTGCCAGCTCAGAGCCTGGAGCCTGTTTCAGAGTCTGTGACTCCCTCTCTCTCTGACCCTCCCCTGCTCACGCTGTCTCTCTCTCTCTCTCTCCTAGAAATAAATAAAACATTAAACAAAAAAAAAAGAATACCTTTTTTTGAGAAATACAAGTAAGAATATATTATTAAGAATTGTCTGACAGCACTGCTGACTTAGTAAATCATCAGGTTTAAGATAACACCCCCATTAAATTGTACACGTTAAACTTACACAGTTGTGTGTTAATTACATCTCAGTAAAGCTGGGTGAGAAAAGATAACAGCTTGATCAAAATGCAGGTGTGTTTGCTATAAGCAAGGGGTGAATGGTAACATAGTAAGGAACAGAAAAAAACAACATAGGTGAATTTATCAAACCCAGCAAAAGGTCATGCTTTTTGGTAATTGAGACTCAGATTATGATAAAGAGTTGAAACTAGGAAGGATCTGGAAATTACGAGACTACCTAAAGAGGGCATGTCTGAATGGAATTGAGTAGGAAGTAAAAGGCTGTGAGTAGATGACCAACATGGAATTACAAAACTTAATTCTCACTGGGAGCAACTGAAAATATGCTCACTCTTAATTTTTGTTTAGGATGAGCCATAAAGTTTGTGTTTTCATTAATTATCTTTTTATCTCTCAGTTCAAATCAACATCAAATAAGAACGTATCTGTGGTAGGTTGGATGGTGATGATGGCTGATGACCCAGAACATCCAGATCTCTTCTTGCTGACTGACTCTGAGAAAGGTGAATCATTAGAATAACTCACTTTGAAGGTACTGCGCACACATAACTTTCAGCTGGCCAAAACCTAGTTTAAGTGGAATACTTGACCAGGAACGTGTTTGTATAGTTTTATGTCTTGGGAAATATTTCTGACACTTAATGTATAGTAATGATGCCGGTATTTTTTGATATCAGTATCTATTATAAGCATATTTTCTTTGCTGCATGGGCATAAGCTTGAAATTAAAAGCCCAAGAAGTCCCTAGAGAGGTAAGAACCAGGCAGGGAAGAGGAGAGGGAATTGGAGAATCTATAAGCCATGATTACTTTAAAATCTCAGAGATTTGCACTATATGCAGTACTCCTTCATTTGTACCCTGAGATTGTTATTCTTAAATTCTAAATGTGGCAGAGGTTGTCCTCTAAATGATTTTTATTCCATTATTTTTAAGTTTATTGGTTATTTGACTCCTGTCACTTTCCAAATAAGTATGATGTAGAATACTTTGCTTACAAGTAAAGAGAGACTTACAGATGAAATGACTGGCTGTTGATCATAGGAGTTTTGTAAGTGGATCAGAGAAGTAGGACAGTGGGTCGGTTCGAATCAGATCCCACCTCCTGACCCCGGTGCGTCTTTAAGTGGAGAGCGCGCACACAGGCCGCAGAACAGGCCCTTCCTGCTGGGATTGCTGCGCCTCCTTCCTAACAATTGCCACTGTGGAGGAACCTCTCAGAGGACGCCAAACGGGAAGTTCTTTCATACCTGCCCGGAAATCTTCTCTCACAGCATCCCACCACTGAAATCATCCTCACTGACTGTGCAGTTAAATTCTGATGTCTGTTTATTCAGAATGTATTTTCTATCAACAGACATTCTGCTTTTAGGATATTATAGTATTTTAAGTGAAAACTTCAGCAAATATGTTAGATACAGAAAAAAATAATAGTAATAAAATGTCTTGTTTGAGATGAAATAGATTGATTTATAGTTAGGCCTCTCTAACATTCATAATTCAAAGTCCCTGCCCCTGCCCCAGTCCCCAAATCCCAAAGACATTGTTCATAAGATTATGTTTTAAGGAGATCATTTTCGTTGGGTTTACTTAACAAATTCTTTATTTTCTTTCAATTCCCTTAGTGTCCTTGATAGAACTATTTCCAAGTAGCCAAGGCTTCTGTGACATCGATACTAATGGCCTTTTTGGGAGGAGGAGAAAGTAGATAAATGGCAGCTATGACCAGCTTAATTGTACATGTGTCTTCTATTCAGATTGATCTAACATGTGCATCTGAGTTTAGCAAGTAAAACAGCATTATTTAACATTAAACATTTGGTGAGGAAAAGCTGTTGCTTCTGAAAGTGGAAAAGTCCTTTGAGTGTTCAGGTCTCAAAGGCAAGCTCTATCATGGCTAAATAAAGGTCAGGCTCTTGGGCCATCAAATTCAATTATAAAGGAAAGAGCAGAATTCAGTATGAAATGGGAAATAAAAAGAACTTACTTAGGTCAATGAAAAAAGAATAAAGCTCAACTTAGGGCAGCCTTTAGGACATGAATCCTTTTTTTCAGTTTATTACCTTAATACATATGATCATATATATTTATTATGTGTCAGTCTTGAATTAGTCAACATAAGTTCTAAATACACACAACATGGATGAATTCCTAATTTTCTAAAAGAGGAAAATGTGGCTTTTCATATTTTCCCAGCAAGCCCACAGTAGACCTGGAAATCTGTAATAATTTTGGCAACTATAACAGAAAAGTAAGAGCATGGTTGATATAGATGTTAGGTAATTAATCCCTAACCACATTAAATACATGATGTTTAAGTGTCAAACATGCTAAAGTGTTTTCCCTGTAAAATTTTAATATTACCAGATTCTTCATTCTCTGTCACGCACAGAAATCTATAGGAGCCAAACAGTTCTTTTATTTAGGTACACTTTAAAGAGCACTTAAGGAGACAAAAATACTTCTCTACCAATTCATAAAAAGCAAAATAATGGCTGTTGGAATAAATGATAGCATGTAAATGTAGCATAGAGAACTCTTTATTTGTGTCAGGAAATCAGGTGTTAGAGGCACAGAATTTTGAAACAAAATTCTAGTCATGTTTTAGTTTGTTCTTTGGTATCTGCCCGAATATTTTATGTCAGAGTCCTTAAAATTTTGCTGTTTTCCCCCTTGCTTTTGGTAATTTTAGGCAATTCCTACAAGTTTCAAGCTGGCAACAGAATGAATGCGATGCTGTGGTTCAAGCATTTGAGTGCAGCCTGCCAGAGCGACAGACAGCAGGTGAGCCCCTCGCCTCCATCCTCACAGTGGGGCCTTGTGTTTAACAAGTTCCAAAGGGAAGTAAGTAGATTACAGTTTCATGAATAAAGAGGGAAAACAGTATTGTTTTTATTCTTACGGTCAGTGGTCAGCAAGATAGGAAGGAAGTCCACATTTTAGTGAGGAGATGGTCAATAAAAAGCGAACAAAGGGGCGCCTGGGTGGCTCAGGCAGTTAAGTGTCTGATCTTGATTTCGGCTCAGGTCCTGATCTAACAAACCATGTTGGCCTCCATGCCGACAATGCAGAGCCTGCCCAGGATTCTCTCTTCTCTCTTTCTGCTCTTTTCTCTCTTTGCTCTACTTGCTCAGAAAATAAAATAAACTTTAAAAAATGAACAAATAAAATGTGAAATGCTGAAAACTATATATAGAACTATAAAAACTATATTTAAAAAGTAGAATTACGTGATATGGAGACATAAGAGTAGACACAACTTTATTTTTTTTATTAAATCCTAGAATTATTCATTTGATTTCTTATTTAAATCCAAGGTAGTTAACATAGTGTAATAATGATTTCAGGAATAGAATTTAGTGATTCATCACTTACCTATAACACCCAGTGCTCCTCCCAACAAGTGCCCCCCTTCATGCCCATCCCTCACCCAACACCCTGCCAGCAATCCTCCTTGTTCTCTGTATTTAAGTTTCTTATGGTTTGTCTCCCTCTCTGTTTTTATCTTATGTTTGCTTCCCTTCCCCTATGTGCATCTGTTTTGTTTCTTAAATTCCACATATGAGTAAGATATGCTGTCTTTCTCTAATTTCGCTTAGCATAATACATTCTGGTTCCATCCATGTCATTGCAAATGGCAAGATTTCGTTGTTTTTGAATACATATATATATATTCAAATATATATATTTGAATACATATATATATACACACACACACACGCGCGCATATATATACCACATCTCCTTTATACATTCATTAGTCAATGGACATGTGGGCTCTTTCCATACTTTGGCTATTGTCCATAGCGCTGCTATAAACATTGCGGTGCATGTGCCCCTTTGAATCAGCACTCCTGTGTTCTTTGGATAAATATCTAGTAGTGCAATTGCTGGGTCGTAGGGTAGTTCTAGTTTTAATTTTTTGAGGAACCTCCATACTGTTTACCAGAGGGGTCGCACTAGTTTGCATTCCCACCAGTGCAGAAGGGTTCCTCTTTTTCCACATCCCTGCTAACACCTGTTGTTGTCTCTTGTTAATTTTATTTTTTTATTTTTTTTAATTTTATTTGTTTTTTTAAATGTTTTAAAAATATTTATTTATGAGAGAGAGAGAGAGAACGTGAGCAGGGAGGAGCAGAGCGTGACAGAGGCACAGAAGCAGGCTCCAGGCACTGAGCTGTCAGCACAGAGTCCAACACGGGGCTCAAACCCACAAACCATGAGAGCATGACCTAAGCCAAAGTTGGAAGTTTAACCAACTGAGCCACCCAGGCACCCCCTGAGTTGTTACTTTTGTTAACAAATTTTTTAATGTCTATTTATTTCTGAGAGAGGGCAAGACAGACTGTGAGCAGGGGAGGGGCAGAGAGAGAGGGAGACACAGAATCTGAAGCAGCTTACTAATTTTGAGCTGTCAGAACAGATGCTGATGTGGGGGCTCAAACTCACAAACTGAGATCGTGATCTGAACCGAACTCAATGAACTGAGCCACCCAGGTGCTCCCCTGAATTGTTAATTTTAGCCATTCTGACAGGTCTGAGGTGTGAGGGGGTATCTCACTGTGGTTTTGATTTGCATTTCCCTGATCATGAGTGATGTGGAGCATCTTTTGATGTGTCTGTTGGCCATCTGGATGTCTTCTTTGGAAAGTTTCTATTTATGTCTTTTGCCTGTTTCTTCACTGGATTACTTGTTTTTTGGGTGTCAAGTTTGATAAATTCTTAGGTTTTGGATACTAACCCTTTATCTGATATGTCATTTGCAAATATCTTCTCCACTTCTGTCTGTTGCCTTTTAGTTTTATTGATTGTTTCCTTTGCTGTGCAGAAGCTTTTTATCATGATGAGGTTCCAATAGTTCATTTTTGCTTTTGTCTCCCTTGCCTCTGGAGACATGTCAAGTGAGAAGTTGCTGCAGCCGAGGTCAAAGAGATTGTTGCCTGTTTTCTCTTCTAGGATTTTGATGGCTTCCTGTCTTAAATTTAGGTCCTTCATCCATTTTTAGTTTTTTTGTGTGTGTATGGTCTAAGAAGATGGTCCAGTTTTCCCAACATCATTTGCTGAAGAGACTTTTTTTCCATAAAATATTCTTTCCTGCTTTGTCAAAGGTTAGTTGGTCATACGTTTGTGGGTCCATTTCTGGGCTCTCTCTTCGGTTCCATTGATCTGTGTGTCTGTTTTTGTGCCAGTGCCACACTGTCTCAGTGACTACAGCTTTGTAGTACAGCTTTAAGTCCAGAATTGTGATGCCTCCAGCTTTGGTTTTCTCTTTCTGGATTGCTTTGGCTATTCAGTGTCTTTTCTTTGGTTCCTACAGAGAAAATTCTACAAATTTTAGAATTGTTTGTTCTAGCCCTGTGAAGAACGCTGCTGTTATTTTGATAGGGATGATTGAATTGAATATGTAGATTGTTTTGGGTAGCATTCACATTTTAACAATATTTGTTCGTCCAGTCTATGAGCGTGAGAAGTTTTTTTCATTTTTTAGTGTCTTCTTCAATTTCTTTCATAAGCTTTCTGTCATTTTCAGTATATAGATTTTTCACCTCTTTGGTTAGGTTTATTCCTAGGTGTTTTATGGCTTTTGGTACAATTGTGAATATGATCAATTCCTTGATTTCTCTTTCTGCTGCTTCATTATTGGTGTATAGAAATGCAACTAATTTCTGTACATTGATTTTATGTCCTGCGACTTCTCTGAATTCATGTATCAGTTCCTAGCAGTTTTTTGATGGAGTCTTGGGTTTTCCAAATAGAATATCATGTCATCTGCAAAGAATGAAAGTTTGACTTCCTCCTTTCTAATTTTGATGCTTTTTCTTTCTTTGTGCTATCTGATTGCTGAGGCTATGACTTCCAACACTATGTTGAATAACAGCCATGAGAGTGGACATCTTTGTCATGTTCCTGACCTTAGGGAGAAATCTCTCAGTTTTTCTCTATTGAGGATATTAGCTGTGGGTCTTTCATATATGGCCTTTATGATTTTGAGAGTATGTTCCTTCTATTTTCTTGACAGTTTTTATCAAGAAGGAATGCCATATTTAGGCACAACTTTAAATAAGAATGAGGGGCACCTGGGCGGCTCAGTCGGTTAAGCATCCAGCTTTGGCTTGGGTCACGATCTTGCAGATCATGAGTTCTAGCCCCCCATCAGGCTCCATGCTGACAGCTCAGAACCTGGAGCCTGCTTCATATTTTGTGTCTCCCCCTCTCTCTGCCCCTCCCCTGCTCACTCTCGGTCTTTCTCTCTCTCAAATATAAATAAACATTTTAAAAACTTAATAAAGAAATAAGAGTGAGCACAGAGCTCTCCCTGAAGACATTGCCATGAATGACAAGAAGGAGCAACCATGCAAAGATTAAGGGGAACAAAGGTCTGGTAGAGGGAAGAGAAAGTTCAAAGTTCCTGAAACTGGAATGAGCTTACGGTGTTCAAAATAGGCAAATGAGGCCATGTTGGTAGAATATAGTGAGATGCAAAGGAATATAGTGTCAGAGAGGGTAAAATTTAGATGGCACTTTAATAAAAATTATTCTCATTCTTCTGTATTCTGTTGACTTGATGTGGATTCCTATGGCTGCAGTGAAACCCAAAAAAACCTGATGGATTTGTTTGTTTTTATTTTACTGAAACAAAAATGTTCTAATTCAGAGGCTTTTGCTGCAAAGGAACATGAAGCTACGGTGTTGTTTTCCCCAAACCCTGCTCCGGATGTAAGGTTGAACCATAATTGGTGGAGCAGACATGAAAGAAACATAGCTGCAGTTATGGAAATATGTGTAGATTTTTCGTACACCAGTTTTTAGTTGAAGACTATTGCCTTAAGGTACTGAAATTCAGAAGTGTTATCCGTAAATTTTGAATAATATAATATACTATACATAAGTTTATATCATTTATAAAAGTATTTTTTACCCTGTGCTTTCAGGGCCTAAGTTATTACCCCTTTTTTGATAAAGGAAGAAACTAAGTCTCAGACATGCTTAGTGACCTGCACAGGGTCAAACAAGTAAATACCTCTATCCTTTAGAACGATTCTTGCTAAATACTGTTAGAATAGGCCTTGTTCTCTTAGAGTTTTCATTTTAGATATTTATAGGAAAGACTAAGAGCAGTTTTTTGGTATCATTTTTAGCACCCTCTGTTAAGGACAGGAAATACCCTAGAACAAAGATAACTTTCTTGCCTCTGTCAGGTTAGTGTATCGGACAGAATGAAAGAAACAGACCTCATTTTGCCTGGACTAAGCTTATGTGCAGCTCAACTTGCATTCCTTAAATGTGCTTAAGGTATTAAGTGTCATTTTTTTTTAACCTCAGATTTCAAGATTAATCTAGAAAGTTGTATTCATATCAACATAAAGGTTCAATTTCTTTTACTATATTAGTGGAACTTACAGATTAAAAAAAAGTCAACCAAATGTGTATAAATGGGTTTTATTGATTTGTCTCTATACTTGGAAGAATTGGAGTAGTAGTAAATGTATAAATAGAAGCTGTGAAATTTGAAAATTTTTAAAAGACGACTCTGATTCACTCAGATACAACACCTTAAATCACATTCAAGGAACTTAGGAGGAAATGAACTTATGCCTTATTTAAATATGGGTTTCTTGGGGCTCCTGGGTGGCTCAGTTGGTTAGGTGTCCAACTTCAGCTCAGGTCATGATCATATGGTTCATGGGTTCAAGCCCCGCGTCGGGCTCTGTGCTGATAGCTAGCTCAGAGCCTGGAACCTGCTTCCGATTCTGTATCTCCTTCTCTATCTGACCCTCCCCTGCTCACACTGTGTCTGTCCCTCTCTCTCTTTCTCTCTCTCTCAGAAATAAATAAAACATTTTAAAAAAAGAAAATAAATAGAGGTTTCTTATCACCAGACCTGAGAATTCATACTTTAAGCACTTTTGAGCATTTGTATTGTAATTTTTTTTAAGTTTATTTATTTATTTTGAGATAGAAACAGCACAAGCCAGGGGAGGGACAGAGAGAGAGGAGAGAGAGTCACAAACAGGCTCTGTACTATCAACGCAAAGCTCAATGTAGGGCTCATGAACCGTGAAATCATGACCTAGGCCAAAATCAAGAGTAGGGCACTTAACCAACTGAGCCAGCCCAAGTGCCCCTGTATTGTATTTGATTTATAATTCAGTTGTGATTGTATTGTTAAATAATTTTTTCATTCCAAAGATGAGCCGTGTAAGAGACTCGCCCACCTTTTTTTTTTTTTTTGAGTATCCTAGGTTTTCAGAAAAAGATGGCTGAAGTGTGAGAACTGTTAAGCTGTTTTAAAGGACAGAGAAATGACCACTGAAAGAGGAGTGTGTCTCCCAGTACAACTTAAGAATACTGATAGAAAAGGTTAAGAGTGTTTTTTATCATGGCAAAGCCCTCTTTATCCTTGACTAGAGGAAGAGGTATAGAGTGTTTTTTATCATGGCAAAGCCCTCTTAATCCTTGACTAGAGGACTCATCAACTGATTTTTAAAAACAATATATATTCCTATTTCAACGAAATGTGGAATATCTCCCCACTAAAATGTGAACTTCGTGGCTTGTTGCTGATTTTTGTAAGGAATGAAGTATGATTCCATCCAGTCTGTAAACAGCAAACTATTATTTGACCTGTTGATTTTTTTCAGAGTCACAAAATGTCAGATCAGAATTTATCTAACAAGTTTTACTCTTTCATACTTACCTTCATGATGATTTCACAAAGAAATTATAAAGAATTTATAATGTTCATTATGAAATGACCTGTGATTTTAAAATGTGCATGTAGGAATTCATGGGAATATGCATAATGAGAAAATAGACGACGACAAGTACATTTGTTTGAGTCTCACCCTACTTGAGCCGTACTTCTTTTCTGATTGATTTCTTCACTCAGCGAGCATCTGCTGAGCCCTCGTGTCAGACAAGAAGGACACCATCTCCACCCTTTCTCCTGTTCCAATTTCAGTTTTTTGGAAAGAGAGTATTAACTCAGTGATTTTCTCAAAAACGTTCTAGCATATTTTATTCATTATTCATAAATGATTGCAGTACCTTCTGTCACATTCCTTCTTTAAAGAGATATTTGGGCTTACTTAAAATGATGGGAAAAGATAAGAAATGATACTTCGAAAAACAACTTAAATACTATCAGTTCTGTGATGCTTATATTTTTAAGGTTCCTACAAACTTGATGACTTTTGAGTAAAAGCCTAAGAAAGAAGCAAGGCGAACTGTTGCCCCTAAGTAAGAGCGAGGAGCTGCTGGAGCGCCAGCTATAAACCAGTTCTGTGCCAGAAGGAGCCCAGAGGCTCCGTCTCAGCCTTGGGAATTCCGAACCAAAAAAGCACTAATTTCAGGGAATGAAGTGAGCTATTCCCAGAGAACAAATTGGAGTTACACATCAAACTGCCATGGACCACGCTTCTTTTCCCCAAACTGACCTGCAGAAACCACTGCCTTAACAGAATGAAAGGGAAACCAACATGAAACACCAAATAGTGCGTGTGACTCTTCCGGCGGTGCTGTGCTTGGGGTAGATTGTAGCTGACTTGCATTTCTTTTAACTTTGTACTAATTTTGGAGGGGGGATCGCCTTTTTTAGAAACACTTTACAAAAGAGAAACTTATTTCTTATGGGTTGTGTGAGGGGCTGGTTTTGACCTGAGGTGTGAAGACACCTGCCTGAGGAGTAGGGTGCCAGCAGCTTACCTGAAAGGCCGCTCGGCTTCCAGGAATCTGCAGCCTCCCTGGCTTTCCCACAGCGAGAGTTTAGAAACTAGACGTGTTCACAATGTGAGTTGTTGGGGTTTGTTTGGAATTGGGGGTGGGGTTTGCTTTGAATGAGGGGAGAGGTTTTCTTTAACACTAAAGTTCTGAAATTTAGTACTGTATGGGGAACCTCATTTCCTGCAGGAGGCATAAAGGCTGAGTGTTCCTATTCCAGACGCTCTTTCAAGTGGGCTCCGGAAAACATGGGTGTTTTTAACTGGGTTTAAAGTTCAACCTTCTGTTTGAATTCATTGTTGGACCACAGATCTGCTTAGGAAAGAACCATAATCCCAACCTAAACTTCTCTGAGATTTTACAATAATTACATTTTTTTCAAGTTAATTGAATTATCCCTTCTACCAGTCACTGGTGATTTTTATCATCAAGGTGATGTATTGATGTTTCATCAGAATATTTTCTCTTACAGGGTGTAATGTATACAATGCCAGTTATTTTTTTTATTCATTTTCATTATTTTTGTTAAATAGGAGATTCAGGATCACATTTGTTTATAAGAGCTTTCACATGTGTATGTGTATATGTATTTTATTATAAGGTATATGAAATAATTTTAAAAGGGAAAAAGGGGAAAGATTGAGATTCTGGGAATCTTAAGTATCAAAACTTTCCTTCTCCTATAACTTTCCTTTATTACAAAACATTTTTCTGAAAACTTAACTGTTGGTCCCTGCCATGAAACCCTTGTTTCCTCACTAGTCGATCAAGCTGTTTTGTGAGAGCTCTTCCATGCAGCAGTACATTTAATTTCCAGAATAAATGTTGAATTGCAAAAAAAAAAAAAAAGTTCAAAGGTGAGCTGCCTTAGAGTTTTAACAAAACATGGCACTTGAACACAGACTATGAGTGAGATGCTCTCAGCGGAGGCTCCCTGTACTTAAGCAGCAGCCCAGAGTAAGAAGTGCTTTTTGACTGACACCTTCCAGTAAACTTGTAATACTTTGGGCCGCACATAAAATGTCTCACATTCGCATTCTTAGAGAATTTTATACTTTTTTTTTAATCATAAATATTTCACTCTTGAAACTTAAATATTAAATAGAAAATATTGCCCACAGAATAATTAGCTAGATAAAAAATCTAGCCAAAGGAAAGTAGAGGAGTTTTGGGAAAGAATATGAACAGTTCACATATTTTTCTCCTATAGCACAGTTAGAAATACCATTATTTCTGGTTTTGTGGAAAGTTGCATGGGCTAGAGAGGGCAAAGTGTTGCCTGTGCTGAATGAGTTTTTGGTTAATGACCTCCTGAGATTAACCCACGTTGGGTACTTAGAAAGACACCATGTGCATAGCCAGCAGTATTACTATATAGACCTTGCACATCTTTCTTTTGTTTTGCATTTTTTAAAAATTCCTTAATTTGTCTATTTCTCTTCAGAAATAAGTGTTTTTAATAGTGTACGTGCTTTTTAAAAATACTGTGGATGAAACCCTGTGGATTTTTTTATTATTATTTTCTCATAAATAAGCTAAAGTAGATACATCGTAGGTTAACCATATTTGTGGAGATTTGCAACTGGAAGTCAGAGCCTGACATCACTCAGTTTTGCCAAAGAGAGAGCTAAACTGGAAGATGTGTTTGATATTTTCAGCTCTAAACATGAAGGGATGCTTGCACAGAGAAAGAATAGCGTTCACATGTGGTGAGCAGTCCCCATAGAGAACTGCGGCCTCCAGCTGACCGCAACTCTGAATGTGACCGTGCAGTAGAAGTAACCGTTGTGCTTCTGTCTTCAACTCTGTCTATTCAAAAGATCACACATTGCTTTTGAGGATTATTTTAGCATTTGAAGCAAATGGAAAACAGTGAAAAAAGTGAATTAAAATAGCATAGGTGAGTTTTTGATCTGTAATTCACCAAATGATGTAACAATTCAAGCAAAGACCATAGATTGCCAAAACATATTAAATATTTAGGTAGTTTATTAGTAGGAAGATGAAATTTTTTCCTCTTATTAAGCCTACGCTTAATAAATTAGTAAACCAGTGACTCAAAAGCTTGAGACTTCTATCAATATTACACTCATTTGTTTTCTCTCCTAGCTGAGAACAACTCATTAGAAATTCCATTACAATTTAAATTTAAGCTAGTTTACAATAAGTATAAATATTGGCATATGATACGGCCTGGTGTAGTAGTATATAATACTAGCCAGAATACAATTTGAGGCACATCTCCTGTAACAGTTGATTTGGACATGGAAGCTTATTTTTCATACAGAAGTAACATCAGTTTTAAAAATACAACTATAAAAATACCTGCATAATAATGACCTTCAGAGCACTAGTTTCTGTTTCATGCCCCCTGCGGGTTTAGACTTTGCCTTTTTTTTTTTTTTTTTTGCTTTCTTCCCCCCATAGGTATTACTTTTACTGTGATCTCCAAACTATAAGAATTGAAAGAGAATTGATCAAACACACCTTCCTATAGCATTTCCCTCACTATGTAAATAATACTAATTCTATAAACATTACAAAAAGGGATCCAAACAATTTGAGTATTTTTTTCCTCCCTAGGTATGTGCTTCAGTGACAGTCTTTTTTTTCTTCTGTGTAGAAAATGCCATATGACTATTGCACCACCTTTTGTATGGACTGTCGTGGTATTGGGTCCTCCGGTGTATCCAGAGTTAGGGTGTTCGTAGCTGCAAAGTTTAAATACGTGGCTTTATTCCTCTCCTGGGTGACTTAGAGCCCAAGGAGCACTATTGTTGCAGAAGGGAAAACGCGGACAGTCTCTGGTGTACACGCTCTGTGTATTAGTTGAAACCGGGGCTGTCTGAGGGCAGCCTGGCCTGTCTCTCTCTTGGTATTACTAGGACTTACCTGGCCCGGTGACTTGAGCAGCAGTCTTTTTTTTTTTTTTTTTTTTTTAAGGTTAAATCTGTAAACTATATACCTTTACTACTGAAAACTATAAAGCATCATACTGATTAGAAGTCAATAATAATAGTAGACTTAATCCACTAACTTTTTAAAAGAATATATCCGCTATGGGTTTTCTTCTTATTTCTTGAGGCACATTCCTTTCCAGCCCGTTTTTTTTTTTTTTTCAGCCCGTTTTTAAACCACCCTATTACCTTCTGCAAATGGGGGGTACCAGTGTTGCTTAACAGAAGATAATCGTTAATAAAAGAAGTCCTCTGTTTCAAAGGCTTTTGAAATCATTGGATCCCTTTTTGAAAATGAAGCTGAATTCAGCTGTGCCCAGTGGAACTATAGTATTGCTGTCGCATGAACAAATGATACAGAGCCAGTGGTGAGGTTCACCTGACTTCTTCAGTGGTCTTTTAGGGTTTGCTTTTATTTGCTCTCTCTTCTTTTGTACCATTTTTTTCAGACATAGTAAATTTATGATTTTACAGCCAGAGTGGTATTCTGTTTTTTCTAAGCTTTGAGAAAAAACATGATTACTTAATCACAGTGAGGATCATTGTTCCCCACGTGAAGTCAACCTTTTTTAAATGATTTAATAAGTACTTTTTGGTTTTGCTCCCCTAAAAATGGCTTGTGACTAAAGTGACTTTTTTTTTTTTTCCCTTTCGAAGATTCTAATGAAAGATCTTGTGCATGCAAACTCTCCAGGGTATCAGAAGCAATTTCATTACGCCAGTATCTCAAGTGGTAGTGTGGGGAAATCTTGGTCAGTGCCTTAACCATTTGCAGACCAATTTTAGGGCATCGAATGTGACGATAACCCTCTGTCCTGTTGCTCCTCTGATGCCTGGAGCGTGTGCTGTCCCGTGTCACCAGCTCACTCCTTCCCACGGCAAGCGCAGCACGGCCTGCGCACGTGCCTCCAGGCCATCGCTGCCTCCTCCGTGGTCTGGAGTCCTTTCACACAGCTCCCTCCCTGCCCCTCTCCTGCCGGGTAGGGGAAGGAGGCTAAAACCAAACCCGCCCAAATAAACCGTTCGATGAGCACTGTTAAGAACAGCTTCGAAGAGCATCCAGCCAGCCGAGCTTGGTTTTATTTTTTGTTATTGATGTTGTCGTTTTGAGCATAGATTTAATTATAAAGGCCTTTCAGAGAAATGACTGAAAGAATAAATTACAACCAGAAAGCTTTGTTGAGATTTTATTAAAGCTACCGAAATCTTGTAATGAGAGTCTCTTTGACAAAAAACGAGATTTGGATTGGTTCATTCTTACATTTAAATAAGACTCAGAACAAACAGGCCGTCACTCAACTGACCAGTTCTTGTCTGCTCGAAAATATTATGGCAGGAAAGTGAAAATAACTCTTAATATATAAATTAAAGGGAAGCTAAGAGACTAAACTAGCTTTCTCAGTCAAAACATAACTTGGAAACATTTTGCTTCTGAGACTCTTTCAAGATCTAGAGCGTCTGTTGTTCAATTGAGTCAAGATGCTATTTTCACATTTTTTAAGGGCTAGTATGTTCCAGAATACAGAAAGAGATATCATCTTTAAAGGGTTAACTGATCCTTAAGGGTTATTAGCAGGATTTAAATTTTGGTTCTAGTCACCTGGCCTGCAGGAATGGACAGAATGGAATGCATAGAAGTGCTTTGGGATCAGACTTTTAATAGACCAGCAGAGATTTTCATAAATATTACCTGTGCTTTAGATACTGGCTAAAGAATATTAAGCTTCCCCTAGAGATGCCACCTATTAGAAGTACTCATAGAGTCCAGGAATTATTGACTTATCAGGTCTGACACAGTAGCTGATCATAAGTCACCAGACCCTCAAGAATTTCTCCATCTTGATTGTTAACAAATGTATTGTTTTTCAGTCTGCTGAAGCGTGTATGTGTGGGGAGGACTGGGTAACTCGTTCACAGTGTCCTCTAAAGGGGATAAACATCTGTAGGGATAGGTACCCAGTGACGGTGGTAAACCGGGAAACACAAGCCATTTTTATTCCTTATCCCACTTAACCTGCGGTACTCCAGGGATGAAGCGCTCGGCTGCACTATGACCGCGTGAGTGATGTGCAGCTTGGTCCCTCTCTCATTTTTTGTTTCTGTTTAATATGCACATGTGAGTGTGAGATCTTCAGTGTGTTTGCATAAGCTGACTTAAAATGAATTTAAGTACAGTTTTCTGAAATATTTCTATTGAAATAAATTACTTAAAAATACAGATTGTGTGGGGATAATTTGTTGCCATATTTACATTTTTATGATTAACTTTTTTTAATCTTTTCATTATTTATTCATTTTGAAAGAGGGAGAGCACAAGCTGCGGAGGAGTAGAGAGAGCGAGAGGGAGAGAGAGAATCCAGAAGCAGGACTCGGTCCCACAAACCGTGAGGTTATCACCTGAGCCAAAATCAGGCACTTAACCGGCTGAGCCACCCAGGCTTCTGTACCATTAACTTCTAAAATGCATTGTATCGTTAAGTTTCAAATAAGTTCTCAGCCGTGGTATTTTTTTCTTTCTAAACTAATCGACAAGGTTTTTGTTGGGACAGGAAGCTTCTGTCTGCGTACACGTCAGGTGCTCTTCTCTGTGCTAGAACGCGGGTGCGCTCTGGCAGGTTGACAGATGGGGTCTGGAGGAATAGAGGTCGTGAATATACTATTTCCACCTTCATCTCCACGCTCCAAGCATAGGAGATGATAATGAACAGCCCCAGAGAGGCCCTCTTCGCTAATACATACTGTATTTCATAGAGTCCTAAAACCCGGCATTATATCGTAGGAAGTGCAGAAGTAGCTGTGTTGCATCTCCAAGGAGTCATCGGTCATGTGTTATCTAAGAAGTCCACATGCAATGTTCACTGTCCCTGTATTGGAATGAAAAGAGAGTGACAATTCTCTGATGGGGTCAGCCCATCTGTACTTCACACAGTGCCACCTTTGTCCTACGCGAGCTTTCCATTTGTGCACGCTCAGTTTCCAGGTTCCCTTTTCTGCTTCATTGGCGCTCGTCTGTGAGCCAGTACAAGCAGACCTGTACGTCACAGGTGCTGTATTTCGTACGGACTGCAGGCTTGTGGCAGCCTCGCTTCGCACAAGTCTGTCGGCGCCATTTTTCCAACAGCACTTGCTCGCTCTGTGTCTCTTCTCACGTTTTGGTAATTCAGCATTTGAAATTCCTTCATTATTACTCTGTTTGTTCTACTAATAGGTGATGAGTGATCCTTGATCGGACTGTCATTGTTAGGGGGCACCACAAACAGGGCCCACATGTAAGACACAAACTTAATTCAGCAAATGTTGTGTGTATTCTCCCTGCTCCAGCAGCTGGCCTTTCCTCTATCTCCCCCTCTCCTCGGGCCTCCCTGTTCCCCGACACACAACAGTATTGAAATTAAGCCAGTTAATAACCCCACAGTGGCCTCTCTCTGGTCAAGTGAAAGGAAAAATCACATATCTCACTTTAAATCAAAAGTTTGAAATGAGCTTAGTCAAAAGACCAAGTTAGGCTAAAAGGTCTCTTGCAACAAACAGTTGGGCAAGTTGTGAATGCAAAAGGAAAGTTCTTGAAGGAAATTAAAATTTGCTACTTCAGTGAACACACAAATGATTAGAAAACAGAACTGCCTTATTGCCAATATGGTCCTGACAGAAGTTCAGACAGCCATAGCATTCCCGGAGGCCAGAGCCTAATCCAGAGCAAGGCCCTAACTCGCTTCCATATTAGAAGACACAGAGGTGAGGAAGCTGCAGAAGGATAGTTGGAAGCTAGCAGAGGTTGGTTCTTGAGGTTTAAGGAATGAAGCCGTCTCCAAAACATGTAAGTGTAAGGTGGGGCAGGAAGTTATCCAGAAGATGCAGCTCAGATAAAATGAAATTGGTTACATTAAACAACGAATTTGAAATGTAGATGATACAGCCTTATATTGGAAGAGGATGTCACGTAGAACTTCAATAGCTAGAGAAGTCAATGCCTGGCTTCTGAGGAGGGCTGAATGGCTGGGGGCTAATACAGCTGGTGACTTTAAACTGAAGCCCATGCTCGTTTACCATCCCAAAAATCCTAAAGCCCTTAAGAATTAGGCTAAATCTACTCTGCCTGCGCTCTATAAATTGAACAAAACCTGGATGACAGCACTTCTATTTACAACATGGTTTACTGAATATTTTAAGCCCACCATTGTGACCTGCTGCTCAGTAAAAAAAAAGAAAAACAATGTTCACCCCAATAAGAGCAATTCCAACCTTAAAAACAAACAAAGATTTAATGCATGACTGCTCACTGACAGTGTATCTGGTTACCCGAGAGCGCTGATGGAGAGGTATGAGATTAATGTTTTTTCCCATATCGGTCTAGAGATATCTTTGCATCTCTAGCATTTACTTATGTTTTCTATTTTTATTTTTAAATTTACATCTAAGTTAGCATTTAGTGCAATAATAATTTCAGGAGTAGATTCCAGTGATTCATGCCCTACATATAAGACCCAGTGCTCATCCCAGTAAGTGTCCTCCTTAATGCCCCTCACCCATTTAGCCCACCCCCCACCCACAACCTCTCCAGCAACCTTCAGTGTGTTCTCTGTATTTAACAGTCTCTTACGTTTTGTCCCCCTTTGTTTTTATATATTATTTTTGCTTCCCTTCCCTTATGTTCATCTGTTTTGTATCTTAAATTCCTCATATGAGTGAAGTCCTATGATATTTGTCTTTCTCTGACTAATTTCACTTAGCATAATACCCTCTAGTTCCATCCATGTAGTTGCAAATGGCAAGATTTCATTCTTTTTGATTGCCGAGTAGTACTCCATTGTGTGTGTATATATACACCACATCTTCTTTATCCATTCATCCATCGATGGACATTTGGGCTCTTTCCACACTTTGGCTGTTGTTGATAGCGCTGCTATAAACACTGGAGTGGATGTGCCCCTTCGAAACAGCATACCTGTATCTCTTAGATAAATACCTAATGGTGCAATTTTGACTTTTAAGTCTTAATTTTTAAGAGATATATTTCATAAGGGTATACCAGTCACAGATAATGATTCTTCAGATGGATCTGGGCAAAGTCAATAGAAAACCTGGAAAGGATTCATTCTAGATGCCATTAAGAATATTCATGCTTCATGAGAAGAGGTCCAAGTATCAACATGAATAGGAGTTTGGAGGAAGTTGATTCTCAAAAGTTATCGTGAGGGAGTCAGGACTTGAGTGGAGGAACTGGTGAGCTAGTGGACATAGCGTGAGAATTAGAATCAGAAGTGAAGAAAGTGGTTTCTGGAGATGGAATCTACTGGTAAGGTTGTGGTGAAAATTGTTGACATGACAACCAAGTATTTAAAATATTACATAAACTTAGTTGAAAAAGCAACAGCCAGGTTAGAGAGGATTGACACTAATTTTGAAAGACATTCTGTGGGTAAAATGCTATCAAACAGCATCACATGTTACAGAGAAATCTTCATGAAAGTCAATTGATGAAGCAAACTTCTTTGTTGCTTCATGTTGTCTAATGTTAAGAAATTGCCAGAGTCACCCCAACCTTCAGCAACTACCACCCTGAGCAGTCAGCGGCCATCAACACTGAGACAAGACCCTTTCCCAGCAAAAAAAAAAAAAAAACTGACTTGCTAAAAGCCCAGGTGGTGATTAGCATTTTTTAGCAATGAAGTATTTTTTAATTAAGGTATACGCATTGGGTTTTTAGACATAATGTTGCACACTTAATATACCACGGTATCCTGTAGACATAAGTTTTATATGCACTGGGAAAAAATAATTATTTGACTCACTTTATTGCAGTAGTCTGGAACTGAGCCCACAATATCTCCAAGGTATGCCTATACCGTATTGTCTTCATTACTATTTTGCTACATAAGTCTTGATACCTGGTAAGGTAATGACATTGTTCTTCAAGTTTGTCTTAACTCTTGATTCATCTTCTCAATGAATTCAAGGACCATTGTGTCAAAATAGAGAAAACACTATTGGTATTTGTATTGGAATTGCTTTAAATTTATAGAATTAATCTGAGAATTAATAGTGTTAAAGCATTTATTCCTTCCATCTACAAACGTGAAATCTCTCCATTCACTTGAACACTTTCATCCATTACCATATTGAACTCCCTTATCTCATTCTGATTGTCCAGTATTATTCTGTTGTCATGTTAGCTGTAAAAAAAGGTGACTAGGAGAAAATATTTGGAGTTTATAAAACAAAGGGTTTATATTAAGAACATGCAGAAGGGCTCCTGGGTGGTTCAGTCGGTTAAGCGTCCCAACTTTGGCTCAGGTCATAATCTCACCATTCGTGAGCGAGCCCCGCGTCAAGCTCTGTGCTGACAGCTTAGAGCCTAGATGGATCCAGCTTCAGATTCTGTGTCTGCCTCCCTCTCTCTGTGCTCCTCTTCCACTTGCACTCTGTCTCTCTTTCTCAAAAATAAACATTAAAAATTTTTTGTTAAATGTATCATTTAATCTTGAAAATACACCCTCCTCTCACAAGACTTCCCTTAAAAAAATGTTTTTAAAAAGAACATACAAGCAAGTTTTGCAAGTCGGGTAGGAAAATTTATTCAATAGAAAAATATGCTGGGGCGCCTGGGTGGCTTAGTCGGTTAAGCGTCCGACTTTTGCTTAGGTCATGATCTCACAGTTTGTGGGTTCGAGCCCCGCGTCGGGCCCTGTGCTGACTGCCAGCTCAGAGCCTGGAGCCTGTTTCAGTCTGTGACTCCCTCTCTCTCTGGCCCTCCCCTGCTCAGGCTGTCTCTCTCTCTCTCTCCTAGAAATAAATAAAACATTAAAAAAAAAAAGAAAGAAAAATATGCTGAAGGATACAAATAGACAGTTTATAGAAGGTGGCCTGTGGGGCTAACCTATGAAAACCTAGTAGAGAAATGCAAAGTAAATCCCAGAGACGTGTCACATTATATCTGCCGAACTGGTGAAAAATAGGCAGATAATACCAATCATGAAGAGACCAGGAAGATTCAGAATTGTCAGGCGTGCAGGTAAGGGTAGAAGCTGGTGGAACCATGCCAGAGATCTTGTGGACAATGTCGGGGAAATTGTATTTGTATAGAGAGCAGTCTTAACACTGGATCCCTTACTGCCTGACCTTGAGTGAGCAACTCAGCTTTCTTTCTCATTTTCCTCACGTATAAAATGTACCCAGTAACCCACTCAGAGTTGTGAGCCTCACCTTAGCTCATGCATCTCAGGTGCCTAGAGCAGGGCTACCTAACCCATAAGAAGCACTATCGGTGTTAAAGTCGGTGTCCCTGTTAACGCACTCTGCTCTCTGAGTCTGGTACCAGGAGTGGAATTAGGGATGAAGGGGAAGTTTTAAAGAGAACGAGAGAGGGGTGTTTGCTACGTTAAGTCATAATAAACCAAGAAGTATCTTCTTGTAAACCTGAAACCAAATAAATTAGCCATGTATATTCACCATAGACAACTGGCAAGTCGAGAAAAACATGAAGAAAGCCACTGTGAAAGAACCCCATTTATTGTTGAGTATGAAGACCAGTATTTCATCCACCTCTGTGCCTATTTAAAACAGTGACAAGGGGCACTTGAGTGGCTCAGTCAGTTAAGCATAAGACTTCGACTCAGGTGATGATCTCAAAGTTTGTGGGTTCGAGCCACATGTCAGACTCTGTGCTGACAGCTCTGAGCCTAGAGCCTGCTTCGGATTCTCAGATTCTGTGTCTCCTTCTCTCTCTGCCCCTCCCCCACCCACACTGTCTCTATCAAAAGTGAATAAACGTTTTAAAAAAAAAGTGATTTTTGAATACCACCCCAGATTGGTTAAATCAGAATCTGAGGCTGGTGCCTGATACAAGCTAAAAGCTAGATTGGATGTGGGCTGATTTGCCCATGGCCCAAGCTCAGCAAGAAGTAACATTTGATTTGCTGAGTCTGTTCTGTTACTGCCTAATTGTGAGAGTCTGGTTTTTTGTCCAGTTTAGGTCCATAAACTACTGGCATATATATAATAAGCTGTTACAGAAGAAAGATAAGCTAGCTGCTGTTTTTATTGCCAGAAACTGCTCTTGAGATTTTAATATAAAAACAGGACCTTGTGCCATTAGTCATGGAAGAAAAACCTGGAGATTCACTGTGAATCCATGGATGGACCCTACTAACCATTTCGGTAGCAGCCATGTTTCATGACGTCACACAACCTTAACTGCACTTTAACAAACCTTAACCTCACAAGTAGGGGGTTGGAATTTCTATTTCAAAAGAGGTACATGGCTATAGTTTTGAGTGTGGTCATATCTCCCTGGATTTGGGGGATATACAACCTAAGAAAAACTCCAGAGGATGGCCTGGTGCAAGTCGGAGACCTTTGACCCTAGCCTAACTTGCTTCGATACAGGTAATGAAGTTTTAGGTCTCTCTTTTTTTTCTTTAAAGTTTGTTTATGTGGGGGTGGGGAGTAGCATGGAGAGAGGGAGACAGAGAATCCCAAGCAGGCTCTGTGCTGTCAGTGCAAAGCCCAGTGTGGGGCTCGAACCCACGAACCATGAGGTCATGACCTGAGCTGAAGTTAGTTGCCTAATGAACTGAGCCACCCAAGTGCCCCACATCTCTTTTCAAATGAAGGTAATTTACTGCACTTGGGTAACAGAAATGTAGTGATTCCTCAGTTTTACTAAATTAAAACTGATGCCCGTCCTAAAGGAATGCTGTTTTCACATTTAAAATAGTCCATGGATGCCCTTCGTGCTTTGGGCTGACTCGGGGCAGGAGGGCCTTCTGCATTAAAGGGACTTTCATAGGGTCGCTTCCTGTTCTGATGGGGACTTGATGCTCTCTGTTAACAGTTCAAGTTTATTTACCTGCTCCCTCTATCAGAACTCCCAGAAAAAAGAAAAGGACAGTT
This sequence comes from Proteles cristata cristata, assembly GCA_017311185.1. Taxonomy (NCBI): domain Eukaryota; kingdom Metazoa; phylum Chordata; class Mammalia; order Carnivora; family Hyaenidae; genus Proteles; species Proteles cristata. The sequence continues at coordinate 581,950 of JAESUZ010005399.1, forward strand.
AAGGGAACATATCACATACTGAGAGTGTTTCATAACATAGTGAGTTGTGCGTTTTGAAGCAGGAAAGGGGACTTTGCAAGTAACACTAACCCACAGTATTTAGAAACCACTGCTGTATATATGTTGCCAACGCAGGTAATGAGCTTTCCAGCCTCATTTAAGTCCTGGGAGTGGATATCTCCAACAGTATCTAAACCAAATCCTCTCTCTTCCCTTACACTTCTAATTTTACAGTTTAACCTGTCATGTTAGTGAGGGTGTTTTGTTTTTCCATTTTATTCAGTGTATGTATCTCATTTTTTTTTATTTCTACTTAATCATTTATAGTATAATTGTCTCCCTTCATATTTATTTAGATAAGTGGTTCTCAACCTCAGCTGCAATTTAGAACCATCCAGAGAACTTTGGAAAATCCTGAAGCCCATGCTCCACACCAAACCAGTTAGAAGATAATAATTGGAAAGGGGCGGGGAGCATATGATCCAAGCATTAGTAAGTTTTTTTCAAGCTCCTCAGATGACATGAATATGTAGCTAAGGTTGAAAAACCAATATTTAGGTTGTTGGTGTCTAAACCTGCCAGAAACTTTAGAACAGTTGCTTTCAGACTTCAGAGGGCACCAGGATCCCCTGGAGGGACCCGAGATCTGGGTCCTCCCCACCACCACCACCAAATTTCTGCATCAGCAGGTGTAGGTAAGTCCTAACTATACATTTCTAACAAGGTCCCAGGCGGTGCTGACGCTCTGGGGTATAGTCCGTGCTTTGGGAACCCCTGGAACTTAGAAGCTGGGTTAGAAGGGAGCACCAGAGGACCCCGGCTGAGCTGGGGGTGTGACGGGGCGCCATCCGGACCGTGACCACAGGTGATGGGAGAGTGCCAAGGGACATGTCGCCCTCGCTGTACGGAAGCTTGGGATTTTGCCCAGGAGGCGGAACTCGTGACTGGGCAGCGGCGCCACGAGGCGAAGCTGAGGAGGGCTTCACTGTCATTTGGTCTCCGGAAGGCCGCCCTCCTCCCCGGGCTCAGGGCTCGTTTCTGCAAGAGTAGATCAGTCACGGCTCCCGCTGCTCACAACAGTGTATTTACTCTCAGAGGAAATCTCTCAGAGCGTCCGCGATCCCCCTCTAACAACAAGACCAGGTCTTCTGAAGCAACGGGGAAAATTCGGGTTTGTATCTGAACGCCTCCCGACCGCTGTAGCCCCCATCACTCCTCGGAGCCTCCTGGCGGATTTTCTTCCCTTAGTTGCCGACCTAGGTGTTGTAATGTGATCCCTGGAGCTGAGGCTCCCCCTTTATGACCAGGAGGGAAGCTGGCCAGGAAGCAAAGCTGTCCTCCAAGAGAAGGGGGGACGGAAAGAACCCGGGCCCTTAATGGTTTCCTTGTGCTGCTGCATTAACCCAAGCCTACAAGAGCCTCGCTTTTAGACTCCTGTAGAATGAGAATCCCTTTTTTCTTTTTAAGAGAAAAAAAGGAGAAAGGAAAAGAGAGAAAGGAGAGGAAAGGAGGAAAAGAATGAAAGGGAAAAGAGGCAGGCTGCCTTTAAGACATGTGCGTGTGCTAAGGAAAGATGTAGCTGCAAAAAACACTAGATCAAGATTTCTGCTTGGGTGCCTGCTGTGTGAATTTTTAAAAGTGCGGTCAGTGGTATTAATCTCAAAACAAAGGAGAGAAACACCTGTGTGTGTGGTGTTGATGGTGATGGGTTTTGTTTTTACTAAAGAAGGGAGGAAACGCCATCTCCGCAGGCCATGATGATACAACCCCCACTCGGGACACGGGGTGCACTGGCCGGGCCACCTCCCGTGGCTGCCGGGCCCCAGCGCCTGGTCAGCCTGTCAGCTGCAGTTCTCCAAAGGGAACATTGTGTTCCTTTAGTTGGGTAAAGCAGCCGAGCCCCTGCTGGTCCCTGAGTCAGCGGGAGGCCCACCAGTTTGTTGTGGCCACAGGAAGTCCCTGCCCGCTCCGGCCCGGTGCTCCCTCTGGCCCGGTGCTCCCTCCGGCCCAGTGCTCCCCGTTACCAGCGCCAGCTTCTTCAGAGATGCCGAATTCTCCTAAACCGTTAAAGCCAGATTGTTGCCCTCATTGCTTTTGTTTTGATGTGTCTTAAAATAATTAGGCTTTCACTCTCAAATATTTCCCTTCCCCCCTGCTGGCCACACCAGGGCGCAGCGCTACTATGGTATCCAGTAAACAGTCGCTAAACAAAAGCCAAAGTCTTGCTCGCCTCAAGTTCTCTCTCGGACTTGCTGTTCTTCCATCTGCCGCAAACTATGTAATCGCTGTCAAAAAATGTAACCCGCCGCACCTCGGCGCAGAGCTGAAAGAAAGCAGTTTCCTGAACCTCTACCACTGGCTCTTCTGGCGACACCTCAATTGTCCACCTGCTGCTTAGCAAACCGGTCTAGGAAGAAGTCTTTTCTTTTGTTCCTGGGAAGTGGGGGCCTGGGAATGCCCGGTAGAAGGCTGGCTGTGCTCACCTCTGCTCTCCGCCGGCTTCTGGGGCCTGGGAGGCAGCCTCTGACCGAAGGCGCCGCTCCCAGTCGGGGTGGGAGCGTGAGAGCAGAGAAGCAGCAACCGGCAACCAGGAATGACCCAGTGCCTGGTGAGCCATCGCCTGCCTGAGTCCGGCACCTGTGTCCGCCAGCAGCGGAGCTCAGGCGAGGGGGCTCCTGCCTGAGGGCAACGCCCTCCCCATCACCCCGTCGCTGCCCTGGGAACACAAACCCACCCCAGGCCACGGTGACGACGCAGCTATTTTCCTGCCCGCTCTATCCCTAGTCCTGCCCTGTGTCTCCTCACTATGTCCCCGCAGACGTCATTCCGAGTTCCCAGTCTATCTCACTAAAACTCAGCAATTTGATTCATCATATAATCATTGCTGCCTTGGTTTATCTTATGTGCAATGTCTCATTTATTCCTCATAACAACCCTATAAAGTAGGGATAATTCTTCCTAAAAAAAAAAAAAAAAGCACCTCCCAAAAGTCAGACGTTAAGGAATCTGTGGAGCCAGGATTCAAACTCTGATTGGACTGATTCTCAAACCTGGTGGACCCTGGCTTTCAGAGCTGTAACTTGGGATTTTGGTGCCCAGAGCCAGCAGCACAAACAGATCATGTTTTGATGAATTATGTGACTCCAGGGAAGAAGAACCCAGCAGCTTCCTGTTTCGGTTATTCTTGCTAATAACAGTTTCTGAAGAAACTCCTGGGGTGCCAACACGCAGATGTAATTTTTTTTTCTTCGCAGATGTAATTTTTTTTTCTTCCCAGTGGCTGCCGGTCAGTGCCACGTGTGCGTGCTGGACCAGGGAGGCCCCGCTGCTTCAGAGGAGAGCGCAGCGGTGCGGCCGCGAAGTCGGGGGAGGTCGGATGGAAGGGGCAAGATTTACCTGTGGGCAGGATTTAGGGCAGAGGAGAGCTGGAAGCAGGAACCCACCCCGAAAGCGCCCGATCTCGTCTGAAAGCAAATCCTGGAAGAAGGCAGGGAGGAGGAGAGGCCGGGAAGAGTTCTCGCTGGGAAGTGGCGGGACGCAGCCTGGGCCACTTGGGTTAAGCCAAGCTGCGGAGCGAGGGCTTTAACTGCAGGGATGAGGAGCTGGAGAACAGGCGGGAAGCAGCCACGCTCCAAGAGAGGGACAAGGAGGGTCTGTCCCCAAGTGGGAGCCCTGGGAAAAAAGACCGAGAAGCATTTTGAAGGGGCCCCTCCGTCCCGTGAACCCAGGGTCCCTGTGCCCTGCTGAGCGGTATGCCCCACAGTGATGCTTCACTGAGCTGCCGGCGGCCTACGTTGGACCTCAGTGACAACGCGACGTCCTGTCTAGAGAAAAAGTGGGGCCACGCCGCCCCGTCCCTCCATGTTCAAACGCCCATTTCGATGGCCCACGTCTGTCAACTGTACTTACCTCCCAAGCCTTTCAAGTGAGCACAAAACAGTTCCTCATTCCTGAGGTTATTTAGTGAGGTTGAATGCGATAATGCATGGAAAATGCAAAGCCCAGGGGCACCTGGGTGGCTCAGTCGTTCAGGTGTCTGACTTCGGTTCAGGTCATGATCTCGCAGTTCGTGGGTTCAGGCCCCGCATCGAGCTCTGTGCTGACAGCTTGGAGCCTGGAGCCTGCTTCAGATTCTGTGTCTCCCTCTTTCTCTGCTCTTCCCCCACTCATGTTCTCTCTCTCTCAGAAATAAACTAAAAATTTAAAAAGGAAGGAAGGAAGGAAGGAAGGAAGGAAGGAAGGAAGGAAGGAAGGAAGGAAGGAAGGAAGGAGAAAAGAAAAAGGAAGGAAGGAAGGAAGGAAGGAAGGAAGAAAGAAAGAAAGAAAGAAAGAAAGAAAGAAAGAAAGAAAGAAAGAAAGAAAGAAAGAAAGAAAGAAAAGAAAGAAAAAGAAGAAAGAAAGAAAAAGAAAGAAAGAAAGAAAAAGAAAGAAAGAAAGAAGAAAGAAAGAGAAAGAAAGAAAAAGAAAGAAAAAGAAAGAAAGAAAGAAAGAAAGAAAGAAAGAAAGAAAGAAAGAAAGAAAGAAAGAAAGAAAGAAAAAGAAAGAAGAAAGAAAGAAAAGCCCAGGGCCTAGCGAGCAGTCCGCAGATGTGCGGCACCGGAATGACAGCTCCGCTGCCTCTGTCCCCGAAACTGACACCTCCCGAGTCACGCATGTGCGTTTCGAGGACTTTCCCATTGTGGAAAGTGTCTGCTCTGCTCTTTCTCCGGGAAATGTTAGACACTGGCGGACGACTGAAGGCGCGATCAAGCAAATTGAAAGGATGATCCCTTTCCAGGGCTTCCCATGAGATAAGCTGGACCGAGGCAGCTTTCCCACGAAGGGTCAGAACTTGGTGCGTTCTGACAGCGAAGCGTGACTTCGTAGCCCCTCATTTTAGACTGTTGTTGCACATACACTTTGTTTCCCTTCCCTCCTTGTGTTCTTACTCTGATGTCCTGGAGCCAGGCTATCACAGATGCCTGGATGGGAATCCAGGATGCTTTTGGACCCCAACTATAGAGATGAAGTCCTGAGAATGCTAGAAAGACCCTTCGCATGAGATTTGACTCAGTGCCCCATGCAGAGGAGAAGAGAAACTAACATTTATCCCTCTCTGCATGTCCAGATATGGCGCTGCGCATTTGACAAGTGTTATGCAATCCTCACATCCGTCCTGTGAGGTAGGAATTGTTCTCCGCGTTGTCATAAATGAGAAAATTGAGTCTTGTTTGAAGGGTCCCGCCCAAACTCTCGCATCTAGCCAGTGTTGCAACCAAGATCCTGCCTGTAAGTGCATCCGGCTAAAGCCGCCTCTTTCCTGCACAGGCTCCTTCTCCCAGGTTGGCGCTCAGGCCTCACTGTAAGCCTGGTAATGCTGTTACTATGACTCAAGTTCAGTGGTTTTTTCTTGTTGTTCCGGGAGGCTTGAGAGGTTTGTGCTTTCACAACGGTGATTTGCTGTAATAATTACCTATAACTGTATGGTTGAGAATGAATGTAAACCCTGCAAGTTCTGATCAGCCCTGAATAGCATCTTCTTTCACGACAAGGAAATAACAGGCTGAATGAAGACAAAAGCCAGAGCACAGAATACGGAAAGGGATGGTAAAGGAAAGGTCTTGCTCTTTACTCAAGAAAGTAGATTGGCGAGAGGGTCCACTCAGACAGAAACGGGAGATCAAACAACAGAGCGTGTTAGCTTATTTTGATTATGCTTTTTACGGTTGGATTCCAAAAAAGATATATTTGCACTTCTTACCGTTTCAAATGTCTTGGCTTATAAAGTTAGTCAATATATTGAGTTTCCCTGTGTCTGAGACACCATACATCTAATAAATGACGGAGCAAGGGCAATGTCCCTGCTGCAGAAGGGACAATCTAAGGAAGGAGCAGCGGAGAGGAAGGAGTTACCTAAGATGAAACATGTACGAAGTAACTTACCAGCCAGTGAGAACAGGACGGCCTGCTGTGGGGGTGGCGCTCCACGGCTGGCCTCCGGGTCCGTATCCTGGTGCGGCTCTGGGTCTAGATATGGCCCTTAGCTTTCAGGCTTCAGAAGCCTCATGTAATCGGTGGGGACCGACCAGGCCCCAAGAGGTGGAAACCCTGCCAAGCAAACTCACAGTAGACTGATAGAAAAACCAGAATGCCAGTTTAACGAACTTACAAGGAAGGACATACGTTTCCAATTGCTTCCCCAGGGCACCCCTTTCGGCTGTACCGGAAAAACAGAATTAGCATTCTCAAAATTGCTTTTTATCTCTAGTTCAGCATGGAAGGGGCCTGGAAGTCACTTCATCCGCACAGTAGGTAAAAAGAAACTGAAAAAGCAACTGCTCTTTTAGGATCCATAGGAAAAGGAGGACATTGGACAAGCCACTGCCCTCAGGATTAGTGAGACAGGTGAACCCAGGGAATATATCAGAGAAGACTCCCCGCAGGCTTCCAGCATGGGGGGAGGAAAAGGAACCGTTCTGAAATGTGACCAAGCACTCTTCTTAAGGCTTGCTCTCAGGGAAAACTAGTTAATTCGAGCACAACCTGCTAGGGTATTATCAGAGCATAACTGACCTGGGGGGAGGTGGGGGGCAGACGATATCCAACTCCAGTGGATTCTAGCCATCTGGTCCCGCCTGAGGAGAAAGAGAAACAAATCAAAAACACTCGTGAAGTTCACAGTCCAGAGGCATAAGCTCACTGAAAGTCTGAGAACCTAATCATAGGACATAGAATATCCCCCCCTTCGCTACACCTCACCACCACATTACTAAAGGACTCTTCAGGGAAATCTCTTTTACCCATAACTTGGTGCTCAGCTACCAAAAAACTTGCAAGACACACAAAAGTCAACGAACACAATTTGAAGAGACAGAGCAACCAGATACGGCCGGGATGTTGGAATTATCATATGAGGAATTTAAAACAACTATGATTAACATACTAAGGGATCCAGAGGATGAAGTAGACAGCATGTAAGAACAGATGGGCAATGTAAGCAGAGAAATGGAATTCCTAAGAAAGAACCAAAAAGAAATGCTAGAGATGAAAAACACTGTGTGGCAGACGTTAAGAATGCCTTTGATGGGGGCGCCTGGGTGGCTTAGTCGGTTAAGTGTCCGACTTTCGCTTAGGTCATGATCTCGCGGTTCGTGGGTTCGAGCCCCGGGTCGGGCTCTGAGCTGACTGCCAGCTCAGAGCCTGGAGTCTGTTTCAGTCTGTGACTCCCTCTCTCTCTGGCCCTCCCTTGCTCATGCTGTCTCTCTCTCTCTCTCTCTCTACTAGAAATAAATAAAACATTTAAAAAAAAAAAAAAAAAAAAAAAAGAATGCCTTTGATGGGCTTACCAGGATCCTGGACACAGTTGGGGAGAGAATCTGGAAGCTTGAGAATTTCTCAATAAAAATTTGCAAAACTGAAGAGCAAAGAGAACAAAGACTCTAAAAACAAAAAGCAAGCAACAAACAGAAAACACACACACATACACACACAAAACAAAAAACCAGACCAGAACATCCAAGGTTTGGAGTGTAACATGCGTACAATGGGAGTACCAGAGGAGAAGGAAGAAAAAAACAGAAGAAATATTTGAAACAATAATGACTAAGATTTTGCCCAGACTAATGCTAGACACTAACCCGCAGATCCAGGGAGCCCCAAGGACATCAAGCAAGACACATGCAAAAGGAAAACACAACAACAACAAAAATTGACACTTACACATATTTTCAAATTACTGAAAAGAAAAACAAGAAAAATACACCTTACTTATAGAGGATCAAAGGTAAGACTTGTACCTGGCTTCTCCACAGAAGCCATCTAAGCAAGAAAAGGTTGAGAGATAAAACACCACCAACCTAGATTCTGTACCCTGAGAAATTATTGTTCAAAAGTGAATGAGAAATAAAGGTGTCGTCAGACAGTCAAACACCGAGGGAACTTGTTGCCAGTACACCTGCCTCGCAAGAAAAAGTTAAAAGTAGGGGTGCCTGGGTGGCTCAGTTGCTTAAGCGTCCAACTTTGGCTCAGGTCATGATCTCACGGTTCGTGGGTTCAAGCCCTGCATCAGGCTCTGTGCTGACAGCTCAGAGCCTGGAGCCTGCTTTCGATTCTGTGTCTCCCTCTCTCTCTGACCCTCCCCTGGTCATGCTGTCTCTCTCTTTCAGAAATAAATGAAACAGTTAAAAAAATCTTTAAAGCAGTTCCCTATTAATTTTCTTAATGTTTCATCTATTTTTGAGAGAGAGAGACAGAGCACAAGCAGGGGAGGGACAGAGAGAGAGAGAGACCCACAGAATCCAAAGCAGGCTTCAGGCTCTGAGCTGTCAGCACAGAGCCAAACGCAGGACCCGAACTTACAAGCTGCGAGATCATGACCTGAGCCCAAGTCCGACGCTTAACCAACAGATCCACCCAGACGCCCCTAAAAGCAGTTCATTAGAGAGAAGAAAAATAGGTCGGAAAACCCCCTACATAAAGAAAGGAAGACCATTGAAGAACAAGTGAAGGTAAAATTAAAACTTTTATTTTTATTTTTCTTTCTCCATCTAGCAGATAACAGTTTGTTCAAAATAATAATAGCAGGGGCGCCTGGGTGGCTTAGTCGGTTAAGCGTCTGACTTTCGCTTAGGTCATGATCTCGCGGTTCGTGGGTTCGAGCCCCGCGTCGGGCTCTGTGCTGACTGCCAGCTCAGAGCCTGGAGCCTGTTTCAGTCTGTGGCTCCCTCTCTCTCTGACCCTCCCCTGCTCACGCTGTCTCTCTCTCTCTCTCTCTCCTAGAAATAAAAAAATAATAATAATAGCAACAGTGTAGTAAGATTATGTATGCTTACATATTTGCTGTGTATATATATACACACATGTGTGGATGCTTATATATAAGTCAAATGAGTGACAACAGTGATATAGGGACAGGAGGGAAGAATTAGGATCGTTTTGTTCCTATAAGATACTCACTACCTGTGAAGTTGTATAGTGCTATTTGAAAGTAAACTTGTGTTTGTTGTAAATGTATATTTACAAACGCTAGGGCACCCACTAAAAAAAAAGTGGGGGGAAAAAGTATTATTGATATGCTAAGAAAGGACAGAAAATGAAATTATATAAAATGTGAGAAAGCGTGGGAGACAAAAAATAGGGTCCAAGAACCAGGGCAACACACTAGAAAACGGTGACAGGTACGGCTGACGTTAATCCAACCTAGATCGATAATTATTTTGAATGTCAGTGGCCTAAATGCACCCATGCACTATGAGAGATCATCAGAGTAGATTCTTCGAGGCAACTATAAGTGTCGCAACACATATAGATTAAAAATAAATGGATGGAGAAAAATATGCCATGCTAATCCTAATTAAAAGGAAACAGAGAGAGTTACAGTAATTTCAGACAGAGCAGACTTCAAAGCAAAGGAGGTTATCAAGGATAAAGAAAGGCATTGCGGAGTGATAATAGGGTCAGTTTCCAAGAAGATGGAACAATCCTTAGCACGTTACACGGAACAGCAAAGAGCAGCAATCTACACAAAAATTGTTAAGCAGGAATCTGGGAAAAGGTGTTGGGTGTGCAGCTCTGACTGTAGTCGAGTCGGAAATGCCTTCTCTACCATCCCCGCACGTTCCCCACACATTCTTAACTCTTCAGTGCTTTTTCTAGGCTCCAAGAAGATGTTTCATACCCACTCATTTAATTCTCTTCAAATAACATGGCTTATTACAACTTACTTGGTCATTGCGTAAATCTTCCGGTAGGTAAACTTCGGGTTATCTAATCTTTTTTTTTTTTTTTTAGTTTATTTATTTTTGAGACAGAGTGAGACAGAACATGAGTGGGGGAGGGTCAGAGAGAGGGGGAGACACAGAATTTGAAAACAGGCTCCAGGCTCTGAGCTGTCAGCACAGAGCCTGACGAGGGGCTCGAAGCCATGAACCGCAAGATCATGACCTGAGCCGAAGTCGGACACTCAACCGACTGAGCCACCCAGGCGCCCCCGGTTTATCTAATCTTAACGTAGCAAATTGTGAAATCATCAGCAAGGCATCTGCAAAATTTCCTTTAGGGCAAGCTCCGTCTGCAGATGATTAATCTCAATTATATTGTGAAGATTCCATTAGTTTCTCCTTTCAGCACCTGACACCTTCTGACCGTGTCCGCCAATTCTGGAGATACTCCCTACTGCTCCACACAGACAACAAATATGTTATGGATTCTAAAAGTGCTAGAAGATTCTAGAGGGAAAGGGGAACGGAACTCATATTGGCCTGAAACAGAGGTCTGGTATCACATAGTTTTTCTTTCAGTTCAAGTGGTCAGATAATTCCTCCCCGAGAGTTCATGGTAATAGAGCCCTCCCAGCTTACCTCTTACTGTCTTAGAGAACCATAGACTGACTTCACAGACATTTACCTCTCACAGTCCTAAAGACTGAGAAGTCCAAGGTCAAAGTGCTAGCAAATTCTGTTCCTGGTGAGAGCTCTCTTCCTGCCTCATAGACAGCTGTATTTATTTTTAAGTTTTATTTTATTTCTTTTGAGAGAGAAAGCATGAACAGGAGAGGGACAGAGAGAGAGGAGAGAACAAGAATCTCAAGCAGGCTTTACACTGTCAGCAGAGAGCCTGACGCGGGGCTCTAACTCACGAACTGTGAGGTCATAACCTGAGCTGAAATTAGATGCTTAGCTAACCGAGCCACCCAGGTGCCCAAAACAGCTGTATTCTTGCTGTGTGCCCATCAGGTGGAGAAAGAAAGAGCTCTAGTCTCTTCCTCGTCTTCTTAAAAAGGCACTAATCCCATTAAGAGAGCCCCACCATCATGACCTCATCTAAATGGAATTACCAGCCAAAGGTGGTTCCTTCAACCACCATCACTTTGGGAGTTAGGGGTTTCCAGATACGAATTTGGGAAGGACACAAACATATAATCCTCAGCAAGTACCCACTCGGTCTCTTCATACCAGATATTTTCTATTAAGTGGAGAAATGGTGAGGTTTTCCGGACTCATACAACTATTGGTATAGAGCCCAAATGAGCGGTGGGCAGAGAGGTTTGTTTTCTAACCAGCTTGTTAAATGAGCTTCAAGTGAGAGGTAAAGGAAATTAATGCGCCCTAGATTGGGAACATGATTTTGCTGAGGACCGTCCAGGGTCTTTTAAGGCCATAATTAGAGACCAGACCAGACCTTTCCATTCCTCATCTGCTCTCTGGACTCCAACGCATTGCCTTGCTCCAAAAAGGAAAATTAAAAACACAAATTCTCAAGTGGTTTGATAGTAATGCAGCCCAGCAAATTTTACTTTCCATTAAAAGTCACCAGCTGTCATGTGCCTCACTTTCAGTGGAAATAATTTGCTCTTGAACACTTTTCAGTTGATGTCACTTGCGAGTTTTATTTTCTCCTAATGAAAAATGTATTCGCATTAGTGTGGTTCTGGTGACAGGAAAGCCCTGGCCGGAGGCCTGACTGGGTGATCTGCCCCCGTCGGGAGGAAAGCTAAGTGTTCTGCCAGCTCAGAGGACCCACACTGCCCTTAAGAGGGGAGGGGGGGGATGGGTAATGGCCTGTTTTCTTGCAGTGAGGGTCTCACAGTGCTCCTTCCCTTAAAAAAAAAAAAAAAAAGGAAAACTTCTATTAAAAAAAATACTTTTAGGTGTGGAGGGGGTTTGGAGGGAGGAGTGAATATTTTGAGGTGACTGATGGCCTTGGGAAGGCAGCCCTGCTGATACACGGTTGCCTAGAGCCTGTGGCAGCCTAACCCCCTGCCCCCCGCCCCCCACCCCACCCCCCCGCCAGCCAGCTCCTTGCAAAAGCCCAGCTCCGCCGAGTTTGGCTTGTGCCCAGCAGTGGGAAGCGTCTCCCCGTGACTCTAAGAAGAGAACAAAACAACGGACGCTCGCCGGAACCCTGCCGCGTGCGGTCAGGACCCGGCCCCCGGCCGAGGAGCTTGGGCACTCAGGAGCCCATTGCAGGGGGCGCTGTGACCGGCGTCAGGGCAGGAGCGGGACCCCCAGGACCCCCAGCTTTTCCTGCCGGGCAGTCCCTGGCGGGGAGGACAGAGCAGGCTCTGCCAGCGCCTGGGCCGCAGGGTCCCCACCTACTAGAAACGACTGGAGGGGCCCAGTTAACCTAGGGAAGGCAGGAACCAGAGGAAGGCAGGCTCTAACCACTGCAGCACTGAGCGGCCCCCAGACTGAGGGCTGCAGACACCCTTCAGCTGGGTCTTCCGCAGGCGTCGTGGGCGCTCCTGCCTCCCAGGCCCCCGACGTGAGCGCACGTCCTTGCACGCCTGTGCCCACGTGAGCGTCGCACACACCCCCTCCGGGAGAGCTCCAGCCCTGGGGCTGCTACCGGGGGCGTCCCAGCTGAGGCAAAGCGTCCCCAAGCCCCCGTCCCCAAGCCCCCGTCCCCGTGCTCACAGTGAGGGCTCCGCCTTTGAGTGGCTTTTCCTGCGAGCAGGGCGCGGGGCTGCCCCCAGGGAAGCCCCCCGGGCAGGCGGCCCAGCGGCTGGGGCAGCTCCAGGAACTCGATCCTGGCTGCACTTCCCGCCGGGCCTGGTTACTGCACATTCCACGCCCGCCCCCCTCCCTCCCGCCAGTCTTTTCAGGCAGGAGCCGGCCAAGGCATTCGTCATATTTCCAAGCTCTACCCTGCTGCTTGATTTATGCACCGACGGGGCCAAGCGCAGATTCCAGACGAGGAGGGGGGTGGGAGGAGGGGCTGATCCAACGCGCTGGAGGGCCCGTCACCCCGGGGGTCCCCGAGAGGGTCCCCAGTTCTGAGGTTGGCTGTCCAGCTCAGTGAGGGCTGAGGATCACAGAGGCTTCACCCATGTCCGGCGGGGGGAGGGGGGGCGGGCGAAAGAGATGAGCTCTCTCTCTGTCTCTCAGTGTGAGAGAGGCCCGTAGAAGGAGGGAGGCTCCTATTCCCCCTCGGTGGGCTTCATCTAAAAGAGCTTTCAGAAGTGTCTCCAGCCTTCTCCTTCGGGACATTAGATGTGGTCTCTTTGGCCAAAGAGAAAACGAGGAACAGATGAAGTCCGTGCAGAGGAAGAGGCCAGACCGAAATGCTAATCACCTCAGAATCCTCGCCGCTGCCTCCAGAGCCCCTCCTGGCCCCTCCTGGCCCCCAGAGGGTCTGCGATCGGGGCGTTTCCCATGGGCGGGGGGTTTGCTGCCGGTATCGGGAAGCCATTTGAGGGTCCAACTTGCAAGAAGATAAATAATTGTCATTCAGCGCATCCAGAGTGCCTGTTGTGGTGACTCTAAGTGGCTGAAATATTGACTGCAGTTCTTGCTTCAGCGAATACTTGTGCAGCGCTCTCCTAAAAGCTCAGAATGCTGTCCTCCAAGATGAATAAAATGCCTCTTTTTATTGCACTGCATATGAAAACATGAGATCATTGGAATATATTTAGAGTGAGGTTTGGCAGCATGCATGTTTACAATTCTTGGACTCGACGCTCTCCTGTGACTCGGAGGCTCTCTCTTCCCTCTTTGCCTTCTTCCTCGAAGACGGTGAACGCCTACTCCGGGAGTTGATAATCCCTTTTCTTGGTAGGTCCCGAAGTTAACCTTGCTCTGTGGCTCACAACATCCTCAGCACCAGTGACCCACTACAGAGCCCAAGTGTGGAGACATGAAGGTATGAATTCCATCACTAAAGTGGTTCCCCTATCATCCATTACCCAGGGGGAAGCATCCAGAAGGTTTTGAGGGGAATATCTGAAAATACTGTCTTTTCCTCAGTTCTTTGAGTCATGATTTGGTCTGATTCCATTGGGTAGAAGGCCTGGTGCTTGGTGCTACATACATCTTCGAGTTCTTTCTGGAGCCTTCCAGAACAGCATGGAGACAGCAGGAGGCTACCTTTGCTGTCCTGTCCTGTACTAGTTTGCATCTAGGGTTCTGGTTCTCAACACTGGCTGCACATCCGGGTCCTCTGAGAAGCTTTAAAACACACGGATGCCTGGTCCCCCAGCCCCCAGAGATTCTGACTGTACCTGGGATACGGCTAGGCATCAAAAGTTTTGCAAACAGTATCATACTCTGCTCCTAATTATGTTTTTTTGAAATTGTATCTCACAGGAAAAAGATTTGGAAGAACATTCACCAATATGTCAATTGACTCTCTCTGAGTAGCAGAATTAAGAGGAATCTTTATTCACTTAGATTCTGTTCTGTGTCCCAATTTTTTTTTTTTTTTTTTTTTTTTGCAATGAAACAAATTATGGGTACCAAGGAGGGAAAAGCTATTTGCTGCTTAAAAGGAAAGAAACTCGGTTGGGGCACCTGGGTGGCTCAGTCGGTTAAGCGTCTGGCTTCAGCTCAGGTCATGATCTCACGGTTCGTGGGTTCAAGCCCTGCATCGGGCTCTGTGCTGACAGCTAGCTCAGAGCCTGGAGCCTGTTTCGGATTCTGTGTCTCCCTTTCTCTCTCTGACCCTCTCCCACTCACTCTGTCTCTCTCTCTCTCTCTCTCAGAAATTACAAAAAAAAAAAAAAAAAAAGAAACTCGGGATACATAAAAGAGAACTCCTCTTTTTCCCCCATCCTGATTTGCTCCTGCACCCCCATTTCTGAAAATGGCACTGGGCCCTCACTGGCTGCACCTCCCTGACCCCATTCATCCAGTGACTTACAAAGTCTCTATGTGCAGCTGGAGCCCCCTTCTCCAAGGAGCCCCGCGCTTTACAGGGTCCTCGACCCCCAATCTCTTTCATGCTGCTGTTTGCCTATGTCTCTGTCTAGCACTGGGGAATTTGTCTGTCTGTTCCCCGCCGCCCCCCACTGCTGTCTGACTGATGAGGAACTCTCACTTTGTGCCCCAGGCACCACTCACCTTGCCTGAGAACAGTTCCCAAGCTCTCAACAAAGGAATCAGGGAATGAATGGACACTACCTTTACACACCCTTATGTTTATACCGCTCTTTATGATTTTTCAAAGTACTCTTCTGAGTGCTTAGGGTTGGATTTTTGTGCCCCAAAATTGTCTCCAGAAGGATTACCTGCATCATCCGTGTCCTAATGTATCCTCTGGGCAAGGCTGGGAAAGAGGGCGGTGTATCCCTCCTCTGTTGCAGGTGGTGAAAGCGGGGTTCGGGGGATCAGGAGGGGCCCTGCTGCCCAAAGCCGTGCAGCTAGTGTATGGAAGACCCAGGAGCCGACTCTCTGCCTGCCTTCTTCCCCATCACCTCATTTCTTCCACATGCTGGCTCGGTGGCCTGGACCCAGAGTCCGCACTGGTCAGCCATCCACAAGGAGATGGAAATTGTCAGCCATTTAAAACCCTGCCTTCCTCATTTCCCAGTCACACTCTCAGAGAGCGAGGGAGCGACAACCAGGAGATGTGAAATGAAAACCACAGCCCTGTTGGGTTCAAGATGAGCTTAGCCAAGGGCACGCAGTCTTCCGCAAGCAACATTTTCTAGAGAGGAAGCAGAGTTGGCGTGTGTGGATTTGGCCTGTCTGGAGGAACTACGAAGTCACTGGGTAAGGGCTGCCAGGAGAGCCTTTCCAGAAAGTCATCTCTGGGGGACCGTGCAGAGTCACCTGTCTTCTGACTCATTGGCCTGCAGACCACATCCTAAGACTGTACCCAAGGCAATGACCAAAATTGCGGCTCATGGTTCAGCCAACCGAGCCAGGTTTGGGAGAAGTTTCTCTGGGGTAGGATGACATCAAGAAAGCCTTGTCTCTGGCACACCTGGCATCATCCTCATCTGATCCGTGTATTCAGTGTGACCCAGAGAGGGTTCCTGGGCCCCCTTCCCAGGGTCATGGGAGTGGGCGGTGAGGGGCAGGCACTGCCTCCCACACTGTTCCCTACTCAGAAGCTCCCAGAAGCTATAGTGTGGAGCCCTGGGACACGCTGTTCCTGCAAGGAGCATGACGTCACATAACTGAGCTCAACTCTTAAAAAGCACCTACCGAGTGCCAGGTACTATGTTAAAGAGCCAGCCAGATGGGGACAAATTAGACATGGTCCTTCATCATGGGTTGTACCCACGTAGACAACCACCATGCCTGGAAAATGGTGGTAAAAGGTACAAGTAAGGTGCCGTGGACATTTGGGAAAGATGACTTCCAGCTTGGAATTTAGCAAAGATTTCCCATAGGAAGTGGCATCATCTAAGCTAAACCTTGAAGTGAGGGCGAAATTTGGACAAGAGGGATTGCTGCTTGGGAACGGAGGGAGATGGAGCAGTTAAGGTAGGTGAAAGCTTTGGGGGCACCTGGGTTGTTCAGTTGGCCGAACGTCTGACTTAAGCTCAGGTCGTGATCTTGTCATTTATGGGTTTGAGCCCCGCATCGGGCTCCACACTAACAGTGCAGAGCCTGCTTGGGATGCTTTCTCTCTCTCTCTCTCTCTCTCTCTCTCTCTCTCTCTTTCTCTCTCTCCCTCCCTCCTCCACTCATGCGTGCATATGTGTATGTGTGTGTGTGTGTGCGCACACACACTGTCTCTCTCAGAATAATAAATAAAAACTTTAAAAAATAATAAAATCAAGATATGTGAAAGCTCTTCAAGCTGCAATGTTTACTGTCAGCTTGAATCACCTGAAATTGCTGATATTTTACTACTTTTATCTATAATCTCAATTTCAGATGATTCGACCTACAACTTAGCCCATAACAGGACGCCTGGGTGACTCAGTCGGTTAAGCATCCGGCTTTGGCTCAGGTTCATGATCTCATGGTCTGTGGGTTAGAGCCCCGCGTCGGGCTCTGTGCTGACAGCTAGCTCAGAGCCTGGAGCCTGCTTCGGATTCTGTGTCTATGTCTCTCTGCCCCTCCTCCACTAGTGTGAGTACTCTCTCTCTGTCTCTCTCTCTCATAATAAATAAACTTAAAAAAAAACTTAGCAGATAAGTGGTCATGGGAAAACAGATCGCAGAGAGAAATCAAGGCAGAAGTTCAGTGTCTGTCGGTAGCTGGTATACTTTACACTGAATTTAACCTTTTGATGATGAGTTGATAGAAATGTCCCAGGGATGGCATTTTCCTCCTTTCTCAAAAGAAGACTGAGACTGTAAGCATTGTCTGTTGTCCAAAGACTAGTCCAACTGTCCCAGGAAGGCAGTATTGCACCCCCAAGTCTGAAAGATGGGAAATGGAATCCCGGCTCTAGTACTTTGGGGCTATGCCACCAGAAGCATAGCTTTCTGAGCCTCACTCCTGTTAGCTGGACAACGTGATCATAGCGGAACTTCCCTTCCTCACAAGACTATGGCGACGTCACATGAGATGATGCCTGTGTACAGCTGAGCACAGTATCTGGCAGGAAGCGCCCAGCACCTGTTCGCAAGGTTGTAACCCCCACCAGGAGCCACAACAAGCGTGAGGGACACACCAGGTCCACAAGTCATAAAGGGAGTTCTGTCCTTCTGCTTTGGGGCCATGGCTTGTTCAGGTGGCTGCGGCAGGACTGTGACCTATTTGTTTTTTAGTTTATTTATTTTGAGAGAGAGACAGAGAGTGCACTAGTGGGAGA
Organism: Proteles cristata cristata; assembly: GCA_017311185.1. Lineage (NCBI taxonomy): Eukaryota > Metazoa > Chordata > Mammalia > Carnivora > Hyaenidae > Proteles > Proteles cristata. The sequence goes on from JAESUZ010005399.1 coordinate 599,416, forward strand.
GGGGCAGAGAGAAGGAGAGGCAGAGTCCCACGCAGACTCCGTGCCACCAGCGCAGAGCCCGACGCGGGGCTTGAATTCACAAACTGTGAGATCATGATCTGAGCCGAGATCAAGAGTTGGACGCTTAACTGACTGTGCCACATAGGCGCCCATGGACTGTGATCTATTTTAGCACCTACTGTAGTGACCCGTAGAAGACATATATGATGCTGGAGTTGCTCAGGCCAGAAGGAGAAGGATGGCCAGGGCTCCCCCGGGTCCTGTAAATCCACTGAGTTGCTCTCAGCTCTCAGAGCAAACCTGCTGAGGGATCTCACCTTCCCAGTGCTCTCCTGGCAGCCACACCTGCCTCAGAGAGGGGTTCTTTTGAGCAAAAATGTTTCTAGAAGTTACTAGGTCAGACACACACACACACACACACACACATCAGGCCCTGAGGTGATGGTGATATCAGCGAGGGCAGGCCTCCACGGGCACAAGGGCTTCAGGAAAAACGGGCTCTCGGCATTCCAGGAAAAGACATCCTGGCCACTCTGAGGAAAATCGATGTCCAGAGAGGTAAGGCAGCTCACGTGCGCATCCCAA